>CM048744.1:357442908-358673533 GCA_026315105.1 Locusta migratoria
CACAAGCAAATAAAATTAGACGCATGATTAGAAAAATTATAACGTGAACAAGAATAGAGTGTGCCTTTGATATTAATCTTCTTTATGCTGCAGCAGAATAAACAGTAAATTTGATGAATACCTCAAAATTGTTGGAGTGCACTGACGGACAATTCACTATTAATTAACACTAGTATGACTTCATTCACGATAATTTTTAATTCAACGTAAGTAATTTACCAGACTGAACTTTATCTGATACTAGCTGCAAACCCGGCGTTGCCCGGGTATTTATCTCTTTATTCCTGCCATTTTCAGGTATATATTCATTTGTATAAGGGTTGTATGTCTGTAAAATCTCTTGGAAATACAACTAGTAGTAAAGAAGAAATAGATTAAAACTTGGTGCGTGATGCGGCGGTTTTACATGAACGTTACTGTTCATGTGCTCATATCTCATGAACCACGTGTCGTACTGTGATACAATTTAGAAGGTACATTCAACTGTATCTGTGTATCATGTCTGTAAAATTTCCTGCGGCTATCATTTGTCGTGTACAAATTATAAACTGTAACGTCATACGAATGCCGTAGTTTTAGTCCATGAACAGCGGAAAAGTAGTAAGCGAGAAACTTTTTTCCTTTCAGTTTTTTGATGAGGTTTGAAATTATGTTCAAAGTTTGTTGCAAGTCGCTAAGTACCCTCATTCTCATATAGCGTATTTATAACATCTCACCACTTATGTGCCAGTTTTTTGCGATTCCTATTGTATATGACGTCATATCTTCTGAACCATGTGTCGTATGTGATTCTTAACCTTGCAGTAATTGTTACTTCACGGTAAGGAATGTGTGTACCAAATGTGGTTGAAATCAGATCAGTGGTTCAGCAGAAAATGAGCAGCATTGTCACTAAATGCAGCAGTTTTTCGCGCATCTCATTGTTTATGACGTCATATCTCGTGAACTATATATCGTATGTGATTCTTACACTTACGGCGACCGTCCTCGTGAATTGAAGCTTATATGTACAAAATTTCATAGATTGGAACAAAACTGTAGATTTGTATGCAACACGTACAAACATACGGACACTCTGCTTTATATATTAGAAGAAGATTCCATACAACAGATTTCTTAATACAGAGAAGTGTACTTGCTCTCTCTCTTTAAAAAAAAGGAAAAAAAGTGAAATGTATAAATGACACAGATCCACATTTCCGCAAATACAAGTACTGTATGAATTATCTAAATTACAGAACGAATAATTGACCTGTCGTTTCCTGTACGTGGCTGTGTGCATCTAAGAGATTCAATACAGGCTGTGGGACGACTGTCTCAACCTACACTGCTGTATGGCAGTCATGGTCTGCACGGCTACTACGGTCGGGGATTCGAATCCCCCATCGGGCATGAATATATGTGCCGTCCTTAGGATTAGCTAGTTGACAAGTAGTTTGTAAGTTTAGGGACTGATGACCCCGTAGTTAAATCCCATAGACTCTACAAACATTTGGACACACTCTATGATGTAAACATTTTATTAAAAATAATTTGTTGACCACCTGTCCACCAGAAAATAAATATTCTTCTTAACGAAACGTCGTTTCGAACTGAACGTAACTGCGTAACGACAGTGTTACCAGCGACGTGCAATACACGCTGACGAGTTATGTAATATTGCTACGCAATTTCGTGTACATGTAACTGTAATAAACAATTTACTAATAATGCTTCGGTAACCACCCAAAGCACATAACATTAGCTTTATCTTAGAGAGACATTTCTTTATCCTTTACTTCAAATTGTGTTCAAAATGCTGACCATGAACTGAAATGCACGTTTGCAATCGCCGTTCGAAAGAACGATCAACATACGTAATTACAGTGGATGATATGTTAGAGTATGCACCGGAGTTTCGACGGCGCATATCGTCTTTCGTAGTTTGGGCTTCATCATAAGCTGCATCTTTGAGTGTCCCCCCTCCCCTCCTCATAGAAGGAAACCCAGGGTGGGAGGAGGGGGCAATGGGGAGACCTCGGAGGCCATTTTGCAATAAAATTTAGTCGTATCCAACGTCTCCAGTATTGGTGTTGCAACACGGGAAGTGTGAGCTGAACATCCGTCGTGTTGCAGTCAGATTCACTTTCGAATATCCACTGGTTCCTTCTCTAGAAGACCTGGCAGAATGTCTGTAAGGAAGTGTGCGTACGAATGTCCATTCAGCACTTCTGGGATGAAGTAAGGTCCCACAAAGTCTATGATGCCACACCATACGTTTACGCTCCACAGCCGTCGATGTTACACCTGACGGATCAAATGTGTATTTTCGGTTGGCCAGTAGTACATGTTATGCAAATTACATTAGCGTGATTAGGAAACGTTGCCTCATCGAAATAGAGCACTTGTTACAAACACGCAGGGTCGTCTCTTAGCTGGTGAAGGGCAAACCGACAAAATTCTGTTCGACGTTCGAAATCACGGTCGCCCAGTGCCTGCCGTGGCGGAGTGGCCGAGCGCATTGAGGCGCTGTGCTCTGATGCGCGAGGTTGTTCCACGTCAGGGGTTCGAATTCCCCCCTCGGGCGTGAATGTTTGTGCTATATTTAGTTTAATTTAGTTTATAAGTAGTTTGTAAGTTAAGGGACTGATGACCACGCAGTTACGTCCCATAAGCTTAACAAACATCTGAACATTTTTAGCCGAGTGCCTGATGTCACAGGAAAACACTCGTGTGGCTGATTCAACATTCCTTGCGATATGTCTCTTACCAGTGTACGGATTCACCAGCGTCGTAGCCAGGACAGCTTCTTGGTGTTCTCCGTCGGTTGCAGTTTTCTTCCTTGTTCTCGTTGACGTTCAGGAAACCTGTCCGCACTAGCCTCTCCAAGATTCGTGCAATTGCCTGCCGCGTCGGATAATGGCGATACGCTCTATTGTTTGCAGGGCATTTCTTTGACGTTCATCATATAAAGGTATGGTATCCAGCTTCTCCTCATTCGTTTACATGTCTGCGCGCAATGGTTGTTGAAACGGAAATGAGCGGCCCGCAATGCAGACAACAGTCAAATGTCCTGACATTCTGACGTCACTTAGCACGAGAGCTACGCTTGACGGCGTTTGTCCTGCTAACGCCGATTTCGGCCACCGTGCTCTCAAATTCTAGGACATTTCTCAATTTTTTTTTACGATAGGCTTCAACGTTAACATCAAGAAATTGTATATCATCGTAATTGTCTTCTCAAGAGCTATTGAATGCTGTTATAACAATGTAAGCGGTTCCATTAAAAAAAAGTACTTGCTTCAATATCTCAGTTGATACCGGTGCCAAAACCGTTCATCAATCAAAAATATATGTGCCCCTCGACGTTCTAGCAAGTGCCGAAAACCGCTTTACGACATGTGTCACAATTCACGAAATAAAATGGTTGCTCCTTTCCTGTGTTCATTTCATTTTACGTTCTAACGTTCTACTCGAAACTTTTCCGATACTTGAGGCGATGTGAAGCGGTCTGGTGTCCAACGGGGGTATGTCTCCTTCTTTTCATTACATGTTCTCCCTGCGAATATATGGTGAGACTATGCCAACAAGTGGATATAGTTTTTCTTCTTGTGCTGGCTTCAGACAAAATCTTTACAGTTTCATTAACAGTCTGCTATAAATAATCATACAACTAAAGGTTTGCAACCCACGAATTAACTGAAAACCTCTACAGTCAGACGTGAATTGTAAGTAGCATGACTGATACAGATTGTACGTAGACTGTTCCGAAATGTTTATCTCTGTTAGCGAGGTATTTTACATGCTCTGATAGTGTTCTGACGACGTTTTCTGGAGCCAACAGAAGTTCAAAATGTTCAAATGTTTGTAGAGCTTACGGGACTTAACTACGGGGTCATCAAATGTTCAAATGTTTGTAGAGTCTATGGGACTTAACTTCAGGGTCATCAGTCCCTAAACTTACAAACTACTTATGAACTACTTACAACTAAGGACGGCACAAATATCGATGCCCGAGGGGGGATTCGAACCCCCGACCGTAGTTGCCGTGCAGACCGTGACTGGAGCGCCACAGTCTCCTCGGCCAGCGCGGCCGGCACGGGGTCATCAATCGCTAAACATACAAACTACTTATGAACTAGCTAATACTAAGGACGGCACAAATATCCATGCCCGAGGGGGGATTCGAATCCCCGATCGTAGCGGCCGTGCAGACTGTGACTGGCGCGCCGCAGACCGCTCGGCAACCGAGTCCGGCGCCAACAGAAGCGTCACTAGTAACCAGTTAGTTATATCTCATTATTTAAGCTATTATTTCCATTGTCGTCGGTACTAAATCTACTGACTCGACATGTGCCCTTTAACGAGAGCAGCCGAACAAAAAAACAAAAAAAAAAAAAAAAAAACAAAAAACAAAAAAAAAAAAAAAAAACAAAAAAAAAATTACTGTTAAACTTTTCGCTCGGATTTTACAGCTGCTAGATAATTGTCAAGCGTCATTGTGGTTAACTAAAAGCTGCCGGCTGCAGTGGCCGAGCGGTCTGCGGCGCGTCAGTCAAACTCTGCACGACCGCTACGGTCGGAGGTTCGAATACCCCCTCGGGCATGGATGTTTGTGTCGTCTTTAGTATAACGAGACCACATGGTTATCGGATTTAGAATTTTTTTGCTTCATTATGGTACGTGAAGTTCAGAACGTAAATAACAATCAGCCAAAGCCATTCGACGCAATTCTCAAAAATTCTCGAGAAAATCGACTTTGAAGTTTTGCAAGTAAGCTTAAGTACCAACCAAAGGACGTGCACTGTCTGTTGGTGTAGCTCAGGTGGTAGCATTTTGGCTTTACAACCCTAGTGTCAGTGGTTCGAATCCTGTGGTGACAGATTTTTTTCCCGTTGTTTTCGAATACTTAACCCAATTTTAATATATAATGGTAATTTTTACGAAAAGTACACGTATTTTTGTTTTTTCGTAATTTTCTGTATTTGATAGAAGATTGTTAATAATGATAATTTCAATTAAAAAAACATAAGTTTTTTACAATATTGGCTTCACTATTAGTTGATGACGGTAGTCTTTGATTGTTCATTTTGTGAAGAGCTACGACAATGTTTTTTGGAAACTCATCTCCATAGCTATTAATAGCTTTCCAAGCAGCTAACTCAACCACCGTTTTACGTGACGACAAGGTTTTCAGCTCATGTACGTACACATAAACAAAAACCTACACAACACGTCAAATGATAGATCCCAAATTGTTTTATGACTGAATTCGAAAACGAAACAAAATATCTGTCCCAGTGTGATTTGAACAACCGACTCTACGATTGTGAATCCACAACGGTACCATTTTTTTTTTTTTCAAGTAGATGTATCTTTTGCTGTCGTTCGGTTTTATTACAGAGGGCGTTGAGCCCACTGTCCGGGCGGGCTGAGCCACGGTGCCCGGCTCGCCTGAGCTATACGGACATATGTTGCAAGTGTTTTAGTTATTGGTACTAACGTGTACTTTGCAAAACTTCAAGGCCGATGATGTCGAGAATTTTTGAGAGTTTCGTCGAATGGCTTTGGCCGGTTGTTATTTAAGTGACTTCACGCACCATAAATATAAAGCAATTCTAAAATCCGACAGCCATGTGGTCTCCTTGTTAGACCTTTCTGTAGCGCCAGCAGAACATAAACAGATGGTTACGGTAACATATCACAATGCTGAAAAGAAAAGAACAGAAGAAAGTATACAGCTTTCATTTTTAGAAATTGAAACTGCATGTGCACAAAGTGACTGCACATTACAAGCTGGTAGATGTTATGGGGAAATTTGTATTCATTGCGTTGAATCATATGTCGTAGAACACTGCAACCCGTGAAATAATTTTCAGATATATGGTAAAGTTGAAAATTCGAAGAGTAAATAATATTTTCAGAAAATATAGTAAACAGTCTGCTTAAAAGACGGTTTTTATGCTCCTTTTTATTTTCATTTTTTCTTTTTATTTAATTTTTTTATTTGGGGGGGGGGGGGCTTGCGCATGTAACATAACTACGACCGCGAGAAAACAATTGATGCAACTGGAAAACTTGATTATAAGTGACGATAGAAATGACATAGTTGACAGATCTCTGCCGGCCGCGGTGGCCGAGGGGATTGCGGCGCTTCAGTCACGGTCTGCACGGCCACTACGATCGGGGGTTCGAATCTCCCCTCGGGCATGGATATTTGTGCCGTCCTTAGTTGTAGCTAGTTCGTAAGTAGTTTGTAAGTTTAGGGACTGATGACCCCGTAGTTAAGTCCCATAAACTCTACAAACATTTGAACATTTGACAGATCTCTATCTGTACCGTTTATCCGATTCTTATTAAATTTAGCACATTTGTCGCTCAAAACAAGAGGATTGACAATTCGTAGGTGCGTGACAGAGTACTTTACAACAGACATTGGCTAAATTTTTCACACTTAACTTTGAGACAAGAAAAACACCATTATTACATAATATTTCGTTTTATGCTTGGTGAAGTGTACCTTACTCCAGACTTCGGCACTGTTTGACCTACGACCATAAAATCTGGCACATACATGTAATTTTTTTATATACAGGTAAGGAGGAGACAGAGAACGGGAGAATGGAGTGACAAAGACTGGGGGTTTGTTTGGTCGATGTTAAAGGGGAGGAGGCGGCAGAGGTGGATAGGCAGGAGGGACAGAGAGAGGCGGAATAAATCAATGAATGTAAAGAACGGGATGGAGGATATGGACGCAAGCAGGGAGAGGAGGAGATGTGGGATAAGAGATGTACAGGGACAGGGGTGAAGGTGATGGACAGAAACAGGGTAGAGGGAGGGGAGGTGGATGCCGATGGGGGAGGGGCGGAGGAGAGGGATAAAGAGAGAGAAGAAGAAGATTAGGGTCTCTGGTCAGGCTAAATAAATAAATAAATGTACCCCATTATATATATTAGCAATTGCGAAGCATTTTCTAGTTTGCTAGTAAAACAATAATTGTAAAAGTCCTGGTGGAAGAAGTAACGTTCGCTTCCAGTGTTGTGGCTAACACAACTCTCCACCATATCATTTCTTTCAGGAGTACTACACCTGCAAGGTTCGCAGGAGAGCTTCTGTGGAGTTTGAAAAGTAGGAGGCGAGATACTGGCGGAAGTAAAGTTGCGAGAACGGACTGTGAAGCGTGCCTAGATAGTTCACTTGGAAGAGCGCTTGCCCGCGAATGGCAAAGGTCGCAGGTTCGAATCCCGTTTCCGGCACACAGTTTTTATCTGTCAGAAAGTTTCACGTTCGTTTATATTTCGAATGAACTACCAGAACTTGCACGAAGTGTCTAACCTGTGTATGTCGTGTTGAATGTTTATTCCATTCTTTTCTATGTACAACAGCTGGATCGTTTTCTGTGTCCTAGTCGACAGTTACAGTCTGTACCACACGACCGTCAGATAGGGCATGAATATGCATTTCTGTCACTTCCATATTACATAAATGTTTTGTATTTGATTTTAGTCAAAAAAATTTTACACGTACAACTGATGACATTCGTAAGAAAATTTATAAGTTCCAACTTACAATATTGTTTCCACACTGCGGCATACCTGTAGATCAGAGTTGTTTTAAATGGCAGTAGACGGCCCATATGACTATTCTTTGCGGAAATTACTGCATTGATTTGATATGTGCGTACTAAAAACCATCGAAATACGGCAGTTGAATTTTTATGAATCATGTGTAAGAACTGCATTTAATTGTATTCCGTGCGTCGTTCGCTTCTTTTGTGAATTATCTGTTGTAAGTAGTTATTTGATACGAGGTCACAAGTGTTCGAAACAGGACTTACTAGATTGCATAACACAGCTAAACACAACGGCACACACCTGGAGGGAAGGCCACCAAGGATGACGCTTCACAAATAAAAGACGCGAAACGTGAACGCCCAAACGCGGATGGCATATGATTTAGTTAGACAATGTTCACGCTGGATGTAAAGCATACGTAAGCTGTACGTAACGCTGATAATGTGTACATTTATTGTACCCCCGTCTGTTTGTTGTTTTGGCATGACTTGCTGTTACCGAATCTTATCTTTCAGATGCGTCTTCAAATCAGTTCTGGCCAAATAACAACGTTGTTATTTCGGGCGAAATAATCCCTAATCTTTAAATCACCCGTGTGACCTACTTTTGATTTTTCGCAAACATAATATGTTTTCTTGGCAGTGACGATGTGTTATTCATTTGAAATATGATTAAGACATCTGTTTTATCAGTAACAGTAATCTTGCAAAGATGACTGACAAAATAATGATAGTTTCATGGATAAATTAAACTTTCCTTTGCTTCTACATTATTACGTCATTATCACTTTTTTCCGATTGAAGCACCTGTGAATGGACTACGAGCACTTACCATGATTCCTAGTGCATACCGAGCTAGGCAACATCTACAAAAATCCTTGGATATCACAGGAAATACTAAATTTAATCGATGAAAGGAGAAAGTATACAAAATGCAGCAAATGAGACAGGCAGTATGGAGTACAGACGACTAAGAGATGAGATTGACAGGAAGTGCAAAATAGCTAAGCAGGATTGGCTAGAAGGCAAATTCAAGTTACTAGAAGAATGTTTAAATATGGGAAAAATAGATAATGTCTACAGGAAAATAAAAGAAACATTTGGAGACAAAAAAAAGCAGCTGTATGAATATCAAGAACTCAGATGAAAAAACCAGTTCTCAGCAAAGAACGGAAAGCTGAAATATGGAAAGAATGTATAGAGGGGCTCTACAAAGGAATTGAACTCAGAGACAATATTGTAGGAAGGGAAGAGGAAGCAGATAAAGATGAAATAGGAGATACTATACTGAGAGAAGAATTTTACAGAGCACTCAAAGACCTAAGTCGAAGCAAGGCTCCTGGCGTGGACATTTCCTCAGAATTACTGAAGTCTCTGAGAGAGCCAACCATGACAAAACTGTTTCACCTGGTACGTAAGATGTATGAAACAGGGGAAATACCGTCAAAGAGAGCAAGCGCACACAGATGTGAAAATTACATAACCATCAATTTAATAAGTCATGGCTGCAAGATTTTAAAAAGAATTATTTACAGAAGGATGGAAAAGCTGGAAGAAGCCGAACTCGGGAAAGATCAGTTTGGATTCAGAAAAAAATCTAGGAACACGGGAGGCACCCCTCACTTTACGGCTTATCTGACAAAGGTAAACCTACAGTTTTAGCTTTACAGAAGAATGGAAAAGCTGGTAGAAGCCGACCTCGGGGAAGATCAGTTTGGGTTTAGGAGAAATGTAGGAACACGGGAGGCAATACTCACTTTACGGCTTATCCTAGAAGATAGATTAAGAAAAGGCAAACTTACATATCTAGCTTTTGTAGATTTGGAGAAGGCTTTTGACAATGTTGATTTGAATAAACTCTGTCAAGTTCTGAAGCAAGCAGGAGTAAAATATATGGAAAGTAAGGTTATTTACAACTTGTACAAAAACCAGACAGCGGTTGTCAGAGTTGAAGGGCATGAAAGGGATGTAGTGGTTGGGAAGGGAGTAAGACGGGATGTAGCCTTTCTCCAATGTTATTCAATTTGTACCTTGAGCAAGCTATAAAAGAAACCAAGGAGAAATTTGGAGAAGGAATTAAAGTTCAGGGTGAAGAAATAAAAACATTACGTTTTGCCGACGACATAGTAATTCTGTCAGACAGCAAAGGACCTGGAAGAGCAGTTGAACGGAATGGACAGTGCGCTAAAAGGTGCATATAAGATGAAGATTAACAAGAGCAAAACTAGGGTAATGGAGTGCAGTCTAAGAAAATCAGGTGATGCTGAAGGAGTTAGATTGGGTAACAAAACAATAAAGGAGGTAGATGAGTTTCGTTACTTGGACAGTAAAATAACAAATGATGGTCGCAGTACAGAGGATATAAAATGCAGAATGGCAATGGGTAGAAAAGCGTTTTTGAAAAAGAGAAATTTGTTAGCATCGAATATTGATTTAAGCCTAAGGGGTTTGTGTGGAATTTATGTGGAATGGGGTTTGTATGGGAGTGAAACATGGACGATAAACAGTGCGGACAGGAAGAGGATAGAGGTTTTTGAAATGTGGTGCTACAGAACTGGTGAACAGAATTGGGGAGAAAAGGAATGTTTGGCATACCTTGACTAAAAGAAGGGATCGATTGGTAGGACACATTCTTAGACATCAAGGTATTGTGAATTTAGTGTTGGAGGGAAGTGTGTGGGTAAAAACCGCAGAGGAAGACCAAGAGATGGCTACAGTAAACAGATTCTGAGAGATGTAGGTTGCCGTTCTTATGTTGAGTTGAAAAGGCTTGCTCAGGGTAGGTATTGTGGAGAGCTGCATCAAACCAGTCTCCGGACTGAAGATCACAACAACAGATTTGGAAAAAGCTTTTGACAATGTTGATTGGAATAGACTCATCGTTGAAAATGACCGTACCGCACAGTAATCGATTATTGTAGGATTTTATCTTTGCCACTTCGACTTGCTGGGCCGTAAACCTTGTTGCTCAGACTATCTACATCTACATCTACATACATACTCCGCAATTCACCGTAAGGTGCGTGGCGGAGGGTATACTGTACCACTACTAGGCATTTCCTTTCCTATTCCAGTCCCTGATAGAACGAGGAAATGCCTATATGCCTCCGTACGAGCCCTAATTTCTCTTATCTTGTCTTTGTGATCACTACGCGAAATGTGAGTAGGCGGCAGCAAGATCCTAGTACACTCAGCTTCAAATTCCGGTCCTCTAAATTTACTTAACAGAAATTCACGAAAAGAACGTCGTCTTTCTTCCAGCGATCCCCAATTGAGTTGCCGGAGCATTTCCGTGACACTCGCGCATTGGTCGAACCTACAGGTAACAAATCTAGCTTCTCGCCTCTGAACCGCCTCTATGTCTTCCTTTAAACTGATCTGCTGCGGGTCCCAAACACTTGAGCAATACTCAAGACGTGGTCGTACAAGCGTTTCATACGCGGTCTCCTTTACAGGTGAAGTACATGTTCCCAAAATTCTCCCAATAAACCGAAGTCGGCTGTCCGCCTTACTCATAACTGTCCTTACATGTCGTTCCATTTCATATCGCCCTGCAATGTTACGCCTAGATATTTGAACGACGTGACAGCATGAAGAAGCTCACTACTAATGCTGTATTCGAATACTATAGGATTGTTTTTTCTACTCATGCGCATCACCTTACATTTTTCTACATTGAGAGCTGGCTGCCATTCTTCGCACCAACTAGAAATTTTGTCTAAGTCATCCTGTATGCTATTACAGTCAGTTACAGACGACACCCTCCCATACACCACAGCATCATCAGCAAACAGCCGCAAATTACAACTTACTCTGTCCATCAGATCATTTATATAGACAGAAAATAATAGCGGTCCAATCACACTCCCCTGGGGCACGCCTGACGATATACTCGTCTCTGATGAAGACTCGCCGTGGAGAACAAAGTACTGCGTTCTATTACTTAGGAAGTCTTCCAGCCAGTCAAAAATCTGTGAACCTATTCCATAAGCTCGTATCTTCGTTAGCAGTCTGCAGTGTGGCACCGCGTCGAACGCCTTTTTGAAGTCGAGAAAAACACAATCCGCCTGTTGCCCTTCATCCATGGCTCACAAGATGTCATGTGAGAAAAGGGCAAGCTGAGTTTCACATGAACAATGTTTCCTAAACCCGTGCTGATTCATGGAAAGAAGCTTTTCCGTTTCAAGGAAATTTACTATATTCGAACTGAGAATATGCTTGTTGGCTGATTTGTTGCTCAACTGCTATTGTAAACGGAGTCGGCAGTCGTGTGTGAAGTACTTGTGTGGATGTCGGTGGAATATGGCAACGGCTTCCGCCTTCTGTGAGTTGCTGTGTAAGTCAGCTACTGGCAACTTGTACTACCGTGTGTAAGCTCTCTCTGACTTATTGGTTGCGTGTGTTTGAAGATAGTGTAGCCCAGTGGACCAAAGACCGTGACCTGTTACTTAATTCCCATCGGCCTGCCCTGCAAAATTATTGGCGAGCAACCGCCTTCTGATGTGGGTTTGACACTTGGTCGTCGCACGGAGAGCGAATCCTCGTTGTCTTGAGCTGGCTTAGAACGTTATGCCTTTGTTGGACGTTCTGTAACAAACAGGTTTTTCTTGCTTTGAGGTTCAGGGAGACAGTAGGCCATTATTTTATTATGCTTGCCTCGCCTACCTGAGTAACCATTAGTGACACGCACTGTTGCAACTTATTCGTGCATGCTTATTTATCCTAGTAAAAGGTATTGTCGAAAAAAGGGCCAAGTCTCCTTTATAAACAAAGAAATGTGTCAAGCTGGAGATTGATTAGCAGGTAAGGTATGACTCCTTTTAATAAAATAGATAAATAAATCAATATAGGATACATCCTGTTTAGCGGGACGCAAGTTTATTGTGGTATGTGCTTGATGAAAACTGTGCCTTATCCGGCGCTTACAAGTAAAGGTTGCACGTTGTTGTTGTAAGACGTGTAAATTGTATTACCTAGTAGGGAAATGACCTTGCGCAAGGTAGTACGTACGTACGATTTTATGTCAGAATTTTAAATTGTTTGTGGTTTTTAATCCCGTTTATTTGAATTGTATTTTAGTGATTTAATTTATTTATTTAAATGTATTTGAACTGTTCGTTCGTGGCTAAGGGAGCCGTCAGCTGTTACGTCACGTGTTATGAGTGAGTCTTGCATACTGTGCACGGGCGCACGTGGATGCGCTTGTTGTTGGTTTCGATTATGACCTTAGAGCACTATTTTGGTTCAAATGTTTGTAAAGCTTATGGGACTTAACTGCGGGGTGATCAGTCCCAAAACTTACAAACTACTTATGAACTAGCTTATACTAAAGGCGGCACAAACATGCATGCCCGATGGGGGATTCGAACCCCCGACGAGGAACGGCGTCGCGCATCGAAGTATAGCGCCTCAATGCGCTCGGCCGCTCCGCCGCGGCGCACTGTTTTGGTGAGAGGAAAAGAGTGATCAGTACTACTTCACTTGTGCAGAAACTTTAGTGACTGTTTGTCTCATTTCCAGCTATTATAGTTAGTTCGACTCATGTGAAGTAATTGCGTAACGTTGAAATTAACAATTGGCCATTTAACGCCTGGTACCTAAATGATATTGTCAATTATGCTATTGATTGTTTCACCAAATGTAATTATTGTTGCTCTGTTGTGTACTGTCACTAAAAGATTGTGTTTCAGGTTTTGCCGCGCGGGAGTAGCCGAGCGGTCTGGAGCGCCATGTTACGGGTCGCGCGGCTTCCCGCGTCGCAGGTTCCTCCCTCGGGCATGGATGTGTGTGTTGTCCTTAGGTTAGTTTAAGTAGTTTGTAAGACTAGGGACTGATGACCAACGTAGTTTGGTCCCATAGAATTACAAACATTTGAACATTCTATTGGTTCAGGTTTTACGTCCATATTGGCCAATAAATATTTTCTTGATAATTACCTGAGCTATGAATTATGGCATACAGCTAGCAAGTTGTGAGGAATTGAACCCATGCCATTATCTGTAACTACTGCATCCAAAGCCTGTAACGTAGAACAGTGGGTTCTTTTAATGTATGGCAATGAATTTTATTCTCATCGAGTGGTGTAATGTCTAAATAGCCCTTCAGGCAATGTCATAAATGATTGTTGAAGAAATTGGTTTGCTTGGCTAAAATAAGTGTCAAATCGTAGGTTGTCACCAGTGATTGGGCTTCTTAAATAAACTGTTGTCAAAAAATTGTGTACCAATTGCAACGGCACCTTGCCACTCCCTCAACCTTTAATTAAAAGGTAAAAATGTGACCACAACAGAGAGCTGTTTCTTAAAACTTCGTAAGAAGAATTCTTGGGATAATTTACTTCTTATCTTCAAGAATCTGCATATTCAGTGTCTTCTACATTTCTGTGACCCTCACCATGGATCACACAAATATTTTACCATTCATGCTGTCCCCTTTCTGTAGAAGTTCATTATTCCCTGTTTGTCCTATTTGGTATGAAGCCGGACGCGGTGGCCGAGGGGACTGAGACGCTTCAGTCACGGTCTGCACGGCCACTACGGTCGGGGGTTCGAATCCCCCCTCGGGCATGGATATTTGTGCCGTCCTTAGTCTTAGTTAGTTCATAAGTAGTCTGTAAGTTTAGGGACTGATGACCCCGTAGACCATACAATCATTTGAACATTTAGTTATTTATTTTTTATTTATTTATTTATTTATTTATTTTTTTTTTATTTTTTTTTTTTTTTTGTATGAATTCCTCACACTTCAGCAATATTCTAGGATTTCTCCCAGAAGTGATTTCTAAGCAATCTCCATTGTAAACTGATAGCATTTCCCCAGCATTCCACATTGGTAACCCAATTAGGGGATCCATTGAGATATCCAGGTTCTATTGTCATCAGCAGAATGAACTAAAGTGGTTCGTCGTCTATTTGTCGGTTCTACGGATTGGAGACAATAACATTACGTCAACCGAGATAGTGATAGTAACAGAAAGTTGCTGCAGTTGGCTGCAGGTAATTCTAGCAGGAAGTGCATGCACCTTCAACAATACTTACCGGAAGCTACGGCATTGAGAGCCATAGGAAGGTTGGAAGCGGGACAGACACAGAGGCAGGTGGCTGCAACTATTGGAGAGTCCCGTAGTGTAATTTCCAGGAACTGACCGCGATTGCAGACAGCAGGAACTGTTAAGGCAAGGCCTAGGTCGTCCGCGGCAAGAGATGACAGCGCGGGTTAACAGTCCGTCAAGCCAGGAGGCTGAACGCAAACTCAGCTGCAACACAGCATCCAGGCAGCAACAGGACGCGCGATATCAACACAGACAGTCCGAAATTGACTCCAGGAATATGTCTTTACGCACAGAGAAGCGCTTTCTATAAATAATTTTGCTAATAGTGTTCCTTTAATTACTCACTATTGGTTTCACACATAAAAGTAAAATTTCTAAATTAACACAGATGTGAATTACCGTACATGATACATTCAGCGATTACAGAAACTTTAGAGGCATCTATGGTGCGTGTCCCATTAAAACCACGACTCCATTTAGCCCACAGAAACGGGGCGGAGGAACATCAGGGTTGGAGTCGTAACCAATGTCGCCGGGTTCTGCTCACGGGTGAGTCAAGGTTTTGTGTTCAGCCGGACAATAGTCGTTCCCTCATCTGGAGAGATCGTGGAACTCGGAACAATGTTGCTTATATGCAGGAAACATCACCATTTCATGGTGGTGGACGAATGGTGCAGCCAGGGAGTCGGCAGACGTACGGATCTCTATTTCGTTCAGAATGGCGCTTTGACTGCTCAGGGGTATAGAGACGAGATCGTTCACCTGTTGTTGTGCCCCACGCTGGTGCCATAGGAGATGGGTTCCTTCTGGCGGACAGTAACAATCGTCCGCCGCAGAGCTACGAAGGTGGACAACGTGTTTGAAGCTGAGGGAATCGAACGATTGGAGTGGCCAGCTTTTTCAGAGGACTTCAACCCGACTGAGAATGTCTGGATGCACTTGGCAGACGCATTGCAGCCAGACCACCTCCTCCCACGACGGTTACAGAACTAACGGAAGAATGTCCAAATATCCCTCAAGAGCTGGTTGATAATCTCATAATGTCCCTGTCACGTAGGTGTGCAACTGTACTGGCCGCCCGAGGTGATCACACGCCATGTTAGAAAATAACATAAATTGACTTTTTCAATGGTACCACGGTGCTTCGTTTTTGAGTTGAGACGACAAAATATCGTACTGTATCACACACAGTTTACAACTGAAACCGATATCACAATAAAAGACGTTACTATCACCCTGTTTACACGGGCTCCCAAAACCGGATTTCGTAAACCGATTTCCCAATTCCGCTTTTGGTTGGTCATGTAAACACTCCAAAATCGATTCTGGAAATCCGCATCTCTAAAGCGGTTTTCCAGTTCCAAATGTTCAAATGTTTGTAAATCTTTCGAACCAAACAGCGTGGTCATCAGTCCCTAGCTTACACACTACTTAAACTAAGGTAAACTAACCTCAGGACAACACACACACACCCATGCCCTAGGGAGGACTCGAACATCCGACGGCGAGCAACCGCGCGCTCCACAGCGAGGCGCCTTAGACCGCTCGGCTACTCCACCGCGGCTTTCCAGTTCCACAATCGATTTTCGTGCCCATGTAAACGCATCCGTTTTGAAGCGTTCTTGGTTTGTCAGATTGCGTTTTCTTGTTAAGAATTTTCGGCACATACGGAAAGAGTGATATTTTCTAATGTGAAATAAAAGTATAAATATTAAAGTGATCATAAATCTGTGTATTTAAGTAAAGAAAAATAGCGATTGTGCCGCCTGAATCAGGAACGGAATCAGCTGTTTTTCAGCCTCCATATTAAGTAGACTAGCAAATCCGATTCAGGCTATGCCATATAATGGGCCGGGGTATACGAGATGCAGCCAAGACTGGAGGGCGTCATCTCTCTAGGGAAACTGGCCTCAGTATCTCAGTATTCCAGGCCGAAATCGCTGCCATCAGGGCGTTGTGGAGGAGAATTTGCGTAGGTGCTACAAAGACTGTAGCATCTACATCTATTCAGACAGCCAGGAAGCCCTGAGATCACTGGCAGCTCCTGCAACAAGGTCTAAAATTGTTGCAGAATGTCACAGGGTTCTGGTGGAGCTAGGGGAAAGCAATAGAGTAAACCTATTGTGGGTCCCTGGCCACTCGGGGATCAGTGTCAACGAACATGCCGACAGATTAGCCACGATGGGGGCAGAGACTCCATTTATTGGACCGGAACCTGTCCTGACAATCACCAAGGCAATGATCAAATTGGAGCTACGTAACTGGCTCAGAAGACAGCACGTAGAATATTGGACCAAAGTGTATCAACAAAAACATGGCAAGGTAATGATGCCAAAGCCATGTTTTAAAAGAAGGTCTGCAATCCTGGGTCTGAACAGGAGAGAGATTAGACTCATGGTTAGATTGCTGACAGGCCATGGGAATTTCAAAAAACACCTACGTACAATGGGAATAACAGAAGAGGACCCTAAATGTAGGATCTGTGATGACGGTGATGAAACTGCATCACATCTAATCTTCGAATGCATTGCATTGGAGAGTAAAAGGCACAGAACATTTGGGACAACCAGACCCGAAGAAATTGTGTCTAATAAAGAACTGGTAAAGGGACTCCTTGCACTGTTCAAGGGCATTGGTTGGCTTTACTAGATATACAGGGAGCGATACCGCACAATAAACTTAGTTTCGGTGCGTGCAGTGGCGGGTTGGAGCGAGACTGTTTTGGCTTCCCTGAGAAAAATCAAATCAAAGCAATGCCATGTAAACACAACAGCGAAAAACGGTTTACGAAAATCGGTTTTCGTCTTTCGGCAGATGTTCAAATGTTTGTAAATCTATCGGACCAAACTGCGTGGTCATCAGTCGGTAACTGACAAACTACTTAAATCTAGGTAAACTAACCTAAGGACAACACACACACACACACACACACCCATGCCCCAGGGAGGACTCGAACCCCCACGGCGAGCAACCGCACGCTCCGCAGCGAGACGCCTTAGACCGCTCGGCTACTGCACCGCGGCTTCGGAAGACGTGTTGCATGTAAATGTAGTATATATGTATATGAGCAGTCGATGCTTGGGAAGACACGGCCAGGCTCGGCTGCGCACTAGGCTGCCGGACGGCTGAGCTTGCGGTAGGCTGCCGGCGTCATTGTGACGTCAGAGGCGGCTCCCTGAGGCTTAAGTAGCCTCGCCTCGTTACCCGCTTCCTGCCTCTTAAGCCTCTCAATGTTACGCAGCGCGCAGCATACGCCGTCGCGCGCTGGACCAACAAACACCAGCTGCAGGGCAAAACTTGTAGCTGCAAAGTAATTCTTTCTGAAGGACACGACAGTACTGCGGAAACAGAACATGAATAAACATTTTAATCCACCAGTTTGTGATAATGTGATTACTTTCTGTTCCGTAATGGTATCGAAATTAAAACCAAACTAAATAAATTAAAAACACAATTTTGTGTGTCTTCAACAATTTTATTTTTGTTTACTTAACCGGTTATCGGCTTATTAGGCCATCTTCAGAGTATTTACTGCTGTGTCAAAATGTTCAAATGTCTGTAAATCTATCGGACCAAACTGCGTGGTCATCAATCCGTAGCTTACAAACTACTTAAACCTAGGTAAACTAACCTAAGGACAACACACACACCCATGCCCCAGGGAGGACTCGAACCTCCACGGCGAGCAACCGCGCGCTCCGCAGCGAGGCGCTTTAGACCGCTCGGCTACTCCACCGCGACTACTGCTGTGTCAAAGAGGTTACAATGTTTAGATGCAGTAGGGGAAGAGATGACAAATGTCTCCACTTAGATCGACATACATAGTATAACACTACTTTGACATCGTGTTATTACAGTTATCAACTTAAAAAAAAAAACTAAACAGTAATAAATGAATATACAATGTGTGAAGGATAAAACAAGGAATAAATTTGAATATAACCTGGGAACTGAAACTACCTACTATTACAAACAAATGTTCAAATGTTTGTATAGCTTATGGGACTTAACTACGGGGTCATCAGTCCCTAAACTTACAAACTACTTATAAACTACCTTATACTAAGGACGGCACAAATATCCATGTCCGAGGGGGGATTTGAACCACCGACCGTAGTGGCCGTGTAGACCGTGACTAGAGCGCCTCAGTCCCCTCGGCCACCGCGGCCGGCTTTACATATGACAGTTGTAAGGCCAGGTTTGGAGTGGCACCAAGAACTTAGAATGAATAGTTACTGCATTAGATTAAACTAAAACAAATCTGTCTAATGAAATTAATATTCTAAAAATTCTGGTAGATGAAAATGAATATTATGTTGTAAGCTACACTGGGACCGAATTTTCAAAACTTAAAAATAAATCATAATAAATAAATACACAGGAGTTTGGGACTGTGGGGTAAACAAGGAATCCAGTTTTTAGAATTAATATTGAAACTGTGATTGTCTGACTTTGATCTATTAGTTATACAAATAAATAAAATGCTAGGTCTACATTTAAGGTTTTTGTGTTTTTTGTAATGGAGGAATGGAACAGCCAGTGTGGGAATTGATGGAAAACGTAGGTAATTGATTGTACTATGAGGAAATGTATGAAGAGACTATGTATGTCGATCTAAGTGGAGACATTTGTCATCTCTTCCCATACTGTATCTAAAGATTGTAATCTCTTTGATACAGCAGTAAATACTCTGAAGATGGCCTAATAAGCGGAAAACCGCTTAAGTAAACAAAAATAAAATTGTAGAACACACACAAAATTGTGTTTTTAATTTATTTGATTATGTTCACCCAAGAAGCGACGGAAGAATCAGTCAAAATGATTAAAACAAACTATGTGAAGCATTAAATTGATGATTGCATCTACATTCTGCAAACCAGTGTGTAGAAAGTACGTCCCATTGTGCTAGGTAATTCGGATTTTCCCCGCTCCGTTCAACTATGGAGTGCAGGAGAACTGGTAGTTTACATGTCCCTGTCGGTGAGTGATACACCCGCTCGGTTAGCCGTTTGGTCTAACGCACTGCTTCCGAAGACGGGGAGGCGTACCGGGCCCCGGTTCGAATCCGAACCGAAGGGGGTCGGAGTGCCGGCTAGCCTGGATGTGGTTTTTAGGCGGTTTCCACATCCCCCTAGGTGAATACCTGGCTTGTCCCCAAATACCGCCTCAGTTTCACGGTTCGCAAACATTTCGTAACACTTTTCACTTTCGCACACCTATAAAACTAAACTCAAACATTTGGGGTACACATAACCTCCTGGGGAGCATGAGGTGGCGGCAGGAAGGGCATCCGGCCACCCTGTTAAATATTAACACGTGCCAAATCCGCATTTAACACGGTGCCGACCCTGCATGTGCGGGAAAAGGGCCAAAGAGATAGATAGATAGACAGATTTGCGCGAGTGATACGCGGGAATCGTATCATATTTCTTAAGTTCTCGTTTAAAGCTTGCTTTTGATAGTTTGTAAGTCGGAATAATCGGGTTCATTGCTTGTATTCTTGCCAGCTTTAGTCGCTGTAGTGTCCGCTTCCTTCAGACATGCATGCTAGTGTTAAGGATATTGCATTGGTTCAATCGCTGTACAACGACACTGCACATTGTACTGCGTAACAGGTGTAAAACAAAGTATAGAGCCATGGATAGAGAGATGCTGAACTAAACAAGTTTGTCTGCCACGAAAGCAATGCGGGAATTCTACGTTGACAGAAGTTGTCAAATGATATTTCACAAAAGCCAAAGTAAGTCTGGTCGCATGTAAAGGTTGATAGTGTCCAGTCGCGGGTGTGGCACGAGCTGACATTAAAGGTAGTAGCGCAAAAGCAGAGACACTTAACTCCACTTTCAAATGTTGTTTTGCAATGAAAACCGCGGGAGTTCCCTATTCAATCTTCGTAGCATTGAAAAGATGAGATAAAGTGAAGGTTAATGTCAGTGGTAATGAGATAAAGCTGAAGTCGTTAAAATCGAACAAAGTTCTTACAAGGGACCACATGGGTATCGGATTTTAGATTGTTTTTTTAATTTATGGAAAGTGAAATTCAGAACTTAAATAACAATCAGCGGAAACCATTCGACGCAACTCTCGAAAATGGGCTTCGAAGTCTTGCAAGTACACGGAAGTACCAATAATTAAAGACGGCTGCAGCATCTTGCTATAGCTCAGGTGGCAGAGTTATTGCCTCTCTACCGTAGAGTCGCTGTTTCCAATCTCGCCGTGTCAGACGTTTTTCGTTTTCGAATTCAGTTACGTAAAACATTTTGGAATGACTAATTCCACGTGTTGTGTCAGTTTTTGTTTGAGTAGACGAGCTGAACTCCTTGTCACCTAAAACGGTGGTTGAGTAGGTTAGCTGCTTGGAAAGCCATTAGTAGCTATGGAAATGACTTTCTAAAAACTGCGTCGTAGCTCTTCACAAACTGAACAATCAAAGATAATCATCATCAACTAATAGTAAAGCCAAAAATGTAAAAAAAAATGTAACTTATGTTTTTTTTTCATTTAAATCTTCACTATTAACAACCTTTTATAAAATATAGAAAATTACGAATGTACAAAAGCACGTGTATTTTTCGTAAAAATTATCATTAGATATTAAAATTGTGTAAGTATTCGAACACAACGAAAGAAAATAAAAAAAAATAAAAAAAATGTTACGCCAGGAGTCGAACACCGACCCTGTATTTACGATCTCCTTGTTAGAGACAATGGAATCCCTATCACGCTGTACACTGAATTTACAGTTGAGTTGGCCCTCTTAAATTTAATTCATCGTAGGTCCCTTAAATAAAGAAAAACCCAGCCCTGTATTTGGAAGCAACCAAATATCACGCCAAGTTTACAAGAAGACCAATAGAAGTGCTCTCCATAACGTCCGGCTACTGTTATTGCCATTGCTCTGTTGTAGAATATTATGCTCAGAACTCAGATACTGGGAGACGTCTCAAACGCAGTGATGTCTTCTATGCCAACCAGCATGTATTGCATAAAAGTCGAACATGTGAAACCCAAAGCGCACATTTCTCACATGACGCACTAAAAGCGTCGAATCAAAGCTGTCAGGTAGGTTCAGTATTTCTTATTGACTCGGTGCCACGTCTACGCTTATTATCGAAAATATGGTGGTATGGAGTATAAACTGGTAACTGAATTGAAGATATTTTATGGTAGAGACTATGCAGCAAGTAATCTTGGTTGAGTCCTGGTGGAGTTGGTAAGTATACTTATTAAAAAAAAAAAAAAAAAAAATATTTTGGGGTATACGAAACTTGACGTCGGGCGATATTTGGGGCTGCAGCACACCTTGTCATTCTCAAGGCAGGCTGTGCTCCTGCCGAAATATCGGACGACGTCAAGTTTCATACCTGGCTATATACACCTAAGTTTTACGCCAATCGCCGGGAGGAATTAAAAATCTAGAGACTCTTGTTGTTCACATTCTAGCTTAACAACGTTACAAACAATATTAATAAACACCGGTTAACCGAATTAAAGTGGCGGAAGCAGTTCCAGATAACAATGTTTTCTGCAGCACAATGCAAGAGCTTCCGCTTGCTCTTATGTAACAGCCCTGCACACGCCAGGCAAATCCTAGCTTCACATTTACGCTTTCAACACAGCACGATTCCATTTTTTTCCGTGCAATACTCTTATATTCCTTATTTGTGATTTTTTTCGGAGACGTTTCGAATAACACGATGCATGTTGGGTTAACCGGGGTTTTAGTGTAGTTACTTCAGACTTGTCGCAGCGAATGTAGTCATCTGTAATGAAGCATTGTCTGGAAAACAAAAAACTGCACTAATATTCACTCAGCTCTTGAGATGGGCAGCTTGCTTTAAATACTAAAAAATACTGTATTTTTCACTTCGCGAGACGAAAAACGTATTATCCAATAACTACACACCTGGATACAGCAATTCGCACGGTTTGAAATGAAAGGCTCAATAGTCGTTAAGCAGGGGGCAGACTTCGGTTTATTGTTACAATACTGCGGAAATAAATTATAAATCACTGGAGCAATGCATCGCAGACTAGTGTTTAATATGGTAACTGTATCAAACGGAACTAATAGAGAAGGGCACAGATTTGTTTGATTAATGTGAGGCAGTTACAGAGGCCGAAGAAACTGAACCGGCAAACTCTTGGATTTTAAGATTCAGCTGTACAATGTGTTGCTGCCTGCAAGCACAAGAAATACCTGTGATGGAAATTACTAATTTCATGAAACTTTTACAGGTTATAGTCTAACTAACTTGTAAATTGCATTATTTTACGGCAGATTACAGTAGTCTGAAAAGGGAAAGCTTGACGTGATACGATGTGTTTGTCATACATATATTTTTTTTACAGTTACGAAATCACAGACGGCGGTTTACTACAAATAAGTTTATGCGCACGACAATTCTCAAAAATTTACATGTACATTTATTCCCGTTGATATACACTGATATTCCAGTTGGATTATTCTTGACAATAACCGTAAATCACAAACACTTGATTTGATATGAAAATGGTCCACAACACTCCTGTTTTGCGAGGATATTAATAAATTTATTTTCGTAAGCGTCCGAAATTTCTCAAAATAAACTTATTTTCATCTTAATTTTAACATTAAATGAGAGAATAATTGTTCCTAATGTTCCCAAAAATATCTAAAAGTGCAGACTTTTTAAGTTTAAATCTCTATCGCGGCACTCACAAATATCGGAAACTAGCAGCTACCCACGACTTCGTTCGCTTGACGAAATTAAATACACACCATTCCTTTAACAATCAATCAATTTATTGACATAATAAAAACTAACATCTTCAATTGTTTAACAGAGAATTTATTGAAAAACTAAAAACAATCATCTTTCATTTTTTACTTTTTTTAACAATAAAATCATTGATATACTAAAAACAATCACTCTTAATTTTGGATTTTTTACAATTTCAAATACTTAACAGTTTCCAACGAAACGCTCTAATATTCTTGTCTCGAAACATCCGATAATTGTTTCAACGATGTTGGAACTTGAAATCTGCTCCTCTTGTTCTAAGACTCCCCACAGTGGCGTATCCAGGAGGGGGGGGGCTGTCGGATTGCGCCCTCCCCCCTCCAAGTCCCCTCTGGAGTCCGCAACCCTAGACCTTACTGCAGCCTCCCCTATGAGTAAAAGCGCAGCACCCGCCTTATATATATATATATATATATATATATATATATATATATATATATATATATTACGTCAGCTCGGCGATTTACCTCAGCCCCCCCCCCCCCCCAGAACACAATCCTGTATATGCCACTGACTCCCCATAATGATTCAGTAATGTACGGGTCTAGTAACTGCACTCGGGAAGATTTTTAATGATCTAATGCTCCAAAAACTACCCCAGCTGTCCTTGGCTGGGTGTGTATGTGACTTGTCGACATGCAATATGCAACATGCAACGGCGCTGCACCCAATGAGGTTGCCCGCGAGTAGACGTGCGCTATGAGCGCCATGATGACATCTGCGGTGCTTGTATACACGTTTCGCTTGAATCTACAGCGAAATTCAACCTGTAGTTTCATTTTCAATCAGCTCACTGGTTATGACGTCGTATCAGCTTATCAATTTGTCTTTCAGTGATATACAATCCTAGCCATTGAAATTGCTACACCACGAAGATGACATGCTACAGATGCGAAATTTAACTGACAGGAAGAAGATGCTGTGATATACAAATGATTAGCTTTTCAGAGAATTCATACAACGTTGGCGCCGGTGGCGACACCTACAACGTGCTGACATGAGGAAAGTTTCCAACCGATTTTTCATACACAAACAGCAGTTGACTCGCGTTGCCTGGTGAAACGTTGTTGTGATGCCTCGTGTAAGGAGGAGAAATGCGTACCGTTTCCGACTTTGATAAAGGTCGGATTGTAGCCTATCGCGATTGCGGTTTATCGTATCGCGACATTGCGTCTCGCGTTGGTCGCGATCCAATGACTGTTAGCAGAATATGGAATCGTTGGGTTCAGGAGGGGAATACGGAACACCGTGCTGGATCCCAACGGCCTCGTATCACTATCAGTCGAGATGACAGACTTCTTATCCGCATGGCTGTAACGGATCGTGCAGCCAAGTTTGTATCCCTGAGTAAACAGATCGGGACGTTTGCAAGACAACAACCATCTGCACGAACAGTTCGACGACGTTTGCAGCAGCATGGACTATCAGCTCGGAGACCATGACTGCTACATCACAGACAGGAGCGCCTGCGATGGTGTACGCAACGACGAACCTGACTGCACAAATGGCAGAACGTCATTTTTTTTTTTTTTTTTTTCGGATGAATCCACGTCCTGTTTACAGCATCATGATGGTCACATGCGTGTTTGGCGACATCGCGGTGAACGCACATTGGAAGGGTGTATTCGTCATCGCCATACTGGCGTATCACCCGGCGTGAGAGTATGGGGGTGCCGTTGGTTACACGTCTCGGTCATCTCTTGTTCGCATCGACGGCACTTTGAACAGTGGCAGTTACATTTCAGCTGTGTTACGACCCGTGGCTCTTCCCTTCATTCGATCTCTGCGAAACCCTACATTGGAGAAGGATAATGCACGACCATGCTTGCAGATTCTGTACGAGCCTTTCTGGATACGAAAAATGTTCGACTGCTGCCCTGGCCAGTACATTCTCCAGATCTCTCACCAACTGAAAACGTCTGGTCGTTGGTGGCCTTGCAACTAGCTCGTCACAATATGCCAGTCACTACTCTTGATGAACTGTGGTACCGTGTTGAAGCTGCAAGGGCATCTGTACCTGTACACGCCATCCAAGCTCTGTTTGACTGCCGGCCGCGGTGGCCGAGGTGACTGAGGCGCTCCAGTCACGGTCAGCACGGCCACTACGGTCGGGGGTTCGAATCCCCCCTCGGGCATGGATATTTGTGCCGTCCTTAGTTGTAGGTAGTCCATAAGTAGTTTGTAAGTTTAGGGACTGATGACCCCGTAGTTAAGTCCCTTAAGCTTCACAAACATTTGAACATTTTTTTTCTGTTTGACTCAATGTCCAGGCGTATCAACGCCGTTATTACGGTCGGAGGTGGTTGTTCTGGGTACTGATTTCTCAGGATCTACGCACCCAAATTGCGTGAAAGTGTAATCAAATGTCTGTTCTAGTATAATATATTTGTTCAATGAATACCCGTTTATTATCTGCATTTCTTCTTGGTGTAGCAATTTTAATGGCCAGCAGTGTAATATTGTATCTCCTTTCAGTGGTATATTTGGATATTGTTTGCGGAATGTGCTGCGAACAGAATAATAATGACTTAAAAAGTGTCAAACATAATGCAGTACCTATTTACGGCTGTCACGTTTATGACGTAGTATCTCCTGAATTATTGGTCCTACATTATTTACCAGGTTCGCAGAGTATAATAGCAAAAAACTGCCTGCGAAATGTGTTGTAAATGGAGTTGGCAGTAAAGGCGTAATAAATTACAACTTCATGCTTATTAGCACGAATTTTCGTGCATTTCATGGTCTTTGGCGTCATAGCACCTGAACTATATGTCGTAATACGATATTATTTCGAAGGTACATCCAGTGGTCTATATGTAAAATGTCTGAAAAAATGTGGCCAATAGAGTTAGTACGAAATACGTAGTAAATCAAAACGTCATGCGTCATGAGACAGTTTTTCATTAACTTAATTGTTTATGACTGTCATATTATGATAAAATTTCGAACGTATGTTCAGTGGTATGTGTGTATACTGTCTGTAACATTTCTCCCGAATATAATTAATAGTCTACGATTCATGCCAAATGTCGTAATTTTACTGTGTGAACGCCGAAAAAGTAGTATGCGACAAACATTTTTCTGCGGTTATAGCGAGAAAAAGTTTCTTAAGGGTTTGAAATTGTGTTTGTTGCAAGTCGCTAAGTGCTCTCCTTCGCAAACAGTGAACTGACAAATTCACTGATTGATTGATTTTTCCAGGGAAACCAAAACAGTCTTGGTCCAACCCGCCACAGCCCGCACCGAAACTAAGTTTATTGTGCGGTATCGCTCCCTGTATATCTAGTAAAGCCAACCAATGCCCTTGAACAGTGCAAGGAGTCCCTTTACCATTTCTTTATTAGACACCATTTCTTCGGGTCTGGTTGTCCCAAATATTCTGTGCCTTTTATTCTCCAATGCAATGCATTCGAAGATTATATGTGATGCAGTTTCATCACCGTCATCACAGATCCTACATTTAGGGTCCTCTTCTGTTATTCCCATTGTACGTAGGTGTTTTTTGAAATTTCCATGGCCTGTCAGCAATCCAACTATGAGTCTAATCTCTCTCCTGTTCAGACCCAGGATTGCAGACCTTCTTTTAAAACATGGCTTTGGCATCATTACCTTGCCATGTTTTTGTTGATGGACTTTGGTCCAATATTCTACATGCTGTCTTCTGAGCCAGTTACGTAGCTCCAATTTGATCATTGCCTTGGTGATTGTCAGGACAGGTTCCGGTCCAATAAATGGAGTCTCTGCCCCCATCGTGGCTAATCTGTCTGCATGTTCGTTGCCACTGACCCCCGAGTGGCCAGGGACCCACAATAGGTTTACTCTATTGCTTTTCCCTAGCTCCACCAAAACCCTGTGACATTCTGCAACAATTTTAGACCTTGTTGCAGGAGCTGCCAGTGATCTCAGGGCTGCCTGGCTGTCTGAATAGATATAGATGCTACGGTCTTTGTAGCTCCTACGCAAATTCTCCTCCACACACGCCCTAATGGCAGTCTTGCAAGAAGGGGAAGTCTTTATTGTTGATGAGGTCATATCTCCTGAACTATTAGTTTTACCGCAAAAACCTTTCTTAGTTAACGTCTTATACCTATAAACTACATTTCTACCAAATTTCAGCTTCATAGGTGAAGTAGTTTTCGAGATTTCGTGTTTAGTGAGTGAGTGAGTGAATGAATGTTCTTTCGCTTTTAGATTTCACAACGTATCGCGATAAATTGAATGAAAGCTTTCTTTTCCGACATGATTAGCATGGCCCCTGCGTAAGGATGACACGCAAAATCGTGAATACGCAGTTTACAGTGACCAAGAATATGCAATACATGGTTGTAACGCATCTTACTGGACTTAAAATAATTACAATCGTTGCAGCTTTTTTACTTTGTCATTGTTTTGTGGTAATCATTTCAGATTCCGAATTTTTCACTCGCCAAACAGCGTTGTAATACGCGGTATGATCTCTTCCACGTTTTGTTGTGAAATCTGTGGGAGATACGAAATCTGAAAGTACTATTTTTGTCCTTAAACCCAAGGGCTGTGCTTAAAGAAGATAACGTGTCAGAGGCATAGTGTGAAGAATGAATAAGAAAACACACCTTAAAATTCGATCTAGAGAGTCCTTATTCGATGAAGACTCAATGAGTTATTTGTGCCAACTAAGTAAAGAACGTTGTAGGCCTATGATCGCATCACATTTGTAAACAATTGGACACCATTTTCCCCCTTGGAGTCGCGGTGGAGTAGCCGAGACGTCTAAAGCGCCTAGCTGCGGAGCGCGGGGTTGCTCGCCGTCGGAGGTTCGAGTCCCCTCTGGGGCATGGGTGTGTGTGTGTGCGTTTTTTCCTTGGGTTAGTTTACCATAGTTTAAGTAGTTTGTCAGCTGCGGACTGATGACCACGCAGTTTCGTCCGATAGGTTTACAAACATATGAACATTTTTGAACATCTTCTTCGGAAAATATCCTTTCAGTGTTCACCTTGTCACTTAGTGTATGTGTAAAAAAAAAAAAAAAAAAAAAAAAAAAAAAAAAAAAAAAAAAAAAAAATGTCAAGTAAAATAAAATAAAATGTAAGTATGCTTATCTACCAAGAACTTTGAAATATCAGGCTTTCTTGCGACTATATCCATTAGAAAAAAAAGTAACCTCTCAGAAACGTTGAATACCGCTTATCTGCTCACGAGAAAAAGAAATTAACAGTACGCACTTCTGCTGTAAACTGTCCATCAATATCTACTCTTCAGCAAAATCAAATGAAAAAAACTGTTTCCAGAGGAGGGCCGAAGAACATGTATTCGATGTTTCCCTCGAAAAATGTATAAAATGTAAGTTTTGAGGGGAAAGGAAATTGTTACAGAAGTAGCTAAGTAAAAAGAAAAAAATATCGAAATTCTAGTTTCTAATATTTTTCCCCGCAAACCTCTGCATAAGCTTTTATTGACTTTATCGCGATATATTGTGAAATCTCTATCTATATAAAAGTGAAGGGACACTCATTCACTAACTCACTCATTCACTCACTCAGTGACTAAACACGAAATCTCAAAAACTACGCCGCGGTGGAGTAGCCGAGCGGTCTAAATTGCCTCGCTGCGGAGGCTCGAGTCCCCCCCTCTGGCATGTGTGTGTGTGTGTGTGTGTGTGTGTGTGTGTGTGTGTTGTCCTTAGGTTAGTTTACCTTAGTTTAAGTAGTTTGTAAGCTGCGGAGTGATGACCACGCAGTTTAGTCCGATAGATTTACAGACATTTGAACATTTTTCGAAAACTACTTCACCTATGAAGCTGAAATTATCCACAATAATCTTGCACATTCCTCTTGTTTTTCGGTTAATCTCATCTTAATAAGAATTTTACGAACATGCTCACTTACATTATTTATGTCAGCCACTGCTCTCTCTATAATGCAATACCAAATCTCTCAGTCGATCTCTTCTTTTTGGAATATCCCATCTGAAAGGTCCAATCAATCAACTTTGGCTGCTCTTCATTATATTTGATTTTCTTTCTTTCCAAATTTCCTTCATCCTTGGGGGTGTTGTACCCTTTCTTATTGAGGGCATTTTCGTCTATTTGTTTTCTTTCTCTTGAAATCCTTTATTTTAACTACTCCTTTAAAATGTGTTCTGTTTTCTATTGTGTCTGTTGTATATCTAGTGGTTTCCATGTGCTATTCAATCTCAATGAACCATGTGGGCTTCAATTTGCAACTGTTTAGTAATTTGAAGAACTCCTTGATTGCCCTGGTTATCCATTCTCTAGATGTGTTCAGTACATCAGATTTTTTTTTTTTTTAATTTTTATTTTTATTTTTTTTTTTTTTTTTTTTTCAAGTGTAACTCTGTTTGGTCTACATTTCTTTTAGCATCTGGTATTTTCCTCCAAATTCTTTTTTAGAACTTCTGAAAATATCCAGTTCTTTTTCGCTAAAGTCTGCGCATAGCCGGCCGCGGTGGCCGAGGTGACTGAGGCGCTCCAGTCACGGTCTGCACGGCCACGACGGTCCGTCTGCCACATCGGCTCCGGGCCGTGTTTACAAGTGCTTCCTCGCTGCGGCCGGCGGCGTTCTTCGCGTCCGCTGTTCTTCTATTTGCTGCATCTACGTACTTGTAAGTAATGGCTGATTGTGAAGATCGCGAAAATAATGTGCAATTTGAATTTGACAAGTCGGTTCCGCGGCCGTCAGGTTTCGAAATCCATGGTTGGTTGAAAAACGATCTGAAAATTAATGAAAGTGACGTACTCGGTTTACAACTGGACGCTTTTCTGAACTCTCTCTTTGTCAAACTTAGTACTCCAGAACTGTGTGACACAATTGTAAATGTAGAAGGTGGTGTCCGGAAATTTAAACACTTTGATGGAACAGTGAGTAATGTGGCAGTGTCTAACGCCGGTTACGGACTTAGGACAGTTAGAGTGTTTAATTTACCGTTCGAAATGAAAGATAAGACAATTGAAAACTGTTTGTCACCGTATGGAACTGTGTTGTCTGTTACTAGGGAAAAATGGTCATCTGCATATATCTATCAAGTGGAAAACGGAATTCGTAGTGTCCGTATGATAGTACGAAAGCACATTCCGTCCTTCCTTGTAGTGAAAGGCCACAGGGCTTTTATTACATATAACGGACAGCCGTCGACGTGTTCGCACTGTAATGCCACGGGACACTACAGACAGAACTGCCCACGCCGCAGGCGCCCCGCGCAACTACCGGCGGGGGAGGCGGCAGACGCCGTGACGTACGCCTCGGTCGCGTTAGGAGGGCCCACCTCACCGACGCGTCGCGCTGCCGCGGATGAAACTGTCATGCATGTAGACGCCGCGCTCGCAGCCCCTCAAAATGAAACGGTCAGTGACGTCACAGCCGACGCTCAGAATGTAGCCGACGGTTCCGTGGTAGTTGCGGAAAAGGTAGCTAATCAGATACCACCTGAAGACGCGACGGGATCAGAACCCACCCCAGCTGAAGTTCCACTGGCGGCAGGTGCGGCGACTATGTGGACATCCCAGGTGACAGACGCCCATCTCGAGGTCCATCCTGACGAGTCGGCGACTACTGTGACAGATTCCGCAACCGTTGAAGATGTGCGTCCTACTGACGTCTCCTCAAATGTAGTCCCGGAGAGTCAGACGACGGGACTCGAACCAGCGCAATATGTTAAGCCTGCCGTGTCGACTCCGGTAGATGTGACATTGTCCATGTTGACAAGATCAGAAGCCGTGCAAGATAGCGTCCCCCCCGAAGTGTCAGCGGTTGGAGTTTCTGCCACCGCCGCTGCAGATCGTCCACGCGAACGGGCAGACAGCGCGGGTGGCCGCAAGTCACGTCGCGACAGGGCAGCAGAAAGGCGCGCGCGCAGAGAGAAGGGCCGCAGTACCAGCTCCTCGGGATACCCGGAGCGGCGGGACTCCAACCAGAGGGGGTGGAGTCGGTCCCCCGAATCTCGTCAGTATCAGCGCTCGGCGTCGAAGTCGCTGCAGAAATCTGCGTCACTGGCTTCGTCACGGTCGGATTTAGATTCTCGGCAGGAAGCACAAGCGGGCCGTGGTTATCAGCAGCCCATGACGAGTGGACAGGAATACAGGATGGAGGAGGTGGTCCGGCAGATAAAGGAAAAGCTCAGTGCACCCGACACCGACTATCATATGGCAATGGACTTGTCACGGGACTCGAACCCGGCGCAAGCCGCGGTCAAAAGAAAGGCCGAAGACGACCCGCAGCCGCGCACGCGCGTTTCTCTGCAGGGGGCCGCGGCAGGCCACGACACTGGACAGCAAGTGTCGAAGTCTTGGGCGGAGGAGATGGAAGAGGGCGAGACCTAGTCTCGCGCCGTCGTTGAATTCCCTGACTAAATGGTGGCACACCCACCATCACTTGTTGCCACTATCAACATCAATAGATTTGTGTCAATTGTAAAGTTTGAATGTTTATTACAATTTTTGAATTTTTTGAAGGCAGACGTTGTTTTTCTCCAGGAAGTGGTGACCGAACTTGTTCACAATATACCCGGTTACCAGGTGGTTTTAAATTTCGATCCGGAGAGTCACAGTGGAACTGCTATTTTGATACGTGATGGTCACGAATTCAGTGATGTTGCCACTATCCCAAATGGACACGGAGTAGCGTGTACCATAAATAACATTCGTTTTGTAAATGTTTATGCTCCCTCGGGATCTGATTGCAAACCGCAACGTCGAGTCTTTTACAGTTCGGACATTTGTCACCTTTTTAGAGGCCCATATTTGCCTGTCATAATGGGCGGTGATTTTAATTGTGTACTAGACGACCGAGACCAGGAACCGAACCCATACAAGTGCATAGAGTTAGCAACGCTCGTGACTGAAATGAATCTAATCGACACGTGGCGCCACTTACACCCCCACGATCCGGGGTTTACTTTTTACTACCCGACAGGTAGGAGTCGCCTCGATAGGATTTATATTTCTGGAGAAAAGAAAGACTGTGTACTAGAATCTGCGGTACACCCAGTGGTGTTTTCTGACCATGCCGCATATGTCTGCCGTTTTCATTCACTGATGGCTCAGAAGCCACGTACGAAATGTAGGTGGAAGTTCAATGTACGTCACCTTACCAACACTGGTTTCGACGTTGTGATTAATAGGGCATGGAGTAGTATTTTAACTTATCGCCATTTCTACTCTTCTGCGTTATCGTGGTGGACAGAATATGCAAAACCAGCGCTACGAAAAAGTATTATTGAATTTAGTCAATCTGTTTGCCACTGGGAACGTACCACCTTGCAATTTTACGAGACATGTCTCAACGACGCAATCAATATGCAAACAGACAATCCGTCTTTCCGGATGGCGAACATCAGGCAAATTAAAACCAGACTCTTGGCCTTGAAGAAGGCGTCGTTGCGTGGTAGCGTGGTGCGCAGCCAGGCGGCCGGTCAGCTGGCAGACGAGCAGGCCTCGCTGTTCCACCTGCTGCGCGAGCGCCGCCGCGCGGCCAGGCGTGACGTCACAGAGCTGCAGGCGGCCGGCGGCGCGCGGCTGAGGGACAGGGCGAGCATTCTGGCAGAGGCGCGCAGGCACTTTGCGGACTTGTTTAGCGCAAAAGCAACGGACAACGCCGCCATTACAGATCTATTGCGAGGTGTCCCTCACGTTTTAACAGTCACGGACCGCCGTCACCTCATGGAACCGTTCACCGTAGAGGAAGTAAAACAGGTCTTACAACTATGTGCAAAAAACAAATCGCCCGGTGCTGACGGCCTCCCGCCAGAATTTTATCTCCACTTTTGGCACTTGTTCGGTTCTGTTTTAGTTGAATGTTTTAACGAACTTTTAAATGGAGTGGCAATACCGGCGAGTTTTCCGGAAGGAATAATCACCTTGGCTCCGAAAACCCGAGTGAACAATAGAATTGACAGTCTCCGCCCGATCACGCTTTTAAACGGTGATTATAAACTTTTTACAAAATGTGTTGCGTCCCGTTTAAAGCCTGTTATGTCTAAGATCCTCAGTGACTGTCAGTTTTGTGCAGTGCCGCAAAGGAATATCTACGACGCGGTCACTACATACCGTGACGTCATCGCATACACCACGATGCGGAAAATTCCCTTTGGAATACTTTCCGTCGACTTTGCCACGGCGTTTGATCGCGTTAGTCACCATTACCTAAGAAAAGTGCTTTCTAAACTTGGATTTGGGAATAAATTCACGGCCATGCTATTCAATATTTTTAACAGCTCGACATCGCGTGTGACGATCAATGGTTTTTTGTCCGCACCTGTTGCCGTCGATTGCTCCGTCAAGCAGGGGTGTCCTCTCGCTATGGCCCTGTTTGCAATCTCACTGGACCCTTTGTTGCGACGCCTGCACAGTGCATGCGTCGGACTCAGTGTAGGAGGGAAGAAACAGGTTTGCCGCGCGTATGCGGATGACGTCGGCCTTCTTGTGTCTACGGAAGCTGACTTGGACACCATGCGCAAGGTCCTGACATTATATGAAAATGCATCGGGTGCATGTATCAACAATCGTAAAACTGTGTTTCTTCCTATTTATGGGGCAGCGAACAGATTCCGACGTCCCTGGTTTACCGTGAAACAAGTGCATAAGATCCTAGGTGTTCGTTTCTCGGCAAATCTTTTGAAGACAGCGGCACTCAACTGGCGCCTGACACTGCATGCAATACGCGCTATGGCGCACCTCACTGCCACCCGCACCCTGGCACTGACGCAGCGGGTTTCGATCGTCAACGTGTGTCTGCTCAGCAAGGCCTGGTTCCTCGCACAGGTCTTCCACGTGCCCAAAGAGCTAGGACGAGCCATCACACAAGCAGCCTATTGGTTTCTGTGGAGGGGTGAAATTTTCAAAGTAAGCCATGCTACCTGCACATTGCCCCGAGAGGAAGGAGGCCTCGGCCTGACGCACTTCGCTGTCAAAGCGGCGGCGCTACTGATCCACCGCACGTGCGCCGTTATAGAAAAGGACCCGCTCGGCCCCACGGCCGTTCTGTTCGATGTTCTCCGGCCCGCGTCTGAAATAGCACCGCTCAACCCCACTGCCATTCCTTACCGGCTGCGACATGTGAGAGAGTACTTTGTTCAGAAAAGTTACCTGGACGACGAAGACCTCCACCCGAGGACGCGGACTGTAAAAATCGTCTACCACGGACTGCGAGGACAGCCAGCTGCCAATAAAATGGAGATGCGTTTCCCAGGGTCTAGGTGGAAGAATGTGTGGGCGAATGTCCACGCCCCCTTCCTTGCAGCGGACGTGGTTAGTTGTTGGTATAAAGTCGTGAATCGAGTCGTACCCACCAACGAAACATTGCACCGGATTTGCCTGCGCGCTTCCAGCCTTTGCGTAGACTGCTCACAGGAGGACACGTTGGAACACCGTTTCCTGTGCCCCACGCGTTCGCCCATCTGGAACGTTGCAACCGGGATGCTGGCGTTTATAAATCGCACCGCCGTGGACACCTTCTCGGTGGACGTAGCCCTCATCCCTGACTTCAAGCCATACCCTGCCACCAAGTGTGCCGCAACAACCTGGATCGTCGCGCATACTATCTACGCCGTTCTACAATTACAGTTGACACAGGTCTATCAGTTTATGATCTACCTTCAGGAGGAACATAACAACCTACGCCGTACAAAGGACTATTCTACTCGTTTTGCTCGGTTTTTGATCGTGGCAATTGAACATGCATACCAAAATCTTTTGTGAGGGGAATTCAATGACAGTCCAAACCCTAATCGGACTACGACTTTTGGCTATGGACATGGTCTCTGGTTATGATGTAATCCGACGGAACACTATCGCGTGACTATTAAACGGAAAGAAACATGATGCAGTAAAATTATATGTTTGTGGCATGTCACACTTTATGTGCGTGTGCGTCTATGCAAAACTCAGCTTTGTTTTATCCTTACCTTTCGGTTTTGTTGACACGGTTTAAGAGTGTATAGTGCTTCGCAGGTCTGCCCACCGACCTTCAGTGTTGAGGATGGTTTTTTTTATTTCCATGAAGAGAATTATCTCTTCTTCATGTCTATGATTTAATTCTCCTTTACCATTTGGACTTTTAGTTGAGACCTTTTACCATCGAACTTGAAGTGCATCACTGAAGAATACAAAGCACTGTACAGCGGAACTGTTTAATTTGCTTCTTACATCGGAGTGTTTTACGTTCACCTGCTATTACTATAGCTTGGAAGCTCGCCGACGAAGGCGAAAAATGGAGAGCGCAAGGAAAAAAAAAAAAAAAAAAAAAAAAAAGGAAAAAAAAAAAAGTCCGATAGATTTACAGACATTTGAACATTTTTCGAAAACTACTTCACCTATGAAGCTGAAATTATCCACAATAATCTTGCACATTCCTCTTGTTTTTCGGTTAATCTCATCTTAATAAGAATTTTACGAACATGCTCACTTACATTATTTATGTCAGCCACTGCTCTCTCTATAATGCAATACCAAATCTCTCAGTCGATCTCTTCTTTTTGGAATATCCCATCTGAAAGGTCCAATCAATCAACTTTGGCTGCTCTTCATTATATTTGATTTTCTTTCTTTCCAAATTTCCTTCATCCTTGGGGGTGTTGTACCCTTTCTTATTGAGGGCATTTTCGTCTATTTGTTTTCTTTCTCTTGAAATCCTTTATTTTAACTACTCCTTTAAAATGTGTTCTGTTTTCTATTGTGTCTGTTGTATATCTAGTGGTTTCCATGTGCTATTCAATCTCAATGAACCATGTGGGCTTCAATTTGCAACTGTTTAGTAATTTGAAGAACTCCTTGATTGCCCTGGTTATCCATTCTCTAGATGTGTTCAGTACATCAGATTTTTATTTTATTTTTTTTATTTTTATTTTTTTTTTTTTTTTCAAGTGTAACTCTGTTTGGTCTACATTTCTTTTAGCATCTGGTATTTTCCTCCAAATTCTTTTTTAGAACTTCTGAAAATATCCAGTTCTTTTTCGCTAAAGTCTGCGCATAGCCGGCCGCGGTGGCCGAGGTGACTGAGGCGCTCCAGTCACGGTCTGCACGGCCACTACGGTCGGGGGTTCTAATCCCCCCTCGGCATGGATATTTGTGCCGTCCTTAGTCTTAGTTAGTTCATAAGTTGTTTGTAAGTTTAGGAACTGATGACCCCGTAGTTAAGTCCCTTAAGCTTAACAAACATTTGAACATTTGATTTCTGCTGCATACAGAGCTTTGGGTCTGGCCACTGTTTGGCAATATCGTGTTCCAGGACAAGGATTTTTTGTTATAAACATTTCTGGCTATGTGAGTCAGTCTTTCTATTTTGTGCACCCTTGCTTCTATCTCTTCTCTTGTGTTATTTAACTTCATTCGTTTTGTACATAAAATGTCCCTTTCTTGTTGCAATGTATTTATATTGCTTCCAGAAGCTTTTCGCCTTTTTAGTTCAATGCATCTTCAGTGGAATTGTTTTCCGTGTTTTGACTGGCGCCTGGGATTCCCCTCAATTTGTATACAAGTTTGAAACCTCTCTATTACGCAACGTTGCGAACTTTTCCCCGTGATTTTTTATGTTTCTGTGCTAACTGTTCGTAATTCACTTTATGTCTCTTTGTGTACGACTATCGAAACTGTGAGAACAAAGTTCATTACGTAAAAATGTACTCGTGTTACGTAAGTGATAATACGACCTAAAACATGTAACCAGATTAGAGGAATCGCAGTTGTCAGCCAAAAAACGCAAAAAGCTGTTCCACTGCAGATGCTTTAAAATAAAAAGTCTAAGTGTGTGTAGAAACAAGAAAAATGCAAAATACGGGGCAGCAAGAAAAGAGAGTTTTTATTTACAAGATGAATATTTCTGTGCTTGATTCAGACAAAGATCTCTTGTGTGGTAATATTTCCGCGGCCAGTAAGAATGTTTAAGAGAAGAGTTACATAATTTCGTTGTCGGTACCCTTGTATATCCAGGTTATTAGCGGTGTGGTTTTCTACAGTTAAACACGAATAAGCTTCCTTTTTGTGCAGCAAAAGTCTAAATAGGTAAGACAGAAATTCAAGTAAACACTGAGAAAGAGACTTTCACTCTGCAGCGGCGTGTGTGCTGATATGAAACTTCCTGGCAGATTAAAATTGTGTGCTGGAAGCGGGACTCGAACCTCAGACCTTTGCCTTTCGCGGGCAAGTGCTCTACCGACTGAGCTATCCCGACAAGTCTCACGATCCCGTCTCACAACTTTACTTCTACAAGTACGTCGCCTCCTACTTTCCAAACTTCACAGAAGCTCTCCTGCGAACCTTGCAAGATTAGCACTCCTGGAAGGAGATATGGTGGAGACATGGCTTAGCCGCAGCCTAAGGGATGTTTCCAGAATGAAACTTTCACTCTGCAGCGGAGTGTGCGCTGATATGAAACTTACTGCCAGATTAAAATTGTGTGCCGGAACCGGGACTCGAACCTGGGGCCTTTACCTTCGGCGGGCAAGCGCTCTACCGACTGAGCTATCCCGGCACGACTCACGATCCCGCCTCACGACTTTACTTCTGCCAGTACCTCGCCTCCTACCTCCCTTAGGCTGTGGTTAAGCCATGTGTCCACCATATCCTTTGATCCAGGAGTGCTAATCTTGCAAGGTTTGCAGGAGAGATTCTGTGAAGTTTGGCAAGTAGGAGGCGAGCTATTGACAGAAGTGGAGTTGTGAGGCGGGCTCGTCGGTCGTGACGAGATACTTCAGACGGTAGAGCGCTTGCCTGCGAAAGGCAAAGGTCTCAGGTTCGAGCCCCGGTTCCGGCACACAATTTTAATCTGCTAGGAAGTTTCAAGTAAACACTGAGATTGTATTGTGGGATGGTTCATTAGGCCAATTTAAATTTTAAGTTTCAGTAACAACTTCTCTGTCAACTAAAAGACTGCTGTCTAGAGCTATTGGTTTGACGAATGTTGGTATAGCTTATGGGACTTATCTACGGGGTCATCAGTCCCTAAACTTACAAACTACTTACAAACTAGCTTATACTAAGGACGGCACAAATATGCATACCCGAGGGGGGATTCGAAACCCCGACCGCAGTGGCCGTGCAGACCGTGACTGGAGCGCCTCAGTCCCTCGGCCACCGCGGCCGGCATTGGTTTGACATTTGAAAGCTTATCGCCAGGATAGATTTCTTGAATCAGAAAGGTATACTAATGTTTTCGTTGATACTGGTACACGCTTTCATCCAGCACCGATCCACTAGCTTATCAAATTGCTATCTTAGGACAAATCAAAAGGAACAATTTGAAATTCCCGCCCAGTATTGTACTTCAGGTTATTTGTATAGTTTGTCAGTCAGAGGTGGATGTTATGTCTGTAGTACACAACCCATTGACGATAAGGTAGAGTCGTGCTTGTTGTTTGTTAGATGAGGGACAACTGGACGCCTCTACAAGATTTGAGATGCAATGTGAAATATGATGGGCATTTTGCCACATGCTGTAAATGCGTTTTAAGGCGGGTTTTGGACAGAATTGACTACTCGACGTACGTGGTGAAGTGCCGCGCGGAATGGCTGCGTGGTTTAACGCCGAGTTTATAGCCCGCGGTTGCTCCGTGGCGCAGCAACGCGTCGTTTTAAAAAATGTTCAAATGTTTGTATAGTCTATGGGACTTAACTCCGGGGTCATCAGTCCCTAAACTTACAAACTACTTATGAACTACTTACGAACTAGGACGGCACAAATATCCATGCTCGAGGGGGGATTCGAACCCCCGACCGCAGTGGCCGTGCAGACCGTGACTGTAACGACTTAGTACCCTCGGCCACCGCGACCGGCCGCGTCGGTTTGGCAGTGCGCTGTTCCTCATACGGCAGCGTGGGCCCTGTTTATAGGCGCGGATGCGGGGGCGGCCGCTCCGCTCCCCCGCTGCAGCGTCAAAATACCAGCGGCTGCACTTCTAAACCGCCGCGATTGTATAGGCCGCAGTGACGTCTGCTTATGGGGCTGTTCGGTGCAGGCGGCGGAACCGCACTCCATACGGCAGTGCTTTCTCTGTCTGGCCACCAGGTGGGAACAGGGTGTCCGGCCGCGGTGGCCGAGGGGACTGAGGCGTTCCAGTCACGGTCTGCACGGTCACTACGGTTGGGGGTTCGAATCCCCCCTCGGGCATGGATATTTGTGCCGTCCTTTGTGTCATCTAGTTCATAAGTAGTTTTTAAGCTTAGGGACTGATGACCCCGTAGTTAAGTCCCATAAGCTATACAAACATTTGAACATTGAATTGGAACAGGGTGCTCAACGTCACTGCGGCTGAACCGCGGCCAACGGGAAATACAGGCCTGATCGCGCACATCATGTGACGTAAGCAAGGTAGTTCCGAGCCGGCGCGATCGCTAGCTCAGTGGGTGCCCGCTGTGACCAACACCACCTAGAAGACAAGGCCTTACAACAGGCCGCGCCTACGTCACACTTAAAGGCCGCAGCCGCCACCTCACTGGCTGTTGGCTGGGGCACGCCCACCGCTGCGCAGCGGCCGGCCAGTCAGATGGCGGCCGCGGCCTCTAGCCTGTATTTCTCGCAGGCCACGGGCTGAACCGTCTGCTAGGTGAGTGACGAGTGGAGCTTCCACGAAATCACAACGGCTGCTCCGCCGCGGAGGAACCGCGGACTATACTCAGCCTAAGGTGGCATGTTATGCACTGGGCAGCCGTTCCTGCCGGAGGTTCGGGTCCTCCATCAGGCATGTATGTGTGTGTGTGTGTGTGTTTTTTTTTTGTCCTTAGAGTAAGTTAAAGTAGTTTAGTAATTCTAGGGACTGATGGCCATAACAGTCCCATAGGTCAGTTTTTTTCAACCTGCGGGTCGTGATCCCCTGAGGAAGGGGAGGGGGGGGGGGTTCCAGAGTCTTGCTTTGTAATTGTATCTGCTTTAGTTGAGGAATGACAAGTTTTGACAGCTTGTCATCTGCAAGCAACAAGACGATTTTATTTACGAAACTATCTTTCCACATAACTGCCAGGTACATGTACAATACAATACTGCGAATGACATGATGTAAGTATCGTAAATAAATTAAGCCTAATATATCTAACAAAGTTGTCAATACAAATAACTCGTCCAAATCACTGTATAACTAAATTCTGTAACTTACATTCTAGAAAATAAAAGACCACAACCCACGGAAGATGGCACAATAAGTGCCGAAACATGTTTGCGTATATATATAAAAAAAAAAAACAAAGCGTCTTGCATAAGGCGGATTTAACTACTAATCTTATCCTATTTTTACATGATTTCCGAAAGAAAAATATGTTTTGCTTAACGAGTGTTTCGCAATTCATCCAAGACTCAGAAGCGAATTATGATCATTAAAAGAGGTCCCACTGTATAGACAATTACGTAAAGATGTAGATCTCTATCTTCGAAATTTCCAGTATTACTTAGTGTATCATGTTCTTTTACCTATCGATTGATTCCTCAATACAGTTTTAAGACATTGCGCTTATTCGTCATTAACACACCGTATGTTAAAACAGTATATGATCTACTCAGTTCATAATGAATGTTACATAAGGAACTACGTAATTGTAACATTAAATAAATTTCAGTTAGACACACGGTTTTCGTACTTTCTGAACCCCTGGTTATTTTATGGTGCAAGTACTTCCTGATGTGATGACGACCCAGGGAGTGCGACGCCCCTGCTCTATGTCACTGGACGTTTTTGAACAACAATCTTTTTTTTATCAGAAATGATAAATTCCAGTCAAAGGGCACTTAAAAAAAAAAAAATAGTAGTTTTGTCTTAATTCCTGTCAGACGTGTAATGTTTAGTAAATCGAATTAATTATTAGAGGTGTGACAATTCGTAGTTAGCAGTGCTCTTTGCGTTCAGACTCCGTGTGGCCTAGGGAGATATTAAATTTTAGGGGAAAAAATCTAGATTACAACCAAATCTATATGTGGGAACATTCTTACGCATGTACCGGGTTATGTAACGAAGCTCTGTAACCCACGACAAAATAAAAAGGGACAAAATATTTACTGTATACGCATCACGAGATGCGAGTCGGGAAAAATAACGCAGATAAACCCTGTTCATACGTCAGAGCGCAATGGTAGTAGAATTACGTAAGGAGTAAGTGAGACGAACATAGCCCTATTGAGACTGAGAGGGAACGTTTCGCTGAAATATGTGCAAGAGAGATTATTTAAGTCTAATTGACTCGTCCTGTTTACAACCGCGTCCGTTAGATAAGGCAACATAAGGAAGTTGTTTACCTGGCAGCTTAATTTCTTCGAAGTCGTTGAGAGAGAATTGTCGTATCATGACATATATTTTAAGATGTGTTTTTAAATGGGTGTCAATAGAGGCGAAGGAATATTGCACAAAATTATATAAACGAATATCAATTAGACAATACTGTTAATGATGTAAGTGCCTTATTTATGATAAAATATTCTTTTGTAGAAATAATTATTTTATAGAAAACCGTGTGTGTCTCCTGAGAGTTCTTCGCTGTTTCAACAGATATCTTTTTGTTTCTACAACGTTGATGGAATCGGTCCAAACAAATACTGTTGATTACGTCTTTAATGCGAGATCCAGTAATATTGGGAAATGACACTTTGTTTTTCCTGACAAATAACATCATTTTAATGATGGATTGTGACTAGATGTAGTGGTGACAAATGAGTCTAGTGCGGTATTTGTTTCATCGATAGTCAAACATGTAGAACTTCATCAATCGCTATTGGAAATCCTTCGTGTTTTGCTGTCCACGTTAACACGATGCTAGAGGACCCATGCGAATACTTCGCAGCGTTAGTGGAATGACAAAAAAAGGTGGAAAAAATGGAAGTAAAGTTGCATGTTCACGCATAGCTCTCTTCAGAAACAATCACTACAAGTGTTTAAAAGCGCAAATGAAAGAGCTTGATCCGCTGAGTGCTCTTAGGTCAAAAGCAACTGCGTACCTCAATTAGAACCGAAAGATATCGTAAAACAAACCGATTAAAATATTCAATGCAAGGACAGAAGGATACCGTGTTTGATTAAAAATAAAGGAAGGGGAGACTTTTAAGTTAATTCTGATACTTTATAACAAATTTTGGAATGAATGCCTTTCGTTTAGAGCTAAAATGAAGGAAATCGGACAGATAGAACGGCCTGACCGACTGACTTTAGTTTACAGCAAGGACATCCCCATAAGAAACATGTAGAAGGAAATCGCGTTTGAGTATAGAAAAATGAAAGCGATAGGTATGTAAATTCTGATACTTGATGACAAACCTGTGGATAAATACCTTTCGTTTAAAAGAAAAATGAAGACAATCGGCCTGGTAGTTTTGTCTGGCCGACTGACTAATTTTTGTAGATTCTTTTAATATATAAGATCGCCATGCCGATTACTGAAGTTAGGACTGTCTATCGAATGGCAATACCAAATCTCGCTTTAGAAATAATTTAATTTGTAACTGGAAGCAAACCTATGTTTTCCGTAGACGAAAGGCGTCCTGAGCAGTACACTATAACTTCGCTAATCTGGCCCTCACTATACAGGGTGAGCCACCTAACATTACCGCTGGATGTATTTCGTAAACCACATCAAATACTGACGAACCGATTCCACAGACCGAACGTGAGGAGAGGGGCTACTGTAATTGGTTAATACAAATCATAAAAAAGGCACGGAAGTATGTTTTTTAACACAAACCTACGTTTTTTTTTAAATGGAACCCCGTTAGTTTTGTTAGCACATCTGAACATATAAACAAATACGTAATCAGTGCCGTTTGTTGCATTGTAAAATGTTAATTACATCCAGAGATATTGTAACCTAAAGTTGACGCTTGCGTACCACTCCTCCGCTGTTCGATCGTGTGTATCGGAGAGCACCGAATTAAGTAGGGATACAAAGGGAACGATGATGTACCTTAGGTACAGAAGAGACTAGAACAGCACATTACGTCACATGCTAAAACCTTTATTGGTCTTTTTCACTGACGCACATGTACATTACCATGAGGAGTGAGGTACACGTACACACGTGGTTTCCGTTTTCAATTACGGACTGGAATAGAGTGTGTCCCGACATGTCAGGCCAATAGATGTTCAAAGTGGTGGCCATCATTTGCTGCACACAATTGCAATATATGGCGTAATGAATGTCCTACGTGTACCCAACCTCCTTGGGTGCCATGAAAACGATGCCATCCTATACTATCTGGATGGTGAACTTCGGTTGTTTCGGCGTGCCAGCCATAGATGTTCACATTTAGTTTCTTGCCAAATTCAAATATGGCTGCTATGAAGTATTAAAAGAAAACGAAAAGAAAATACGTTTTGATTCCGATCCCATATAAGTCTATTAAATCGTATATTGACTTAAATTCCAAATCAAGAGACAAGCAAACGATTTTTTGTCAGGCAATAAACAAAAAAAAAATGTTCAAATGTCTGTAAATCTATCGGACCAAACTGCGTGGTCATTAGTCCGTAGCTTACAAACTACTTAAACCTAGGTAAACTAACCTAAGGACAAACACACACACCCATACCCCAGGGAGGACTCGAACCCCCACAGCGAGGCGCGTTAGACCGCTCGGCTACTCCAGCGCGGCGTCAGGTAATAGCTGATGGAAACTCGTATGCCAAATGTTCAAATGTTTGTTAAGCTTATGGGACTTAACTACGGGGTCATCAGTCCCTAAACTTACAAACTACTTATGAACTACTTACGAACTAGGACGGCACAAATATCCATGCCCGAGGGGGGATTCGAACCCCCGATCGTAGTGGCCGTGCTGACCGTGACTGGAGCGCCTCAGTCATCTCGGCCACCGCGGCCGGCTCGTATGCCAAATTTAAACGTGGCGGATAAAGCGAAATCGTGCCATAAACATCTGAATGTGCAGGAATGCTACAGTTCTATGCTCAGACACCAGAGTTATACATCCAGTTTATATAGAGATCACTGGTGGTAATCAATGGATTACCCTATAAATATAAAACATCTTTACCGGATCTGTTGAACATTACGTAAAATATAAAAAGTCAAGGTTACTACAGATAAAAAGGTATCTACAACGTTTAACATCACACCTGATCAAGCTGCAGAATACCTGGCAGCAAACACGTATATAATCGCAAAATACGTGAAGAATTCGCAGCAGTTCTTATAACGGTAACGCCAGATGTTCATTACGAACGTCAAAACATCGTAGACGAAAGTCAAAAAATGTTTTTAAAATTTTAAATGTAAATCATCGTATTAGACTCATAATAAGATGTGAAATTAATTAATGTAATTCTTATATATACACGCAGACTCTTTGAAACTGGCAAATTGTGAAACAGCTGAAACGTTTCATGTTAAAATTGGAGCAGTGTTTCCGGACCTTCTAATATATAAAGCAGAGTGTCCATAGGTTTGTACGTGTTGCATACAAATCTTCAGTTTTGTTCCAATCTTTATGAAATTTTGTACACGTGAGTTTCAATCCATGAGGACGGTCGCCGTAAGTGTAAGAATCACATACGATATATAGTTCACGAGATATGACGTCATAAACAATGAGATGCGCGAAAAACTTCTGCATTTTGCGAGAATGCTGCTCATTTTCTCCTAAACCATTTCAACCAAATTTGGTACACACATTCCTTAGCATGAGGTAACAATTGCTGCATGGTTAAGAATCACATACGGCACATGGTTCAAAAGATATTACGTCATAACCAATAGAAATCGCAAAAAATGCCATCTAATGTGGCGAGACTTTCGAAATACAGTATATGAGAATGACAGTACTTAGCGACTAACAACAAACTTTAAACATAATTTCAAACCTTTATTAACCTTTTTCTCACTGGCAACCATAGTAAAATGATGAAAGGAAAAAAGTTTCTCGCTTACTACTTTTCCGCTGTTTATGGTATAAAACTACGGCTCTCGGTATGATGTTACAATTTATAATTGGAACACTATAAATTGTAGTGACAGGAAATTTTACTGACAGTATACACACATATAGTTGAATTTACCTTCTAAATTGTATCACAGTAAGACACGTAGTTCATGAGATATGAGCACATAAACAGTAACGTTTCATTGTTCATGGGCTAAAACTACGGCATTCGGTATGACGTAAAAATTTATAATTTCTACAATACAAATAGTAGCCGCAGGAAATTTTACAAACAGTATACACGTACATAGTTGAGTGTACCTTCTAAATTGTATCACAGTACGACACGTAATTCGTGAGATACGAGCACATAAACAGTAATGTTCATGGAAAACCGCCCCATCACGTACCAAGTTTTAATCTATTACTTCTTTACTATTAATTGTGTCCCAAGAGATTTTACAGACATACAGCCCAGTGGCGTAACTAAGGGGGGGGATGAGGGGGATAGAACCCGCCCCCCCCCCGAACCAAAAAAAAAAACAAAAAACAAAAACAAAAAGGGAGAGAGAGAAAAGAAAAAGAAAAAAGAAATCGTATAACAGCAACCTGGTAAAGGTAAAGATTGGAAACTTGGGGTGTTTTACCATAAGCTTTCATTGTATGGGAGTGAATTAGTTTCTTTAACGGGAGTGGTATATGGTAGTCTGACTGGAAACTAAAATTTTGCTCGTCAAGCAGATCTATCTCCCCCCCCCCCCCCCCCCCCAAAGCCAAGTCCTAGTTACGCCACTGATACAGCCCTTATACAAATCAATATATACCTGAAAAATGGCAGGAATAAATAAATAAATACCCAGGCAACGCCGTGTTTTCAGCTAGTTTGTTATAATTTGAGTTTCGTTACTTTGTAAACACAATTAGTCGAATTTCGACGACAGGCAATACTGATGTATACAGCAGTGATAGCGGGAGGTGGGTACGAGAGTGCGCCACGGGCGAGCAGACACAAAGTTATGTGGCTGCTCTCCGCCGTGCGTAAATTTCGCCAGGCGCCCTCATCTCACACAACAGCGTCGGCAGTGAACTTGCGCAGCTGTGGCCTTGCCCCACTGCCCGCTATCTGCGCTGACGTCATCACAGCTCCCTGGCGGACACACGCCGATAACGCGGGCAGCGCCGAGACACAAAGTTAAAACGCCCTACTCTCTGCTTCCGCCCACACCTACAACTTTGCCTGTTCTGTTTTAACCGTCTCGATCCTGAGCTTAGATTTTACGAGTGTGGTCCCGTAAGTACCCAGCCTGTCCGAGAGATGGCAGTAGTTGTTGGAAAATATCTCTGGATTAGAAAGCAAACGCTTCAACTTCGAAGCATTTATTTTTATTATTATTTTCGATTATTCCCTTTAAAGAGAGCGATTGAACTTGAGTAATTAAGACTTCTTCTTCTTTCTCCGTTCTTCCCAAATTCTCTTCTTGCGTTCACCGTGTTCTCTCTTGCGTTCTTCTGACCACATTTTTCCTGTTCTGTTCTCCGTGTGTTCTTGTTTAAGTTTATGTTTCTTTATAATGTTCCTGAACTGTTTTCTATTGTTTATGTTGTCTTGCGTGATTCCCAGTTCTTTAATATCCTCTTCTGTTTCAGTGATCCATTTCGTCTTGTTTTTGCTCTTGTTTGCTATCTCAAATATTTGCCTAGTGAGCCTGGTTTCATTCATCCTGATGATATGTCCATAAAATTTCATCCTTCTTTTTCTGTTGGTGTCCGTTATTGTTTCCATATCTTTGTAAATCTCTCTAGTTGGCCGCTTTATCCAAATTCTTTCCGGAAACACTGAACCATATATTTTCCTCAAAAGCATATATAAATGAATTGCTGTTCGTTAATCTCGCTACAACTCGAGAACGGCTGAACCGATTTGGTTAATTTTAGTCTTGAAATATTCGTGTAAGTCCAGGGAAGGTTTAAACGGTGATAAAATTTGGATAAGTTGTCCGGAAAAGAATAAAATCGTGAAAAAACTGAAACAGCTTTCTTCCAATGAGCTATCAATACCGTTGGTCCAATTGCGATAAAATTTTGTACATTTCATGTTGAAAGCAAGAGGAAGGTTCGCATCAAATGAAAATTTGCAAAATTCGCCCGGAAAGTAGGAAATTTTAGGAAAAACCGGAAGCGATTTGTTTCTATCAATAAAAATCAATTTTCGCATGGTTGTAAGAGCATCACTTAAGTACGGATGGACAGGACCAGGTTTGTTTGAAAAATTTTTTTTGGAAAATTTAAGAAAATCTGAATGTCCGTTTTTCAATGTGTTTTTGATTGAATTCAGCACTATAACTCATTATTCGCACGACCGATAGGTGAAATTCTATTTTTTTTTTCTTTTTTTTGAGCAAGAGTAACGTTCTCCCGGAAAACTGGAAAATTTAGAAAAAAATAAAAAGACATTTTCTATGAAATGTCAATATCATTCATCTGATTGTGATAAAATTTTGCACCTTTGACGTTCAAAGCGAGAGGAAGGTTTGAGTGAAGTAATAGTTCCTGGAATAGTTAGCCAGAAAATAGGAAAAAAATGTGGAAAACTGACAGGTACTTGTTTTGCCGTTCTATTCTCTTTTTACAAAAGAGACAATACATTTTTAAAAGTTAGTTATAACTTCTGAAAAGTAGTTAATCAGTCAAACAGTAAATAGCTGCCGGCCGCGGTGGCCGAGCGGTCTGTGGCGTGCCAGCCACGGTCTGCACGGCCGCTGCGGTCGGGGGTTCGAATCCCCTCTCGGGCATGGATGTTTTTGCCGTCTTTAGGATAAGGTAGTTCACAAGGATAAGGTAGTTTGTAATTTTAGGGACTGATGACCCCATAAGCTCTATAAACATTTGAACATTCGAGTAAATAGCTTTTCCCGAGAGTAATTATTGTTCGATATTTCGCATTGTATACTTCAAATCAAAAAATATATTGAATTACACACTTACTAAAGTATATTATCCGGTACTTCAGCGCTCAAGCTATCTCCACACCAGACTTCATCACAATAGATTCAATAGTTTATGTAATGATATACGTATAGCGAAATCGGTTCAGCCGTTCTCGAGTTTTAGTGAGACTAACGAACATAATTCATTTTTATCTTTGTCAGTTCATATACGGGTTCAGATGGTGTAAAGCAGGGCTGGGCAAATGCCGTTTGGCGAGCGCGAGCGCTCTCAGCGGCTCACACGGCCTGCTCGCGGCTCCCCCCACTCCGCCAGCCAGCAGTGCCCCCACTCATACTCGACTAGTCGCGCGCGTCACTCCACCACGAGGAACCACTCCTTTTACTTCCTCCAGGGCAGTGGCGTAGCTATGTCACCGAGGGCCCCGGGGCAAAAATGACATTGGGGCCCTCTTTACACTAATTCTGTACATATGCCAAACTACTTCATCATCAGCTTCTTACCGCCCACTGGAAGACATAATAAGGTACATCTAAATACTACTAAGTAAATTATTACGTGTCAAGCAGCATATAATATTTAATCGCACTCTCTAATATAATTGTGAAAGTTTGTTTGTTTGTTTGTTTGTTATGCTTTCATGCAAAAATTAATAGCTGATTTGGATGAAATTTTGCAGAGGGCTAGAGATAGAGTTGGACCTGGGTAGGACATACAGATGAAAATGCCCCATGGGATATTTTTCGTCAGCGGTATCAGCGGGCGGACTGTTGTCAGTGCCGACAACTCACTCTCAACTACTGCGCTGTTAGCTCATTTCGTTGACAGCCCAGTCAAAGAAGGAAAATAGGGGAAATATTCGTGTAGGATGGTTTCATCAAAAGTAAGTTGCCGGATTTTGTTTGATTAAATACTTTGGATTGAGCCGTGCCCCTACCAGGCTATTTGAAGTTAGTGTCTGGCCAGGAAAAAGTAATAAGTAACTAAGTCGATATCTTCGCTTATTATCGTGACAGTGGGATAGAGGGCAGCGTCTTGATGCACAATTCACTATTGAGACATCTGATCCGCGAATGTAATTAAATTTTTAAATGGCAGAATAAACAAATAGTGCGCGGGTAGAGACGTACCTTAAAAGATTGTGTGAAGTGCTAAATTCTCAGCATTACTTTAAAACACAGTGAAGTTGTATGTTTTTACATAGAAGAACTGAGCAGAATGCGGCGGAGGGTATAGTGTTAACATGAACGTAAATTGAAGAGCGAATAGTTCTTATGGTATGGAAGGCGCCATTCCCAGAAAAAAGACACAGAATGCCGAGTCCATTTCCCGCCTACCATTGCCAAGTAGTGTGTAGAAAGGTGTGTAGATTCTGTTCGGCAGTGCTTTCAATATTAACGCATTTGTGGAAAATAAACATGCCTGTTTCCTGGCGCGACGCATTTTGTGAAAAATATGCACTCTCCAGGTCTGCCTGTGCAGTACGTCATCTGTGATGTATGAGGTGCACTGTGGCAGGGTCGATATAACCTTGTAAAACACCTTGTAATTTCCTATTGCGACTTAAGGGGATAGATGGAGTGGGGGCTCGCTTTCTCGCTATTCGTTTTGCAGGCGCACAAAGAACGGCAATGCCTGACCATTCCAGCGGTCTGCCCTTTCCCGCACCTTCTGCCCTCCAACCCCCCCCCCTTCCACCCCTTCCTGCTGTCACCTGTCACATCCCCACAACAAATCACATGCCCAATACTGTTCTACTGTACTTAAATATGCTGTATACATTTAATACCACCCCCATGAACCACAGACATTGCCGAGGTGGGGTGGCTTGCGTGCCTCAACGATGCAGATAGCCGTACCGTAGGTGCAACCACAGCGGAGGGGTATCTGTTGAGAGGCCAGACAAACGTGTGGTTCCTGAAGAGGGGCAGCAGCCTTTTCAGTAGTTATAGGGGCAACAGTCTGGTTGATTGACTGAGCTTGACTTGTAACATCAGCTAATGTGGCTTTGCCACACAGTTACTGCGAACGGCTGAAAGCAAGGGGAAACTACAGCCGTTACTTTTTCCGAGGACATGCAGCTCTACTGTATGAAAATATGATGATGGCATCCTCTCGGGTAAAATATTCCGGAGGTAAAATAGTCCCCCATTCGGATCTCCGGGCGGGGACTACTCAGGATGATGTTGTCATCAGGAAAGACTATACTGGCATTCTACGGATCGGAGCGTGGAATGTTAGATCCCTTAATCGGGTAGGAAAATTAGAAAATTTAAAAAGGGGAATGGATAGGTTGAAGTTAGATATAGTGGGGATTAGTGAAGTTCGGTGGCAGGATGAACAGGATTTCTGGTCAAGTGAGTACAGGATTATAAATACAAAATCAGTTGGGGATATCACAGGAGTAGGGCTGATAATGAATAAGAAAATAGGAATGCTGGTAAACTACTATGAGCAGCACAGTGATCGCATTATCATTGTCAAGATATATACGAAGCCAACACCGACAACAGTAGTACAGGTTTATATGCCAACTACCTCTGCCAATGATGAGGAGATAGAAGAAATATATGAGGAGCTAAAGGAAATTATTCAGACAGTTAAGGGAGACGAAAACTTAGTTGTGTTGGGAGACTGGGATTCGGTAGTAGGAAAAGGAAGAGAAGGGAAAATAGTAAGTGAATATGGACTGGGCAGGAGGAATGAAAGAGGAAGTCGCCTGGTAGAATTTTGCACGGAACATGATTTAATCGTAACAAACACGTGGTTTAAGAATCACAAAAGAAGGTTGTATACGTGGATGAGACCAGGAGACACCGGAAGGTATCAGATAGATTTTGTAATGGTTAGACATAGATTCCGGAACCAGGTTATAAACTGCAAGACATACCGAGGGGCAGATATAGACTCTGACCATAACTTGTTAGTCATGAACTGTAGGCTGAAGCTGAAAAAACTGCAGAAAGGTAGGAAAATAAGGAGATGGGACTTAGATAAATTGAAGGAAAGTGAAGTTCTGGAGAATTTCAGAGGGAGATTTAGGCAACAATTGACAGAAACAGGGGGAAATAAAAACGTAGAAGAGGAATGGGGAGCATTGAGAGATGAAATAGTGAAGGCAGCAGAGGACAAAATAGGTAGAAAGGCAAGACCTTCAAAAAATCCTTGGATATCACAGGAAATACTAAATTTAATTGATGAAAGGAGAAAATATAAAAATGCAGTAAATGAAACAGGCAAAATGGAGTACAGGAAGTGCAAAATGGCTAAGCAGGAGTGGCTAGAAGCCAAATGCAAATCTGTAGGAGAATGTATAACAAGGGGAAAAGTAGATACCGCCTACAGGAAAATAAAAGAGACATTTGGGGTCAAGAAAAGCAACTCTATGAATATCAAGAACTCAGATGGGAAACCAGTTCACAGCAAAGAGGGGAAAGCTGAAAGGTGGAAAGAGTACATAGAGCACCTCTACAAAGGAAATGAACTTAGAGACGATGTTGTAGGAAGAGAAGAGGAAGTAGATCAAGATGAAATAGGAGATACTATACTGAGAGATGAATCTGACAGAGCCTTGAAAGACCTAGGTCGGAACAAGGCCCCAGGAGTAGATGACGTACCCTCAGAGCTACTAAAGTCTCTGGGAGAGCCAGCCATGACAAGACTATTTCAACTGGTGTGTAGGATGTATGAGACAGGTGAAATGCCCTCAGACTTTAAGAAAAATGTAATAATCCCCATTCCAAAGAAATCAGGCGCAGACAGGTGTGAAAATTACAGAACCATAAGTTTGATAAGTCATGGTTGCAAAATTTTAACACGAATTATCTACAGGAGAATGGAAAAGCTGGTAGAAGCTAACCTCGGGGAAGATCAGTTTGGATTCAGGAGGAACATAGGAACCCGGGATAGATTAGAAGATAGATTAAGGAAAGGCAAACCTACATTTTTAGCTTTTGTAGATTTGGAGAAAGCATTTGACAATGTTGACTGGAATACACTCTTTCAAATTCTGAAGTCAGCAGGGGTAAAATACAGGGAAAGGAGAGTTATTTACAACTTGTACAAAAGCCAGACCGCAGTTATTAGACTCGAAGGGCATGAAAGGGAAGCATCAGTTGGGAAGGGAGTAAGACAGGATTGTAGCCTTTCTCCGATGTTATTCAATTTGTACATCGAGCAGGCGGTGAAGGAAAGCAAGGAAAAATTTGGAATAGGGATTAAAGTTCAGGGGGTAGATATAAAAACATTGCGTTTTTCTGTTGACATTGTAATTCTGTCAGAGACGGCAAAGGACCTGGAAGAGCAGATGAATGGAATGGACAGTGTGTTGAAGAGAGCGTATAAAATGAACATCAACAAGAGCGAAACAAAAATAATGGAATGCGGTCTTAGAAAATCCGGTGATGCTGAAGGAATTAGATTAGGTAACGAAACAATGAAGGTGGTAGATGAGTTTTGTTACTTAGGTAGTAAAATAACATGCGATGGTCGCAGTACAGAGAATATAAAATGCAGAATGGCAATGGGAAGAAAAGCATTTTTGAGAAAGAGAAATTTGCTAACATTGAATGTTAATTTAAGGGTAAGGAAGTCTTTTCTGAAGGCATTTGTGTGGAGTGTTGCCTTGTACGGGAGTGATACATGGACGATAAGCAGTGCGGACAGGAAGAGAATAGAGACTTTTGAATTGTGGTGCTACAGAAGAATGCTGAAGACTAGGTGGGTAGATCGCATAACAAATGAAGAGGTACTGAACAGAATTGGTGAGAAAAGGAATTTTTGGCATACCTTGACTAAAAGAAGGGATCGCTTGGTAGGACACATTCTTAGATATAGGGGAATCGTAAATTTAGCATTGGAGGGAAGTGTGTGGGGTAAAAATCGCAGTGGGAGACCAAGAGACGCGTATAGTAAGCAGATTCAAGTGGATGTGGGTTGCCGTTCTTATGAGGAGATGAAGAGGCTTGCTCAGGATAGAGTAGGGTGGAGAGCTGCATCAAACCATTCTCCGGACTGAAGACCATAATAACAACAACATTTAATATTTTGTCTTAGTCCATTCGGTTTAACAATAACTATATTAACATTTTGGCTGTCAAAGGTATACTTGGGTTACCGACCCCCGGAGATCATTTACTTTACTGCAGTAGTGTTGGCCACTGTGTCTTCGGTGGCGGAGTGGTCAACGCGTCTGCCTAGTAAGCAGGAAATCCCGGGTTCGAATCCCGGCCGGGCACAAATTTCCATTCGCCACACTTTGGTAATCCATCTAAACCTTGTACAGCGAAGCCATAACTGATCGCAAATTGCGATTTATTTCAACTAAAATATTATATACAGTATAACGTCTATTATCCGAATTAATTTGGGGACATGGATATTCGGAAAACCGGTTTATTCGGATATTCGAATTGTACACTTCTATTTGCCAATAAGAAGTACTGTACAGTAAATGTATTTATACTGTATTTGGAGGAGCGCTATCCTTCATACTGTGCCAAGCTGGCACGCCGCAACACTTGGAAGACGCAGCTGTTGCTGTGAGCAGCTTTGATGCTGTCGCTACTTCTGCCGACTGAAGTGTGCCGATTGTTGGACACATTGGCTGGCAGCTTCGCCTGTCAGCAGCGCGTCTTGTGAAGGCCCAATTAGAAGCATTGTTCCGCCAGCCGGTGGCCCATTGCGTCTACTGTGGGAAACTTGGTTAGAGGGAAAGGGGATATGATGGACGATAGGGTGGGAGAGTAGAAAAAAATAAATAAATAAAAATAAAATAAAATAAAAACTTCGTCGCTCACAAGGGCCGAGGGGCCCCTGGAGCTCGGGGGCCCCGGGGCACTGCCCCGTCTAGCCCTATGATAGCTACGCCACTGCTCCAGGGAGAAGGTTTTTGTTTTACACTTGATAAATTATACTTATCTTAATAGTTCCTAGGTTTTTGCTTTCTGCAGCAGGGATATTTTACTTTCCTTTAGCTTACATGTACTTATTTGGTTATTTTTTAGAAGTTCTTAATCGTACCACGACAACTTCGTTGTGGTACCACTGACATAGGCAGGGAACTTTTTCCATTGCTCTCAGGTCTTGAGTTCCGGAATTTTCTTCCCCTTCAGAATGGTGTCATTTTTCATCCTTTCCTAAGGATGTAATGAACCTTAATAATTGTTACCTTCTGACCGACCATCCAGTTTCTCGTTATTGTAATGAATCAAGTTTTTAGTTGCAAAAATTACAGTTTTGTTACATTTTGTTACAAAAATTGTACACAATTCTGTGAAAATATAACGTAAAATTTAGAATAAAAGAGTCTTTTCTTAATTCTTTACGTCTATGTCCTATTTTTGGCCACGAAAGTAGGTTTTACAGTGGTTCGAAACTGTGTTTCATCCTTACATGAACAACCGTTGCATGGTACAGGATACACAATTTTCGGGTAAGCACTATTAACACTTACTTCCCACTGAAACATGCTGTGGCAGATATGATTGTACCGGTGCCCTTTTCACGGAAGCCGCATCAGCTTGTAACGTGCAGTAAGTATTTCAGCTAGTCCTTACTCAGCGCCCTCAGCGCACAGCTGCACAACTGCCCCCGTGCACTGCTGCCCGCACTGCTGGCTCTCCAGGCCGCTCAGCGCTGCCCTCGCGGCTCTCGCTGCTCGCGGGCAGCTCTCGTGCCCACCCCTGGTGTAAAGCGTACTTTACTCCTTTGAAGTATATTTCTCTACGCACCCAACACAACAAGCAAGTCATTATTTTACAAGTTTTAAATCTAAATTATTCTTGCAATTTTTCCATATTTTATCACCGTTTAAACCTTCCCTGAACTTCCACGAATGTGACATGCACATTATCCTGGGCATGTGTGCATGATTTGCCCACTCTTTCCGCCCACTATCGAGCCGATACTTAGACTATCTGATGATGCCTTTATAAAGCTACTATATCTGAAATACGTATGATTTAAATTAATATGAGTTATATTCAGAGGTTCAAATGTTTGTTAAGCTTATGGGACTTAACTACGGGGTCATCAGTCCCTAAACTTACAAACTACTTACGAACTACCTTATACTAAGGACGGCACAAATATCCATGCCCGAGGGGGGATTCGAATCCCCGACCGTAGTGGCCGTGACTGGAGCGCCTCAGTCCCCGCGGCCACCGCGGCCGGCTCCTTAGTATTAGCTAGTTCATAAGATGGTGTATACATTTAGTGCAAATTACATTTGTATCTGTGGCAGGGTAGAAAGCGAGAAAAAGTAAACACTACTTGTGGTATGTTACACTGATTAAATACAAGTTCGTCTTCAAGATGTTTCTTACAGTTATGAGTTTCATATTTTGTTTGACCTCGTGTTCTCCGCTCTTGGATAGCATTTCACAACACTGCCCTTCCATCAGTACAGCACAGCAACTCCCACGACATTCAAGTGGTGATGATGATGGTCGTGTGGCATTTATGACCGTTAGACCCCAACTGGGGTCGTGTTCAGCCTGCCTGGTGCAAGTCTCTTTATCTGACGCCACTTCGGCGACTATTCAAGTGGTAAAATTAAACAACACTTCACACACATTACCACACACATTTTTCCATTTTTGTATGTCGTGGGAGTTGCTGTGGTGTACTGATGGAAGGGCAGTGTTGTGAAATGCTATCCAAAAGCGGAGAACACAAGGTCAAACAAAATATGACACTCATAACTTTAAGTAACATCTCGAAGACGACCTTGTATTTAATCAGTATAACACACCACAATTAGTGTTTACTTTTTATCGTTTTCTGCCCTGCCACAGATACAAATGTAATTTGCAAAATCAAATGTTCAAATGTTTTTTTAAGCTTATGGGACTTAACTACGGGGTCATCAGTCCCTAAACTTACAAACTACTTATGAACTACTTACGAACTAGGACGGCACAAATATCCATGCCCGAGGGAGGATTCGAACCCGCGACCGTAGCGGCCGTGCTGACCGTGACTGGAGCGCCTCAGTCACCTCGGCCACCGCGGCCGGCTGTAATTTGCACTAAATGTATACACCATCTGATGATGAGCTGCTAGGCAACTTGAAACCGGTCGTGGTTTAATAAATCTTCATTAAGAAGAAAACAAGCGACTGGTTGCAGTAATTTCTGAAACCTATTTCAAGACACAGTCGCAGGTTCCAAGACATAATGGATAAAAGTATTATTAAATTAATTTGTGTCATTGTGTATAATGTTCATATTATTCGGTCCACCCCACCTCTAGTAGACTGTGTTTAGCGCTGGTTGATTGCATTGGAAACGACGTGGCTGTACCGTGTGGTGTGAGCTGGTGTGCATGGAATGAAATCGATGTATTGCAGCAGCCAAGAGTGTGTTACGAAAGGAGCTGCGGTCTGGTGGGCGCTTTTAAAGGAAATGGCAGTGAGTGCGGCCGATGCAGGTTTGTGAGGAAGGACTCTCTCTGCCCCACATTGCGTAACAGCAGCGTTGGACGAGAGGCGGCCGTGCAGCCGAAATCCTGTTTCTCTGCAGTAATGCGGCACGCGGGGCGCGGAGCGCCTGCTGTATGTTATGCTCAGCATCGACAACACGTGTCTGCCACGGTTATCATAATGATGATTGCAGACTTATATCTGTATAATAAAAATGTTCATGCTCGTTTGTGCAAAACTGTTTATCTCTGATTGTTCCTGAGCAACTGCCTTTCAAAAAAATAGTTCAAATGTGTGTATAGTCTATGGGACTTAACTACGGGGTCATCAGTCTCTAAACTTACAAACTACTTACGAACTAGGCGGCACAAATATCCATGCCCGAGGGGGGATTCGAACCCCCGACCGTAGTGGCCGTGCAGACCGTGACTGGAGCGCCTTAGTCCCCTCGGCCACAGCGGCCGGCTTGCCTTTCAATTTTGACACAACTTTGTATTCTAATAAAGGATGGTGTTTATATACCTCTTCCTGTAATACTATGGTGTTCATCCTACATCCTTTGCTCAAAACAATGAGGGAATCAGGTGACATAACATACACAATATACGAGGCGCGTCCAGAAAGTAAGTTCCGTTTGGTAATAAAATGAAATTGTACACAGATACAGAAGAAATTTTTATTGAACAAAATTCTACAACTCTTAAACTATTTTTCCACATAACTGCCGAAATTTTGTAGGCACTTGTCATAGCGTGCCACAAGTTTTTGCATGCATCCTTCACAGAAGGTTGCCGCCTATGTATTCAACCATGTGGTAACAGCTCTTTATCATCGTTGAAGTGTTGACCACCAGTGGCGGCGCTAGACGAAAACTGGGCGTCGGCGAATTCGTCTTTGCGAGGCCCCTTTCATTTTTTCATTAATGAAGAAAATGTGCCGCGGCGGTGCGGCCGAGCGCATTGAGGCGCTATGCTACGATGCGCGAGGTCGTTCCCCGTCGTGGGTTCGAATCCCTCCGCTCCCTCGGGAATGTATGTTTGTCCCATAAGCATTACAAACATCTGAACAAAATGTGAAATGAGCTGAATTATACATCAATAACCATTATACTAAAATTCTATTAGTATAATATACAAGTATTATTGCAATGACAAAAATTACAATAAACAAACACAAATTAGAAGAACTTTTCACTTTTTCGTCTCACTGAATTTTTTTAAGACCACATCTTAATACTAGCCGCAATTTCGGCTTCAGTTGATAGTAATGACAACGCAGATAGTCTTTCTTGGATCATTGTGGTTTTCAAGTTAGTCTGAATCAATTTCAAGTTTATGAAACTTCTCTCGGCCGAAGCTGTACTGACTGAAACTGAGCATGGTTCAGATTGTTATATAAACATTGGGATATACTTCTTCCAAATCGTTTTCTAAAATGTACTAAAGAAATTGTTTTGTATTTAACTAAAAATTGCATATCTGCTGCACTTATACGGAAATAAATACGAACAACTAAATAGCTGACGGCCGGGAATGGCCGAGCGCACTAAGGCATCATACCACGGTGAGCGAGATCGCTCTTGCCGTGGGTCGAATCCCACCCTTGGGTACGAATGTTGTGTTCGTCCATGGGTTAAGCTAGTGTAAATTAGATATAGGTCGTCGCTACATAACCTAGCAGTTGGAAAGCGCCGTTAAACATCAAATATCTAAAAAAACTACAATGTTAACAACGTTTTGCGAGGCCCCCACAGGCGCGAGGCCGTCGGCGGTGGCCGACGTCGCCGACGCCTAGCGCCGCCACTGTTGACCACCAAGGACAGATTTTAAGTATAAGAAGAGATGAAAGTCGCTAGGAGAGAGGTCCGAGCTGTATGAGGATGATCAAACAGGGCTCATTGAAATTTCCGTAAGAATTGTTTGGTCACATTCGGTGTGTGAGGTCAGGCATTATCGTGGAAAAAAAAATCTTTTGACAGTAATCCTCTTCTTACACCTCAAATCTGTCCTTGGTGGACAACACTTCATCGATGATGACGAGCTGAAAGAACATGTTACCACATAGTTGAATACACAGGCGGCAACATTCTATGAAAAACAAAACCTTGTGCCATGCTATGACAATTGCCTTCAAAATTTCGGAAGCTATGTAGAAAAAATGTTTAACAGTTGTAGATTTTTGTACAATCAATCTTTTTTCTATATCTGTACCCGTTCGTTTTATATAACCAAACGGAACTTACGTTCTGGACGCGCCTCGTACACATGGTAACGTACTTTATTCAGATATTGGTTACAACTGAAATTTATGTGTGATACAGTACGATATTTTGCTGTCTCAACTCTTTCCTTAACCCGCCAGAACTCGCGCCTTTAAAAATTACGCGATCGATCGAGTGTATAGCATTTTTCTGATAGTCAAAGAACAGTTTATAATGTACGTAATATGTCTAAATAAGTATTTCTATTTGCTTCTACAAGAAATCACACATATCTGACTATTTAAAATTGGTAAAAAGCCGATTGTTCTAAAATGAGACCGAGCGAGGTGGTACAGTGGTAACACACTGGACTCGCACTCTGAAGGATGGTGGTTCAAATCCACCTCCGGCCATCCAGATTTAGGTTTTCCGTGATTTCCCTAAATCACTCCAGGCAAATGCCGGGATGGTTCCTTGAAAGGGCACGGCCGAGTTCCTCCCCCATCCTTCCCCAAAAATCCGAGCGTAAGCTCGGTCTCTAATGACCACGCTGTCGACGGGACATAAAACCCTAAGCTTCCTTCCTTGCTTCTAAAATGACTGTCAGCAACATACTCACGCGCGAGTGCTCGCGAGTTAAGGTTTATATGGCGTGTACTTAGAGTAAGGCCGCGGTGGAGTAGCCGAGCGGTCTAAGGCGTCTCGCTGCGGAGCACGCGGCTCCTCGCCGTGGAGGTTCGAGTCCTCCCTGGGGCATGGGTGTGTGTGTTTGTCCTTAGATTAGTTTACCTAGGTTTAAGTAGTTTGTGAGCTACGGACTGATGACCACGCAGTTTGGTCCGATAGATTTTTGAACATTTGAACTTAGAGTAAGGCAACATGGGGCTACCATAATAGTGAAAAAGTCATTCTCGTTGCACCCTAACATGGTGTGTGATCACCTCGGGCAGTCAATACAGTTGCGCACTTGAATGGCATGGACAGTATGAGGTTATCAATCAGTTCTTGACGAGTATTTGACCATTCTTCAAAAGTACAAATGTTCGTAAATCTATGGTACTTCTCTGGTCATCAGTCCCTACGCTTACAAACTACTTAAACTAACTTACGCTAAAGTCAACAAATACACCCATGCCCGAGGGACGACTCGAACCTCCGACGGTGTGCGGTGGCGCCCTCCGCAGCTAGGCGCCTTGGAACACTCGGCCACTCCACCGCGACGGCCATTGTTCCACGAATGCAATATCCTAGCTCTTCAACCGTTTGGGAGGTGCTCGTCCGGCTGCAATGCCTCTGACAAGTGCAACACATACATGCTCAATCGGGTTTAAGTCCGGTGAACTAACTGGCGACTCCATTCGTTCAATTCCCTGAGCTTCACGCATGTTGCCCACCAGCGTAGCTCTGTGGGGGCTAGCGTTATCGTTCAACAGAAGGAACCCATCTCCTATGGCACCATCGTAGGGCACAGCAAATGGTTGAAGGATCTCGTCTCTATACCTCTGAGCAGTCAAAGCACCATTCTGAACGACACACAGGGCCGTACGTTCGCCAATACTGACCCCTGTCTACTCCACCACCATGATATGGTGATGTTTCATGCACATAAGCAGGATTGATCCGATTTGCACGGTCTCTCCAGATGAGGAGAGCTGTCCAGCTGAACACAGCATCGTGACTAATCTGTGACCACAAGACGCGGAGGAGCGGCCGAGCGCATTGAGGCGCTTTGTTCTAATGCGCGAGGGAACTCCCCATCGGGGGTTCGAATCCCCCTCTCGGACATTTATGTTTGTGCTGTCTTTAGTATAAGCTAGTTCATAAGTAGTTAGTAAGTTTAGGGACTGATGACCCCGCAGTTAAGTCCCATAAACTTTACCAACATTTGAACATCTGTGACCACAACCTGTTGCCATTCGTTACAACTTTAAACTTGATAGTCCTCCTCCCAGTTTCTGCGGGGTAAACAGTGCCGAGGTTTTAATGGGAAGCCGCCCGCGGTGGCCGTGGGGACTGAGGCGCTCCAGTCACGGTCTGCACGGCCACTACGGTCGGGGGTTCGAATACCCCCTCGGGCATGGATATTTGTGCCGTCCTTAGTGTTAGCTAGTTCGTAAGTAGTTTGTAAGTATAGGGACTGATAACCCCGTAGTTGAGTCCCATAAGCTATGCCTCCGTGCATAGAGGTCACATTACTGAAGGCGATTTCGGGCTGTGTTGATATTGCGCGTCCTTTTGTTGCCTGGAGTGTGCGTTGCAGCTGAATTCCATTCAACCCGCCTGTCTCGACAGGCTGTTAACCGGAGATAACGTCATTTCTTTCTGCGGTATGGAGCGCCACGTTACGGATAGCGCAACCTCCCGCGCGGAGGTTCGAATCCTCCCTCGGGCATGGTTGTGAGTGTTGTTCTTAGGTTAGTTTAACTTAGGTTTTGGTCCAAAAGAATTACGAACATTTCATTTCATTTCTTGCTGGCGTTTCCTGTGGACGACCTTAGCCTCGTTTTCTTTTAACGGTTTCTGTTGTCTGAAGTCGCTTCCAGATCTTGGGAATCACACTTTTGGACACTGCATTAGCTGCAGCCATTTTTCTCTGTGTCTGTCCCGCTTCCAGTCTTCCTACGGCTCTCCATGCCATAGCTTCGGGAAAGTCACGTTGTTGTTGCACTACCTTACCTGCTAACTACACTATCTGAAACCAACTAATTGTTTTATTCCTTTGGTAAAGTATACAGTAGTCAACACCAACCCCCTCTGCAACAACATTTGTTATAGCCGCGTGGCTGTTCGCCATCGAGGTTCGAGTCCTCCCTCGGGCATGACTGTGTGTGTTCTTATTAGGATAAGTTAGTTGTTCGAAAGTTTAAGGTCCGATGACCACTGCAGTTTGGTCCCTTAATTTTGAACATTTGAATTAGTGTATAATTCCAACTTTCTATTTGCCTTCCATGAGACAGCGAAAGTATAAAATTAGCACGACAGAATGGACGACAGGGCAGAGGTTGAAAGATGGTGAGAAACTGGTACTATGAAGTAGATGCACCGTCTGCAAGCCACTTTGAAGTGCATGGCAAGGGTACTTCGGCCGAAGTCATATATTAGGGTCTCTTCCTGTTCTAACCGCATAAGGTGCAGGAGAAGAGCTCCGCAGTTAAGGTGTGTGTAATACCAGTCGCCATCATGATGTTATCGGCTTGGAGATGCTCTCAATTATATGCAGAAACCGGTTGCCTTCAAATGAACATCTGTTGCGAACGATAACGTTTTATTGAAGAATTTTAGAAATATCGGTGCTTTTGTACCTGCTGTCGGCTTGCGAGCCGACGGGGCGAACTAATCATTTGCAATGAAAAACTGTCCAAGTATACGAGTCAAGGCAAGATCCCTTTTTACCGAAAGTTGGTATGAAACAATTAATGAAATGAAATGGTATGAAGCATTTTTACTGAACTTCGTTCAAATCGGTTTCGCAAGTCTGTTGTCTTTTTCGGCGTTCTCGCGAGTTTCTGTTGCCATCTTCGGATATTTGGTCACTGCATTGTTACGAAGCAATAATTATGAAGTGACAGCCGAGTTACTGTTGGATGCCACAAGGAGCACTTGTAACCAGTGTCTTACCCACTCTATGAAATTTAAACTCGTTGGCTCATACAAACATTGGCGCCCCCTGTATGGCCGAATTCAGAATACATTGTTTATTATTAAGCAAATTTGTCAAATGTAAAAAAAATGTAACAATTTTGTTATGTAAAAATGGATTTGATGTACTTTTATGTTATGTACTTATTATGTTATCCTGTTTTCTTACTTTGTAGATATGACAGTGATGATGGCTAGTTAGCTAGCCGAAATCGATCTGTGATTAATAAACAGATTTATTGCCACCGAACGCTGTGTTATTCCCAATAATTATATCAACGGTCGCTGTGCACAACAATCCAGTTATGGATTTAAATATAGTTATCACTTTCGGTGAAGAAGGGGCTGCTTCATTTTGAGGGACTCAACTCGATTGCCTCCGTGTGCTTCGATGTCTAGTTTGTCTGGTAATGAACTTCGCGTTAAAGTCGCTGGAGAATTAAAAAAATGTTCAAATGTTTGTAAATCTATCGGACCAAACTGCGTGGTCATCAGTCCGTAGCTTACGAACTACAGTGTGTCCAGAAAAGGACTCCCTGATTTAAAAATTAAATATCTCGAAAACAAAGATCGATAGAGGAATGTAGTAAACTGTATGTTTATTGTGAAAGCTGTAAGAAGTTTATACAGCAGTTTGAAATAATAGTTACCAACATATGGCGCTGTAATCGCCATACGTAATACCTAGTATAAATCGTGATCCGAAGCCCAGAGCGATCAGTTCCACTATTGAAACGTGAAAGGAGGTTAGCGTACCGAAGGAAGAGATGAAAACCATGTACTCCATTGAACAACGCGTTTTTCTGGTGCTACAGTACACAGTTTAGAAGAGAGTCCTACGGCAACAAGGCGAAGTTTTCAAGCACTATTTAATGTTCCAAAAGGACCCGATGCGAAACCCATTCGTACGCTCTTCGTAAAATTTCAACGATCAGGCAGCGTAACTGATGATCTAGTGGGGCAAACCATAGTATCTGGAATTATTCAGCGAAATCCAATGTCATCCGTCCGTAGAATTGCATCTGAGACTGGTTTGAAGCGTTCCAGCACGCAGAAAATATTGAGAAAGAGCCTACACATGTTCCATTCAAAAGTCAAACGTACCTGGCCATACCCGTACGAGCTGTGCAACAAAGGGTTTCCTTTGCTAATCAAATCCTCACAATGATTGATAGTGAAGGATTTGATGTTGGCTGCATCTGGTTTACAGATGAATCACACTTCCACCAGAATGAATACGTGAATAAGCAGAACTGGCAATGTTGGGGTCCCGAAAAGCCATATTGGTGTGAAGCGAAACCCCTGTATTCTCCTAAAGTTACTGTGTGGGCTGCCGTATGCAGCAGAGGCATTATTGGCCCTTTTTTCATTCGACAAACAGGTGCACGTTACGTTGCAATTTTGGAACAATTTGTCGCCACACAGCAAGCGTTAGAGAATCGACCAGGTGCTGAATGGTTTATGCAAGATGGAGCCCGACCACATCGTACCGAACAAGTGTTTCTCTTTCTTGAGGAATACTTCGGGAATCGAGTCATTGCTTTGGAATATCCCAAATTTACTGGTGCAGGCATGGATTGTCCTCCATATTCGCCGGATTGGACTCCCTGTGACTTTTTTTGTGGGGCACAGTCAAAGACATGGTCTACCCGAAGCATCCCGCCACGCTGGACGAGCTTGAATCGGCGATCTCAGTGGCATGTGAATCCATTTCGGTTGAGACACTACGAAATGTGATGGCGAATATCATTCTTCGTTTGCGCCACCTCTGTTGTGCCAATGGTGAACATTTTGAAGCTGGCCGCGGTGCCCGAGGGAACTGAGACGTTGCAGTCACGGTCTGCACGGCCACTACGGTCGGGGGTTCGAATCCCCCCTCGGGCATGGATATTTGTGTTGTGCCGTCCTTAGTATTAGTTAATTTATAAGTAGTTTGTAAGCTTAGGGACTGATGACCCCGTAGTTAAGTCCCATAAGCTATACAAACATTTGAACATTGAACATTTGAACATGTTGAAAACAGTGTCACGTGATTGTTTGTAAAGAGTGTTTTCATACGATTATTGCACTTATGTATGCTGATATGAGCTGTACAGCGTACAGCGCCATCTGTTAACAGCTTTTGTAACTATTATTTCAAACTGTTGTATAAACGTCTTACAGCTTTCAAAATAAACATACCGTTTACTGCATTCCTCTATCGATCTTTGTTTTCGAGATATCTAATTTTGAAATCAAGGAGCCCTTTTCTGGACACCGTGTACTTAATCTAAGGTAAACTAACCTAAGGACAACACACACACCCATGCCCCACGGAGGACTCGAATCTCCGACGGCGAGCAACCGCGCGCTCCGGTCGGCTACTTGATCGCGGCCTGGAGAGTTTGCCGGAGACTGCAGAAGGGCGCGGTTTGTTTGGACTGGAGAGGCGACCTTCGCACGTGGCGGCTGGCGGAACTGGACGGCTGTGTGACGCGGCACAGAGCGAAGGTCGCCCATTGGCCGCTCCTGCCCACCCGTGTTCCCAAGGAGCTGACTGGGCGCATCCAAGCTGCTGACGGCAGTCATGTGCGGGAGACCGGAAAAAGTGAGGAGCCGCTAGAGGGCGATGTGTTCGGAGCCAGGAAACGCCAAAGTACAAATGTTCAAATGTTTGTTAAGCTTATGGGACTTAAATACGGGGTCATCAGTCCCTAAACTTACAAACTACTTATCAGCTACCTTATTCTAAGGACGGCACAAATATCCATGCCGAGGGGGGATTCGAACCCCCGACCGTAGTGGCGTGCAGACCGTGACTGGAGCGCCTCAGTCTCCTCGGCCATCGCGGCTGGCACGCCAAAGTACCACGGCGGCTGTTCTCACCTTGCACTTGATAACAGCAGCAACACACAAGCAAAAGCAAGAAACAAAGGACACGTAGGACAGGAGTTCGACAAAGTAAACTGCCTCAAACAGATTTTTGAACTTCGGGAAGGACCGCATACTGACGATTGCATAATCGTGGTATTACTGCTTTTATTCATATTACATAGAACAAAGCAACTAATAAAATACATACTCACATCGATTTCTACATCTACAGGGAATACTCTGAAAATCACATCTAAGTGCCTGGCAGAGGCTTCTTCCTATGGCTCTCTACGCCATAGCTTCCGGTAAGTCACGTTGTTGCTGCATTCTCCTACCGCTCTCTACACTAGCTGAACCCAACTGCTTGTGTAATTCGTTTGGTAGAGTAAACACAAGTCAACACCAATCCCCTCTACAGTAACTTTGGATTATTACATCTCGGTTGCCGTAATGTTGTCTCCACTCCGTAAAACGGACGGACATTTTAGTTCATTCTGCCGATGACAATGCTTCAGAACCTAGATATCTCAACCGATCCCCTAACTGTTTCGACCAGTGTACAACACTACTCCCAAAGCCAGCTGACAGTGTGTGGGGAAGGGTACATAATGTACTGTTCCATTTCATTTCCTGTCCCAATTGTAAATGGTACGCGGGAATATCGACAGTTGGAAGGTAGCGAGGTGGCTTTCGAGAGGGCAACGGTTCAAACCACCTCCAACAATGCTGATTTAGGTTTCCCGTGATTTCCATAAACCACTTCACGAAAATACCAGAATGGTTTCTTTCAAAGGGCTATGCCGATTTCCTTCCGCATCATTGTCAAAACCTATCTGAGCGCGTCCTCCGTCTCTAATGACGACGATGTCGACGGGACGTCGAATCATAATCTTCTTTCCTTGCTGGAAAGCCTCCAAGTGAATCTTATCTTTTTATTTTATCTTTACAGACCTTTAGTGACATATGTAGGATGAAACTATACATTGCCTGGGTACGTGAGCATTTGCAATATCAACACTAAATCTCACAGTGATTCACAACGCCTCTCTTGTAGTGGTTGCCACTGGCATGGCCAAATATGATCGTGATTCCTTAGCATTCACTAAACCTGCGACAAAACGGTGCTGCTCTTCATCTTTGGGACCACATCCAACCATCCAGATTTAGATTTCACGTCATTTACCTTAATCGCTCTCAGAAAATACGTGGATGCTTTCTATCAAAGCACACGGCCAATTTTCTTCCCCATCCCCCTATGTGAATGCAGGGGATGTTTACGGAACGCTAAACCTTAAACTTCCATCCCTTTTCTTCTTCTTCTTATATTCTCTGAGGTATACTACTGGCCATCCAAAATGCAACACCCTGATGGAAGTGTCAAAAGTAGGTAAAATTTACAACATGCGTTTGCGGTATGGCAGATGCACAAGATTAGCATTTCAGCGCAGTATAAGTGAGGAACAGACAGCCTAGGGACTAATAACCATAGATTTACATCTGAACAAACAGTCGTGCGAACTCACTGCAACTGTTCTTCGTGTGTGTACGTATTTCTTTAGGAGCTTCACGAAACCTCCTAGAAAACAAGTGATCGCTTCAAGACAGCACCAGTTCTAACAGCAGAACTGAACCACAAAGCCAGTGATTATAACTACTGAGAAAAGACGTGTTTAGGCATTTAACGAGCGTGTTGCGGCTAAGAAACCATCACTGACGGCTGAGGAAGAGAAGAGGCTACAGTGAACAAGGCAACATGGAAGTTAGGCAATAAATCAATGGGGAAAGGTATTTTCACTGGAAAATCCAAATGTGAGTTCTTCGGCACAAGTTTGTTCGCCGGTTGTCGGGTGAACGATTATTGTACTGAGCGGAGGAACGTCAGGATTGGAGTAGCCGCCGGGTTCTGCTCACTGATGGGTCAAGAGTTTGTGTTCAGTCGGACAGTCGTCGTTTACTGATCTGGGGAGAACTTGCAACTCGGAACAATACTGCTCATGTGCAGTAAACATCACCATACCATGGTAGTGGTCGAATGGTACGGGCAGCAGTCAGTATTGGCGGACGTACGGAATTTGTGTTGTTGAGAATGGAGCTTTGACTCCTCAGAGGTATAGAGACGAGATCCTTCGATCTTTTGTTGTGCCTTACGCTGATGGCACAGGACACGGGTTCCTTCTGCGGAACGATATCGTTAGTTCCCACAGAGCTGCGCTGGTGGACAACATGCTTGAAGCTGAGGGAAGTGAACGAATGGAGTGGTCTGCTTGTTCACCAGACTTAAACCCGACTGAGAATGTGTGGGATACACTAGGCAGACGCACTGCCTGTAGAGCTGGGAATTGCACTCATGGAAGGATGGACTAATATCCCTCAACAGCTGATTGATAACTTCATACTGTACATACGACGCATGTGTGCAACTGTAACGGCCATCCAAGGTGGTCACACACCATATTAGAAGGCGACGAGAATGACTTTTTCATTATTTTGGTAGACCCATGGTACCTCGCTCTAACAAGCAAAGTACTTGGGCTCGAACAAACATATCTGTATGAACGTTTGCTTGCAGGATCTCTACGTACACCTCAATGTGATGGTGGGTGTCGATTTTATGCAAAACTTTGCAATCATGCTCTAGATAGCACTGTAGATGTAATTGTAGACGTCATATATAATGTAGATATCTTAACTATAACTTATGTAATAATCATCGTACATGTTCTATAACGTATTGTCATCAAAAGCCGTGATGATAGTTGCGCCGGCCGCGGTGGCCGGGTGACTGAGGCGCTCCAGTCACGGTCAGCACGGCCACTACGGTCGGGGGTTCGAATCCTCCCTCGGGCATGGATATTTGTGCTGTCCTAGTTCGTAAGTAGTTCATAAGTAGTTTGTAAGTTTAGGGACTGATGACCCCGTAGTTAAGTCCCATAAGCTTAACAAACATTTGAACATTTTTTTGATGATAGTTGCAACCTTCTTCTCGGAAGACTGTTGGTATTCACTGCCACTGCTTCCATCGCCTCCTCCCGCACGTACCGTAGCACTACCGCTTGCAATGAGTTGTTCGTCATTAGCATCCCTATTATCATTATTATGTGTTAGTGTTACAACAGTATCTAACTTATGCTCATATTTCTGTACCATAAGAGATACGAGAAAGCATGCGAATGATTCATCTTCTACACTAATACCATCTTCACGAAGAAGGATTCTTCATAACTTCATCTCCACCAATCGCAATACATTAGCAGGATTGATTGCCAATCGTCGCCCCATCTGACACTTCACCACACAAATAACGTCACAAAACGCGACTAGCGAACCGACAGGTCAAAGTGCAATGTGGCAAGGCACACGCAGAGGCCTCTAACGGACGATTGCAGAGTTATGCAGATGCGGGAGTATCACTAGTAGAAAAAGGGACCTTTACATTACCTCTCATACGATTTTGGTGTATATGTGTTTGTTCGAGCCCAAGTACTTTCCTTGTAAGAAAACCTCAAAAGAGTTGGGAAACCAAAATATGGTACTGTATCACACTCAAATTAAAATTGTAACCAATATCTGAATAAAATACGTTAATATATATATATATATATATATATATATATATATATATATATATATATATATATATAAACTCACATCATCCCCTAATTGTTTTGAGTAGTGTAAATAGGTATATAAAAACCTTCCTGCATTATAATTCAAAGTAGTGTCAAAATTTAAAAGCAAACGGTTAAGAACTTTCGGACATTGCAGAATAGAATATTTACATTTTCATACCGTTCCCCATTTATTGCATATATCTGGCGTTCCAGTGGGTATTAAAACAAGCGCGAAACCGAATGCAATATTGTGTCAAAATTTCAGTGCAATCTGAGAAGAACTTTCGGAGATATGAGATTTTGAACTCACGAACATTTACATTGATACTTACGTAGAAAATATATATGTTCCTGACCGCAAACCTCCGCAACTTCGTGACGGAATGCTTTGAAATTAACACAACGCAGCAGCGGAATAAGTGTAAGTTTGTACATACAATTTATTAAATATTTGTCATATATGCATTAATATAATTTTTATAAGGTGGAAACATTCTTACAAAATATCGCAGTGGTCAAGAACTTTCTGAGATTAACGGTTTTGCAGAAACGAACATTTGCGTTCTTATTAATATTTAGATAGAGAGATTGTATTAGTGTTTCCTTCAAGTAGTAAATGCGTGTGAATTGGAGACAACAGGAAGCCAAGAAGTTGGTTGTGCAATCAGTTTCGTGAATTTTTTGCTGAAAACAACAAAGATAACAAATATCTGTTTTTGCGTATTCTACGCAGTTTCTTATCGCCGTAAGGTATTTACCGCCACGTGCATAACGATGTGGCCTTCATTACGCCTCATTATAGAAATCCTGTCAACATACGATTATCGCTGTGGTACTTGAGAGCCGACAAACTGCACTTTGATTTTTATACGAAGACTCGCGACTGTTATTATCTTTTCTGCTGTAGTTCTTCTGATAACATGTATACCCGCGTATTCAAGATAATATGTAAAGACGTAAGAGCGAGTGTGACATACAATTCAGAATAGTTCATTTATTGTCTTTCCGATGTCGTAGATTTGACGATTTTTATTTTATTTTATTTAAAAAAAAATCCTTGGTCGCGTCTCATTACGATGATTAAGTCTTCCTCAGCTATAGTTTGCTGCTCTATGGCCGCGGTAGAATGGCCGACTGCTCTAAGGCGCCTTCTTACGGAGCGCGCGGTTGCTACCCGTCGGAGGCTCGAGTCCTCCCTCGGCGATTGGTTTGTGTGTGTGTGTGTGTGTGTGTGTGTGTGTGTGTGTGTGTGTGTGTGTGTTTGTGTGTGTGTGAGTGTGTTGTGTGTATGTGTTGTCCTTAGGTTAAGTTAGTTTAAGTAGTTTCTAAGCGTAGGGACTAATAACTTCAGTACCTAAGTCCCATAGATCTATAAGCATTTCAACAGTTTGAACTGCTTTATTTATTTATTCGGGCACAACCAGATATAAGGTTAAATGCTTATTATAAACTACTAACTATTATCGTACGGCCTACCACTGTAGACTACACGAAATGTGGAAATGAAGGTTAAAATTACGTAATATGTTGAAATGAAACCATTGTTTTAATCATCATAAACGGGAGACAGGTCACATCAAACGAGAAAGCTAGGTCTCTGGTCAAAAGGTTCTTTATTGGTATCAAAAATTATACCAGTCGGATTGCAACATCTAAGATCGTATTTCCTGGCAAATTACAACTGTGTGCCTGACCAAGACTTCAACTCGGAACCTTTGCCTTGCGCGTGTAACTTTTCTACCGACTTAAAGTAAAGAAAAGAAAAGAAAGAGGAAAGAAAAGAAAGGGAAAGGAAAGGATAGAAAGAAAATTGCCTTTTCCATTAATACTTCCCAGACTATGCGTACCAATGGTGGTACGCAAGGACATGTCAGGTGGTAAGAGCACAAGTAAACAAAATAATTACTGATAAAAAAGGACAGGAAGGAAGCTTAGAGTTTAACGTCCCGTCGACAGCGTGGTCATTCGAGACGGAGCTAACGAGGTTTGGGTAAGGATAGGGAAGGAAATCGGCGGTGCCCTTTGAAAGTAACCATCCCGGCATTTGCCTCTAGTGATTTAGGGAAATCACGGAAAACCTAAATCTGGAAGGCCGTAGGTGGATTTGAACCACCATCCTCCCGAATGCGAGTCCAGTTACTGATACAGGTTCAAAATGTTCAAATGTTTGTTAAGCTTAAGGGACTTATCTGCGGGGGTCATCATTCCCTAAACTTACAAACTACTTATGAACTACCTCATACTAAAGACTACACAAACATCCATACCCGAGGGAGGATTCGAACCTCCGACGCGGGAGACCGCGCCATCCGCTGTGTGGTGCTCCTGACCGCTCGGCTACTCCCGCACGGCACTGATATAGGTATAAAATGACAGTGTGAAAAATAACTGATAAAATTACCGGTAACGTATATATAATGTCAACGTTCTAAGCACTCTAAATTAGTTGGTGAAGCTAACGATTTTTTTTTTCAAAGGAAATCTGCGTTTTGTAAAAAATAATCCAAATACATGGTAAATTTTATTGACACTGACAGTAACCTGATAAAAGCCTCGTCCGAGCGCTCTAAAGCGTCTCGCTGCGGAGCGCGCGGTTGCTAGCCGTGGAGGTTCGAGTCCTCCCTGGGGCATGGGTGTGTGTGTTTGTCCTTAGGTTAGTTTACCTAGGTTTAAGTAGTTTGTAAGCTACGGACTGATGACCCGCAGTTTGGTCCGATATAATTACAAACATTTGAACATTTAAAAGCCTCGTACCAGGCTAGCTATAGAATTGCGAAGGAATATTCAATATTGGTATGAGAAACGGCATAATTTAATTTCATATAACTTGCTAGAAATAAGTACCACATGTACTCTGTTAAAGAAATGCTTCTACGAAATCTTATTAGTTGTATGTGCCACATTTCCGCCATACATAGTAGCTGATAGGCACGATGCAAAAACATTAGAGTAAGATGGCGAAATCCTCAAATCCTACCACTGTGGCAGTCGTCTGCACTGTCCCCCCCCCCCCCTCCCGCCACACAGATCAAGCACTTAAGGATTTGTTAAAAGTAAACAACCTATAATGGTACGCCGAAATATCTAAAAATGTTAAGTGGTATGCAGTCACAAAATTCTGAGAACCCCTGATCTAGAGAATAGCCACGTCTACCTAATTAAAGTTTTATCAGAAAGTGCATCAAAGATGCAGTTTTGCACCGCACTGCCAGTCATGTAAGTGGGTTCAAATTGTTTCATTTTATATCTAGTTTTCTTTTAAAATCGATTTTTAGTTAGTGTTCACTGTATAAAATTTAGTTATATATCAGAATGCTCGAAAAACCAACTTTTATTTCGTGAAGAAAAGATTAACTGTTAATGAATTCCTTATCCAACGCGAAAGTCAATTTTACTCTGTTATATAATTTCCGTGTTTGGTATTATAGACATGGTAGGAGTCCAACTGATGAGGAAACAGAAAACTTCTTTCGACAAGTTATGAAGAGCTTAGTGAATTGTTTCTGCTCATCAAATGACAAAGATGAAATTATAATTCTAGGGTATGTTCATAGTTCGGACAATGCACAGGTTTTCAGTGGTGGCAGTGAATCTGATTTTTACGATTGCGCTAATTTTTATGCGAGAAAAAGACGGTACCGTCATGTGAAGTAATACGCCATTCAAGCAGTACTAAAAACTGAAGAAGAATGTCATAAAAATCTTCACTGCTTCACGAGAGAACACACAATAGGTGTGAGATCAGAGATAAAAATTTTCTCATTGATGATGATAAGATTTATGAAGTTATCACAAGTATTAACTGATATCTAACACAGAATAAAACTGGTACTAATTATTTCAGAGATAGCAACTACAGAGAAGTAACGGAAGAAGAAATGAGAGAACTGCTGGGTTTACTCAAAAAAAAAAAAAAAAAAAAAAAAAAAAAAAAAAAAAAAAAAAAAAAAAAAGCAACTTTCACAAATTTGGAGGATCTGTGGGACTCATATGGGACGGGAATACAAATTTTACAGGCATTATTGACTTATAAGAGACTTTACAAATTTGAGATCCACAATGTCCAATGACAAGAGCTGCTCGCTTAAAAGCTATCACCCATGATAGGATCATTGTTATCATTATACATCTAAAATCTATTCTACAATTACATACACTACTAGTTGACCATGCGAATAATTTGCACCTACCCTGATCAGTGACAGATAAGTAAGATAGTAATGGTGCTGCAAGTACCATATATATGTATATGTATAAAATATAATGAACTTTGAAAAATAGTAACAAATATTAGTCTCATTCTAAGATAATTTATATAATTAAATACAATATGATTAATTGTGAAACACAAAAAATCAGATATTTGCTTTTTCACGTTTATCTTATTTTTTGAAACCTTGTTTATTTTACAAAACTTATTTGAAAACAATGTTAGTAGTTATCATGTGTCTTTAGCACAAACATAAATATATGTGAATGAGCGAATTCGTGAATAAGCCACGTATAACTGTGCATGCCACCCCCATGAACCACAGACATTGCCGAGGTGGGGTGGCTTGCGTGCCTCAACGATACAGATAGCCGTACCGTAGGTGCAACCACAGCGGAGGGGTATCTGTGGAGAGGCCAGACAAACGTGTGGTTCCTGAAGAGAGGCAGCAGCCTTTTCAGTAGTTACAGGGGCAACAGTCTGGATGATTGACTGAGCTGGCCTTGTAACATCAACTAATGTGGCTTTGCCACACAGCTACTGCGAACGGCTGAAAGCAAGGGGAAACTACAGCGGTTACTTTTCCCGAGGACATGCAGCTCTACTGTATGGAAATATGATGATGGCATCCTCTCGGGTAAAATATTCCGGAAGTAAAATAGTCCCCCATTCGGATCTCCGGGCGGGGACTACTCATGAGGATGTTATCTTCTGGAAAGACAATACTGGCATTCTGCGGATCGGAGCGTGGAATGTTAGATCCCTTAATCGGGTAGGAAAATTTGAAAATTTAAAAAGGGAAATGGATAGATTGAAGTTAGATATAGTGGGGATTAGTGAAGTTCGGTGGCAGGATGAACAGGATTTCTGGTCAGATGAGTACAGGATTATAAATACAAAATCAGTTGGGGGTATCACAGCAGTAGGACTGATAATGAATAAGAAAATAGGTGCGGGTAAACTACTATGAGTAGCACAGTGATCGCATTATCATTGTCAAAATAGATACGAAGCCAACACCGACAACAGTAGTCAGGTTTGCCGGCCGCGGTGGCCGAGCTGACTGAGGCGCTCCAGTCACGGTCAGCACGGCCACAACGGTCGGGGGTTCGAATCCCCCCTCGGGCATGGATATTTGTGCCGTCCTAGTTCGTAAGTAGTTCATAAGTAGTTGCAAGTTTAGGGACTGATGACCCCGTAGTTAAGTCCCATAAGCTTAACAAACATTTGAACATTTGAGTAGTCAGGTTTATATGCCAACTAGCTCTGCCGATGATGAGGAGATCGAAGAAATATATGAGGAGTTAAAAGAAATTATTCAGACAGTTAAGGGAGAGGAAAACTTAATTGTGATGGGAGACTGGAATTCTGTAGTAGAAAAAGGAAGAGAAGGAAAAATAATAGGTGAATATGGACTGAGCAGGAGGAATGAAAGAGGAAGTCGCCGGGTAGAATTTCGCTCGGAACATGATTTAATCGTAACAAACACGTGGTTTAAGAATCACAAAATAAGGTTGTATACATGGAAGAGACCAGGAGACACCGGAAGGTATCAGATAGATTTTATAATGGTAAGACATAGGTACCGGAACCAGGTTATAAACTGCAGGACATACCCAGGGGCAGATATAGACTCTGACCATAACTTGTTAGTCATGAACTGTAGGCTGAAGCTGAAAAAACTGCAGAAAGGTAGGAAAATAAGGAGATGGGACGTAGATAAATTGAAGGAAAGTGAAGTTCTGGAGAATTTCAGAGGGAGATTTAGGCAACAATTGACAGAAACAGGGGAAAATGAAACAGTAGAAGAGGAATGGGTAAAATTGAGAGATGAAATAGTGAAGGCAGCGGAGGACAAAATAGGCAGAAAGGCAAGACCTACAAAAATCCATGGATATCACAGGAAATACTACAGTTAATTGATGAAAGGAGAAAATATAAAAATGCAGTAAATGAAACAGGCAAAATGGAGTACAGACGACTAAAAAATGAGATTGACAGGAAGTGCAAAATGGCTAAGCAGGAGTGGCTAGAAGCCAAATGCAAATCTGTAGAAGAATGTATAGCAAGGGGAAAAGTAGATGCCGCCTACAGGAAAATAAAAGAGACATTTGGGGACAAGAAAAGCAACTCTACTACTATCAAGAACTCAGATGGGAAACCAGTTCTCAGCAAAGAAGGAAAAGCTGAAAGGTGGAAAGAGTACATAGAGCAGCTCTACAAAAGAAATGAACTTAGAGACGATGTTGTAGGAAGAGAAGAGGAAGTACATCAAGATGAAATAGGAGATACTATACTGAGAGATGAATTTGAAGAGCCTTGAAAGACCTAGGTCGGAACAAGGCCCCAGGAGTAGATGACGTACCCTCAGAGCTACTAAAGTCTCTGGGAGAGCCAGCCATGACAAGACTATTTGAACTGGTGAGTAGGATGGATGAGACAGGCGAAATGCCCTCAGACTTTAAGAAAAATGTAATAATCCCCATTCCAAAGAAATCAGGCGCAGACAGGTGTGAAAATTACAGAACCATAAGTCTGATAAGTCATGGTTGCAAAATCTTAACACGAATTATCTACAGGAGAATGGAAAAGCTGGCAGAAGCTGACCTCGGGGAAGATCAATTTGGATTCAGGAGGAACATAGGAATCCGGGAGGCAATACTCACTTTAGGTCTTATCTTAGAAGATAGATTAAGAAAAGGCGAACCTACATTTTTAGCTTTTGTAGATTTGGAGAAAGTATTTGACAATGTTGACTGGAATACACTCTTTCAAATTTTGAAGTCAGCAGGGGTAAAATACAGGGAAAGGAGAGTTATTTACAACTTGTACAAAAGCCAGACCGCAGTTATTGGACTCGAAGGGCATGAAAGGGAAGCATCAGTTGGGAAGGGAGTAAGACAGGGTTGTAGCCTTTCTCCGATGTTATTCAATTTGTACATCGAGCAGGCGGTGCAGGAAAGCAAGGAAAAATTTGGAATAGGGATTAAAGTTCAGGGGGAAGAAATAAAAACATTGCGTTTTGCTGAGGACAGAGAAAGCAAAGGACCTGGAAGAGCAGTTGAATGAAATGGGCAGCGTGTTGAAGAGAGCATATAAAATGAACATTAACAAGAGCAAAACAAAAATAATGGAATGGGGTCTTAGAAAATCAGGCGATGCTGAAGGAATTAGATTAGGTAACGAAACAATGAAGGTGGTAGATGAGTTTTGTTACTTGGGTAGTAAAATAACATGAGATGGTCGCAGTACAGAGGATATAAAATGCAGAATGGCAATGGGAAGAAAAGCATTTTTGAAAAAGAGAAATTTGCTAACATCGAATATTAATTTAAGTGTAAGGAAGTCTTTTCTGAAGGCATTTGTATGGAGTGTTGCCTTGTACGGGAGTGAAACATCGACGATAAGCAGTGCGGACAGGAAGAGAATAGAGGTTTCTGAAATGTGGTGCTACAGAAGAATGTTGAAGATTAGGTGGGTAGATCGCTTAACTAATGAAGTACTGAACAGAATTGGTGAGAAAAGGAATTTTTGGCATACCCTGACTAAAAGAAGGGATCGCTTGGTAGGACACATTCTTAGACATCGGGGAATCGTAAATTTAGCATTGGAGGGAAGTGTGTGGGGTAAAAATCGCAGAGGGAGACCAAGAGACGCGTATAGTAAGCAGATTCAAGTGGATGTGGGTTGCCGCTCTTATGAGGAGATGAAAAGGCTTGTTCAGAATAGAGTAGGGTGGAGAGCTGCATCAAACCAGTCTCCGGACTGATGACCATAACAACAACAACTGTGCATGCGAGAAAACAGGTTCTGGTAAATAATAATCCTGCCCTTTGAAGCATCTGACCTTGTGCTTTATTTATGGTCACAGCGTAGGCCACTTTTATCAGGAATTGTGTTCTTATCATTTGGAATGTCATGGTTGGATCAGAAGGTGTGCGATTAATGCGGGGTATTAGCACAGTTTTATCGCAGTCAATAAATTTAGCAGTGATGATGTACTCGCCTACTAATTTGCACCATTAATTAATCCCTGATTAGCGCTAAAATTTCTAATTAACATACTCCGCGCGGTGGCTGATGGGAGCAACCGTAAATACGTGTCCCATTTAAGACTGTTCGCCGGGTATTAACTTAGATTCTACGAACAGTACAAATGTCATCAAAATAAAGTTTTTTTGTGAATAACTTTAAATTATCTGTGTATTTTTCGTAATTAGTGGAGAACGAAACCACGAAAATCATACCTCAATCATTAATTTTTGATAATTAATACGGGAGATATGGTGTACTCACAAAAAACACCGATGAGAATTGATAAATATGATTAAACGCTATTCGTCTACTTAAATACTAAAATATATTTGTGATTAAGTTCACTTTGTAGCAATATCATAGATTTTTAACCCGGAAAAGATAACGTTAATAAATCTGCACCGCGTCACTACTGATGTAATAATAATTGGAGCTCCTGCCAGTTGCTTGAAACGTAGATTAAAACATATAAAAGTATTGAATCTTCATGTTAATGCTGAAGATTCAATAATGTTTTTATCTACGTTTTAAGCATTCATAATGCTCACGCAGTGACCCAAATCTAAATCTGCCAGAAAAAAATGAAAATATTTGCGACTGATTGCTGCCCTCTTCTAAACATTGGAAAAAATTCCCTGACATCCACGATATCAGTATGAAATTGGGGAGTTCAAGATATTAGTGCCATGTAGACGTGATTCATTGACTTGTTTACCGTTAACTATCAGGTTTTACTCGGACACTATAAGTTGGCAGTCGGCCGCGAGCGTAAACAAATGAGGACTATTCACGTACCAAATGTTCAAATGTTTGTATAGTTTATGGGACGTAACTACGGGGTCATCAGTCACTAAACTTACAAACGACTTATGAACTAGCTAACACTAAGGACGGCACAAATATCCATGCCCGAGGGGGTATTCGAACCCCCGACCGTAGTGGCCGTGCAGACCGTGACTGGAGCGCCTCAGTCCCCTCGGCCACCGCGGCCGGCTATTCACGTACCACTGAACACAAGTGATAAAAGCGCCTACGCGAGAGTAGTTTGCTTGGGGGATGACTGCATTACATCCTGTGAAATAATTTGTATTCTTGCATAGAAATAAGAATTCTGTTTCCAGAATGAAACTTTTCACTCAGCAGCGGAGTGTGCCCTGATATGAAACTTCCTGGCAGATTCAAATTGTGTGCCGGAACCGGGACTCGAACCTGGGACCTTTGCCTTTCGCGGGCAAGCGCACTACCGACTGAGCTATCGCGACACGACTCCGCTGCAGAGTGAAAGTTTCATTCTGGAAACTTCCCTTAGGCTGTGGCTAAGCCATGTCTCCACCATATCCTTTCTTCCAGGAGTGCTAGTCTTGCATGGTTCGCAGGAGAGCTTCTGTGAAGTTTGGAAAGTAGGAGGCGAGGTACTGGCGGAAGTAAAGTTGTGGGGCGGCAACGTGAGTCGTGTCGGGATAGCACAGTCGGTAGTGCGCTTGCCCGCGAAAGGCAAAGGTCCCAGGTTCGAGGCCCTGTTCCGGCACACAATTTTAAACTGCCAGGAAGTTTCAAGAATTCTGTTTGTATGTTTTTCTCACTTGTTTACGGTCGCAGCTGACTGACACGTTACAGTGTCCAAGCTACATGTTTGGGTACCAAGTGTGGGATAATGAATTATCAGTGGTTATTTACTTATACAGGTGAGACGATCCGTTGATTTTGCAATTGAAATTCTAAAGACTTGTTGTATTTTACGCTATTTCATTCGCACCAGTAATGGCGTTGGAGACGATAATGGTCTACATTACTTTCAAACAACAGCTGAAAACGCTACGAGATCACACTATAAATGCAAAACCGTCCTGATTCTTACCAAGATTTCTTTGCTACCTAATTTATCAATGAAAAAAAGAAGACCATGAATTCGTTGACCCAGCTGAGGGAAATTTTATTGACACATTCTTGAGGACGTATAGAGTATACGATCACACAGTCGGAGAGATACGCACGCAACTACGAGGAGCGTATGTAAAGTCCGCGCAAAAATAAAAACTACTGACTTGTTTGGGGAAAACCATTTTTATTTTTCGACATAGTCTCATTTTAGACTCATACAGTTCGTCCATCGCTGTTCCAATTTGTAGATTCCTTCGGAATAATGGGAATTGTCCAAGCCTGCAAAATAGCTATTAGTTTCTGCAATCACCTCCTCGTTTGAATGAAATCTTAGACCCAGCAGTAATTTCTACAAATTGGGGAACAAATAGTAGTCTGAGGGAGCCAAGTCTGGAGAATAGAGGGGATGTGAAACGGGTTGGAATACTATTTACAATAATTTTGCGACCACAACTGTTGAGATGTTTGCTGGTGCATTGTTGTGATGGAAAAGGACTTTTTTGTGGATCAATCGCCGGCGTTTTTCTTTCAGCTCGGTTTTCAAACGGTTCAATAAAAATGAATAATATGCACCTGTAATAGTTTTGCCCTGTTCCAGATAGTCGATGAGGATTATCCCTTGCGCCGGCCGCAGTGGCCGAGCGTTCTGCGGAGTGCCAGTCACGGTCTACACGGCCGCTCTGGTCGGAGGTTCGAATCCTTCCTCGGGCATGGGTGTTTGTGTTGTCCTCAGCGTAAGTTAGTTCAGGTTAGTCAAGTAATCTGTGTGTCTGTCTAGCGACTGATAACCATGAAGTTTGGTCGCACAAGATCTCACACATTTGGATTATCCCTTGCAAATCCCAAACTTTTCCGGCTGGAGGAGCGGTATTCGCCTGTTTTGGTGCAGATTCTCCCTTCGTAACTCATTATTTAGATTGTTCTTTGTTCTCAGAAGTATAGTAATGTATCCATGTTTCACCCAGTGACGAAAGGACGCTTAACGTCCTGCGGTTTCTCCCTGAACAGCTGCAAACCTTCAACACTTCACACGATTCCGTTTTTGGTCAAACGTGAGCAGTCGCGGCACCCATCTTGCGGATAGATTCCTCATGTCCAAATGTTTATGCAAAATATTATGTACCCTTTCGTTCGAGATGCCCACAGCACTAGCAATCTCTCGCACCTTAAGTCTTCTGTCATCCATCACCTTATCATGGATTTTATCAATGATTTCTGGAGTCGTAACTTCCACAGGACGTCCAAAACGTTCAGCGTCACTTGTGCCCACATGGCCACCCCGAAAATTTTGAAATAACTTATAAACTGTTATAATTGAAGGTGCAGAATTTACATAATTTTTATCAAGCTTCTCTTTAGTCTCCTGAGGCATTGTTGCCTTTCGTAAAGTGATGTTTAATCACCACACGAAATTCTTTTTCGTCCATTCTTTGAAAACCATTCGACTTCCTTGATTCACATGAATGCCAAACACAAATAAATAAAGCACTATGGCTGAAACGTGGTGTGTATTCTTTCGAAAGATGCTACTAACTAAACTTGATCTCGATACGTGCCGGTGGTGCCATCTCTCGGACTTGCACGGACATTTCAAACGCCCCTTATACAGTCACCAGGTCGTGCTCAGTTTCAGCGCTAGTACCGTGTATACCTTCCTTTTGCAGAAATGCAAGCTGCAGTTCTCCCATGGAGACGACCGTAGAACTGTCGAATCTACATCTACATCTACATAGATACTCTGCAAATCACATTTAAGTGCCTGGCAGAGGGTTCATTAACCACTTTCATAACTTTTCTCTACCGTTCCATTCTCTAATAGCGCGCGGGAAGAAAGAACACCTAAATCGTTCCGTTTTCGATCTGATTTCTCTTATTTTATTGGGATGGTCATGTCTCCCTAAGTAGGTGGGTGCTAGCAAAATATTTTCACTTTCAGAACTAAAAGTCGGTGATTGAAACTTCGCAAAAAGATCACGCCGCAATGAATAACGTCTTTCTTTTAATGATTTCCACCCCAATTCGTGCAACATTTCCGTGACGCTTTCCCCCCCCCCCCCCCCCGTAACGTGATAAAACAAAACGAGTTGCCCTTCTCTGAACCTTCTCAACATCTTCCGTCAGTCCCACCTGGTGAGGGTCCCACAAGGGGCAACAGTACTCCAAGAGAGGACGCACAAGTGTGATGTAGGCAGTCTCTTTGGTGGAGCTGGTGCATCTTCTAAGCGTTCTGCCAATGAAACGTAACCTTTGGTTCGCCTTCCCCACAATATTTTCTATGTGTTCTCTCCAGTCTAAGTTGTTCGTAATTATAACTCCTAGGTATTTGGTAGAATTTACGACCTTAAGGTTTGACTGATTTATCGCGTAATTGAAGTTCAGCGGATTTCTTTTAGTGGTCATGTGTATTACTTCACACTTCTCTTTATTTAGAGTCAATTGCCAATTTTCGCACCATGTAGAAATTTTGTCTAAATCGCTTTGCAGTTGCTTTTGATCCTCTGTTGACTTCACTGACCGATAAACGACAGCATCATCCGCGAACAGTCTAAGGGAGCTATTCAGATTATCTCCTAAATCGTTTATAAACACGAGGAAGAGTAGGGGACCTATAACGCTTTCCTGTGGAATGCCAGGTATCACTTCTGTTTTACTCGATGACTTACCGTCAATTACAACGAACTGTGTCCTTTCTGATAGGAAATCGTGAATCCAATCGCACAATTGGGGAGATATTCCATAAGCACGCAATTTCATTAGAAGCCGCTTGTGGGGTTCAGTATCAAAAGCCTTCCGGAAATCCAGAAATATGGAATCGATTTGAGATCCCTTGTCGATGGCACTTAACACTTCATGTGAATAAAGGGCGAGCTGTGTTTCGCAAGAGCGATACTTTCTGAATCCGTGCTGACTATTGGTTAATAGGTCGTTCTCTTCGAGGTAGTACTTGTGTACTTGTAGTCTTGTGGAATGGCCTGCCATACTGTTTCCATCAAGTGCCCAAGTTGAGCCAGATTTTGTACCGATCGTGCAGACCGCGCAAGATAACGTTTCATTCGGTACCAAATATGCTCTATGGGGAACAGAACGGAGGATCGAGCTATCCAGGACGATCGCCGTACACTTTGAAGAGCACGTTGGGTGTATTCTGCACTGTTCAATGTTACCTCGACGATCACCAAAGGAGAACGGCCAGGACAGGATATGGCTTTCCACACCATGATGCACGATCACGAATATCGTTAGGACGTCTTCGGCTCACGCCCCAATATCGTTCAGTCCTTCTCCAGTGGTATTGCGATAGGTGCTTATAGAAGGACAAATGGAAACGTGTCGTGTTCGGTGATGAGAGTCGCCTCTGCCTCGATGCCATTGATGATCATATGCGTATGTGCCGTCGTGTAGGGGAGCGCGAAGGTCTGGAGTGTATCCGACAGAGGAACACGGGGCCGACACCCGGAATCATGGTGTGGGGAGCCATATCCTACACTGGTCGTTCTCCTCTGGTGATGGTCGACGGAACATTTAACAGTGCACGGTACATAAAAACATAATTCAACCCGTCTTGCTATTGTCCATGCACTGACAAGGCGATATGGTTTTGTAACAGGACAGTGCTCGTCCACATGTATCCCGTACCACCGCACGTCCTCTTTGATGTGTACGTCAACTACATTGGCCGGCACGATCCCCCGATGTCCCCCGTGGAGAATGTTTGGGACCAACGAAACGTCATGTTGCGCGCTCTACTCTACTGGCTCGAAAACTGGCACAACTGATGCACCAGCTGGAAATTGCCTGGCAGTCGATTCCGCAAGATTACATTAGCCTCCTCTACGATTGTCTCCATGGGAGAATTACAGCTTGCATTGCTGCAAAAGGAGGGTACACACGATACTAGCGTCAACATTGTGCTACACGCAAGTCGCCGAAGTGGCGTTCAATTGAAAGACTTGCACCAGGCCAATGAGCCACAAGAAATTATTATTATTATTATTATTATTATTATTATTATTATTATTATTATTATTATCTGGGACTGTACTCACGTGCGATATATCCTCAAGAATGTGTCAAGAAAATTTCCTTCTGGTGGTTCGAGTAATTCATGTTGTTCTTTTTTCCACCTACCAGTAGTGTATATGTAATTATGCTGAAGCGAGAAATTCATGTACTTACAGGTCCGAAAACAGACCCACTTGGTTAGCCGTGTCGCCTAACGCACCGTTTTTTGAGACGGGGAGGCGTACCGGCCCCAGTTCGTAACGAAGGGGGTCGGAGTGCCGGCCAGCCTGGATGTGGTTTTTAGGCGGTTTTCCACATCCCCGTAGGTAAATACCAGGCTGGTTCCCCACGTACTGCCTCAGTAACACTTTACACGTTTACACATATAAAACTATATGCAGACATTTCCTTCCACGGGACATAGGGTGGCGACAGGAAGGGTACTCGGCAACCCCATAAATATTAACACGCCAAATCCGTATTTACCAAAGCTTACCCTGTATGTCGGGAACATGGTCACAGAGAAAGAAAGAAGACAAATCTGGAAATACATAACCATTTATACTCACACAGTGCTTATTTTCTTCCACCTCCAAATTTCACCATTACTTCATCCAACAATGCTATGCGTTTATTTGTCACTATATTCCTTTACGGTACAGTTCTACTGTGTTGGTCTTTGTTCCACTTTCATTATAAGCAACTCTGTACCGATGCAGTTCTCTGATAGTGCCATTTCTAAACCAAGGTTTGTTTTGTGTTGCGTCGCCGCGCGAGAGTAACCGAGCGGTCTGGAGCACCACGTTGCGGATCGCGCAGCCTCCCGCATCGGAGGTTCGAATCCACCCTCGGGCAGGGATGTTTGTGTTCAAATGTTTGTAAAGTCTATGGGACTTAACTACGGGGTCATCAGTCCCTAAACTTACAAACTACTTATGAACTACTTACGAACTAGGACGGCACAAATATCCATGCCCGAGGGGGGGAATGTTTGTGTAGTATTTAGTATAAGTCAGTTCATAAGTAGTTTGTAAGTTTATGGACTGATGAACGCGCTGTTAAGTCCCGTAAGCTTTACAAAGCCGGCCGCGGTGGCCGAGCGCTCTGCGGCGCGCCAGTCACGGTCCGCACAGTCATTACGGTCGGGGGTTCGAATCCCCCCTCGGGCATGGATGTTTGTGCCGTCCTTAGTTGTAGCTAGTCCCACAAGCTCTACAAACATTTGAACATTTGAAGCTTTACAAACATTTGAACATTTTGTGCGTCGCGCCCTGCTGACTGCGGCGGTGAGTTCTGTGCGATGGTTGTTGACTACGTATTTGTTTATCCCTGCTCTGCCGCGTGTGCGTCGTGTCAGTAAAATTGGCCGCGCGACTTATCAGCCGCGTCGTGCCACAGAGTTTGCAGGCGGCACAGTGCAGTTAACACACCACACGGCCATCCCGCGCGGCTCGTGCTGCCTGACACCATATCGACCACACTTAGGGGAAGATGTTCCTGCTAAGATTGGCCGACCATCTGGTCTGCTCGATTGCTGCGCAGATTTAGCTCAGCTTCACTTGTGTTTGTAGTACCACTTGCGGTAGCATATTTATGGCATCCTAACTGGGCCAGAGGATCGGCTGCTAAGAGCACCAGCTGTGCATTAAGTTAGCAGAAATCGAGGTTCAACACATTATCTAATTTTAACAGTATTTTTGTGGACACTCGCAGCCTCTATATAGTTTACCAAAGACAACATCGTCCGTTGTAGGCTATATTGCAGATCATTTTATTTAACTGTGTGATCAACTTATTTCGGTTATTCGTTATTATCAGACACATATATTATTTAGTGCAATTCAGAGATATTGTTCGCCAGTTGTCATAGAGTACTGCTTTCAAGATATCGAACTGTGAGAGTACAAGTCATAGTTCTGAAGATGTTGCCTGGTTTGTGGTGTCTGTAAATTATTTTAAATAAAACAGGAGCTCCATAATGACGACTAGTCGAAGTTACTTAATCGCGTAATTAAATAAAACTATATACAATACGGCCTACAACTAGGGCTGTTGATAACGTATCGATGTAGTGATATATCAATATTTTTCTCGAAAGTCATATCAGCGATACTGTATTAACGATATATCAACTAATCGATATCACAGTGTCACTATCGAGTGCCGATATTGTTTAAGTTATTTTTATTTTCGGTAAATAATGAAATTTTTCTTTTGAAATTGTAGTAGTAGAATATAATTTTACTTTCACTATGAGTATGAATCAAAGGCCCATTCACAACATCCTTCACCAGACCGTCCGTCACGTCAAGTTTCGAGTGAAGAAACATTGGTAGCAATGAAAAATCATCGGACTCATCGGCCATCTTTATCTTGCCATTGTTAGCAAAATAGTACAGTAACATGTCTACATCGCATTCGTCCGCCGTGTAGAAGTTTTATAAGAATCTAGACTTGAAAAGTGTTTCTTGCAATTTATGTGGAAGACAGTGTAAAACTAGTGTAAATGCAACAAATCTAGCGGCCCATCTGAAGAGTAAACGCCACTATGCATACTTCCAGCTACAAACTTCAAGCAAAAGCAGTACGAAAGCAAACTGTTTGCGGCACTGGTACAATTGTCATGGAGAAGAGCTGTTGACACTTGACCATAGCCGGCCGCAGTGGCCGAGCGGTCTGCGGCGTGTCCCTCACGGTCTGCACTGCCGCTTCGGTTGGGGGGCTCGAATCCCCCCTCGGGCAGGGATGTTTGTGTTGTACTTAGTATAACCCAGTTCATTAGCAGTTTGTAAGTTTAGGAACTGATGACCCCATAGTTAAGTTCCATAAGCTCTACAAACATTTGAACATTTGAACTTGACCATATAACCTGTAATGTTATTACCTCATCTGTTAAAGTTTCATATTCTTCGCCAGATTTGGTGTTGTTGGTATTTGGACTGAATGAACTCTTTGAATTCTAAAGCCGGTAGTATATTTACAGTGGAAAGCCGATATTTTTATTGGCCAGTATATTGATATATTTTCCTTCGACATATCGAGTTTCGATAATGATTTTATATTAGCATTGATATTGCGGATTCTCGATAGTTTTAACAATATCAACATTACTACCTAACGCCTTGGGTTTTTTTAATTTTTGGTATCTTTAAATTATTTATTTTATTTATTTATTTTTCCAGAAAATAACAAGTGTGTTAATAGATACAGTCAAACGTAACCAGTCGCGGCACCCATCTTGCGGATAGCTTCCTCATGTCCAAATGTTTAAGCAAAATATTTTGTACCCGTTCGTTTGGGATGCCCACAGCACTAGCAATCTCACGAACCTTAACTATTCTGTCATCCATCACCATATCATGGATTTAGCATTTGTTTAAAGGTGTGGTAATCTTTTGCATCTTTTATTTCTTGTGGCAGCTTGTTATACAGTTTCACCCCAAGGTAAATTACGCTATTTTGTGTTTTTGCCTTATTCAATCTAGTAAGATGTAAACAGTGTCTGGATCTAATTTTGTGGTCATGTACTGTGCTGTTTGTGGCATACACATGAAGGTTTTTCTTGGTGTACATTATGTTTTGGTATATATATTCGCTTGGTACTGTCAGGATAAATGAAGACGAATTTCTACTTCTCACCGTTGCGTCAAAGAAGCGAAGAAAATGGGTACATGAAATTAATACGAAACGAGAAGAATATGGTAAATTTCATCGTCTTTGCAAAGAACTGTGGTCGTGTGAAGACATTTTTTTTTTTTTTTTCGAATGTCTCGCGAACAATTTGAAACAATACACAATCTGATTGAGTCACGTATTATAAAAATTCAATCAAACTGGAGAAAGCCTATTAGATCTCATATTCCATTTATTAATGTATGCCATGAACGAAGATATTTAACAAATACTTAACTGCTTGGAAATGGCTGTCAAAAGGTTGGAGGAGAGTATCAGATGGCACCTCAAACTTTCTAAGTTTTTAACATATCTTTCTTTGAAATTAATTATTATTTGTCTAAAGTACAATTGCACAAATTCTAAAAAAATAAGAAAATATTAACATTAAGTTCAGCTATATTTAAAAAAGCAACGTATTCTTCTATTAACAATTATATATTAAAATAAATTATGATGATAAAACAAATGGGTATAGCTATTTCGCAGTGTTATTTGGTCCTGTGATAATGGTGTGGCCCACTTGAAATAAAACTTTCGAGAATTTGGCCCGAGGAGGAAAACGTTTTGAGTATGGTTGCTCTAAGTTGTGGATTTCCCCTGGGTTCCCATTTCCGCTGTTCGGATCTTGGTGGCACCATTCAGAAGATCAACCACGCGCTTCCAGGGATAAATCAGCGTATAGCGTTAAAGTAAGTTAAAGAGTCCGTTAAAATTAATTAAAAAGTTAATCCGTTACTCAAAAGTAATAAGATAATAATTTGGAAAGATTGTCAATTTGCTTGAGGTAAGCATGTTACTCGTATTTATTACATGTTGCATTCATTTAAATGTTTCATTTATTGTTTATTGTAACTACATAAGTTGAGGCATATCACAACTAATATCACGATTGTAGTTTGAGCTGTAAATAAATTCCCGCCAAAATGCGAATCTACCCTAATATCATTACATTTTTAAAGAGACAAATTCAATCCTGCACTAATAGTATTACATCTCTAAAAAATAAAAAAAAAGTAATAACAAAAACTTAACGTCCGTATACAGACTGAAAATGTCTCTTCCAGGGTTTTCTATGATTGAAAATGACTGTGTGCACACTCATATACTTTTGGTGAAAATTCTCCTTCCTTGTTTCTGCCTTCTTAGACGCATTTCTGTGTTCTGGGTCACGTGTGTCATACAGACTGGCATTGGACGCCCCGAATCGACCACTTTCTACTTCCGCTCCCGCTTGCCCGCCGCGTTCTCTGTAGAAAACCACAGCCTGCCCGCTGCGTGCGACCGCTCCCTGTTTGACCGAAGCGGTAAGATCGAATGCAACACAGTGCCAGTGGCGGCTGGTGCTAATGTGCTGCAGCACACTGTAAATATATTACTAAAATTATGACATTTCTCTTCGAATGCAAGCGAGAAATCGCTGTAAAATTACATCCTTTCTCTTGGAATACGAGCCAGATATCACAATAAAATTATGCCAATTCCCTTCCAATGCGTATTAGAACGCATTCTGGAGCGCTTTCGCCGCGATAGCTGGAAACCAGCTCCGTGTGCTGAAGTGGGATTCAGCCGCGCTGGTACGTGCGCAGAGAGGCGGCGCAGTCGTCTGTTCGCAAGTGCGCATGCGCAGACGTGACGTCAGGCCTGGCGACTCGTGTGCTGAGACGGACTGCAGCACCACATCAATATTTCTCTCCGCGCTGCGTGTAACGGCTGCGGAAGAATAGCCTATGACGAATATTGCGGCTTACAGAGTCAAATAGCGCGCTGACTCAGGCGTCTTACGCGTTGTCTCTCAAACCTACCTGTGTGAGGCTCGTATACAAATACCTCTGAGTCTAAATTTTTAATTTCTGTAAATAAATTTAATATTTTTCAAACGTTATATTTACTACTTGCAGTGAATACATGCAGTTGGCAGCGCTGTTATAGATTAATCTGAAGGTCTTACTGTCAATACAGTATTAATTGATATTTAATTAAAGGCAATCATACAAAGGTTGACTTATTTTAATATATTTTGTTTCCTGTTTATTTTTGCAATATTGTAGCACACTGGTCAAATTTTGTACGAGCCGCCACTGCACAGTGCCCGCGCGGGCTGCCCGCTCTCTGTTTGACAAGAGCCTTAAGAGTTTAACGTTCCGTGTCAGTGTTCTGTACTCGCCGGCAGTAGGTTGTTGCTTGTTAAGTTGGCGTTAAGTGCACCTTTCGCCAGTGGAAGTGATCTGAGTTTCGCAGAAGATTTGTGTGTGAAAACATTTATAGGCTCAACAGTTGATGAAAATCTGTGACAACACCTAAGTGATTTTGTTGAATTTATATCTAGATCAGGAGAACAAATACTTTTGAAATGTAAATTGTGCCTTCTGAAAAAATCAACAATTACAGCTCACACAAACAAATGACAAACAAACATTCTTCTTTTTATACAAGAAGACAAATCATCTCAAAGAACAAAAGACTTCCCCGCCCCCAAAGCAAATGACTTTTGCAGAGGCTCTTTTACACTGTAGCATGTGATTAGACATCATTAGTTTACGTTCATGGCCGACTGCCACAATAGAGTGGCCGAGTAATACTATTTATAATCCAAAGCATTTTTCTTAAATATCAGGTAGGATAATGCGGTTTTTTTTTTAATTGCTGGTTTCAATAATATACCTAACAACATAAATACAGGATGCGTCAAAAAATGTATACAGACTTTGAACTGTCATAGAAAATTTATTTGCCGTTCTACAAGGTTAAATATCAGTGAGAAAGTAACGTTATGTTTCTTCAACAGGTGGCAGCAGTGGCAAGGAAGTAACTTCAACATGGCGGACGTGCGTTTGAGCTTTGAAGCGCGGAAGCAAATAATTGACTGGTACTGGAAGTTTGAGAATGTAGCTGCGGTTCGAAGACAGTGGAAAAGTGAGTATGGTACAGAACCACCTTCAAGGTTAACAATTACACGTCTACAAGACAAATTCGAAATTCATGGAACAGTGTGTGATGTGCATAAAGGTCGATCAGGGCGACCTCGTACAGCTACACATGATGAATCCACAACTGCGGTCTTGGAACTGTTTCAGCGTTCGCCTCAAAAATCTTCAAGGCAAGCGACACATGAGAGTAATGTAAGTGCTAGTAGTGTGCTACGCACTCTGAAGAAAGGCAGGTTTCGTGTGTACATTCCAAGGCTGGTGCAAGAGCTAAGTGACTTGTACTACTGTGGTCAGTGTTGGCTTCATATCTATCTTGACCATGATAATGCGATCACTATCCTGCTCATAGAGCTAACCCACATTCCTATTTTCTTATTAATTATTAGACCAGCTCCTGTTATACCCCCAGCTGAGTTTGTGCTTATAATTCTGTACTTACCTGACCAGAAATACTGTTTCTCTTTTCACCAAGCTTCACTAATCTCCACTAATTTCAACCTATCCATTTCCCACTGTGGTGGAGTGGCCGAGCGTTGTAATGCGCCTTGCTGCAGAGCACACAGTTGCTCACCATCTGAGGTTCGAGTCCTCCCTTGGACTTGGATGTTTGTGTTGTCCTTCGCCTCAGTTACTTTAAGTTTGTAAGTCTAGGGACTGATGACCAATGTAGTCAAGTCCCTTAGATTTACAAACATTTGATATCCATTTTCTTTTTCAAATTTTCTAACCGCCGTACCCGATTAAGGGATCTAACATTCTACACTCAGATCTGTAGAAGGCCAGTGTTATCTTTCCTGATGACCACATCCACGTGAATAGTCCCCGTCCGGAGATCCGAACGGGGCACTATTACCCCCAGAATATTTTATCCGAGAGGATGCCATCATCATATTTTCATACAGTAGAGCTTCATGTTGTCGGGAAAAGTAACGGCTGTAACTTCCCCTTGCTTTCAGCCGTTCACAATAACTGTATGGCAAAGCCACATTAGCTGATGTTACAAAGCCAACTCAGTTAATCATCCAGACCGTTGCCCTGAAACTACTGAAAAGGGTGCTGCCTCTCTTCAGAACCACACGTTTGTCTGGCCTCTCCACAGATACCCCTTTGCTATGATTGCATCTATGGTACGGCTGTCTGTATCACTGAAGCATGCAAACCATCCCACTTCGGCGATGTCTGTGGTTCATGGGGGTGGATATATTCTAGGTTATGGTTAATAATGATGTAGGATTAGTCAATTGCTACAAAAGGATATAATATGAACGATTGAATATTAATTAGGGATCTCAGATGTCTCGCTTTTGGAGGGACAATACCGATTTTGAAATCTATGTCCCGTGTCTCGCAGAACCAACATTTGTACCACTTCTTATGGTTAGTTTTAGCTGAGTGTAGTTTCCTGGTAGGAATTTGTGAAATTGGAGCTTCGAATCGTGAAAATCACATCTTTGTAAATTTAAGGGACTTAACTGCTGCAGTTATCAATCCCTAGACTTACAAACTAGTTTATGCCAAGGACACCACACATACCCATGCCCGAGGAAGGAGTCAAACCTCCCACGTCAAGCAATTAAGCACTCTGCAGCAAGGCGTCTTAGAGCGGTCCGCCACTCCACTTCGACTCTCGAATTGTGACATGGGAGTAAAAACGTAGGGCTAAAAAATAATCACTACCACAAGTAATATTCATTAGCATACTATCTCTTTTCAAACGAAAACGTGACAACATCGCGGCAATGTTCTTTGATGTCAACAGCGAACTGCAACTCATTAAACAGGTCCAACAATACACAGCGAGTACTTAAGCAGTACTGAAGGAAGAGAAGTCAGTGTTGACAGTCTGTGAGTGTCGGAATGGGGACGGATGTTGATCTTTGATAGTGAGATGCCATGGTAGAGAAATTACTTTCGGGCGTTTTAAAATGTGACTTTACTTTTGTTAATAGCGTTGAAAATGTCATGGATAATGTGCTTTAAGTTATTTAGAAGTCATCATTCTCAATCCAGCATGACAGCGGAAAGCTGTAATTACACTAGAACATCATTTAAGCAATTATAAGTGTGGGAATATTTTGACATTCTTTTAAAAAATCGAAAAATTTTGACTTTGATTCATGTAACTAGAAAGTACAATTCACAAAACTCAGCAGAGCCATCAACATTAGCTTCTAGCAGTGGTGCGACTAGTAATACCATATATACACTTCATAAAGATGAGTACAAATTATATCTTTATTAGTGAAGTCTCCGGCTTTTTTTTTATTTTTAAATATTGTATCCTTAATATTATTTATTAATGATTGGTATCATATGTACAAAACAAATTTTAGACAATTAGTTGAAAATATATGCCATTTATGATAAGTTGTGCAAAATCGCCAAGACAACTCTCAAGCCCTCTCTCCGTCTTGAGCCATATTGCCGCAAGACCAAAGTTTTCCCACTGCCATTGTGGCGCAATGAATAGCGTCACCAATTGCTGTGCTGGAGGTCGCCAGTTCAATTCCGTCCACTGGCAAAATTCATTTCTTTGTATTTATCATTTCCAGAATGTTCTACGTGTTTTATGTTCACTATTCTTCCAATTTCTAGTACATTCTGTCTGCTATAAATAGCAGAGGACTCTGCCCATGAGGCAGTCAGTGCTGCGTGTATGTTTCAGTTCACAAGAAAACTGCTTTCAGTATAAGTGCTGAGTTCAATTGACAACCCTGCCTTCAAAGTCAAGCCTGCTTCCATTTCAATGCGACATTGTTTGATGGAGGCGCCGGGTATCCTGTGCAACAGCTGCATCACCTTGGCTCCAATTAGGCAATGTAAAAGCCGTCTCTTACGTGGACTAGAACCAGAATACTAGAGATATTTCCAGTACATCCTTCTGAAAGTCCGTATCATCAGAAGACCCATGGACACGAAACCAGCGGTAAGCCAGCTGCACTTCAGACACTGGTCAGGAGACACTGGTCAGGACCCGAACAATTGGCTAAAAGGGTTCGACCGTGTCACCGAGTATAACAGGTGGGATAATACAATGTGCTTGGCCAACGTTGATTTCTACCTCGATGGAACAACCCAGCAATGGTTTGAAAACTATGAAGAGAAGCTGAATGACTGGGAGACGTTCCAGTTGGAATTTCCAAGACGGTTGGAGACCGCCAGCAACAAATCCGCTCGGCAGAAGAACAACTGAAGAACTGGGCCCAACGACATGGTGAGCTGAGACAGTCGTATATAAAGAATGTTTTGACACTATGTAACATAGTTAACTGAGACCAACAAACTCACACATCTGCTTAAGGGCATTGCAGAAGACATATACCAAGCTGGGCATTGCAGAAGACATTTACCAAGCTCTTCTTATAAAAGACATCACTACGACGGAAGAATTCATCAAGTGGTGCCAGATGGTTGAAGAGATGCAACAGAAGAGGGTTGGATGAAAGAAGTATGACAGACTCCCCACTGTAATCCCTATGGCCGTTGTGGAAAACCAGCATGAGTTTGCTTTTCTCATATGACAAATTGTGACAGAAGAATTACAACTGTTTATGGCAGCTGCGACTGTTAGACCAAGTGAGCATCAGATTATGGGCATGGATGTAAGCCCTGTAAATCATGAGGAAGCCGACGCCGCTGAGGAAGAGGTATTCCAACCATTATCACCTGTCTGTTCCCCCCCCCCCCCCCCTCCAGTCACACTCAACGTGAAGAATGGCCTTGCCCTACAATGACTTATGCTGCAGCCTAGGAACTGGCTGATGTGGCAACAACCAACTCCCTGACAACTATTACGCCCCGCAGAAGAACAGACGTCTGGAGGACAGAAGACAACACACTAGTGCATTTCCATTGTGGGCGCCCTGGACATGTACGCTACTGCAGAGAGAGAAGGCGAGTATTCGATGATTATTTTGCCACAAGACGTCAGTCATCATAGCAGTTCTATCTCAGGCAGTCACCTGCTGATGAGTTCAGTCAACTTGTGGGAAGAAGCCCATTGCCGTACCCTGGATGAGGTCGCTCCCCAACGCCCCGCTGCCATTCACCATCGCCATACAGAGATGCCAGCAACTCCCCTAGCCGCCGCACCCAGGAAAACTAAGCAAGGTAACCATCTACAGACGTGACGCTGCCACAGATGAAAATCCTCCATGGACGACAGTCGCTAAGATGTCGGGAAATCTCATCGACTTCATAATCGACAGCCAACCTGCCCGGGCACTGGTTGCTTCAGGAGCTTCTTTCTCTGTATTGTCGGATAATTACCGCCACATGAGAGTTAATGTAAAGCTCCCTTATTGCACCAGTGATACTCCCGCATCTGCAAAACTCTGCAGTCGTCCGTTAGAGGCCTCTGCGTGTGCCATGCCGGATTGCACTTTGACCTGTCGGTTCACCAGTAGGGACGGAGCAGTGTGCCTCCAAAGTTGCGTTTTGTGATGTTATTTGTGTGTTGAAGCGTCAAATGGAGCGGCGATTGCTAATCAATCCTGCTAATGTATTGCGATTAGTTGAGATGAAGTTACGAAGAACCCTTCTTCGTGAAGATGGTATTAGTGTAAAAGATGAATCATTTGAATGCTTTCTCATATCTGTTATGGTACAGAAATATGAGCATAAGTTAGATACTGTTGTAACACTAACACATAATGATGATAATAGGGATGATAATGACGAACAACTCATTGCAAGTGGCAGAGCTACGGTAAGTGCGGAAAGAGGCGATGGAAGCAGTGGCAGTGAATACCAACAGTCTTTTGGGAAGAAGGTTAAAGCTGCAACTATCATCACGGCTTTTGCTGACAATTCGCTAGAGAACATGTTCGATAATTATTACATGAGTTATAGTTAAGATATCTGCATTACGTATGGCATCTACAATTACATCTACAGTGCTATCTAGAGCATGGTTGCAGAGCTTTGCAGAAAAACGACACCCACCAGCACATTAAGGTGTACGTAGAGATCCTGTAACCAAACGTTCATACAGATATGTTTGTTTGAGCCCAAGTACTTTCCTTGTAAGACACTGTCTCTTCAAGTCTTGAAGATGCGGCAACAAGGGAAGTTTAGAGTCAAATGTGAGACCCCGAAAACGCACAGTGTCGTTAAAATTCAAATCAGTGTCCCTCGTCTGCGGTTCAGGTAAGTTAAAAATAGAATGTGAATTGTTAAAAAGAATTTCTTGGTTGAAAATTTAAAACCAGTCTCCTGTGCCCATTCGTCCAACCATCTGAGTGTTAGCTGCAACTGACTAGTTCTCATTGCAAGGCTGGAGGAAGAACAGGAGATGGAGAAGTCATCAACAAATAATGAACACTAGACAGGACTTTTCATGACAGACACAATACTGTTAATGGCTATAGCAAACAAAGTCACATTTAAAACACTACTCTTAGGGACACCGTTTTCCTGCTCAAAGTCGGCAGAGAGCACACAACCAACTCGATATCTAAAATAACACGAAGAAAGGAAAGACCAAATAAAAATGGGAAGACAACCACGATATCCCCATTTGTAAAGCTGCCCGAGTATAAGATGCCTGCAAGTAGTATCATAGGCCTTCTCGATATCAAATAATGTACCCAGAAGATGATAGTGGCACAGGAAAGCCTGTTGTATAGCCACCCCCAGAAAAGCCAGGTTATCGAAGGTGGAAAGATATCTCCTGAACCCACACTGGAAACGACTAAGGAGCTGCCTGGATTCCAACATCCAGATAAGGCGACAGTTGACCATCCGCTCTAAGGTCTTTACCACGCAACTAGTGAGGACAACACTACGATAATTGCTTAGGCATGTGCGATCTTTCCCAGGTTTTAAAAAAATTCTTAATACTGCCTCGGTCCCCACGAGTTAGGAAAGTGACCTGACGACCAACTGGCATTAAAAAGATTGAGGAAGATTTTTTTTATTTCGCTGTGTTAGGAGCCGCAGCATACTGTAATGGATTCTACCATTGCCAGGGGACGTATCATGCACTGCAGACAACGCAGAAGCCAGATCCCACCGTGTGAAAGGGTAGTTATGATCCTGATGACCGGTAGACCTGAAGTCCAAATTGCCGCCTCAGCAACCAGTCTGTGAAGCTGGAATGCTGGATCCTGACTGGCAGTGGCTGTAACATTGGCAAAAGAGATAACCATAGTCTGGGCAATGACTTGCAGGCTGGTTTGGAGAATGCCATTCCTCATTACAGCAGCCACTGGACACCTCCCTCCTTTCCCAGAAATCCTCCTTGGTCTCCTATACTGTGGAACTTTTAGTGGAATGTGTAATGGTACTGAGGAACTGTTGCCAAGATCTCTTTCGACACTCTCTTATGATTTGGCAACATTTTGCCCTCGCCATTCGAAAGGCTGCAAGGTTGTCTGCCGTTGGCTGGATCTTAAACCGATACAAAGCTGCATGCCTGGCCCTAATTGCAGAGCGACACTCTGCAGTCCACCAAGGGACAGGCTACCATTTTGGTTGTCCTAACGACAGCCAGGAGCATTGTGCATCGTTTGCATGATACAATCCATCCATTCCTGGACAATGTCAGGTGTTTCCAGCTCAGCGAGTTGGCTGAACAGTTCCAGTCAGCTTTACTTATCACCAATAGAGGTGGTCTACGTTTGGGCTCTACTCTTTCTGACAGGTGTATCCAGACGGGGAAGTGGTCACTGCCATTCAGGTCATTGACCACTTCCCAGTGAGTACTGTGGAGGAGGGTTAGCGAGTAAAGTGAGAGATCTATGGCAGAGAATGTCCCTACTGCAAAACAAAAGTGTGTGGACTGTCCTGTGTTTAATAAATGTGCGCTTGTCGATAAGAGAAGCTTCTCAGCTGCTCGATCCCTGGGGCAGGTACTGGCAGAGCCCCAAAGCACATTGTGTGAATTAAAATCACCACAAAGGATGTATGGTTGGGGGAGCTGTGTAATCAGATATTCGAGGGCTTCTATATCAAATGTGTCATGAGATGGCAGACACAGGGAGCACACCGTCAAACGGTGAAGCACATAATTATACAGATACAAGCCATTGCTGTAAATGTGTGATGAGAGAGAGGAGCTTGGAGTGATAGACTGTATTAGTAAAAATAGCCACTCTGCCTCTAGCTCTCTCTCCGTTGAGGCCATCCTTCTTATGGTGAACATAACCAGGTAGCTCAGGTTTGTCTGAAGATTTAAAATGTCTCTCTTGTAGACATATACAGATTAGTCTACCTGTCAGTAAACGAAGTTCCTCAACATGTCCTGTAACCCTGAAAGTTTCACTGCAGTATTAGGGCCATCTATCAGGGAGGGTGGATCTTGACTCTCCCTTTCTTAACTGGAGACATTGAACGTGGTGGAGGTTTAGTATTGGGGTGAGATGTTGGCCCCAGTGGGAGTTTAGTCTGGGAGCGACATATCTGGACCAGATCAATATCCACCTCCATGAGCTCTGGAGTGGAATCAGAATAAGCATCTGATACAATAACAGTGACTGGTACTGAAGGCTTACTTTCCAGTTTCACCTCTGTCTGCGACTTTTCAGTTGCTTTTTTGGCCTTAGATGGCTTGGCAATTGGGGGCAGTAGAAGTAGTAGCGGCCACTGTAGGTTTTTGGGCAGCCTTTACTGAGGAAGGAACCAGTAATTCCACAATTATGGTATCCATAGCTTTTTTGGATGCCGTTGGTTCTACAAGCCCTGAAGCTACTGTTGCCTGACAGGTACACAGGCAAGTGCAGGTGTTAACACTAACAACCTCTGTCTGAGTAGAGGCCGCAAGTTTAGCGACTGGTTTTTGGAAGACTCACGAGAAAGAGGCTGCAAATATGGATGGTTGTATAGCCATAAAGATTTTTTTTTAGCTTCAGCATATGAGATGCGCCTTGAGTCTTGATTTTCTAGATCATCTTCTCCTCCTCCTCCTCCTCCTCCTCCTGCTCCTCAAGATACACTGTGCAGTCTCTACTCCAGACAGTGTGGTCCCTAGAGTAGTTTACGCATTTGGCAGGTGGTGTACATTCACTTCCTTCATGGACAGTCTTACCATATGTACCACACATCGCCTCAACCTTACAACCCAAAGTGGTATGTCGAAAGTGCTGGTATTTAAAACGGCAAATTGGGTTTGGGAAATATGATCTGACTTTCAGACTCAGGAAGCCTGCCTTGACATGTTCTGGAAGCGTCAGACTGTTAAAGGTGAGGATAAAGGAGTCAATGTGACTCCCTATCCACACTTTTTGTGATGTTTTGCACATCCACAAAGCCCTCAGAAGCCCACTCACACATCAGTTCCTCTTTTGGGGTATCTACCAGATCCCTGTATGTCACGACAACCTTTCTGTAGTTTAAGGTGAAGTGCAACTCAGTCTCAATGGTAAATTCACTGAGGAATTTTGCTGTCTGCAGTTTAGTAGCCTACTGAGAACTTGATGTCTCAATCAGAAACATCCCATTGTGCAACCGTTTCATGGATTTTAAACTTCCAGCGATTCCCTCCAAACCCTTCTTGATATAAAATGGTGAAACCTTTTCAAAGGAGCCCTCTTTCTTTTTAATAATTAAAAACACATTCTGCAGAACAGAATGTGCTCTATTATGATACACAACACTTTGTTTTAATGAACCTGGAGGACTGGTTACCTGATCCCTCCTATGTGATTGGGTGTTGATATCCTCCACCCCCCCCCCCCGTTGTACACCCATCCCACTAGGAGGTGGAAATTTCTCGATAGGTCCATCTCGATCCAACGAGCAGGTAGGAAACTAAATGTCCACCTAGACAAGAGTCCTCATGCCTTGGTAAGCATTATACAACTGAGGCTCGGCAGTGTCCACAGAGGTCACTCACTAGCAACTGTTCCACTTCAACAAGCTATGCACCCCATCAGCATGTTACACACCTTACAATTGAGTTTTTTTTATAGAGGTATTTTCTTCCTCAAGACCCAAGCAGTCGAGCCAAGATCCCCATTACCTGGTACACACAACGCTCCACCGCTGCGCCACACGGTGGTTGCTGAAGCGTGCCGAGGCAAGGAAACACAATTCAAGCCACTTCTCTTCCATGAAGTGGGTTGAAGTCCAACCCTCCAGATACTGATGTACAGCCTCTGAGGTCCACTCAGCCTCATTGGAACCTTCTTCATTAATGGTGTCAGATACCAAACAGTACAAACACCAAATACAATTATGTAACCGAAGAGCAAAAGAAACTGCTAGACCTGCCTAATATCATGTAGGTGCCCTGCAAGCATGCATAAGAATTGCAACCCAATGTGACTACTGTATTAAGTAGTTCTGGAGGGAGGTGACACCATACATCCTGCAGGGCTGCCCATAAATATGGAACAGTAAGAGGGGGTGGAGATCTCTTCTGAAAAGTACGTTGCAAGACATTCCAGATATGCTCAATGTTCAAATATAAGGAATCGGGTGACCAGTGGAGGTGTTTAAACTCAGAAGTGTGTTCCTGGATCCACTCTGTAGCAATTCTGGACATCCCTGGTATCGCATTGTCTACCTGGAATTGCCCATCTGAATAAACAATGGGTATGCAGATGATCAGCCCGAATGCGTAATAGTGTCACCTGTCAGTCATATCTGGACATATTAGGGGTCCCACATCACTGAAACTGCACATGTCCCCACATCGCTCCAACCGCACAAGCTCCCACACCATTACAGAGGCTGTACCAGCTTGAACAGTCCCCAGCTGACATGCAGGTTCCATGGCTTCTTGAGGTTCCCTCCATACCCATCCACTTGATGCAATTGGAAATGAGACTTGTCAGTCCAGGAAACACATTTCCTATAATCAAAATGTAGGTGTTCACGGGCCTAGGTGAGGCTTTGTGTCAAAGTCATCAAGGAAACAAAAGTGGGCCTTTGACTCTGAAAGCACATAATGAAAAAACTTTCATTGAATGGTTTGTACACTGACACTTGATGGATCAGCACTGAAATCTGCAGTAATTTGCAGAAGAGTTGCACTCCTGTCATACTGAACAATTCTCTTCAGTCATCATCGGTCTTGTTCTTGCAGGATCTTTTTCCAGCCACTGTGATGTCCCAGATTTCATGTTTTACCAGATTCCCAATATTCATGCTGTACTCGTGAAATGGTTGTACAGGAAAATCTCCACCCCACTGCTACCTCACAAATGCTGCATCTGATCTCTCGTCTGCCAACTATAACAGCACGTACCATAACAAGTCCATCACAGAGCTCAAGTATGACTCCTAAAAGGAAAGGGATATCTGTAATATGGCGACATAAAATCATGTGTATTGTGCTGGAGTGCTATGAGGTGAAGTAGTGCAAAAATCTCCTACAACCTGTCGCTCAGGTTCGTAAAAGAGTTGTCACTTGCACAGGCAAAAGTCTACAAACCCTACAAAACTGCCATCCATGCGAATCGCCTGGTACTACCCGACTGTAATGCACGTCATAAAAGTAATAGATTAAAATTAAATAAAGTTGCTTATTCAATGGAATTCATGTAGAAATCTGTACTGAACAAGGGAAGTCTCTTGTTAGATGTGGTGATATTGTTTTTTAGAAGTCATGTTTCCTTTTTATTGAGAAGTTTTGGGGAAGCTCAATAAAACATTTACCTTGATAAATCATGAATTGACAGCTATTTAACATTCAGAAAATGTTGGAGGAACCATAAGTTGTATTAGTGTTAGGTTGAAAAATGTAATTGGAAGGAAGCAGTACATGAGGGAGCACATTTCTGGCAACATGTCTGCAGAAAATCTAAAAAAGTCACAAAAATGCCTTTAATACTCGCACTGAAAGTGACTGGGGAGGATATAACTGAAAAGTGCACAAGTTGGGCACAACTACAGGTGGTGTAGTGGTGTCTAGAAATCGCAACTGTCGATATTATAGTATGTGCAAATGACTCCATTAACTACTCACACAGTGAAACATGATCGTTGATCTTGAACAGGACAGTGAATTTTCACATACCAACCATGGCCGAAAGTGACCGTGAAAGTGAATAACATACATGCTGAAACTTTATGTAAATTGTTAATTTTTTTAAATGTTGTACCTTTTTAATTACAATTTGAATTACTTTGACATTCCTTTTACTCTAATATCATTTCAGATACGTTTTACACCATTTCTAGCAGGAGACATCTTTGTTGAATATGGGTACAATATTTGTAGCTTCTATTGTACACCTTGCATCACATCTGGTTTCAGTTAATCACAAAACACTATGGAGTATCATGCTTGCGCCAGAGATGGGCCATTTGCAAACAAAGAGGTCCAAAGGAATGGTTCGCAGAAATGAATTGAAGGACTGAGGAACTATATATAAGGAATGGCAGTTCACTTAGGTGCTCCTAGTCAATACCATTCAGTGGTCCCAGTACTGAACGCCAAAACGGTTGTGGTGACTTCCAGTTCCAGGAACTACCACAAGGCCATCCCATTCCAGTTGGTGGCAGATTGCCCAAATGGTACTGTTCCAGTCATTCTGTTTCACTACCAGCTCACTGCTTGGTAAAATGTTACGTACGATTCTTGTGGCATCGCGTTATTATATTAGTAACATTAACAACGCAGTAGAAAATCTTTGCTAAAATGTTAGAACCATATATTTCCACAGATAAGATGATGGCTGAATCATAGTGAAATATACATTGTGGAGAAAAATGTAGAGCTTATGGTACTTAACTACGGGGTCATCAGTCCCTATGTGGAGAAAAGATTTATGAAAACAAAGGTCTTTTTAAAAAAATTCACTTTACGGGCTTTATTAATTTACTGAGTGGACAAGGGTACATATGATAACCTATATGCCATATATCAGGAATAGAATTAATTGTTTACAATGCAGCTTGATTTTACAAATCGCTTGTCAAAAATCATTTCTCAGTATACCCCGAGTTGCACTGAAATGATTAGCGTAATTTACGTATGGAGCAGTGAAAGGGTTAAAATACTTCAGAGCTACATGCAACAATTGTAGTTGCCTTTGAAAACCATCTTCTGTTCTTGGGCAATTTCGTGTGTTTTCACGTACATAACATGTGCGTCGGCATGATTAATGTCGTCTTGGTGAAAGAAATTACTTCTCTCTTAAACTTCGCGGTGTGTGTAAAAAAAAAAAGGGGCTTCTTTACAATCGGATATAACATAGCACTACACGCACGAAAGTTCAAAAGCAGATCACATTCACTGCAACAACGGCTGAAATCCAAGTGTACCAATCATGAAAACTACTTATGGCAACTTCTAGCAGCATTTTTCGAAACTACCATTCACAAAACCTATTTATGGCAGCTTTTAACGGCATATTTCAGATCTTCCTGAGCTTTGCATCTGAATCTAAGCTGCAAGTCTATTTTTAGATCCTGAAAACTGGAGGGGGGAGAAAAAAAAACAAAAACAAAAAAACAGTGTGGTAAATATGGTAACTTGGGGGTCATCTTGTAGGCCAGATATATGCTTCTACTATAAAATTTTGATGAAAATTTGTTACTTCGTCTTATCTGCGGAAATATAAGGTATATTCTTAGAAATCCAAACCACATAGAATGACTTGATTATTGTTTTGTACAATCCAAAACTTCCCTTTTTGTAATACATACATTTTACAGGAACAAAAAATAAAAATTTTGTGGTTTGCCGATGACATAGTAATACTGTCAGAGACTACAAAAGATCTGGAAGAGCAATTAAATGGAATGGACAATGTCCTGAACAGAAGATATAAGGTGAACATTAACAAGAGTAAAACGAGTGTAATAGAATGTAGTGTCAGAAAATTAGGGAATGTTGAAGGAATTAGTTAGGTAATGAGACAATAAAAGTAATGTTGTTGTTTTGGAGTTTTGAGGGGATTAAACTATAACCTTATCAGTCCCTTATTCCTACCAAAGACAATACAGCCAAGTAGGAAAAAGATAAAATAGAGCTCAACACCCATAAGAGAGGCAGAAGGGGGCACACAGTACCTATGAACTTGATACTCTCAACACCACTGAAGGAAACAGGAATAGGAGACACCAAGTGTTGAAATTAGCTAAGATAGATAGATAGATAGAGCAGAGAACAGTGGCTGGCTGATCACAAACAAATACGAAATGAGCCAGTCACTCTGTGCAGACTAAAAACCTTGAGGTAAAAACAAGGTAGAAGTAAGAGAGACAACAGATTAAAAGGTGAGGGGTGGCGATCTGAGACACAAGGCAATGGAGCCCACCACTAAATAGAATGATAAAATCCAGCAGTGTGAATAAAGCCTAAAACACAGTCAGCCACTGAGGCATTGTCAGCTAAAATCAAGGCAGGCGCAGTAAGTAGGTTAAAAGACTGCCGCTAGGCGGCTAAAAGCGGACAGTCCGACAGGATATGGACCACTGTCAACAAATTTCCACAAGGGCAATTCAGTGGGTCCTTTTGACAAAAAAAGTAACCATGCGTCAACCACATATGGCCAATACATAAGCAAAACACAACAACAGAGTCCCTACGGGAAGGCCCGAGGGAGGACTTCCAGGTGGCCATAGAGGACTTGATCGCATGGAGCTTGTTGGGCGTATTCAGTGTTGCCCATTGTGTATTCCAAGCCTCAAACATCTTGTGGTGCAAATCCAATTGGATATCCCGTTCTTGGATACCAATATCCAGGGAAGGAGAAATGGTGGCTAGCTGATCAACACACTTGTTCCCTGGGATACCAATGTGTCTGGGGGTCCACATGAAGTGCACCAAACAGCCAGACTTGCCAAGTGAAGCGATGGCATTGTGAATGGATTGCACCAACGGATTGAAGAGAAATGCTTGTGAAGGGCTTGCAGGCCACTAAGCGAGTCGCTGCACATGACATACAACTTCCGGGGGCATGTCTTTAGGCAATCAAGGGCACAAGATATGGCCATCAGTTCCACAGTAAAAATACTACAGCCAGGTGGCAGGGACCGTTGTTCTATGTAGTTGCCATCTACCAGGGAGCTATCAGTGTAGAGGACTTCTGCACCACGGTAAGTATCAAGAAGTGCCAGAAACTTGCGACGGAGTGTCAGTGGTGAAACTAATGCCTTTGGGGTCACAGGACAATTGCAGGTGGAGCTTCAAACGGGGGGATGGACCAAGGAGGGATACGAGGATGGGCAGGAAAAAGTAGCAGGGACTGCTGTGAAGAAAGGAGCGTACGAACCTGGATCGCGATCGAAAGACCTGATCTAGGTCGACGTGGTGGAGAAGGACGGGTAACAGCTGGAAACAAAAGCCTGTGATTTGGAAGTTGTGGTGTGGCATGGATTCGAGCAAAGTAGCTAGTGAGAAGCTGCTGCCAGCAAAAGTGTAACAGAGGGATCCCTGCTTCAGCAAAACGACTTGGCACAGGGCTGGTGCAGAAAGCCCCAGTTGCAAGCCGGATACCACTATGGTGGATGGGATCAAGGATCCTCAATGCTGGTGGTTCTGCCGAATCATATACTAGGCTCCTGTAATCAAGCCTTGAATGTATCAAGGCCTTGTATAGCCACAGGAGGGTGGGGCAGGCAGCACCCCAAACAGTATAACTCAAGCAGAGAAGAATATTCAGATGTTGCCAGCATTTTTGTCGCAGCTGAGGCAGATGTGGCCCCCAAGTAAGTATGTTGTTGAAGACCATCCCAAGAAATCGATGTGTCTCTTCAACAAGGAGCAATTCACCACCAAGATATAGCTCAGGATCCGTGTGAACTGCCCGGCAGCAACAGAAGTGCATCATGCAGGTTTTCTGCACTGAAAACTGAAAACCATGGGCAGAGGCCCAAGATGCGGTGGCACCAGGTTGTGTTGTATGCTTTCCGCAGACTGAAAAATACAGCAACAATGTTTCATGTTGGGTAAAAGCTGTACATATAGCCTACTCCAAACACACAAGATTGTCGATTGTGGAGCGACCCAGATGGTAGCCCCCCCCCCCCCCCCCCTTGTTGTGCAACCAAGAGTCCCCGGTCTTCAAGGATTCACATAAGCTGCCGACTCACCATATGTTCAATGAGTTTGCATAGAATGTTCATGAGGCTGAGTAGACAGTAACTATCAGCCACCTGTGAGTCAGTGCCAGGGTTTATCACTGAGATGATGGTGCTTTCCCACCATTGCAAGGGGCAAATGCCTTCTGCCCAGAGACGGTTAAACAAGGCGGGCAGTTGGATATGAGTGTCCACAGGAAGATGTCGGAGGAAGTGGCTATGGATACGATCTGGTCCTGGACAGGTATCGAGCATGCAGCAAGAGCACATTGAAACTCTCACTCGCTAAAGGGTGCGTGGCTCCTGGCGACGTGTGTGGAATGACGGTGGCTTCCGCTCAACTCGTGCTTTTAGGGTGCAGAAGGCTGCACTGTAAGCTTCAGTCAAACAGATGCATGCATAATGCTGTGCTATTGCTCGGCGACAGCAATCGGGTCTGTGCAGGCCAAGACGGGGGATTCCTGCTGACAGGCGATACCCGATAAGTAGTCGATCTTGGGTCCACTACCGAGGAGGGGAGGCACAAGATACAATAGAGGCGATGTACCTCTCCCAATAGTCCTGATAAGCTGTCGAGCTTGGGCCTGAAGCTGTTTAAAGGCAATCAGGTGATCTATGGTGGGATGACACCGGTGGCACTGGAGTGCCCTATGACGACCCTGAATGGCTCCAGCAATCTCTTGTGACCACCAAGGTACAGATTTTTGCCGAGGGGAGCCTGTGGTGGTTGGAACAGTGGCCTCAGCGGCGGAAACTATAGCAGCAGTGACTTGTTGGACAGCCATATCCACATCGGCTGGCAGTTGGGCAGGAATGACAACAGCAGAGGTGCAACACTTCCAATGAGCTCTATGGAGGGACCATCATGGCAGGTGTTCTGCCTGTTGAGACTGTGGGAGCAACAAAAAGATAGGAAATGGCCGTTCCTGCAAAGGTCATAATGGTGCCTCCAAGTGAGGGGTGGAAGAAGGATCGGGCTACAGACCGATAGATCTATGGCTGAAAATGTGCCATGTGCAACACTGAAGTCTGTACGGGCACCACTATTTAGAACGCAGATGTCTTGTTGTGCAAGAAGAGTTTCAACATCCCTACCATGTCGAGTCGTCTCTGTTCTGCCCCATAAAGGGCGATTGGCATTAAAGTAGCCCAAAAGAAGAAATGGTGGGGGGGGGGGGGGGGGGGGGGGGGGGCTGTGCGACCAGGGCAGCAAGATCAGCGGGCGAAACATCCCTGTCTGGAGTAAGGTATATGGAACAAACAGTGTGTTCTTGTATGGCCCAAAGGCGGACAGCAATGGCCTCAAGATGCGTGTGGAGAGGCACAGCAATACTGGGGACAGGCACAAGGATGTATATACAGACACCGCCAGAGGCTCTGTCACAGTTTCCTGCAGGGCTATACACAGCACGGGGAAATGGCACAACAACTGTTGCAACTCAACTAGACAGTTGAAGAAACCGCTGCAATTCCACTGTAGAATTTCATTTTTCCTTCACTGAAAAGCCATGATGGGGAAGAAAGATGTCAAGTTGAATGCCAGTGCATCGTCGACATTGTCGAGGAGCATTGGTTCTAGTGATCTGGTGAGGGCGAGATCCTCAGGAGAAACAAGGATCTCCACCTTATCTTCAGAGGTAGAGGCAGAGGTAGCAGGAGGTGGCTTTGGAGCCGCTGAAGGCTCTTTCGCCTTCTTCTCCTTCTTTACCTCTCGCTGCCCTTTGGGTTTTAAGGGCTGAAAGGACTTCTCAGGAGTGGTCATAGGGCTCGATGCAGAGTGGGAAGCCCTTTGAACAGGAAAGTGCAGATACTGCAGCCTCAGGATGGGATTCGCCAGTCCACTCGTGGAAACCTCGGAAGGGAGTGCCCCAGGGGACCCCTTCCTGGTGAGAGGTGCTGGGGAAGCCTGCTGCTTCTCTGGCTGGGTAATGGGGACTGAAGTCCTGGATGGTGGGAATGAAGTTGCCCCCACAGGTGGTGTTGGGGGAGCAACAGAATGGACAGTCGATGGTTGATGGGCCGTTGGACCCAAAGAAGGTTGTGTCAACCTTGGAGCTGTCATTGTCAAGGTCACATTTTATGATGTCACAGATGCAAAAGATGTTGCCATACTAAAGGGTGGAGTCGCTCATTTTTTTTTCTCACCTCCATGTAGGTCAAACGGTCTAGAGTCTTAATCTCCACGATTTTGCTTTCTTTTCGCATAACAGCACAGTCCGGAGATCAAGATGGATGCTGTAGTTTACAATTCATACATACAGGAGGAGGGGTACAAGGGGTGTCCAGGTGTGATGGACACCCACACTCCCTGCATGTGGGGCTGGAAGTACAGCGGGAGGACATATGCCCAAATTTCTAGCGACAAAACATCGCATAGGGGGAGGGATGTACAGTTTTACATTGCACCGGTAGATCACGATGTTGACCTTCTCAGGCAGTGTGTCGCCTTCGAAGGCCAGGATGAAAGCACTGGTGGCAACCCTGCGATCTTTTGGTCCCCTATACACACGCCGAACAAAGTGAACACCATGTCGCTCTAAGTTGGCACGCAACTCTTTGTCGGACTGTGACAGGAGATCTCAATGGTAAATGAGATCCTGGACCATGTTCATCTTACGTGGAGCGAAACTGGCAGACACATCACCCAGCTTGTCACAGGAAAATAATGCCTTTGACTGGGCAGGGGATGCCGTTTGGATCAATACATATCCGTTCCACATTTTGAAAAAAGATGCCACATCGCCAAAATTGTCCTCCATATTCCCCACAAAGAACTGAGGCTTGGTGGACATAAATGATTCTCTATCAGACCGGGAACACACTAGATATTATGGCAAGTATAGTTCGGATCTTAGGAGGGCCCTACGTTCCTCCCATGGTGTACTAAGGGATGGGAACGACCTAGGGTCGTATGACGTTCCATTAAATTCTGTTTTCCCCCTCTTAGAGACACCGGTTCTACATTCGGCAACACAGTTATTTGCTCGTTTCATCCTGTTCCCATGAGCAGCTAGGGAACTATATGTCCGCCCAGGCAGAGCCCCTCTTACCTGGGTAAGCCTTCTACAACTAGGTGCGGCAGGTTCCTCAAAGGTTGCTCACTAGCAACTGTTCAACCTCAACAGCCATGCATCTCCTCGGCACGTAGCACACCTTGAGCTTGAGGTTTTTTTTTTTTAAATACAGGTTTGCACCATCCTCACAACCCGGGCGATTAAGCCAAGATTCCTGGGCTCTGAAACGTACAATGTTCCACAGTCATGCTGAATGATGGTCGTTGAAGTACACACAGAGCTTACTGTGTAGCGGTCTGTTGGCGTGACACAGCTCATGGCTCAGGACCCCGGGTTTGCCAAGCCCGTACTCAGCAAATTAATGTGCCGTTCCTGAGGGGGATAAAAGTAATAGATGAGTGTTTTTATTTGTGTAGCAAAATAACTTCTGATGGCCGAAGTAAAGAAGATATAAAATGCAGAATGACTATGGGAAGAAAAGCATTTCTGAAGAAGCGAAATTTGTTAACATCTAATATTAGTTTAAATTTTAGGAAGTCCTTTCTGAAAGCATTTGTCTGGAGTGTATCATTGATCAAGAGTGTAACGTGGACAATGAGTTCAGACAAAAAGATGTTAGAAGCTTTTGAAATGTGGTGCTACAGACAAATGATGAAAATTAGATGGGTAGATCACATAACTAATGTGGAGGTGCTCAACAGAATTGGGGAGAAAAGGATTTTCTGGCATATCTGTACTAAGAGAAGAGATAGGTTGGTAGGACACATTCTGAGACATCAGGGAGTCAACAACTTAGCCTTAGAAGGAAGTTTATGTGGGGTAAAAATTGTAGAGGGAGAGCAAGGGACGAAAACCATAATCAGATTCAAAAGGATGTAGGTTGCTGGTTCGTATTCTCAGATGAAGAGGCTTGCACAGGGCAGAGTAGTGTGGAGAGCTGCATCAAACCAGTCTGCGGACTGATGACCATAACAACAACAACAACATTTTCCAGGCATCATAGAGGCAAATTTGCTTACTCCTTCATAATTTTATCAATGGCAGAAGTTATAACTCTCAAGTGTGTTTTTAATTATTATTTGTAAATTCACAGTTCATCTGCTTCATTTAATAATTAGTTTTTAATTTAATTTTTAATCATTTCCCAAAAATTTTGCGTACAAATGTTCAAATAAATAAATTTTTTCTTTCCTCCCTACTACTTCGATATGCGACGCTTAGATGGCTGCAATTTTTAAGTTATTTCATGCTAGCTAGTTGTTAGGTTTTCATGTTAAAAAATGAAAAATAATAAAACAACAACATAATATTATTATTATTTAGTTTGCGCGATATGAGCGGAGCAGGAAAAGGGATTTGAATTTCGAATGATGTAGACTGCAATCATACTGTATTTACGTTTTATCTCGCAAATTCTTGTTCAGTTTTTATAAACAAACTACTCAGTTTCTAACTATTTTGGTTATCTGTTATTGGGTAATAATTGGATAAAAAAGGAAAGGTGAATTTGTAGAAAGGCTGTTCCTCCACATCTCTCCACTCCCCTCTAATGCCACAGTTCTTATTATTGATAATTAAAATAATAAGGAATATGAAGTTTTTTTTCTGGACCCCATTACTTGCCAACTGATGATCTCTTTGCTCATTTGTAATAATATCTTTCAGAATCTTACTGATATTTTGTTGCTGCTGTTAAATTAAAATTCCTTCATCCAGTGTTAACAGTTATTTATCAACTTTCAATAATTGGTGCCCCATCCCTCTGAGGAATTTGATTTTTCTTTAACACTCAACTCTGACAAATACAGCAAGTACTTATATAAATACTTCTTGTTTAATAAACAAAGATATTTTTACATTTTGCATAGCGCACAAATATATAATTTAACCACTCTCAAACATATGACATAAATAAAAAGCATATGTAGTAACAATTATATACACAAAAACCATCGGTTTTTTGACATTAAAACACTTGAGTGTCTCAGATTTTATGTAAACACTAATAAGGATCACAGTGATTTCAACGATATATAAAAAATATCTACAATCAGTTCACTGTGTTTAAGATGAAAACCAGTAAAGTTCTCATTTAGGTACCACAATGAAATAATAAACACGTAAATTAACCTAAGTACTGGATGCCTTCCTGTACTGAGAGAGTAAATTTATAAGAAGAAGATGTGTACTTTTGTGCAGAGGTATTGAACAACACAATTTTATACATGGAAGACCTGTATGATTAGTATTCTTTACAACTAAAAACAAAGATTTATAAAGTTATATAATTGTTTAGCATACAATATGTAGATGACAAAGTGCCCTTTATGATAATTATGCAATGGACAGACTTTTTATTTTTACCAATGCTTGATGGAAGACACTAATAATTTCTACCATTAATAATAATATGTCATGGAAATAGTACAAAAAGTAAAAACTGGACATAGGCAGTGAGTGATATACTACACTGAAATATTAAAAATGATGACCCACACAGGAAAATTAAGATTTATCATTGACATTACTGATGAGCATTTACTGGAGTTTAATTCACAAGTACTATTAAAAACATTGCTTTCATTATCATTTTCTTTGAGATAATCCAAGTCAAATATTGGAAACTTTAAAATTAATTTTAAAATGATCCCTTACTGCAGTATAAATAACTCACACCACTTATTCCCTGTAGATAATAAATCAGAAAGTAATGTAAAACAGTAAAAGCATGAATTTGCTATCTCCCACAAAATAGCCAACTACAAATACTGCAAAGTTGTTTCATTTTTTGGAGCACTGAAATACATTCAAAGTTCTTTAGATTCAATGACAATTGGGGGGGGGGGGGGGGGGGGAACACATGGATAAAATATGTGCAATGACCACTTCTCCTAGTTACAGCAAGGACATTACATAGTATCTACACAGTTTTGTTAGGTGTAAGTACAGCAATTTTCAAGAATGTGCTATACCATGTAACATTACTTTTTAACACACACACATTTAAGTTACAATAGTAAATTCTTCAATTTTCAAATGTTTGCTTTTTCACACATGTCCAGTGACACGCGCGCGCACGCACGCACACACACACACACACACACACACACACACACACACACACACACACACACACTGAGAATTGTTTGTCCCATCTTCTAACAGATGGACACACAATTCTTTACAAATTAATAAACACATTTAACCAAAATTTGATTAGGTGTTCTGACTAAATTAAAGTAACAAACATAGCAGTGTAGGAAAGTACTCCAAGAGGGGTTCACAGTTGTTCATCTCTCTTATTTACAGTAGAAAAATTGTTAAATCATAAGTTTTACAGCATAAAAACAGTTTCTGAAGAATTATAACAGGGTGGGGAACAACAATTTACATAATTCAGTCAATCAGACTGCTTTCATTATACTATTTTGAATGGTTGAAATATTTTGAAGTGGAAATAAATGCATAATAGCATGTGGGACCTTTTTCTTGCTCACAACAACAGACTTCTGCTATTTTATAGGATCATGAAGCAACAAATTGGCAGTTTTAAATAGGAAAAATATCACTGCAAGATAAAAACTATGGAATAAAATGTAAGTGGCACAAATGTTGACATATAAACTAAAACACATTCAAATATAATATAAAGATGTATTTGCAACAATTTTATTTGTAAACTTAAGACACCAGAGGCAGTGTGAAAGATAAAGGTACTGCAATAGTTCTCCAATTCAAAGCCTCACTATCTCTACACAATTCATTATAAAACAGTCATACAATATGGTGCCACATTAGCCCCCAAATGACTAGTGGAAATTTTCCATAAGAATCAGAAAAATAAATAGTCAGTACAATTTTCTTTCACAAAATTCATGGGTTTCAATGCAAAGACTTTTGTAAAATGAGCAATTACAAATTAAGATGAGTCTATATACATCTGCATTATGTAGCAATTCATTACATGAAGTGATAAATGATGAAGCAGTAAATGAGTGATCTATAAAATGTAGAAACATTTATGACAGACACATGGTGTATGAAATGATTATCAGCTCTGAATGTTCTTTAGCAGCATGCTCTATGCATATAACATAAATGTGCAAAACCTCACTGTTAGTTTGTTTTGTTTACACTAGGATGTAATAAATTAACCAGAAACACATTTAATGCATTTAGAAACAATACCACACTGAATATAAGAGAGATCATCATTATGTATCAGATTTGAATTTATAGATTCTCTGGTACCAAACTGTCATATTACCTAGAACTGAATAATGACCCATGCCAGAAAACTTCAAATTAGTGACTGATATAATAATATTCATTTACACAATGCACTTTACATCTTTATTATGTCATAACTTCTCTCTATTTCTTCACGGCGCATGAGATTACTAAATAAACAACATCCTAATACACATCTTTATATATTTTTTTAAAAACAAGTCTTTCAGTTTAACATTTTATACAAGAATTCTATAAATAGCATATAAAATAACTGCAAAATTCTTAAAAGAGCTGATTGATTATTTTCTCCAATAGTGTCAATCAGCACACAATATTCTACTCTGTTACAGCCTTATTTCTTCCTATCTAACAAGGCAAAATTTTAAAAATATGTGTCTTGTCAGCTACTCTTAAAATATACAGTTATCTCTACACTCTGTAATATGAACATATTTCAACAACATAATCAGATATGTAATGAAGAAACAGGCTTTCATTGTGCCTCCTCGGTGGCAATGCACAGCAATGTTTTATGATGAAACAGTCGTTGGAATAATCGCAGATTAGCAAATTCTGTCACATGTAACAAACTTCTTGCTGTCTCTTAACTGCATTCTTAGACTAGAATGTCCTAAACAAGACCGTAGCAGTTCATTTAACACAGCCAAAGCACAATTAACTGTGATGCAAGAAATCCTTATAAGCATTACTTTCCACTTCCAAATGCCCTGCAAGGGAAATATAATAAAAGATTACTAAAGGCATGACTAACAATTTTCATATAAATTAATAACAATCAGAATAGTTTTGCCAAATTTATTCCAATCCACATTTTAGTTACTGCATCAATGGTTTATATTCAAAACTCTTATCTTGTTCTAATAATGTTAAGACAAGTAACAGCAATGTGATGATGAAAATGTGTATTATGTGTCTTCATTACACAATCAAATAGTTTCCTTGTTAATTCTTCTTAAACACATCCACAAGAACTGCAAATATAACAGAATTAGTATGATATTTAATAATTTTCCACATGTCTGAATAAACCTGCAGCCCAGCTGTGGGCACTAACATGCATCCTCTTAAGCTAATATGTTTCATCAGCCGTCTATAGGAAAGCACCTCCACCCAAAATCTCAAAACCTCTGTCTGGTCTAGATTCACAGATGATCTACCTCATCCAGACAGCATATGGTGACCTGTGGGCCACATTCATACACATACTTCAACTTGTGGGTTGCCATGTGACATTACATGGCAGCAGCATTCTCGAAACATGAAGTCAAGAATATAGCATTTATTACAGCAAGTTTTATTTGTTGGTAACATACCAATAAGACTAGGGCCTGTTCTTCACTCACCATAATGCAAATTAAGCCTCATAACATTTTTTAAGAACACATTTGATTTATCTTCATCCCATTTACATACATTTATTATTATTATTATTATTATTATTATTATTATTATTTCCACACGATGAACATAAGTAATTTTATTCTGAAAGCTTACTCCTACATCTATTTTTTTTTTATTTTTTCTGTATTACTATCTGTCCTATTAGGATGAAATAAGTACTGTCCCAGCCAATTCATCCTTTTTTATCTGTAGCAGAGTTTCTTCATTTACAAACTTGAGACAAAACTTCCCATAACTAGTTTTTCCAAACCTGAGATTTCGAACTGTTGAAAAGAGTTAAAAATTAGGTCAACCTTTTGAGTTGAAATCAGTTCTCTAGCATTTTGAAGTTGGTTTTCCGTGTGATGGTAACTTTATACAACTGAAAATGTCTAAAAGTTTTTCCAAATGTTTGTGAATTGTGTAACTTAGGTGGGACTTAGTTATCAGCAAATTATTCACCTAGTATGATGTGGGAAACGGCATAAAAACCACTTCCAGGGTGGCTGGCGTACCGAGCCACATGTCATCAAATCTGTTGGGCAGATTCAAACTGAGGCAGATAAATCTTTCTTTTCTGGAAAACGATGCTTTAAAATGTACGGCTAATGGGTTGGGTTAACTAGCGTAAGCAGTAAGGAATGAGAGGACAATATTTCCATTGTATCTTGGCTTAGTAATAAAGCATTATTAAGCTGAAACAGCGAACACGAACATTGCACTCTCTGCAATGAAAAGTGATTGTTTCCAGTTGTGATCCATCATTTGTTGGTGAGTCAGAACTTGTCGTAACTGTTGTTTATCACATGTTACTTTTTAAATACTGAACATTACTTAACCCTTTCATTCCCAGTATTGTTCCTGGACAACAACATATTGAAAGCTGCTTTATACCGTATTTTGTTGATCAGTCTTTAAAGTCACATGGTTGTTGGTGAACAACATCCTTCTAGTATGACATTTTGCCACTTGGTATGGCATGTAGTCACTTCTGAGGCATTAATCTATCCATGTCGGAGGTTGGTTGTGTTATGTTGCCAGCTGTACTTGGCTGTGAGTATGAGTGCAGTTCATGTTATTTTATTTCACTGGTGAAATGTCTTGTCTTTGGTGCTGTGGCGAAGATTATGCTAGCACTATTGACCTGAAAGTGTAAACTATCAACAAAATAACATCCCAAGCAATAAAATACCTTGATACAAACATCTGTGTAATGCATAAAATAATAATAATAATAATAATAATAAAGGCCAATCAAAAATTTTTAAACATGTATTTTGTTGTTTAGTACACTGCATTAATACAGAAAACACATAATTTTAATTTTTCTAAAGCTGAATTCATAATGTGGGGATGAAAGCGTTAAACTGAAATGACTAAAGATATATGAGTGTCCATAGGCTATTTCAAAACAAGGTATTTATAGCAGAAAATGAAACTGCTTGTTTCAGTATCAATGACTAATAAATTCTGTTTTTGTATTTTACCTTGTGTTTCTTTCTTTTGAGAAAGTGCCTTACCTTTTATTAACATTGCAAAATCCATTTAGAGCCTCAGCTTTTCATATTGGCTCCATTTACTTGTGGCTGTTCCATGCCTGCTGAGAGGCTATTCACATGGTTTGCTACATGGCTGTTTGTTGTATTGCCTAACACCTGGCTCTTATTTCGCAATTCAAATACCTGCTGTATGGCCTCTCGGAAGCAAAGAAAATTGTAGTCTATTACCCCTAAAATAACAACGACAATTATTATTACTATTTATCAACTGAAAAGAAACTTAACATAGGCTTCTTCAGTAGTGCTATAACCATTAATTTTGTGAATATTATCTATTCAAATGTACAGTGGACATCTTAAAACATATCAGAGAGAGTGAGAGAGGTGTCCTGGTTGGGAAATGTCACAGATCATCCATCCACTGGCCTTTCTTGGACAGGCAAAAGTTACAGCTGAGTATTGTGAAAGCAACACTGATGCATGACCAAGGAATGGTAGATACTGAAGCCGAGTACTACACTGCATTATGCAGTATGCAATCTTATAAAGACTGTGCTGTTGCCACCATTAGCACAGCACTGGAGAATTGAGCTCACTGACATGACATTGTGTTTGAGCAAATTATAATTTACAAACATGTTCTAAGGCACATATCTTTCCTAATTGGGTTTCACTGGGTTTTCTGCACTAGTAGTAGTTGAAAACTGGTTACATTTTTCAATAAATACACACAGAAAACAAAGCTATTTCACAGTATCAGTGATATAATTGTTACTCCTGAAACAATTTGCTTAAAAAGTAGCATTTACTAGATAATTTCACATTTTGATGCAAGTTTCACACCTAGAGGGGCATTTATTGCAACATGAGAACTTGTCCAGTCCCTATGCATTATGATGTGTTTCTATACGAGCAATTTGCTGTTCAAGCCTTGGACAAGCCAAGAATCTTCTTGACAATTTTTTTCCGCTATTACTGTATAATCATCAACAGAATTAATGCAAAGAAGCTGTGTAATGTACACAGAAAATGCAGTCATGAAATGCTGCCTGGGAGTGCTGTGGTCACAAATCTCACAGAGGAGTATGTTATGTAACATGTACCACTCGTTGTAGAGTGTGCAGCAACCACAATGGACATCACACCTGATATGCTTTGTGATGATAAACACATGTCATGTGAAGATGGCTACAGAATGATGCAAATAACATACATTCTTTCTAAAAGACAGTACCTACAAAGATAATTTTGCTTGTTATTCCAATCAAATTGTTAGCAATACATAATGAATATATTAGCAAATTAAACCTATTCATACACTTACCTTGTCTGTCAAAGTTGTCTTCTCTTAATATACACACTAGAGCTAGGAACTTATTCACTTCTCTTAGGTACAAAATAGTACCATTATTTAGTTTAATTAAGCTTGAGCTCTGAGAATCAAATGCTGCTGCATCTGTGTCATCTCTCAGACTGCAAACAAGAGAACAGTGACAAAAATATATCGGACAAAGAACACACAGAAATACAACACACTAATTCTACATAATATAAAATAATGTTTAGTTACTCTTCTTAGCAAATGGGGGGCAGGGAGGGGGTGGATAAAATAATATGAACAGCATGCAGGTGTAAGTTGGAACCACTGTGTACACAATAACACCGAGATGCGACCGCACTGCGTAATTGAGGTACAAAGTCATTGATGTTACCTTGCAGTACATTGTACATTCTTTTCTGTGACTATCAACACAAATGATTGGCGAAATTTCTAATGAGGCCATTCCAATAGTGGACATTTAGTGGGATAATATGTGAGGAAAACTGCTGCCTGTTATCATTTCACTACTGACTGTATCCTCAGTAATGACAGTGTACACAAAACAAGGTAAAACATCACTGGCAAAGAGGAATACATCACTGGCAAAGAGGAATACATCACTGGCAAAGAGGAATACATCACTGGCAAAGAGGAATACATCACTGGCAAAGAGGAATACATCACTGGCAAAGAGGAATACATCACTGGCAAAGAGGAATACATCACTGGCAAAGAGGAATACATCACTGGCAAAGAGGAATACATCACTGGCAAAGAGGAATACATCACTGGCAAAGAGGAATACATCACTGGCAAAGAGGAATACATCACTGGCAAAGAGGAATACATCACTGGCAAAGAGGAATACATCACTGGCAAAGAGGAATACATCACTGGCAAAGAGGAATAGTGAGTGAAACCTGAAGTCAATTGGCAAAGACTGACAAACATTAAGAACATAAAACTACCATGGCAAAAGCAATAGCAAAACTAAACACTCCTTTGAATAATACTGTTTCAATGAAATCAGTAAGTCATATTCATTGCGAATGGATAAAGTTGAAAATGTGCACCCAGTCGGGATTCAAACCCGGGTCTCCAGCTTTCTAGGCAGTTGCACTGACCCCTACACCACTCGGGACACAATGATCATCACAACTGCGAGGCCTACTCAAGCACGCCTCCCATCAGAAACAAGTTATTAACTTTACTCTGCCCACTATTACTCAGTAACAGAATCATTTTGGGGTGTTTTAGAGCAGTGAGGACAACATTTGCAGCTCCAACTTCGTTGAAGAAGGAAGCAAGCTTATGGCTTATGGATGTTTTGTTGACAACGTGGTCATCAGAGATGCAGCCCATGTTGAGTTTCTTGGTTAAGAACTGGGAAGGAAATCAGTGGTGCCCTTTCAAAGCAACTACCATGGCATTTGCCTGGAGTGAGTCAGGGAAAACATGGAAAACCTCAATCTGAGTGTTTATTATTCCTTTGGAACAAAGGTTACCAATGATCAGCAGCAGCGATACATATTCACATATATATTTGGAAATTGTAAAATTTTCCGACTTCTTCAGCTGTACTAAAGAAATTGTTTTTGGGAACAGCCGATTAGTAGCACTCAGCAAACTTTGAATCTGCAGCTGAATGTTTTCTGGGGACAGATAGCGAAAGCTAAATGATCATAGTCTTTAATTCTAATATTCTTGTATATTTTTTGTTTGTTGATACAGTGATGAAGAAATGTAGTTTCAATTTGTGTGCTGCAACATATGTCAGTAATAAAGGCTTTCATCGCCCTATTCACTGCAAGCAGCCGATTGGCAATGTTGAAATATTTAAGCGTGTGTTGTTCAGTTTCTTCCGATAACAGACAAACTCAAGCAACATGAGAATACTCTTCACCAAACTGAACATGGAATGAAAATACAGTGTGCTTAAAGCAAATATACACTCAATTACTTTTATGTCTCCCAGGTTGATTTTTTCTTTCAATATTGCTAAAGGAGCAGCAAAATCATGAAGGACAATCATACAGCACAGACGTCATTTATTGTAAACTCACTGCTGTACTAAAGCTATTGTAATATCAATAGTCCAGACTCATACTGCCAGTTGTTTTCGAACCACTGGCAATAGTTCAACTGGAAACATCTCTACCAAAATGTTTCACACACCAACAGAACTACATAAACAATTGCCTTTCCTCTAATAATACATTATTTAAGCTAACTACACTGAATCATAAAGCCTGTTAGCTGTGTTTATAGCTCTCCATTGCAATGCAATACATTAATATCTATTTCTGCACCCCCAGAATTGTGAAAAAAGTACAACAATCCACTAAATGGAATGTTACACATAAACACAAAGCAGCCCATAACCTTCTATAGTTGGATATGAACTGCTTAAGAGGGCAACACATAAATCTCCATTGCTTAATAGTCAAATTCATCTTCAGGTCCATGAAAGAAATCAGTGCTGGTGAAGTTTCTGGATACATTGACAATAAACACTGGATTCTGTTCACTCTGTGTGTGTTGTTTTCTGCAGTCACAAATGAACAAAATTTTTTAGTTAAGACAGAGCTGTGGGAGAGTGCTTCATCTATACTGTACATAAAATTACCTTCATCTGCACATAATCAACAAAATTTATTATGACAGTATTTTGCAATGCATAATCTATATTTTATGACTTTTTCACAAGATAGAAGAAATGCACTATTAAGAGAGATTGGTTTTAAATGTGCTGAACTCAGGATATAGTTGTTTTTAATTAATAAATGGGTCAGAAGACCATTTCATTAGGAAAAAAAATTTAATGGCAATAAGCGGATGCAAAGCACTGCCCTTGCTAATTTCTTCGGAAGCTAGTTTCCATAACCACTATGCTACGGTGTATATGGAATATATGTGTCTCAAATTATTATTCTGATCAGAATTCAACTGCAAATTTCGCATTTCTTGATGCTAAATTAAAAGAAGGAAAAAAATAAATAAATAAATAAAAAATAAAAAAAATGGCGTGTTACTTCTTTCCAATGGCAAGGAATGAGTTATAGAAGGAAATCATCAAATACAAAATGCAAAATGTCATCTACTTAATAGAGAATCACCGCAAGGGATCACAGTATCCTGATCATGAAGACATCTATCGGCAGTACGCACTAACACACAGCGTAGCACGCTGCAGAGCCACATATAGTTGGATGGATGGTTTGATTCTAAAAGGGACTAAATGACAAAGGTTATCAGTCCCTTGTTCCAAGTATAAAGAGTACAGGAATGATCGCTAAAAGGGTGTACAAAACAATGTGATAAAATTCACCAAGCAAAGGGCCTAACACATCAAGAAATAAAAGAAGCAAATAAAGAACACTGAGAAAGGAGAGAAAGATTTAAAGACGATACCAGGGTATCTTGGCTGGGTGATCACAGTAATAAAAGGAGAACATCCAGCCACTCTGTTACACATTAAAACCACCGACCTAAAAGTGCTAGGTAAGTGGAGGAAAGATACTGAACACTCAATAAAATTCAGACGGAATGATATAATCCACTCGCACAAATAAAATTTAAAATTTTATCAACCGTAGAGGCATTGTCTGCTAAAACCGAGCTCAGGGAGTCAGGGAGGTTGAAACTCCATCTCCATGTGGGTAACTGATAAATCGGCACCACGGCAACACTGAGGTGGGACCTCGCGACAGACCATGTGTCAGCCAAGTATGGCCAATGCGGAGCCGGCAGAGGACAACAGCGTCCCTGTGAGGGTTCCGCATAGAGGTCTTCCAGACGGTTGTTGTCTTCTTTATACACATCAATTTGTTGGGCACTTGTAGGGTGCACCATTCAATACTCCACAAACAGAGAACTTTACAGCGTAATGTTCAACGAAGATCACTAGGTGGAATACCTACTTTGATGATAGGTTTACTGGTAGTCTCTTTTGCGAGGCTGTCAGCCAGCTCGTTGCATTCTATCCTGACATGACTGAGTCCAAAGGAATTCCACTGACTGCCCTCACTGTTCGATGACATATATGGGCTCTTGTATGGCAACAACCAAAGGATGGCATCGGAAACACTGGTCGATGGCTTATAGACCGCTCAGGGAGTCACTACAGATGACAAAGGACTGCCCACGGCAGGAACAGAGATGTGCAAGTACACGCTAGACAGCAACCAGCTCAGCAGTGAACACACTGCAGCCATCCGGCAGGGAGTGTAACTCAATATGTCCTGCAAGTGTATAGCCGACATGACCAATTACCATTGAGCCATCGGTATAGATCCATCAATAATTGAGAGGAATTGGTGACAAAGGGTCTCAGGTAAACTGAGGTTTTTGAGTACTGGAACAATTCCAGTCGAAGGTGAGGCCAACATATACACCATGGTGGTGTACGCAACTGGAATTGGAAGAGAGATGGTAGGAGAACAGACTCCAGTTCACTCAGTGGAGAGCGAATATGGACACCAGCTGCCACACCCAATCTCGGGCACCTTTGTGGAATGTGGAGTACTGTATTGGGAAAAAGGAGACAGTGGTTCAGGTGGTTAGGTACACCATGGACAGCAGCAGCGTAATTCGCCAGCAGTTGTTACCTGAATCGCAGAGGTGGCACATCAGTCTCCATAAAGAGTAATCACAGGACTCGTCCTAAAAGTTCTGGCGCAAGCCTAACCCCACAGTTATGGATTGGGTCCAACATCTGCAGTGCTGAAGTCGATGCCAAACCATAGGCAACGCTGTCGTAGTCCAGTCTGGACAGAACAAGTGCCTTATAGCACTACAGCAGCGAACTGTGGTCTGCACCCCAAATGGTGTTACAGAGGCAGCCGAGGGCATTAGGGTGCTGCCAGCACTTCCGTGCTAAAAATTTTTTGATAAAAATCTGGAGTGAGCCCCGAAAACCCCACTCATGTAACCTATTAAAAATGTGATGTCACCAGGCCGTGTCAGAAGCCTTACATAAATAAATAAAAAGAGACAGCTACCGAATGTTGGTGTCTTGAAAATGCTGTTTGGATGGCAGACTCAAATGGACCAGATCATCCAAGGCTGAGCGCTCTTTGCAGAAACCACCCTGGCATGGAGATGGTAGACCGCGAGATTCAAGGAACCAGAATAGCCGCCGGCCCACCATACATTCTAGCAATTTGCAAAGAACATTGGTGAGACTGATGGGTTGGTAGCTGTCAAATTCGTGCAGGTTTTTGCCAGGTTTGAGCACTGGAACAATGATACCCTCTCGTCAGTGAGAGGGGAAGGTGCCATCGCTCCAAATGCCATTAAACATGGGGAGAAGATGTTGCTTCGACTCCTCTGACAAGCGTTTTACCATCTGGTTGTGGATGTGGTCTGGCCCAAGGGCTGTGTCAGAGTATGAGTAAGGGCACTGACGAGCTGAGAAGGATAGTCGTTTTCGCTCCTCCCGCTCCTTTCATGGTGCAAAAGGCTCATACATAATGCACGGATGCTGAACTCTGCGCATAGAGCACAGCAAAGTTTTCGGCAACTGCATGTGGATCTGTGCAAACTGCGCCATTCACAGAAATCCCAGGCACACTAACCGTAGACATGCTTGATCTTTGTCCACACCTGGGATGGAGAGGTATGTGAGCCAATGGTAAACACATACCTCTCCCAGCACTCCTGCTTGCATTTTCTAATTAATTGTTGGGCTCACGCAAGAAGCCGTTTAAAAGCAATGAGATTCTCCAAAGGTGGGTGTTGTTTGTGATGCCTCGGCAATCTCCAGCGACCCCAGGGCACCGTCCTCTGCTGGGGTGATCCCGAAGAAATTGGGACAGCACACACAGTCGCAGAAATAATGGCCAACATAACGCTGTCGACTACCACATCAAAGTTAGCATCCATTGGAGAACCAACAATGGCAGCACAATTAAAAATGTCCCAATTAGCCTTATTTAGCACCCATTTGGGCAAGCATTCAGGGGACTGACACTGGGGTAGTGACAAGAACATGGGAAAGTGGTCACTACTGCACAAGTCATCATGCACGCTCCAGTGGATAGATGGGAAGAGGCCAAGGCTACATACTGATAGGTCGATGGCCAAGTAGGTACCATACGCCACACTAAGATGCATTGGGGCACTATCATTTAAAAGGCAGAGGTCGAGCTGCGATAGTAATGACTCAACATCTCTACCATGGCCAGTAATCATGGTACCACCCCACAATGGGTTATGGGTGTTGAAGTCACCCAGTACCAAATAAAGTGTGGGCAGTTGGACAATCAGAGCAGCCACCAAATGTTGATGTATGTCGTCATCAGGAGGGGGGGGGGGGGGGCGTAGACGTTGCGTTGCAGATGGTAAAGTCCACTGCAGCCATTACCCTGACAGCCACGGCTTCCAAAGGTGTCTGTAGTGGAGCAACTTCACTGTAGATGGAGCTAAGGACATAGGGCATCAGGTGGAGTATGCACCTATCATAATCTGCACAATTCTTATAATAACCCAGATGGACACCTAATGCAGGGGTGCGCATTGTGGAAAACCAAGTTCCTTGCAGAGCAATGCAGAATGCAGGTGAAGTGCTGAGAAGTTGAAACTTCCTGGCAGATTAAAATTGTGTGCCGGAAACGGGACTCGAACCTGGGACCTTTGCCTTTCGTCTTCACAGAAACTTTCGCTGCAGAGTGAAAGTTTCATTCTGGAAACTTCCCTTAGGCTGTGGCTCCGTCATATCCTTTCTTCCACGAGTGCTAGTCTTCCATGTTTTGCAGGAGAGCTTCTATGAACTTTGGAAAGTAGGAGGCGAGGTACTGGCGGAAGTTGTTAGGCGGCATCGTGAGTCATGTCGGGATAGCTCAGTTGGTAGAGCGCTTGCCCGCGAAAGGCAAAGGTCCCAGGTTCGAGCCCGGTTCTGGCACACAATTTTAATCTGCCAGGAAGTTTCATATCAGCGCACACTCCGCTGCAGAGTGAAAGTTTCATTCTGCAGAGAAGTAGTTGTGGCTCAGCTAGGCGGGGGGAAAAACCACTGCAATTCCACTGGAAAATGTAATTTTTTCGACTAAAGGCTTGAAGGCACAAGCATCATTCCATAGGTTCACCTGCTGCCGCCGTGTGAAACCACATAATCTAGTACCATCGATTCAGGGGAGTCGGTGAGGGCAAGATCCTCAGGGGACACAAGAATCGCAACCTTGTCTTCGGAGGCAGAAGATGTACATTGTGGCTTAAGAGTCACTAAAGGGTCGTTTTTCTTCTGCGTCTTACTCTTCTTACCCTCTAGCTGACCCTTAGGTTTCAAAGGCTTTAAGGACTTTGCCAAGGTAGCTTTTGTGTCTGAAAGAGACAGAGAAGCTCTATGACCATGGGCATGAGGATCCATGAGCCATAGGCTGGGGTCCTCTATGGCACTTGTTGAAGCCTCAGAAGGGATCGCCCTGTGGCATCCCTTCCTGGCGAGAGGTGATGGAGAAGGCTGTTGCTTCTCCGGCTGGGAGGTGGGGACAGACGTCCCCAATGGTGAGGAGGAGGTTGCTCCCACAAAAGGTTGTGGAGGAGCAGAAGGTGAAGAAGAACCCCCAACCATTATGGGGGCAGGAGTCTGACGGCCCTGGGGGCCCACAGTAGGTGACAATGTTTCGTAGGCATTGTCCGTGAAGACAGCGGGGATGATGTGATTGCAGCTACAGGCTGAAGTCACTCATACTTTTTCCTGGCTTTGGTACAAGAGAGTTTGTCCATCGTCTTGTACTCCATTATTTTTCTTTCTTTGTGGAGTACTGTGCAGTCCGGAGAACAGGGCGGATGATGTTGCTCACAGTTAACACAGATTGGTGGGGGAGTACACCGAGCATTCGGATGGGATGGAACTCCGCAATCCCTGCCTGTGGAGTAAAGGTGTAACATGAAGACATATGGCCAAACTTCCAACATTTAAAGCACCTCATGGGCAGAGGGATATAAAGCTTTACGTCGCACTGGTATATCATAATCTTGACCTTTTTGGGCAAAGAATCACACCTCAAAGGCCGTGATGAAAGCACCGGAGGCTACCTTTTTATCCTTAGGACCCTGTAGATGCACCGATTGTAGTGAACAGCCCACCGTGCAAGGTCGGAGTGTAGTTCATGATTGGACTGCAGCAGAAGATGACAACAGAAGATGATCCCTTGAGTCACATTCAAACTCTTGTGAGGGGTGATGGAGCCAGGAACATCTCCCAGCTTGTCGCAGGTGAGTAGCGCCTTCGACTGTGCAGGAGATGCTGCCTCTATGAGAATGGATCCACTTCTCATTTTAGACATACCTGTGACTTCTCCATACTTATCCTCGAGATTCTCTACAAAGAATAGTGGCTTCATATCCATGAACGATTCCCCATCAGTTCATGTACACACGAGAAATTTTGGTGAGTATGGCTCATCCTAGAGACCGTTAAATGCAGCCTCGATCTTGCTCGTTCCCGCCAGCGAGAGCGCTTGGTGAGACCTCCGCACCCGGGAGTCGGCCGTGCCGGGTATGCAGTCTCAGGAATGAGGCGACTCTGTACTGTCGACTTGCATGTACAACAGTCGACAGGAGTGTCTATGCGCACTGCCAGCCCCCTTCACCGTGCCGTAATTATAGCGCTCGTCCGGCACATGTCTACATTTTATAAGACTGCGATCGCACTGCCAGCCGGGCCGAGACGAAAGAAAAGGGGAAAATTCAAGTCTGATATTCATGATGAAAAAATGTTGGCGGTATATAAGACTAATCCACAATGTTTTAGCAATCAAGTTTTTCCTTACAATCTTTGCCTTATCTGTATGTATGTATTGGAAAAGTTGAATAGTGAGCAGCTTAGTGTTCTATGCATTTTAGACCATACATTACAGTGAGCGAAATGGAGCTAAAAGAACAGAGAAGTTCGCACTGATATCTACCTCCTTTCATAAGTAATTACGAGGTATCTGAGCGGTGTCATGCCGCGACCACAAGTCTATGAACTCTGTGTGTGTTGAGTGTAGCGTGAAGCACTGCAGCATCGAAAATATTATCTGCTGGCCACATATGTTGGTCTCTCGTGATGCTTAATAATGCATAACCAGAAAATAACTATGCACATTTTTTTTTTTTTTTTTTTTTTTGGGTTGGCGACCGATTATGATGGACAATGTTCTGCTATGGTTTTACACAAGGTAATACTTAATAAAAAGTATACAACTAGTTTGTTGTGCACATCATATAATTGATGGAATACATATTCGTGTTCCGAACTACAAGAATAAATTAATGTAAACTGCAAATTTGCTGTTGATGGACTGAAATAAAATTTTTTGAAATTCTACTTAATGATTTTCTAGTACGAGATGACAAACAGAAGAAGCCCAAAAATATACTTACATTTATTGATGCGTCTACACCTAAGATGACTATTACACTATTTAGCCTTCTTTTAATTTTCACTTATGTAGCTCTCGGAAAATGTTGTGCCTCAGGGTGAAACAAATTGTGTATAGTGCCTCACATAAAAGTGCTATCCCTCACACCCAAGACTAAAGTAGAAATGAACTAAGTGAAAAGAAATACAGAACAGTAAAATTAAAATTTAGTTACCTTTTTATAAGAAAGGGGTACTGCAACTTATTGCCATGGGGTTATGTGAGGTGTGCTGGTTTTATGTGGGGGCACAATGTACTATGTTTCAATTCATTTCCACTTTCAAAGAATTCTACACGGTTCTCAAAATTTTTATTTATTTTGTTGGGAAGCGGTCTGATGGGAACTGCTTTTCTATGAACATTTCATGAACCACCTGATGACTATTTTCTTTGTCTCCATGGTACTTTCATTTTGATTTTTCTACTTTAAAAAAGGAAGAAAAAGGCACAGATTTAGCTTAGCCTTAGACACTGCAGATCCATAAAGGATGAGAAGCAGGTGCCATTTTGTTTCATATTGTGATTTATTTTTTCCTTCTTGGTGGGCTTGTGGCCAGCAACAAGGGATCGTCACCCACTGTCAGTGGAAGACTGAAGGAAACACAGGGGTGACCAATACTTGTTCACTGCTGACTGCCTTGAGCCAGCCAACTGTTAATTGATTTTGTTGTTTTATTACTATTGTTGGCACACTGTACTGACTCAGAATTATAAGCACATTAGAAATATGTGGTATGGACTCATTCCATTAATTTCGCCTAACATTTAGGAGAGTTTTTCCTTATGTGAACTAAGCATTTCTTACATTGTTATTCATATTAAATAATTAATAGTAATAGAAGAAAAATAAACATATTCTCACGTGTAATTGAAAAACTATCATTCAGAGAAGCTTCTGCTTTTGCAGAGAAGCAGGCTGGAGATGTGTGAAACTTGTGCTGCACAAGCAACACCGTAGCCCAATCGGTTCGTGCGGGCACCGACTCCCGTCGGGAATATTAAACATATGGTATGTTTACGTGCGGGCACCGACTCCCGTCAGGAATATTAAACATATGGTATGTTTACGTACGGAAAGAATCTCTTAAATGTTAGTCTAAATTCATGGGAGGACTACATTACCACCTATTTCTTATGTGCATAAAATTGATGAGTCACTACAGTGGGAGGACAATAGTAATAAAATAACAAAAATCAATGAACTGTTAGCTGGCTTGTTGAAGTAGACGGCAATCGATCTTCTGCTGACAGTGGGTGGGGATTCCTTATTGCTGGGAACAAGACCCCCCCCCCCCCCCGCCCTTCCCCGAAACAAACAAGTGACCCACTCTTCTTATCCTTTACTGACCTGTCCTGCAGTGTCTGAGGGTAAACTAAACTAGCATATGTAGAAAATTCGAAAGTACCACCCTGCAGACAAAGAAAACTGTCTTCAAATGATTCAGCAAAATGTTAGTAGAAACATTGTTTCTGTCAGACAGGTTACTAAAAGGAACTTAGTTCATTCTTACTTTAATCTCAGATGTGAAGGTACTGCATTTATGCGGGGCACACAATATACAACTTGTAGAAATTTTCAGCAATCAGTCGTAAAAATATTTATCTATTGGCAGATCTTGATTTTGACCATTTAAAAACAATTAAAATACTTAAAACATCTCAACCTCCATGTTGGAGATTGCATTCATACTGATCTGCCAATAAATAAATATTTTTACGACTGATTGCTGAAAATTTCTACAAGTCAAATACAGTCGTTGAGCACAAGTTCCACCATGGAATCAAGCCCGATATACAACTATTTTCACCTTGTGGTACCACATTTTCTGAAAATAACAAAAGAAATTTTTTCAAAAAGGTATATATATTGTGTGTTAGGTGTAGCTGGAACTAAAAATATGTGTTTCGGGCTTCATCTTCAACTAAAAAGCTGTTAATTGTAATATCAGAGAATTTATTTCAGTCAATCAACAGCAGAGTCACAGTTTACATTAATTTGTCCTTATCTTCTAGTTCCAAACGCGAAATATATACTCCATGTGGTCAAAAACCAGATGTATGCCACTCATAAAGTCGAGTATGATCTGATGTAAAAATGTAGCAGATCATTGCATTGGTCGCCACCCAAGAAAAATTAGTTCATAATTGTTTTCTGGTTACGGATCATTAACACATCACGAGGGACCACCAAACGTAGCCAGCAATTCAAATTTTTCGGCACCGCAGTGCTTCATGCTATGCTCAACACAGGCCGAGTTCATAGGCTTGCAATCGCGGCCCGAGGACGCTCATATAACTCGCAATTACTTGAGAAAGGAGGTAGATAGTGCAATTACCATTTCAAAAACGTTTTTCTTCTTGTAGCTCCATTACACTTGTGGTAATATATGGTCTAAAATGAAGAAATGAAGTAAGATGCCAGCTACCTAACTTTTTCAATACATGATATGTAAATCAAGTGCACATACTTGACAAATAGCATTATTTGAAAAGACTGTTACGAATTACGAAAAAGGTGGATGTTTCATTTGAAACTTAAGATATTTCACTACAATGTGTCCAAAAATCAGATTTTTTAACCACATACTTTCATCAAAATCGAGCAAGGAGCATTACGGAACTAAAAAACTTGAGAGGAATGAAAAGTAGACTGTCTACTTTATCACAGGCTAGGCAAAGCTTGTAAGGAAAAAAAAATAATTTCAGAAAATGATGGAGTGTGGTCTTGTATTCTGTGAACAATTTGTACAATGTGAAAATCGAAAAAGTGTATTTTCACCCTTTTTTCGTCTCGGCCATGCCTGGCGCGCAGTGTGAACATGCAACCAGCGGCGTGCGCCGACTAGTACTTAGACTAAGTGTGGTAATACTTAATTCCACATAACTCTAGTACTTAACATATATACAAAGTTATTTGTTATATTTACAACAGTCATTTTAACAGCATCTCCCCAGTTTATGTTCATTTGATAAAGAAGTCTAAGTTTACAATTTGTTGCTATGTATTTCATGGCATGTTCTTGAAACAGAACAGATGCACTTGCCGGCTGCGGTGGCCGAGGGGACTGAGGCGCTCCAGTCATGGTCTGCACGGCCACTACGGTCGGGGGTTTGAATACCCCCTCGGGTATGGATATTTGTGCTGTCCTTAGTGTTAGCTAGTTCATGAGTAGTTTGTAAGTTCATATACGTTCTGGGTTGTTCGTTGAGAAAATTACTCAGTTTTGTATTACAGATGGCGTTGAACCAATACCGCCTGAAGAGAAAGCCTGTGCACTGCCGTGTCACATCACATCACGCAGAGTAGGTCACGATCGCATAGCACACTGGCTGTCTGATGAGGCACAGCCCACCGACTCACAGCGACCAGCCAGTGAGCTACACTCGTTCCAGGGTATAGTCATTCGTAACCAGTACTGGCAAAGAAAATAAACTTTGAACTACCACGGCAAGACAACAAAAATGTGGGAGAGATATTCGAATGTTCAAATGTTTTTAGAGCTTATGGGACTTAACTACGGGGTCATCAGTCCCTAAACTTACAAACTACTCATGAACTAGCTTATACTAAAGACAGCACAAACTTCCATGCCCGAGGGGGGATTTGAAACTCCGACTGCAGCGGCCGTGCATACCGTGACTGGCACACCGCAGATCGCTCGGCCACTGCGGCCGGCGTGAGAGATATTAAAATGATAGTTCGAAGAGGTAAAAGTTCAAAAGAAGAGTATGTTTGTTAAAGCTAAACTCAAATATCATAATTTTGGCTGTTTGTTAAAATAAGGTCAGAAAGAATATTACGTATTGGGTGCATAGATATTACCACAATACTCGAGTCTTAATCATATCACGATAATTTTTTATTTTTATTTTGGTCTGAAATGTTGCAAAAACTTATAAAACTACAAATCTAAAGTGAGCCGTAAAACATGTCAGTGCAATTTTCTTCTCTTCTTCTTCTTTTTGTAACCGATTGAAGAGATACAGCATATAATACAACAGAAAGAGTAAGAAATATTATTTCACACACTTAATAATAATTGTGTTAATGCAGAAACAAAATTAATGTATGTTTACATGTCCAAAATAAATAAATAAAAACAACGTCTGAACCTTGCCGCATATTGTAGTGACTTCATTGACATACTTGGTGTCCCAGAAATGTTGCAACATCTTTGACTGGTGATAGAGGCTTCCTTGAGGAAGACCTAGAGAATAGGGTCCCATGTTTGCAAATACTACAAAGTGTCACTGTTATGGACACCGGCACCTGTACCTGGGGCACCCATTTGCCAGTGAATGTGACTTTATACACTAACGAATCACAAGCGGAACGTCACCTCCAATCCATCATCATATGAAGTTACATTTACTGCCAGAAGAGTCACCTAGTGGCAGACAGTAGAACCTATAACTTTGACGCTCTGTAGCATAATTTGACAATTTTTCTGCCATGGGTTCCTATATTCCACTTGTTCCGCAAAACACCCTCTACAACCACTTTGAAGTATGGTGTAACATTTCTGGGACACCCTGTAAATCAACAGCAACATGTGAAAAGTTGTTCAGAAAACAGTGTGAGGGAATACAAGTGTTTGCAAATTAGAATGGAACGACTGAATAACGGTGATAAGCTGGGTTGATCCATAGAACATGCATTGATGAAATGAAAGTTGAATTCCTTATCTGGATTCTGATTATAGCACACACATTTTCATCAGCTGAATCATATTTACTGAGCATCTGGTCAATTCAAAATCCTTGCAAACGCTTAAAAAAAGCAGAGAAAATATAATTAATGGAGCTGAAATACTTACCCATAAATGCAAGAGACGTCTATAACAACGTCAATCATATCACAACAAAGTTCATAGCTCTGCATGTCTACTGGAGAAGAATCAGTTGCTATATATATTTTTGACACGACATCAAAAAGAAAGGCTTTTTCAATTCCGGAATTCTGAAATACAAATGAGGAGGTAACTAAGACGACTTGATGAAAACAGCAATATGGTGCAAGTCAATCCCACCAAAACATTTTGAACAAAAGTTATTTCATATTAATTACTAGCAAACCTGACAGAGTTCCTGAACTGCTTATCATGAATGGCGATTATATTTAAGTTCTAATCTCCTCCTCAACTCTCTCTCTGTTTGCATACGTTCTCTTACAGATACTCCAAAAGATACCACCACTGTCTGCAGTTTCTAGTCACAGACTGGGTTCTCCATGGAATAATAGCTGATCCACCATTTTCTATCCTCCTGCCATTCTCACTGCATTCTATCCTGTATTCCCCTATTTCTGTCACTCCCACAATACAATTCTCCTTGACCTTCCTCATGGTCTCTTGCTATTTATTTCCTCTTCATGTGTGTTCCTTAGTATCCTCCTATCCTCTGTTCTCTTGAGGTGTCCATACCATCTCAAGATTGATCCTTTTATGGTCTCCCAAAGTGATCTTTCTTCCTAAATTCCTCTCACCCTCCCACTTATTACTCTATCTCTATTTGTCAATTCTCATTTGCATCTCAGGAATTAGAACTCTCACACCTGTATCCAACTTGCCTGCTTCTCCTTCTCCTCGTTCTCCCCTCCCTGCCAGCACTCTCACTTTGCCCCCTTTCGTTCCACACATCTCTTTATTGTTACTGCATATGAAGCCCTGAGTGTGAACTGAATTCACTTAAAATGAACATGTAAATTGGTTGGGATCATACAGGAGATGCATCTGCAAGGATAGTGGCTACAATAACTATTTAGTATAGTTTTAATATGTGAATGATGGGAAAGATTACAAAGTAAACCATAAAGACAACTTTCTTGTTTTGGTGAAAACAAAATAGCACATTTTTGAGTAAAATTATATATAATGAAGAAGGAATGTGAATAGGAGAAGCAATTTCTCTAATGGTTGAAATACCCTGCTGCCATAATTAAACAGAAAGAAAACAAAACTACACATATTCACAGTACAGTACAGCATTTTCTTTCTAGCTACCACATTTAACAGAAAACATGAACATCATTATTAAATGAAAGAAAAAGAAAAGACAAATTTTCATGTGATTATTTATTAGAAAATCACATAAAAATTTGAACTAAATCAGTCAAGAACTTGAGACACCTGGCAATGCCAACTTATCTTTACATAGTAGCACAGCTTAACAATAAGAAAAGGATTGACTGCTACACAGCTGTTGATGTTCCAACCTGGACTTTACAATGTTAGACAGCCACTCACCACATAGACGAGGCAGGAGCAGCAGACGCAGACACACACACACACACACACACACACACACACACAAAGGCGTGCACGTGCAAAATAGTAGAGGTGAAGGATAGAGGGGATAAGAACTGTTGGGCGTGGGGAAAAAAGGGAGTTACTGTAGGTTGATGTCTGGATAATTTTTGGATTGGAGAATGTACTGTAGGGATAACTCCCATCCATGCAGTTCAAAAAAGCTAATGGGAGGTGGGAGGAAGCAGCCATTGAAATCGAGCATATGCTCTGCTGCATGTTGTGCCACAGAGTGGTCTACCTTGTGTTTAGTCACAGTTTGGTGGTGGCCATTCATCATAATGGACAGCTGCTTAGTAGTCATGCCAATATAGAAAGTTGTGCAGTGATTGCAGCACAGTTGGTAAATTACATGTCTGCTGTCAGAGGTGGCCTAGCCTCTGATTGGGTAGGATAAGCCTGTGACAGGATTGGATTAGGATGTGCTGGATGGATGGATTGGACAGGTCTTGCAGTGAGGTCTTTCACAGGGATATGATCCCTGTGGCAATAGACTGGGTTTAGGGGTAGCAAAGGGATGGACTAGGATGTTATGGAGGTTGGGAGAGCAACAGAACACCACTTTAGGAGGGATGGGAAGGATCCTGGGCAGGACGTCTCTCATTTCTGTGCACGAGGACGGAAAATCAAAACCTTGGTGAATGATGCAATTTAGTTGTTCAAATCCAGGGCAGTACTGGCTGACAATAGGAGAACTCTTCTGTTGATAATTACTGGTTGCAGAAGGAAGATTTGGGGTGTGTAACGATATGGCAGGGGAGATCTGTTTGTGGACTAGATCTATGGGGTAGTTTCTGTCTGTGGAGGCCTTTGTGGAAGCTTCAACATATTTAGAAAGGGAGTTATTGTCACTGCTGAGTCGCTGTCCACAGGCAGCCAGGCTGTATTGGCTGTATGTGTGTGTGTTTTTTTACGTGCCTGTTGCAGTTTGTTGTTACATCTTTGTGGTGAGTTGTAAACTGTCCCTATTATATTGTTGAAAGTGTTATATTAAATGGATCAATTTTTAATATCTCTATGCCTTTTTGCCAATCACAGATGAACATCAATCGACAGAGACAAAAATACTTGCAACTAACAAATGAATAATAAAAAGGCACCCTAGAACCATGAATATAATCCTTTTCTTGCTTCTGTTAGTTACTGTGAAGGATTTAATCATTACAGTAGTTTGTCAAGATGTGGGGGTGAAAAAATGTGTGTACACTCATAGGTAATACACAACATAGAAAAGAAATGGAGAAGGAAATAAAATGGAAATTTACTAAGATGGGCACAAGAGTGCATTGTGTAAGAGACAGCTACAATGGCCAATATACATTATGATCAAGATGTTCCTCTACATGGCAATTACAGTTTACACAAAGGTGTTCTATTATGATTCCACAAAGAAGGACAATGAACATATAAATATTGTCAATGGTAAACTGGACAAGATGTGCAGTAAAACAACAGCATTCAATTTGTCATTACAACTTATTTCAATAAAACTCCTAATTTTGTTTGGGAATAACATTTTGCTGCCAATATTCATATATACCACTGAACATACCTTCAAAATTATATTATAGTATTACAGATAATCAGAAGATAAGACTTCGTAAACAAAGAGATGCACAAAAACAGCTAATCACACAAGAGGTTTCAATTTATTATGTCTTAACTAATAACTATTCTCAATAGATTTTCTTGTTGCCTAATGTTGCACATGGAAAATATGATGTAACAAGGATTGAACTGAATGAAAAAATATAAATAAATAAATAAAAATAAGCCTAATCTCATTAGATGCAGGTGAGATGGATAACATATGCGGCAGAAAGTGGGCAGAGGGGAAAGAAGGAGATTGACTAACTTAAAAATGGAATACAGTAAAACCTCATTTTTACATTCTCAGTTTTTACGTTTTCCCGCCATTTACACCATGTTTTATTGGTCCCGTCAAATTTCCTATGTTTACAATTATTCACAGTTGAGTTTCTTGACACTTTGCATTTATTCAAACCTATATTTCGTGTTTCGTTGTTGACTTACGACGCGCCTATTTGTGGTGATGTAGTTCCTCTTTCCACCAGCTTCTTTGCCAGAGCGGCTGGCGTATACTCAAACAATCAGAACCAGTTGCTTTGTTGAAGTGAGAATGAAGAGTTGCATTGTTTCTGTGATACATATTTCTGATTAATAAAGAATGTAATCATAATGGGTATCATAATACCCACAACCTCAAAAAAAAAAAAAAAAAAAAAAAAAAAAAAAAAAAAAAAAAAAAAAAAAAAAACCACACGATAATAGTGAGACATGCTGATCCTATGCAAAGTCACAAAAATATTTATGCATATATTTGTAATCGAGAACACGAATAAATTCTCTAATATCATCATGTGAAACATCTAAAAATACAAAAAGAACGGAACTTTACAAGTTTCACTACATAAATAATTACGTAATGCTGGTAAAAGGTAGTAATTTTGAAGATGTATTACATAGCTTGGCAGTGGCGTCCAAACAATATCTATCGAAGCGGTTTAGGTAATTTTGTAGATGTGTTACATAGCCCAGCAGTGTGTCCTCGATTATAATGAATGAAATTACGTCAAAAATTTCTACTTCCCATAAAATTATGTTTTGCCTGGGGCTTAAAATAGTAAAAATTTGGGTATACTTTATTGTATCATAAACTTCCTGGCGAGTATTCAGATGTCTATTATGTACATATATCACAAATAAACTACGAAAATGCAAGGCTGATCCAGTAAGCATATTTTACCCTTTAAAACATTATTTCCTGCATTTTACACCATTTCACTGAAGTCCCCTGAAAAGTGTAAAAACGAGGTTCTACTGTACATATATACTCAGACAATGCAGGGTGCTGAGGCTATTAGCTAATAATATTCACAGTCCTCCCGCCCCCCTTCCATCTCTGCCGCTGTCAACCTGTCATCAATGTCTCATCTGTGTGATGAGTAGCAATCTGTTCTTTAAATACTGTTGTAATTCCATCTCTGTGTTTTAACATGGAAAGTCCAGGTCAGAATTCAACAATGTAATGAGGACAATTTACATCTCACCGCAAAGACGTATGCTGAGGCACATAAAAGACACACACACACACACACACACACACACACACACACACACACACAGAGAGAGAGAGAGAGAGAGAGAGAGAGAGAGAGAGAGAGAGAGAGAACTTAAGCTTTTGGCCATTAACTGTATTTTTTATGTGCCTGTTGCAGCTTGTAATATGTCTTTGCAGTAAGTTGTAAACTATCCTCATTATATCGTTGAATCCTATCTCTGACTTTTCACTGTTTGATTATACACTACCTTTTCAGTTTTACATTACACATCAAAGCCATTTGACTTGTCACAGCAAAATTAAGTAACAGTACATTATAAACATCTTATAGTAACAAAAAGGAGGAGGATTAGGGTTTAACGTCTCGTTGCTAACACAATTGTTACAGACAGAGCAGAAGCTTCAATTATTTTTGTTAAGGCCACTCTCTTTAAAAGAACCATCCCTGCATTTGCTTGGAGAGATTTATGAAAATTGTGGAAAATTCAAATATGGGAGGCTGCAGGCAGGTTTCAACTACCATCCTCACTTGGTTTTACAGCTAATATAGTGAATTTATTATTTGCATAATGCTAATAAATCTTCCGTAAATAGTCAAAAATAAACACTCAAATCATTAACTGTGAATAAGTACAAATATTACTTTACTAATTAGAAATACAGTTTAGTAGGAACAATCATTATGGAGCACAAAATGATTCCAAATTTAATTTTATCTTTATAATGAAGATAAGTTGCAACTCGCCGCAAAGATGCTTGTTAAGTCGCAGACGGACAAGTAACAACTTAGCTATGAGCCACATCCGTCATTCTTATAATCACAAAGGCACAACTCATTGACTCACTAGTACAGTCATATCCAACTGCTGCATTCCGATCAACTCTCTACAGTGAGGTCATCTCGGAATGGAGGAATGATGTAGGATAAAGGTGAAGGTAAATATACTAGTGCTGCCTTATGGAGAATTTAGGAACTGATGATGGAAAAAGCTTGGAAATGTAGTATAAGGTGGAGAGCAGTAGACAAGGAGGCAAAGGTAGTGCAGGCAGTGGTTAACGAGACAAGAATTGGGAGGGGTGTAGGTTAGAGGGGTCATGAACTATTGGCTGTGTGGCGACAATCTGTTACCGTAGGCTGAGGCCTGGATAACTTTAAGAATGATTCCCATATGTGCAGTTCAAGAAAGCTGGAACACAGTTGTGAAGCAGCCACTGAAATCAAACTTGTTATGTTCAGCTTCATGTTGTGCCAGATGGGTAATTTCATTGTTTTTTTGGCTCCATTTTGGTGTTGGCCATTCATTCTGATGGACAGCTAGTTAATAGCCACAGCAATTTGATTGTAACAGTTGCTTAACAATCCACGCCACCTGGACCCCCCCCCCCTCCAGGTTTTCCTGAACTGCATAGGTAAGAGATATCCTTAAAGTATATTCTTCAGTCGTGAAATTATCCAGGTCTCAACCTATGGAAACTATTGTTCCTACACACAGTAGTTCTTGTCTCCTCTATATTACATCTTTCCCATTTCTTGTCTCATTAACCACCAACTGCACTACATGTGTGTGTGTGTGGGGGAGAGAGAGAGAGAGAGAGAGAGAGAGAGAGAGAGAGAGAGAGAGAGAGAGAGAGAGAGAGAGAGAGAGAGAGAGGGGGGGGGAGAAGGATGACAATCTGGTAGAAAAACAATTTCAGCCCATATACCCTAGCATATCATCATTGTAAAGAAGAGTTATTCGATTAATATGGAAATTATCCACAGAGGTGATAAATTATTTTTCAAAAGAGATATATTGGCTGGCCAGTACTTACCTTTTTGCTGTACCGCCGATAGTTACACACAGAAAAAGCAGGAAAATAACAAGCTTTCGAAACTGTGTTCCTTCTTCAGGTGGAGAGAAGGGAGAAAAAGAAGAAGAAGGAATGGTAAAGGTAATTCATGACCTAGGTCATGAGGATGATGTTACAGGATTGTGGAAGTCAGAGATACAGTATCTCTGACTTCCACAATTCTCTAACACCATACTTATGACCTAGGTCATGAATTATCTTTCCATTCCTTTTTCATCTTTTTTTCCCTTCTCTCCACCTGAAGGAGGAGCACAGTTCCCAAAGCTTGTTATTTTACTCCTTTTTCTCTGTGTAACTATTGGTGGTGCAGCAAAAACGTAAGCACTGGCCAGCCAATCTCTCTCGTTTGAAAAAGAATTTAAGTAATGAGTTTACATGGATTTATGTTGTAAACATGACACCTCCGTCAATGGTAAGTAAAAATAACAGTTACCAGAACACCAAATGAAACATTTTCACATGAGGCTGCTGATAATAGTGCCAGGACACAGAAACCTGTGAAGATATTTTTGTCTACATTGTATAGAAAGGATTAGATTGATAAAATTGAGCCTGTTTACAATAGATGGATAATATATTGTGTGTAGTAGTACTGACATCTGCAGTCAAATTCTTTTAAGTGTGTGATCAACCTGAGCAAATTATGAAGTCTAAGAAGCCTGCACATTCTAATAGACACTGCCTTAAAATCCAATGCCTTACCACATCTCACACTCAATTAACTTTCCAGACACTTGTGTTTGGTAGGAAGTGTTTTCTGAGATCAAACCATCTATTCTTAAATCTTAAGCCTTTGTAAGGATGAACAAAGAAAAAAATAAATAGATACTGGACAGAAGCAAAACTTGCTCTATACTGTGAGCTGAGAAGAGTAAAGGCAAAAGTAAGTAACATAAATGAAGAGCAGGTAGATGTTAAAAGGGGATGTTGGACAGGCAATATCCAACTTTAACCCTGACGTCCTTCCAGAAGAACGAGAATGATGGAATAGTTTTTCATTGCTGAAGAGTTTTCGGACTTCCAACCAGGCGGCATTGTCTTCTAAATGCAACCACTTCAGATAAATTTCAGCTTGTACTGTTGATTGCAAAGTGGTAGGCTATGGATGCGAAGTTGAGATTCATTGAAGACCTCCTTGTAGTCCTTCCAGAAGGATAGACAAAAGTAATGGCGTGATTGTAAAAAAACATCTGCACTATTTGATAAACCAGATTTGTACACTCTCAGCTCACTGTCCCTTAAGTACGTATTTGGCATGTGGGATCCAAATATATAAAACAACTTGGTGAATGGCAGAAGGTGGTTTTGGGAATTGTATGAAAGTGCTGAGACAGAAATGGGGGTGAGGAGGAGGGGAACATGATAATACCATTTGATGCTTTGTTAAATTAAGAATTTCTAACAAATTTTCCAAATGTTCTCTCCCAAGACTAAGTGCCAGGGACACACAATATATTTGTTCTTGAAGAACTGAAGTACTACACAATAATTGTGAAGAAAATGGAGAAAAGAAAAGAATCAAATCCCATACTAGTTTGCTCCACTGCTTCTGTCAAATTTGATAGTCTCTACCCCTTTTCCTCTATTAACTACTACATAATATTTCAGAAAACTTACCGAAATCAATATATTCAGCAGGTTTTCTAAAGTTGGTAACTGTGGAATCAGTTTTTGTACAACTTTGCTGAATGCTTCAAATATACTGTGATCATAAATAGAAGTCAGATGAAAGCTTAAGTGAATCTGATCAAATCCTGGAATGAACAAAAACACACAATAAGCATCATATTTCACTTAATTTAGCAAAGTATTATCTGCAATTTCAAAAACAAATGAGATAACACTAATATTTCTAACAACAACAGCACCAAGTCAGAAAAACGAAAGTAATCAACATTGTGAAAATAACACAGTATACACTTTATGTGACCACCATTTTGGAGTGCAAAAAGAAAAATTCTTGACTAGTCTGTGGAACAATGTCATCACCTTTACTGCTGTCACTGCATTATTAAAACCTTCTTTCAAGCAGCATGGACTCAATATTGTTTGCATAAGTTCTCTTACAGATACTCCAAAAGATAGCACCATTGTCTGCAGTTTCTAGTCCCAGACTGGGTTCTCCATGGAATAATAGCTGATCCACCATTTTCTATCCTCCTGCCATTCTCACTGCATTCTATCCTGTATTCCTCAATTTATGTCGCTCCCACAATACACCTCTCCTTGACCTTCCTCATGGTCTCTTGCTATTTATTTCCACTTCATGTATGTTCCTTAGTATCCTCCACTTCATGTATGTTCCTTAGTATCCTCCTATCCTCTGTTCTCTTGAGGTGTCCATACCATCTCAATCTTGATCCTGTTATAGTCTCCCAAAGTGATCTTTCTCCCTAAATTCCTCTCAACCTCCCACTTCTTACTCTATCCCTATTTGTCAATTCTCATTCACGTGTCAAGAATTAGAACTCTCACACCTGTATCCACCTTGCATCTGTCTCCTTTTTAGTCTCCATGTCTGATGCATATGTGAACATATTACTTGGGGGATACCCTTATGCTCCATACTAAGCTTCTTACACACTGCAATAATCCGTGAGCCTGTCTTCTATGTTGCAAATAAACCTTTGCTCTCATATTTCCTTCACCTACTTAAACTGCCACCACTTCTGCCATTATTTCATCCATCATGGTGATGAAAAGTAGAGAACAAAGAGCACTTCCTTACTTTGGTCAACTTTTATGCCTCATTCAGTCCATCTTGTCTCCAATCAAGTATTCCAAAAGTACTAACTTGCTCCAACTTGATACACTGATTAAAAAACTGAATTCCAACCCTGGCAATGAGTAGTCAAATGGTATTGAGCAGTCAAATACATTTTCTTGGGAGTCGACTACTCCCCCAACCCCTGAAGGAGGGAAAAGGGGGAGGGGGAAGAGTTATTTATTAGTTGTTACAACAACTGTGTTGATCAATGTACAATACTTTCTTGGACATTAAACGGTTATATGAAGTAAATCGAGACCTCTTCACCATCAATCACCACAATGTGATTTTATCTTGCCTAAACATCGGAAGCAAATGCATCCTACTTTGTCTGAAACTCTTCCTTCAAGACTGAAAGATTATATAGGAAAAAATACCTAGCAGGAAATATTATATATAAAAGTTAGATGAGGTTTACTTACCAGGCGAAGGAGCACAGGTACGTGACAGGAACATAAATAACACACACACACACACACACACACACACACACAAATGCAAGCTGTTGCAACCATTTGTTATTTGTTGCTTCTTCAGGCAAAGAGCAGGGAAGGAGAGGGAAAAGGAAAGGATGTGGGGGGTTTAAGGAGCGGGTGAGGAGTCATTCCAATCCCGGGAGAGGAAAGACTTATCTTTGGGGAAAAAGGATAGGTAAACCAACACACACACACCAACACACATATACATGCGCACAGACACCAAGGCAGACATATGCAAAATGCCTGAAGAAGCAACAAATGGTTGCAAAAGCTTGCGTGTGTGTCTGTGTGTGTGTGTGTGTGTGTGTGTGTGTGTGTGTGTGTGTGTGTGTGTGATTTATGTTACTGTCACGTACCTGTGCTCCTTCGCCTGGTAAGAAAACCATCTACTATGGAAACATTCCTGGTAGGAAAACTATGTATAAAAATAGAGATCATTTAACTTACCCAAAGCACAGGCTCGTAGACAGATAAACAAATAAAACCACACACAAAAATTCAAGCTTTCACAGCCATTAGTTGCTTCATCAGGAAAAGAGGAAGGAAGGAGGGGAAAAAGGGAAGGATGCGTGTTTTAAGGAAATAGATCAGGAGTTACTCCTTTCGCGGGAGTGGAAGGACTTCCCTTAGGGAAAGAGAGGAAAGGTGAAAAATACACACACACACACACACACACACACACACACACACACACACACACACACACACACACACACACACACACCACGGCAGACATTTGTAAAACTTCTTTGCTTTTTACAAATGTCTGCCTTGGTGTGTTTGTGTGTATATGTGTGTGTGTGTGTGTGTGTGTGTGTGTGTGTGTGTGTGTGTGTGTGTGCTTTTATTTGTGTATCTGTCTACAGGCCTGGGCTTTGGGCAAGTTAAACTATGTCTATTTTTTATACATATATACACAAAAATATGTACAATGAGGTACCTTACCAGATGACCTATACTTCTCTAGCGGCTCCATAAAACTCTTGCCCATACCAGTCACAAACATGTCCATTTAGAGGTCTGCCACCTACACTACATTTTAAAAAATCAAAATCAAAAACAGTCTGGGCACCTCATTTGTTGTGCTAATTGTCTTGGCAGTCTTCAAAGACAAAAAACATTCTATACAGTTAACCCAGCACAGATTTCTAACACAATTTATTTCCGTAGGAAAAACAAATCGCTCAGACACTCAACCACATTGTTTGCCATGGATTCACTACCTCCTGATCGAAGATAAGTGATGTTACCTCACCAGCTGAAATCTGCATTTTGAAGTCCACCAAAAATATGCAATAGAATACTTTGCACATACTTCTCCAGTTTTCAAATCTGCACTCTATAAGTCAGTCAGCTGTAGATGACAGTTTCAAGACCTACCTGTACACTAAACCCAATATTCATTGCCATATGATAAAATGTTTGTCACCTCCCTTACAATATCCCACTTAGAAACCTCTAATATTCCACTTCAATACTGTGTGTTTTTGTAACAGTATCATAATGCATGCTTTGAATCTGAATGACCCTCAAACATTTTCTATCTATATGTGAACTGTTCAAACTCTGTACTTTCAAGTGGAGATGACACATCTGGTAGGTCATATGGCATTAAATTAGCATAAACGTTCACGATTTCTAGATGAAACACTAGCATGAGTCAACTACAGAAACCTAAATGAGATAACATTCACATTTTCTGTATATATAATTTAACAACTGTGTATCAACAGGAACAGGATTAGACATTACAACAGATATGAACTCAAACAAAATTCAAGATGGAAGAAGTAAAATTAACCTTATCTTGAAAATTTTCAACTATTTCTACAGCAGAGAAAATAAGAACAAGCCTTATATTTGTGTCTATACCAACCAAGTGTTTTATATCACTTTTAGAACCTTATAAGAAAGAGGTACAACAGTGTCACAGTGTTAATTTCATATTGCGAGAAGGGGGTGGGGGTGGGGTTGCCTAAAGAGTTAAATTGCCTATTGACTTTTAATAACAATATGACAATGAATTGTACAGTACAACCACTGAAGGACACTGCTGGTGCCTCATAAATTATCAAGAGAAACTGAATTTGGATTTCTGTGTTTAGGAAACTAATAATTAATGAGCAGGGACAGGAAAAATTCGTTTTAATTATGACAAATAATAATGCGAATTTGACGTTTTTTAAGAAAATAATGCAAATTTGGCTTCCCCCCTTTTTTAAGGAATTAAGGTGAAATTGACAGTTTCCAATGAAATTACTCTGTATCGGGGTAACAAACGGAAGTATAATGATGTCAGTAACATAGTTAATGTAAGTAAGTTCTGTATTCAAATGTGGCAATTTTATTATTTTGAAGCAAGTACTGTAATAATACAGTGCCACAGATTGTTACACTGCACATATTAACAGTGGTACAATTTGCAATTGGCAATTATCGTAAGTTTATTCTCTTTGTCTGTGTTAACAATAAGGGGACATTGAACTTGGGGGGGGGGGGGAGCCAACAAAGGGATGCCAAGTGGGAGGTGGGGGGGGGCTGTGCCTCATTTGGGGAAAACAACTGAAAAGCAGTGCATAAATGAGCCTTACTACCAGTTGTTTATGTGTCTCAAAAATTTATAACATTAAAATTCAACATAATAATGGAAAGTCCAGGTTGGAATTAATAACATGGTAAGGACATTTTGCAACTCACCACAAAGACGTTTCGACGAGCTGCGACAGACACATAAAGAAGTGCGGCTGCCAGAGGTGATGGTTGTATGACTGTGTTGTGTGCCTGTGAGATTGCGTGAATGTTCTACTTTCTGATGTAGCCCATGGCCAATAGCTGAAATTGTTGTATGTGTGTGTCTTTTATATGTGCCTGTCGCAGCTCGTCGCCACGTCTTTGTGGTGAGTTGTGAATTGTCCTTACCATATTATTAAGAAAATTCATGTTTTTCATATTTTTACCCTGAGTTAAATACCATTTCTAAGTTTTGTTCCTGAGAAATATTTTAATTATATATGACCCTTCACGTTTTCTTGGTGGTTTTCATAAGAAAAAAAATCTCTTGTGGTTGCAGCAAAGATATTTTATTGATTAACCATACTGTTGCAAAGGCAAAGACTTTTCTTTACAAACATCAGATTTTCTTCTATGTTTCATTATTGTTATTGTTTGAGAAATAATAATAATAATAGAAATAAGTATAATTTGAATTTTTCAAATGCTTATTAAAGTGAGAAAAGGTCTAGTGTCAAAAACAGTTAGTGAACCTAAAAAAAGACACTTCTGTATATTTTTTAATCTGCTGGATACTATCATTATAAAAAACAATTTCAAAGTATTTAAAATACTTGATTTATATAAAAGGATTTTTAATACTTATTTGCATTTAGTTAAAATTATTTTTCTCAACACCTACCTCATTCTTTTCCCACCCCATATTAGGAATAGTGTCATTTTCAATATAGCTTTGAAATATGGCTAAATACAATAAAAATAGAGGACCTGGAATTGAAACCAGAAAATAACACCAAAAAGTGCAAAAAATAACATGAAAATAATACCAATTTTTCTCTGACGCTATGAATGAATTATTCAATTCAAACTTTTTACTGTAATTTGAAATGGAGTACAATAGTCCTAGAATGGATCAAGTATGTCAAAATGACATTCAGATGGTTCCTTTATACACATACCTTCCAATTGTAGTTTACTCTGCTCGAGTAAGAGTAGGTAATAAAATTTACTGTAAAATATTACAATACTTTCTTGAAAAAATATGAGTTATTTTGTAAATGAACAAAACCATTTCCAATTCCCCTGTCACAGAATAAAGCTATGTGATTGGTAGTCTGAAAACTACCTTTTATTAGTGAATTTTAGCTACGTTCTGTTGTCTTTCTAAGTAAATACAAACACCGTAAATCATACATTACAACTAAAGGCTAATGTTATGAACAATACAGTTAATGTCACTTTCCATATTTTACTATGCATCTAATAATAATAAAATCCCACATATTTAACCAAATGAAGTCAACAGTGTGTGCAAAATAAAGCAAACAATGGAAGAAAAGTTTGGACAGTTTCTATTATTATTATTATTATTATTTCCAATATATTACTAACCTGAATCTGCAAGATCATCGTTAGCTCTCTGGTGGATATCCCTCTGTGTTTCCATTTTGTAATCATCTGATAATCCATCTACTTTATGAATAAAAACCTCAAATTTAATGCTTTGATTAACTTTGAAAGCTTTTGTAACTGTAAGATTTAATTTCATTAATGCTTCCATGTAATCATCCTGGAAATAAAAAAAAAAAAAAAACAATGTTCAGAGCTTGTCATCATTCAAACTTCAGCATATTAATGATTTATCTGAGAAATAGAGCAATTACTACTGAGAAAAAATTAAAGTAGTACAGTTGCCACATTCAAAAGATAAAACAAAGATTGAGTGTGTGTGTGTGTGTGTGTGTGTGTGTGTGTGTGTGTGTGTGTGTGCACGCACGCCTGGGGTTTGGAGGAGAGAGAGAGAGAGAGAGAGAGAGAGAGAGAGAGAGAGAGAGAGAGAGAGAGAGAGAGAGAGACTGCAAGGATGCTTTTTCATCAAGTCATATATTCAGGAATCAGTAATCAGTAAAGCTAGAAGAAAATAGCTTTCCTCTAACAGATTGTAATGCTAGAGGGCTGCGATTATCAGCAAACTGCACTGAAGGAATGAAGGAAGGAAGATCAAGGTTGAACAAGATGGTCATTAAAGATGGGCAAGCCACACTGAATAAGGCTTTAAATGTATCTACAAAACAGGTAACAGAGTGATTATGTGAAGTTTCATAAGGAACCACAACTGGCTTATAGTGGACAATTATCACTAGGTTGACAAAAAATTCAAAGTTATTTTAAACAAAGTTTGTTGTGTAATTAATTTGATGTTTTGAATTTGCTACTAAATTAATTAAGCAACTGCAAATCATGACACTACCTGAGCATCTATAACGAAAACCAGGGCTCCACAGCCTCCAAATATCATATCAGAATCAAATGACTGGTCAAAGAAATCAATTTGACCAGGAAAGTCCCAGATTTGGAACTGAACAAAACTTGAGTTTGATATGTCATCTTTAATTATCTTGTTTGTACTCTCCAGGAACAGAGTCTCGTTGGGTGACATTTTGTGGAAGACCACCTTCTGTATTGAAGATTTTCCACTCCTACAACAGAAGAATGCAACAACACATGAATAAAGTTGTCAAAGCAATTAAAAATGTAGAGTCCAAGATGGAATAACACTAATATGAAAAGATTGCCTGTCACCACAGAGAGGAGGCATTGAGTCACCGACAGGCAAAATGGTGAAATTGCTGGAAATAATTAAACTTATAGACAAAGGAGTTTGCCGAAAAGCTGAAACGTTTCTAGCATTGCTTTTCATTGTGCCTGTCTGCAACTCAAAACCTCCTCAGTGTGATGAGTGTCAATTCTATCCTTACCATTAATTTCCAAAGTAATTTATAAATTATATTTGCTTATCTTTGTTTTACATCATTCTGTTACAATTCCCATCAGAAAATTAAGGTATAACATTTCTAAAATAAACACACAAGACAAAAACAATGAGATACCAGCCATAACAATGCAGCTGCAGGAGTAAACAACACATTTTTGGAGCAATACAATTATATTGATCGTGCCTATAAATATACACAGTCAGCACATGAAGTCAACAAGAAGAAAATGGTTATTAGAAATATCTGAAAGCTAATGTACAATGGGGGAGAAAAAGATTACCCGGTCCGAATAATTTAAAGTCCAAGAACAGAGTATTGCTCATGCCCTAGTTCCGAAGTGCGAATGTTGTCAACTCTAGTGGTCAATGGAGCTTCAGTTTGGTGTTTGCAATTTCAAATAGAAGCAATACAATAGTTAGGATACAGTATATGTCGAGATTCATAGCAGCTTAACTCATAACATTTATTTATAAACATTATTTATGTAGATGTAGATTTGAGCACATAGAAGTGGTTGAGGTATAAGAACTACCACATGGGTAGATTTACTACAACAAACCACTTTCTACATATGTTTCATTGGCTGAGAGGATAGGCTGACTGTTTACGAACACAAGAGTACGTGAGTTTGTGTACAACTGGAGTAAACTTTTTTTAAGACCTGTGCAGGTAATAAATTTTTGACATTAATTTGCTACACATTACGTAATTATAGGCCTTTATAGCTTCTACATTCTTAAACATATTCCATTTTTTAATAACCTAATCTTTAAACAACAAGACAAATTATAGCCATAGTAAAACTGTTGAATATGGAGGCATGTATTTGTAATTACTTAGACTAACAATATAGTAATAGGACAGTTTACAACTCACTGCAAAGACATGACGACGTGCCACGACAAGCACATAAAAAAGACATACACATACAACACTTTCAGCTATTGGTCATGGCCTTCTTCAGAAATAGGAACATTCACGCAATCACACTGGCACACAACACAGTCACACAACCGTCGTCTCTGGCTATCGCACTTCGAATCATGCTCTGTGGTGTGGGAAGAGGGGAGGGGAGGGGGGAATAGGAAGGTTGTGTCACAGTGGTGGGAATGAATAAGCACAGTCTTCCAGAGTATGTATATATTAGAAGGGAGGAATGAGATGCAGCTTAGGGGTCGAGTGGGGGTGGGTGAGTGAAGGAAAATACAATACAATGAAATAAAAATAAAATAAAAGAACACACACACACACACACAAAATAGGAGAGGTTTAAGATAGAGAGGTGGGAACTGTTGAGTGCGGGGGGAAAAAAGGGAAGTTATCGTAGGTTGAAGCAGTTCAGAAAAGCTTGTGGTGGGCGGGAGAATCCAGATGGCCTGGGTTGCGAAGTGGCTACTGAAATCGAGGATATGCTCCACTGCATGCTTTGCCACAGTTTGGCAGTGGCCATTCATTCTAATGGACAATTAGTTAGTCAGCGTGCCAATATAGAAAGCTGATTGGTGATTGCAGCTTAGCTGGTAAATTACATGGCTGCTCTCACAGGTAGCCCGCCCTATGACAGAGTAGGATAGTGACAGTACTGGAATAGGAAGTGCTAGGTGGGTGGATTACTTTGACTGCCACATGGTGACTCTATAGTGTGAAGCTAAGATAAATGTATCAGCAGATAGGCATAATTTTCTAAGTCCTTATGTGTGGCTTACATGAGTCAGTGGCCATTCCTTCTATTATCAGTTGTTTCTAGTTTAATATCCGTTCCTCAGCGCCGGTAGGACAATTCGACTGTTACGCTAACGAGAAAAGACAGGCAGCTCAGTGTCAGTCTACCTCGTTAAATGGTGTGCATCGGATCGGATGCTACCAAAGCCTTTATTTTTTTTATTTTATTTCTTTTTTATCACAGTGCAAATGTTTCTTGCTTTAGTTACTTACTGTTATTAAATTACATTGGTTTTACTTTTTTCAGTATTCTCTTTAGTAAATAACTAACTGCAGTTTGTCAATTTGATATCTAAAAATAATCTTATTTGGAAGATAATATTTATTTGACCACCCATAGTTTCCAAGGGAATCTCCCACCATTCTTCCAACAAAAAAGCAGCAAGTTCTGGTAACAATGATGGAGATGGATGATAATACTTTCGCAATCAAGATTCATTAATAACTGTTACTAGCATCTGACTCTGTTAGCATGAAAGCTGCATGAGACAAAATTCCCATAGGATATAAGGAAATTCATGACTACTAATATAAATTACCACATAATGTCTGGTTATGGGAATTTTTTGTTGCAAGATATACTGAATTTTTTTAAATTGGTAGTTAGTTGTTCCCCCCCCCCCCCTTTTTTTTGCACTGACGTGTATTATGGCCCACTTTAGATTTGTAGTTTTATAAGTCCTTGCAAACATTTTGGACCAAAACAATAATGTAAACAATAAAAATTAATTAGTAGAAGTGTCTGAAACCCTTTTAGGAAAAAAAAAAAATTTAAGTAGTGACGAGTTTTGAACCACTGACCTTCAGCGTCACAGTCCAACGCATTGCGCACTATGCTACAACCAACACTTAGCAGTTTCGTTCTTTAATCTCGTACTATTCATGGCCGTTGTTAACTGATGCCAATATGGCATTTGTAGACACTAAATGATCATTTATCATACGAAGAACGACGTGCTTGTGTTAATTCTTCAGTGTGCTATTGCTCTGAAATGACAACTTGTAAGTTAAAATAAAAAAATCATCAAATACGCAATGCAAGATGGCTTATGCCAGAGAGAGTTCTGGGTGGCATCTGCGAATGGCTGGTTTTCATTAATTCAGTGAAGTGTGTCAAAACCCTGTTATTTTTGCAAATATTTCTCAAACGATATGAGATGTGAAAAAAAAAAAAAAAAAAAAGGGGAACAAAGCTGTAGAGAATCTTCTCCTCTACAAATTCGGTTATTCAATTTTAGTGTCAGATGAACGGTTTATATGCAATTAAATGCAAAGATTCATTCCCCCACACACAAACATCTCTAATAATAACAAGCTACTGCTTGGCAAACCGCTCATTCTCGCAGGCGTAACTCTGCCCATACCGCTCTGTTTAACGGTTGCATTTATGTTCCACAGTTATTAACATTACTGCCAGTTGTAAACGTGGACCTGCCACAACAGCGACTCCTCTGTTGCTATCGTGAATTTCATGATATAAAAATTGTTCCATTAATTTCCGTAACAAAGCCCTTTAGTCATAGTTATTCTAGTTCAAATAACCCTTACGTACGTTGTACGTTTACCTCTTTGCAGGGGACCAATGACAACACAATTTGTTAAGATACCTCCACCACAGCTACAGATAGTTCTGTGGCTCCATCTCCGCCCAAGTAAGTCTGAATTTTCAAAATTTAATCACCTTAGCCACATTAGATTCACTCCCTGCCAGCTACACGGACTGTAACAAAACATTTGTCTTTTTTCAGTCTGACGTTGCGCTAACAGCGCGAAACACGTTGTTGGAGAATAAAATATTGCAACAGAGACTGAGAATTATTTAATAATAATCTCTTTGTTTGATGGCCATCCTTAGCTCACTTTCTCTATGGGGAGTGTCACAGTGGAAATAAAAATATGTAACAAAGAAAAAGAAAAAAAGAAAAAAAAAACACACACACACACACACACACAACCCTGCACCACAGAGTAGTGTCTGCAGAAGCGAGCCATTTGCTGCTGGAATTGAGATACGTATTCTGGTGGCGCTGTGAACACTGATTCACGCAGTGAGAGCACAAAAAGTCACCCGGCAACACAAGCAGCTGATGGTAGGCTAGGTCAGCTGCTGAAGCATTCAAATCCAGCTTATGCACAGATGTCCACAAAGTGTCGTGGCAATAAAGTGAGGCCTTTAGGGTGTAGTGAAGCCTCTCAACAAGGCCACTGGATGAGTGGTGGTATGAAGTTGTGCAATGAACAAGGGATCCGCATGTGGCAGTGAGGGATTGAAATAGTCATTATGTAAACTGGCGGCTGGAGTCACATGTGATGTACCGGGGACAGCCAAACCACACAATCCATGTACCTATAAAAGTGCAAGTGACCATCTCTACTGAAATTTCGGTAAGGGGAACGGCATCTGGCCAGTGTGTGAAACAATCAATCATAGTTAATACATATTGTGTGCCATATGAGGATGGTAACACGCCAACAATATTGATACGAATTTGAGAAAAATGGTGCTTTGTGGTTGGGAAAGAGACAGTCGGTGCACGAACATGTCTGCCGACCCTGGCGTGCTGACACTTTATGCAGGTTCAGACCACAGTGAACAAACTCATTGTGTGCTCAGCCAGAAAAATTTCTCTTGTACCATGCAGGCCGAAGCACTTGCGCTGGAGTGGCCGAGGCAGTGCAGCGAGTCAAAAGTCTTGGGACGGAATGTGGGCGGAAGATACGGCCCGATGCGAACTGGGTATCGGTGCTGTGCATTAAGCGCATCAGACAGTATGTCGCACCATATGCGACTGTCAGATCCAGGTACAGGCTACAAGGAAAGGCACAGACCAGGTTGTGGGTCAGCTATAGTCGCCGTCATGTATGAAGACGGCCCAGTTTTCAGCTGTTGGACGCATCCCCCTCCATTACTGCCATCACATACATTCTGTAGGCATGTGGTTGACCACGAATTATCGAATGTTTCTCCCACAAGCTCCACTGTTGATGCTCGGCCGCAGCTCCTCAGTACTTCCACTATCGCTCTGCCTCTATGCACGGAAGCGGCTGCCTACATGACACCAGCTATAACAGAGAATGTAAAGCACGGTCGGTGGACTGCGCAGTGGCGAGATGATCATAATCGAAAAGTGTAGTGAAGGAAATGCCCAAGTGAGACAGTCGGCTACAATGTTGTACACTCCGGACACATGTTGTATATCTGTGGAGAATTGAGCGTTAAAATCCTCATGAATGAAATGCCGTGGTAGAATATTGTGATAGGCTTCCTGCAAAAACTTGTGAAGAAGGGGCAGTGATTGTAAAAACATGGCCCTCCACAGCGGGGCGAAAGTTATGGGGGCTGCCAAATGTTTCCGAAGCACTGCTATAATATGGTGCCAGTAACAAATTGGCTGGCAGCTGTTACCAGCACTAGCACTGCATCACGTTTGGGATAAGCCAGCAGCACTGCATCGACAATTGCAATTTTTGCGTTGAAAAGGCTTTCAGCTTCAAGTCCGGTTCTGACATGCAATTTTTACCTGACAGGAAGTTTCATTTTAAAAACTGCGAAATGTAATTTTTCATTCCAATAACATCCACATTACGAAAGTTTATAGTCTTTCTCATAGACTTTCATGTTTCATAGCCCTGCTAGAATGCAAGAGTACTGCATAAATAAAATGATACGGATGTACATGCATTATGTGGTTGGAATATAATGGAAGTGGCAGCAGCATGCAGACACACACAGCTGCTGTGTGGACTGCAGCTGCAGCTCGCCGGTGCAGGCCACTGGCGCTACCTCGTCCACCAGCCCCATGGCGCTATAAACGAGCGCGCCGGCTGTGCAAGCATTTGTAATTGGACAAGCAAAAACCGAGCGCAGCGCAATCGAGTGAGTACGAGCAAGCAAATTTGCCAATATGCAGACCTCTGATCTGTACAACTTTGCACACATCTGACAAGAATAGACCTTAAGAAGTGTGTGAAACGTCAAGGTTGAAAAGTTTTCCTTGCCAGAAAAAGCTCCAACACAGCACAAAATGCTGGCATCGAGATAAAAATTCTGTAGCCTTCTTAGTATGGCTGCAAAGTAATTAATCAAAGTGCGCAGATGAGAATGTTCTGGGTGAATCCTATGCAGTTAAATTCTGGTTCTAATGAACCATGTGAGGCTGGTTAGTGGTCCCCCTCCCCCACACCCCCTCTAGTTCATTGCTAGCTCTGAATAACACTTCTCTCAAGCAACTAAGGAACTATATCTTTCAAAAGCATTTTTGTACGGTCTTGAATATTTATTGGATATTCATCTGGATGTTTTCATCCAAAAGCTGTGATATATCAGCATGATGACTTCCTCCTATCTTCAGGTTCTTGCTTGAGTTTGATACATGCCTGTTGGATGTCAACTTAACATCCTCTTCCCCCTCCCCCCCCCCCCGCCCCTTTCCCCCAACCACTGTCCAGTCAGCTCTGATGCTGTAAAGGTGCGGTGGTGGGGAATTAACAATTTGGCAGTGAGTCCAGGCCCTGGGTACTGTCATAGCTGTGTCCTGCACAACTCACTGCTGCTGTGGAAACAAAGCATCTTTATCTGCTTTAGATGTCAAAACAGGGATTGATTTCTATGTGCTTTGATCACACTCATGCCTGGATCACAAGCCGTTTTTAATTGAAAACAACTGCCTATATTTTTAGTCCATCACGTAGCCCGATCTCCACAGCCTCTATGTCATCCTCGACATTTCATCTTTGTCGAAGAGCAGAATCTGCACATTTTTGCTGACGTGTTCCAAACATAGGGTAAAATGCCATCACTTCATCTTCATCCTCGGATAGCTATGGTCTCGTAAAGGGCCATATTTAAGTACAAATCTGTATGTGTTGGTTTACAGTAGACACTGTGTCCTCATACGCCATCTGATGTTCACTTGAGGAGCACATCCAAACAAGGACGCTGGTTGTTTTCTTCTAATTTCATTGTGAATTTATATTTTATTGCAGTGTCATAGGAAGTCTTGAAAGTGGTGTTGTCTGTGTGACTAGTTCATTAATATAATGTCTATGTACTGAAAAAAAAAAAAAAAAAAAAAAACAAGAGTTTGTAGACTGACAACTCCAAAGCTTCCTATAGAAATGCCCATAAAACATACTGGCCACAATTTGTGAAGCTAGACAGCCCATTGCTACTCCCATCTGTTTGTTCATAGTAATTTCCGTCAAACATAGAGTACATTGACTTAACCCTTCATAGGATAGTGGTCAATATATTGTCCACCCACCATGAGTGTGAAACAGTGTCCTTTGCTCTTTGCCTTCCTTGTATTCACCCGTTTAATTCTAAATAACATGTTTACCACCGGAATTTGTAATATTTCATACTGTTTAGTAATGTTTTATTGTTTGATTATTGTAATGCATTCAATTTTTGTTGTTGTTGTTGTTGTTTGGATGTTTAAGGGGGCCAAAACTACGGAGGTCATCAGTCCCACATTCCATTATTGGGTGTCACAAGAAAAGGCGTGAACGCGTAAAAGAGCCTAGAGTTGAGAACAGATGGGGGGAGGAATATCCTCCAAGTCAGTTAAAGTACAACAAAGTCGGCCAGAGACAACGAAAACGTGACAATCACACAAAGTCACCGAGCAACGACAAGAAATAAAATGTAAAAGCTGACGTCTGTGGCTGTCCGACCGTGAGACTAAAAACAGGAAAAGTCAGCTACACAGAAACAAATGAGAGGACAAAGACAAAGACAATGCTGAAGCTAAGCTTTAAATGGAGGGGTAAAAACCACTGTCCCGAATAAAACTTAAAACAGTATCAGCCATTTTGGCATCATCACTTAAAACATCGGATAATAGTGCAAGAAAATTAAAACTCCGCCGCAGAGTGGCTAAAACAGGGCATTCCACTAAGATATGGGCCACCGTCAGGCAGGTGCCACAGCAACACACAGGCGGGTCCTCGCCATGAAGGAGATGGCTGTGAGTCAGCTAAGTATAGCCAATGGGGAGCCAGCACAGGACTATGGAGTCCCGGCTGCAGGCCCACATGAAGGAACGCCACACAGCCATCGTCTCCTTTATAGCCCTGAGGTTTTTCGATGTTGTCCGGAGATCAGAATCCGGGAGGCCGATCTCTAAAACAGACGCATCAACAGCCTGCTTGGCACGCATATCAGTATGTTCATTGCCCGGAATATCGACATGACCCGGGGACCAGAGGAACACCACTGATCGACCGGACCTGTCAAGGGCAGATAGGGTCTCTTGAATTCCCAAAACCAGAGGACAGCACGGATAGCACTGCTCGAGCGCTCTAAGGCTGCCCAAGGAGTCATTGAAGATATGAGAGGACTCACCTGAGCAGAACCGGATGTACTCAAGAGCGCAGGAAATTTCCACCAGCTCTGCGGTATAGACACTGCAGCCATCTGGCAGAGAGTGTTGTTCAACATGGTTGTCATGAATGTACGCAAAACAAACCTGGCTCTCAACTTCTAAAACCATCTGTGTGAACCAGGTCGTGTCCAGGGAATCGAGCTACGACCGCTAAAAACTGGTGACAGAGACCTTCAGGTGGAACTGAATCTTTGGGTCCACGGGCCAAGTCCAGACAAATACATGGCCTTGATAGGAGCCATGGAGGCGTGCGTGTGTGGGTCCGATATGGAGATGGTAGTGGGTAAGACTCAAGTTTCCGCAGCAGCGACCTCGGCCGTCATCGTTGGTCAAGGACGACCATGTGGGAGAAAAGAACACGGTGGTTTGGGTGGCCTGACGAGCTGTGCACGAGTGCTGCAAACAGTTGTCAAGCTGGCCACAGGGCTGGTGCGAAAGACACCCGTCACGATGTGAACCCCACAGTGATGATGGGGTCCAGCAAGGGCAATTCCAAGGCCGATGGGACTGCACCAGAGACTGATAGAGCTGCAACAGGATGGAGCGGTCAGCACCCCAGGTGGCACCATCACTCCCGTTTTAGCCGACGGATGTGGGGAAGCCACATCCGCCGGGAGTCAAAGACATGCGCTAAAAAACTATGAGTGTCACGACCTCTAGTAGGTGGTCGCTGAGATACAGTTCGGGCTGAGGGTGAACCGTTCGAAGTCAACAAAAGTACATGACACTCGTCTTCGCAGCAGAGAACTGGAAGCCGTGGGTAAGAGCCCAGGACAGCGCCTTCCTAATGGCTCCCTGCAGCCTATGTTCAGGGACGTGGGTGCTGGAGGAACTAAAATAGATACAAAAGTTGTCAGCATATAGTGAAGGGGATACTGACGACCCAAATGCTGTAGCTAAGCCATTAATGGCTACTAAAAATAAGGGGTCGCTCAAAACAGAGCCCTGAGGAACCCCATTTTCCTGCACATAAGAGGTACTACGAGAGGCACCAACTTGAACATGAAAAGTACGGACAGCTAAAATTTTTTTAAATAAAAAACGGGAGTGAGCCCCAAAGACCCCAACCATGTAGTGTCGCCAGTTCGTATGATATGCTTTTTTCATATCAATAAAGATGGCTATCAGATGTTGGCATCTGGAAAAGGCTGTGCAGATTGAAGACTTGAGGTACACCAGGTTGTTGGTGGTGGTGGAGAGACCCAGGTGGAACCTGCCCTGGCATGGAGCCAATAAGCCCCTAGTCTCGAGGATCCAGCACAACCGCCTACTGACCATGTGCTCCAACAATTTACATAGTACATTGGTCAGGGCGATGGGCTGCATTTGGCTGTGGATGCTATCAGGCTCTGGAGCCATGTCGGGACACTGTTTAAGAGCACTGAAGGATTCCCACTCTGTAAATGGCATGTTATATGGCTCCGTACGGAGGGTAGTAGAGGAGAGGGGCTGGCGTTCCACCTGCTCCTTTAATGTACGGAAGGCTAGTGGGTAATTTGCAGATAAAAGGGCATGGGCATAATGCTCAGCAAACATCTCTGAAAGCGTACATACTATTCCATTCATGGAGATCCCAGGGATTCCTGCTAGTGTTGGGTATCCCCTTAAACACCAGACCGGGTTGGTGAAGGTACCTGTTCCAATAGTGGAGACGTACCTCTCCCAACACTCTTGCTTCCATCTCTTAATTAGATGACGAGCACGTGCACGGAGCAGTTTGAAAGCGACAAGGCGCTCCAGAGATGGGTGCCGTTTGTCCTGCTGTAAGGCCCATCGGTGATCTTTAATAGCCTCTGCGACCTCTGGTGACCACCATGGTACTGTCTTACAACATGGGGACGAAGGGGAACAGTTTTGGCTTCTCATGTCTGGAGGGCTTCGGTGACTCAGTCTCTGTCTGCAAATCTCCCTCAAATTCTCTTGCATCCAAAATTAAGCAATCTGTTTTCTTATTCTCTCTCATATATAAAAGCGGAAGAACACTCACTCACTAAACACGAAATCTCGAAAACTACTTCACCTATGAAGCTGAAATATGGCAGGAATGTAGTTTATAGGTAGAAAACGTCAGCTAAGAAAGTATTTTGTGATAGGCGCATGGGGGAGCTTACTTCTCCTACAGACTCATGAAATCTACAGTTTCATTCCGATCTTCAAGAAATTTCACACACTTGACATTCAAAACAAGAGAAAGATCACCGTCTACCTTAAGTTACATACGGTGCTTGGCAGAAGGTACCTTGCAACATAAAAATGGATCCCTAAACACCTTGGTCGCGCCATAACTTAAGAACGGCTCGGGCGATTTCAGAGATCCTTTTTTTGTTGTTTGGGCTATTTTCAGAACAAGGGTTGTATGAAATAAAACTGGAATATTTGAGAACAACAACATGCGTTTTTTAATGTGACCCTGTGTTTCTATTGCATAAAAATTTATAGTTTTGTTCCGATATTGATGTAATTTTGCACACTCTACCTTAAAAATAAGAGGAATATCACAGTCTGTATGGTGCACGGTGGAGGGCATTTAACATACAGAATTTTACAAAATGTGTAGTTTTGCTCCAATCTTTATGAAGTTTTTGCACCCATGACTTTCAAACCAACAGGAAGATCACTGGGTACATAAATGTTTGTATGGTGCATGATAGAGGGTCTCTCTCTTTCCAAGCATTAATCCTCAACTTGCAGGGTCTGCTACTTTGCTGTCTCCTCCATTTCTTTCGGACATTGACATCTTCTTGCCTTAAACCAACAGCGTCCATATCTGCCCTGATGTTGTTAGTCCATCTCTTTGCCGGTCTCCCTCGTGGTCTTGTTCCTCCTGGGTTGATGTGGAGTGTTGTCTTCGCAACCGAGTTGTCCTCCTTTCTGCTGACGTGGCCATACCAGCGGAGACAGGCTTCCCTCAGTTTGTCTGTGATGGGTGCCACACCCAACTTTTGCTGAACTTCTGTATTTTTTACATGGTCACATCGGGTCAGCCTCCATGGACCAATGAAGCATCTTCATTTCAATCGTATGCAGCAATTACTCCTGCTGTTTTGTCATAGGGCGACACTCAGACCCACAGATTGCTGCTGGATGTACAATAGTTTTGTAAACTTTTGCCTTTAGACGTTAAGGCATCTTTTTATCGCAAAGGACTCCAGTGACCTGTCTCCACTTGACCCAAGCTGCATTCACTCTAGTCCGAGTATCGAGGGTTGAGTCACAGTCTGATGTGACAACGGACCCCAGGTACTTAAAATGCATGGTCTTCTGCAGGTCTTCTTCCCCAATACTGATGGTGCCTATGGTTTGGGAAACACATTCTAAGTATTCAGTTTTCTGGACATTGAGGTGCAGTCCATTTTCAGCCAGTCTGTCCTTCCACATTTGAACCTGGTGTTGGAGTTCTGGGCGGATTTGTTCGGCAAGTACCACATCATCGGCATAAAGAAGGGTCCACACGGATGTGAAGTCTGTATGTCAGCTGTTGCTGTATCCAAGCAGAGTATGAATAGTAAGGGTGAAAGGGCAGAACCTTGGTGAACACCCACAGTGATACCGAAAGGCGGAGAGATACCAACAGGACTCTAAACTGGACTAGTGGAATTGCGGTACAGAAGTTGCACCCAGCTTACATACTCTTCAGGGACACCATGACAACGAAGAGCTCGCCAGATAAGATCATGTGGGATACGGTCAAAAGCCTTTCTAGATCTAGAAATGCCATGTGTACACTCTTCAGTCTCTCTCTGTGTTTTTCCATCAAAAGGCATGAATAGCATCGATGGTACTGCATCCCTTAACAAATCCGCACTGGTTTGGTGTTACAGTGACAATACTTCAGAGTCTGCTGTCAAGTACATGTTCAAATATTTTTAAAGTGTGACAGAGGAGTCGAATAGGACGATAAGTCAAGCATGCATTCACGTCTCCTTTTCCCTTCAAGATTGGAACTGTTATGCTACAGATTTCTGCTGGTAGGTAATCTGGGCCATTTGCTTTTCCGTTTTTCATCTTGCTGATGGCAGGCATTACTTCCACAGATCTAATTGAGGAAACAGGTCCTCAGGTAGGATCAGGACTAGTAATTGGTGGATGTGTAAATTCTATGTTGCTGATGTTATGAAAGTAGTCAGTCCAATGCTGGAGAATAGCTTTTTTATCTAGTAACAATGTGCCGTCAGCTCCCTTGATGTGCATGACGTGTCCAATATCCTGAGTTGAACGATGATCTTGTTTTCTCCTGACGATGTATCAAGCTGGTCATATGACATCTGGTAATACTTGTCTTCACTGCAGCTACTGCTCTTTTTGTTGCTGATCTCAGGTTACGATATTTCAGGAGATCAGTATCAAGATGTGATTTCCACCAAGTCTTGTATGCCATCTTTTTCTCCTTGATTGCTTGCTTGACTTCATCTGTCCACCACCAGGTTTGTTTCAACCAGGTATGGTTTTTCCCAACTTGATGTAATCCCTACTTGATGTAATCGTTCCACAGCATCTTTCCACATGTCTTCAACTGATTGATCAGACTTCCGGGAGAAGTTTGGCAAGGCTGTCATCAACTCGTTTCACTTGGTATTCATTCGCCACCACTTAATTCGCTCAGGCCAAGTCTTAGGTTTAGGTTTGGATTCTGTAACATTCTTACGAATATCGAGCACAAGCAATCGGTATTGCGGGGCGATGCTGTCAAAGGGAATTACTTTGGTATCCGTTAGTAGTCTCATATCTTGTTGACGAACTAGCCAATAATCGATTTGAGTAGAGTAGCATGACCTCCACTTGTATAAGTAGCCAGATGTGTTGACCTCTTTTTAAAATATGTGTTGGTCACAATGAGATCGTGGGCTTCTGCAAAATCAAGTATCCGACATCCTTGAACGTTCCGCACACCAAACCCATGTCCTCCATAGCATCGAATATATCCTCCTTTGTGAAATCCGACATGTCCATTTAAATCTCTTCAAACAATAACGGACTCATACTGGGGAATTGATCAAAGGAGGGCTTCCAGACTGTTCCAAAATTCATCCTTCTCATCCTCAGTGCATCCAGTTTGAGGCGCATAGCAAGATACAATGTGGGCAGTGATAGCTGTTGAATCGATCTTGATAGACATAAGCCTATCTGACACCCTATTAACACTGGTGACATTGTTGCAGTAGTCCTGGTCAACAACTATTGCTATGCCATTTCGTGTACTGGCACCGTGATAGATGAGTTTGTAGCCATCTCCAATTTCTTTTGCCTTTGAACCTTTCCACTTGGTCTCCTGAATGCAGGTAATGTTGACATGTCTGTTTATAAGCATTTCTGCTAGTTCACGATGTCGGCCAGTCAATGTACCAACATTGAGGGTAGCAAATCTCATTTGTGGTTTTGGTTGAGCTAACTTCTTTAACCTACCCCGTCCACGAGTAGGTAACCCTCGCTCATTTCTCGCATCACTCTGGTGCAAGTGGCGCACACAGCTTTGAATGCCACAGCATGCTCTGTATTCTTCAACCGATGGGTCGCTTCGTATGTCGCTGAGGGCATTTTATAGCTACTGCCAGCATATAATTAGGCCGCCCCTAACCTGGAGAACAGACGCCTTTTGCAGCCGCACCTCGGGAGTACAGATGCTGCAGCTAAATGGAATTTCCCTTCTCATTTAATCCCCAGAAAGGAAGGTTGCCTCGTCTGCCAGCTTCACCGTTCCAAAGTCTTTCTTCTCCGCCGTTGCTGCCATTAAGGTCTTACATGACAGAGGGTACCGTGCAGAAAACTTTGGCGAGAGAGGGAAAAGTGGAAACGAACAGAGAGATGGGAGAGAAAGGGGGGATGCAGAGAGATGGGGGAAGGGGATGTGGAATATGTGAGTGTACGATAAATAAACACCCGGGCAACGCCGGGTTTAAAGCTAGTTATTTAATAAATAGTATTTCCTATGCATCTCAAATGCCACTTTTAGTTATCTATTCCTGATATAAGAAGGTGGTCTTTTAAATGACCACCATCCACAGTAGTCTAAGCTCCACGCAAAATGGATAGTTGTCTGTACATCAACCACCTATTTCTTACTTTCATTTCCAAGTTAAATGGACATAAAATAATTCTGAGTATATTACATGCCTATATATGTCAAATGGAACACAGTAGATAGGGTTAAGCATTAATTCAAACTTTGGTGCCTTGAAGATACAAAATGATACATTGGGTGCACAGCTGACAAGGAAAACTCCCCATCGTACGCCATCAGATTTAGTGGTAGTATGGCACAATGGATAGCCCGTCAAAGACTGATCACAGATCAAGCATGAAAGCAGGAATAAAGTGTGTGGAACTATGAAGAAAAAAGCAAAATAGAAACAGTGAACATTCCAAGTACAACATATAAAACGAGAGGGAAAAACCTACAGTGAGAGTGTTGTGCTCCTGTTGGTGGTGGGTGAACAGTGAACTTTCTGGGTGGAAAAATTTTAAGTATTTTTCTTTTTCACAAAATTATGAACTGCCTGTCTGTTCATTGTGGTGTCTGTTCACCATAACCAGTTTTGTGTCTGTGTTGTGTTGTAACATTCGCACCATAAAACCATTCAATTAGCAGCTGGAAGGAAGCGGCTCTTGACTGGAAACCACTAACATCTGATCGCAGGGTGACAAGTCAATTCATTTCTCCACCGGAAAACACGTCAGATGTATTAATACACGACAATGGTGATGGTATGTGCATCACTTGACATGAATTTCTCTGTTGACCCACTTTATCTTGTACACCCGGTGAATTTCTAGCCCAATTCAGGTTCTCATGTGGATGTGAATGTAATCACTCTGAAAAAAGTGTTGAAAAAGTAAGTTTGTCACATAAGCTACAACAAATGAACACAAAAGTTATACAGTCCCACAATGTTCCCTGTGTGCTATTAAAACATATGTTTTTAATGTTTTCAAAGTTTTCCACGTGTAGCCTGACAAGTCCTGCATATGTACAAGCAAATCTAAACATGTGGAATTTCGGAGAGCAAAGTTTATTATGTGTGTGAACCTAGACTTGGATAATAGACACACAATCACATAAACAATATTGCTCAATGTATCTGTGCACTTTCACAAAGTACTTCACTTGACAAAACCAAATATGGCTAATGGTAGCACAAGAGGTGTGCAACCTGGATGAATTGTAATCACGTCTACTCCCACATTAAAATTCATGATTACTAATCCTTCTGTCTTGTGTAGCTGTCAAGGAGCGAGGTAAAACTTTGTTCATGCAAACACACTCATTAAAATCTTTCCCCAGTCTTTTTTCCATTTTGCCCAACGCACAGCACTTCACAACGATGTTAGAGGTTTGCCAAAGTACCTTACTCGACTGTTGATGAACTTGCAGTCCAAATACACAATTTTTTTCCTGCAAACCCAAGTAAAATACAGGTAAAATAAATCCTGCTGAATTCATGGCGTATTGTACAGTGTAACTTTGTGAAGTGTCGTGTAGCTTGTCTGCAGTCTACTCCAACTAACAGTAACATGCAGGATGATTTCAATTCAAAGTCAAAACCAGCCTGACCTGTGTCGATGGTGTGTGTCTTCAATACAGTTAGAACTTGACATTAGTTTCTGTAACAAACTTCATAGAACAATTTAAAAATTCTTCCAATTTACTGGTATAGTTCTTGCTTACATACCTGGTAATCTTTCTCTTCATAATTTTTTATTCTCTTTAGAACAGGAATAGCCAATGAGGTAAGCTTTAAAGTTCAAGGTGATTTGTTTAGCATTATGCAATCCCCAAATCTGTATGTCTGTAACATCCATTGCACTTAATTAATTTCTGGCTTCAATAAATTGTTGGTATACATGATTTTCTAGTTCATTGAACTTTTGTCTTTGGGTTACACCTCATTTCACGACGTCTCTACAAAATTAAACTGTGTTTCTTCCCCCTACATCCCTTTAAATTCCTTAAGCTTATATGTAACTTCACTCCACAATCTATGTTTGCATCTTTTATTTGGTTTGGGCAGTACTCAGTATTGGAGCACTTACTTCGTATATCTGAATGAAACGCCATCAGATTATGTCACAGTATCTCTTCTTCGTACTGATGATCAACAATCTCATCATCTGGTATCTTCTTCACCACATTTACTATTTATCAACAAATGTAGGAAATAATCAAACTGATGTTGGACAATCCCTTAAAGTCAATAACAGTTGACTGCCAGCAAGGGGGCCTCCTCAGCAGGAATCCTCTCTCTGTCGTGCACTGTAGTCAACTGACGTCATGTGTTCAGATCTTTGTCTTGGTATAGCGTCCCCATACTAAGGCATGGTTACTTGCATCGGACCTACTACTTCAGTGGGGACTGTACTACTTGTAGTTTTGTATCCGAGATCAACTATTTTCACAAGCACTTGACATTGCAAAAACAAGGCGATGAGAGTACAGTTCCCACCCATTTATTTGTTATTTTTATAGGTGAATGGCATTTCACCTGCACTCACTATTCATCACATTTGCTTGTGACAGTAATCTACAGTATGAAAATTGTCAGGGCAACAAAATGAGAACAGAGAGTCAATGACATGACAGACAGTTCATACTGTAGTGAAAAAAATGAAATAATAAATTTGTTTAGGAATGGGATATGAACCCAGGACCCAGACCACAGAACCACAACACGTTTGCTGCCGCTGCTACCTTAATGAGACACACCACACCTTTGGAGTGTTCAGTTTTTATTTTTCTTCTTTATGTCATAGTGTTGTATACTTTCTTCCTGTTTTCCTGACTGATCTGTATTCAGTTTTTGGGGGGCTATCCATTGCGCCATCCTTCCACAAAATCTGAGGGTAGTATCCCTTGTAAAGTGTAAAGACTAAAGATGGTAGTTAAGATTGGCACCCAATGACTTGTGCAAAAGGAACAGCACCTAGTTCTGCACACCTTCATGGAAGTGAGAGTTTAACTGGTCAAGCAATGATCAGTCCAGAATCTTCACTTTAAAAGAATACCTGTTAATTAGAAATTTTAGCTCTAACCATCAGGAAATATTAGACTGGACATAAGTTTTTGGAAAACAACACCCAAAATGTCTACTTAAAGAAGTAATAATGCTTTAGCATTTTAGACAAAAAGTCTTTATGGAAATCTGCAATCCTATTGGCAATGAATGGTGAAATTTACTATGCATTGCCAAATTAAATTTCTTTTTGTATGACTAGTTTCAGAAGAAGCAAATCAGATTTATTGAAATCAATACGGAACACACACTCACTACTTCACTTCTTTAGTACCTCAAGTGTGTTAAAGTATGTGAATGTTATTGCTGATAATACATTATATTCCTCACCTGCGAAGGCCCATCAGTAATATTCTTGGTTTCTGCTCACCAGCCAGGGGACCCGGAGGTCCATCACCATCCTGGTCGAAAGGACCATATCCAAAATCTTTAGGGAATGAACCAACATCATACCCAGGAGCATACTGGTCATCTTCATCTTGTTCATACGACTGTAAACAAACCATGAACCACTTATCCTTCTTAATACAAATATGAACAAAACATGATGAAAAAGTCCATTTGATTACTGATGGAAATTCTTCACTGAGATGCTAAAATATTCTTAAAAATGGAAAAAATAGGACACAAGTTTTTGGAAATGTTTTCCTTTATCAGGTACTAGAGGAGGGAAGACAAAGAGAAAAGAAGGGGAAGGTTATTCAGGACCTTAGCTATGAGGAGATGATGGGTAATTAGTGGAAGTCAGAGATGCTTCAGAGATGACTCGACATACAGTATCTTTGGCCTCCACTAATCACCCATTATCTTTCATGTCCTACGTCATGAATAACCATTCCCTTATCTTGCCTTTCTCTCCCCTCCTCTCATACCTGACAAAGAAAAATATTTCCGAAATCTTCTGTTGTTTCCATTTTCATATTTCTGTGTGACTTTCGGCACTACAGAACTAAGGTAAGCACTGGGCAGTGAATGAATAACTCCATGATTATTTATATATATATTATAGTGGCATCTCTGTCTAACTTCTTAACTTCCCATAGTATGCTGAAGAAGCACATGAAGTGATAGTAGCACAAATAAATCAATAAATTTACACACACACACACACACACACACACACACAATTTCAGTAACTTCCCATTGGTTTTGATTCCACTATTCCTTCGTCAGACAATTGTCAGCCTCAAAATCGTAATCTGCTACCACATAACCAACCCTATTTAGACGTTTTCCTTGCATTCTCACACGGTTTTCCTTTCATCCCACCCTATACCAATTCCAAACTTAACAATCCATAGCCCTCACCCACCTAATCCCTAACCTACACATCAATTCCATCAATGAACACACCTGTCAACTCCTATCCCAAATCGAAATACTCAACCTTTCTTCTCCCACATCCACACCTGTAGTTCAGAACATCCTCCTTCAGGCCAACCGCAAATTAGAACAACATGCCACCCACCACGTCAAAAAACTATCCAATCTCCTGGTCACCCACCTCCGGAAAGGCAATACTCTCTCCCTCAATAACCTCTCCAATAAACCTCAACCTCCTCTTACATTTCGCGTAAAGATCACAAAGACAAAATAAGAGAAATTAGGGCTCGTACGGAGGCACATAGGCATTCTTTTTTTCCTCGTTCAATTTGGGAGTGGAATAGGAAAGGAAATGCCTAGTAGTGGTACAGTGTACCCTCCACCACGCACCTTACGGTGAATTGCGGAGTATGTATGTAGATATTGCACACAAACCGAGTCTCTCCCATCTACTAAATCTCCCACTCCCAACTCCTCTCCCCCTCAAAGCTCAAAACTCTAATCCAGACAATCCGGAACCACAACATCCCAATTCAGTAGTCAACCTCTCCTCCAAACCTCTCTCCCAATCTGAAACCTCTGTTCTATCCAAAGGCCTCACCTTTAGCCCCACTCCCAAATTCAACCAAACAGCCATTGTCAAAGATTTACTTTCCTATACTTGGAGTCTTTGCTGGAGATACCACTTTGCCACGAAGAAAAATAATCCTACTCCTAATGATCCAGCTCCCCAAGACGTCATTCAAATTGAACCCTGCCTAGAACAGTTCCATCCTCCATCACAGCGAGACCCATCTGCTCTTCCTCAAAATCACCCTCTTCAAACCTTCCAGGAATTCCTTACTTCCAACCTTGCCTCTCACTCTTTCCTGAGAAACCTTAAGCCTACTCCCAACATTACCTCAGTTGAATCCCGAGCTATCCGCGATCTGAAGGCTGACCTTTCCATCGTCATTCTCCAAGTTGACAAGGGATCCACAACCATGGTACTTGATCGGTGGGAGTATGTGGCTGAGGGACTGCGTCAGCTTTCAGACAGTACCACATATAAAGTCTTTCATGGCAATCCCATCCCTGATGTCCAGGCAGAGCTTCATTAACCTCATGACCCCACCGACACCCCACACCCCTACCTTCTACCTACTTCCCAAGATTCACAAACCCAATCATCCTGGCCACCTCATTGTGGCCGGTTACCAAGCCCCTACAGAACGAATCTCTGCCTACATAGACCAACACCTTCAACCCATCCTTCATCAAAGACACCAACCATTTCCTCGATCACCTGAAATCATTACCCAACCTGTTACCTCCGGAAACCATCCTTGTAACTATTGATGCCACCTCCTTATACACAAACACCCCGCACGGTCAGGGCCTCGCTGCGATGGAATACTTCCTTTCACGCCGACCACCTGCAACCCTACCTAAAGCCTCTTTCCTTATTACCCTAGCCAGCTTCATCCTAACCCACAACTTCTTCACCTTTGTGGGCCAGGCATACCAACAACTGAAGGGAACAGCCACGGGAAACAGGATGGCCCCCCTCGTATGCAAACTTATTTATAGGACACTTAGAGGAAGCCTTCCTGGATACCCAAGCTTGTCAACCCAAAGTTTGGTACAGATTCATTGATGACATCTTCATGCTCTGGACTCACAGTGAAGAACAACTCCAGAATTTCCTCTCCAACCTCAACTCCTTTGTTCCCTTCAAATTCACCTGGTCCTATTCCAAATCCCATACCACTTTCCTCGATGTCTACCTCCATCTATCCAACGGCCAACTTCACACATCCGTCCACATCAAACCTACCAATAAACAACAGTACCTGCATTATGACATCCATTCCACGTCAAACGTTTCCTTCCCTACAGCTTAGGTCTTCGAGGCAAACGAGTCTGCTCCAGTCCCGGATCTCTGAACCAGTACACCAATAACCTAATAACAGCTTTCACATCCCGCAGCTATCCTCCTAATCTGGTACAGAAACAAATTGCCAGAGCCACTTCCTCATCCCCCCAAATTCAGAACCTTTAACAGAAGAACCCCAGAAGTGCCCCTCTTGTCACCGGATACTTTCCGGGACTGGAGTGGACTCTGAATGTCGTTCTCCAGCAAGGATACGACTTCCTTAAATCCTGCCCTGAAATGAGATGACATCCTTCCTACTCCACCGAGAGTGTCTTTCCGCCGCCCACCTAACCTCCGTAATCTCCTAGTCCAGCCCTATGAAATCCCCAAACCACCTTCCCTACCTTCTGGCTCCTACCCTTGTAACCGCCCTCATTGTAAAACCTGCCCTATGCACCCTTCCACCAACACTTACTCCAGTCCTGTAGCCTGGAAGGTGTACACAATCAAGGGCAGAGCCACTTGCAATAGCACCCATGTGATTTACCAACTGACATGCCTGGGAGGAGGATGACAACAAAACCCCGGAGGTTGTTGGGTTCAATCCTTCTTGGAAAGGGATTAATGTAGGAATTGACACCAGATGATCACTTAGAATTTCTGAACATCCTGAGAATGGTCGTGGATAGTTTTAACAAGCTGTTGTTGATAAAGGAAGGTATTCACTAAAGTGATAGTTATATAGAAAGCTTTCACCCAACCACAAGTAAGAAGTACACTATCTTCTTGTGCATTTTGTGATAAGACAGTCTCACAGACTATTGCCTGTTTCTTTTTCTTGACATACTGAAATAAAGCAAAAGATTAAATGAAATTAAACATGATGTTTCATCAATTAGGCCACTACACCTACAAATCACAATCCTCAGATGTAAAGTAAACAACCATGTTTGCCGACATATCTTATCATCATAAGGCATGTGTTGAAGATAATAGAGATATATTTCCTCGCTATATATCTGAATTAAGACACTTAGTGAAATTACATTTCGAACAAGTCTTTTCGGGACATGTTAAAATAAGGAGTTTTCAAGGGCCCTTAAAATTTAGTCATTGAAATAAGAATTTTTTTAAGGATTTTAAGGAGGCGTACAAACCCTGTCAATTGAAGAAGACTTTGGGAACCACAACACAAAATATTTTTACAAAATGTTAAGAAATCAAATCAAAGGATACAATCCACGAAACTTCTGTTTCAGGGGAGAGATCATATGTAAACAACTACAGCTAGGCATTAAACTTTTATGAGTCCCCTATAAAATTTTATCTAGGTGTCTCCTAAAGAGGGCACAAGAACAACTAGAACAACAATTTCAGACTATCAAGCAGGCTTCCAACCTAATAGATCATGCCCAGAATAGATCTTTAATATTAAAATATTCTAAAAATTAAAGCAATCAGGTCAAAACCAACAGTCTGCACATTCGTGGATTTTAAGGAAGCATATGACTCCACAGATGGACAGTTTCTATTTAACATTCTCGAATGGGCTAGACACCAAAATCTGAAAACTAATTGAACAGACAATGACAAAAAGCAAAACTAAAACTAAATTCATAGATGAAATTTCAGTAACATTCTTAATTAAAACAGGAGTAAGACAAAGAGATGGAACCTTGGCACCATTATTCAAATTGGTTTTAGACAAAGTAAGACAGAATGGGAACTGGAATTAAGAAAACAAAATTTCTGAAAGCCAATTGAAATAGGAAGAGATTGTGAGATTTACAAGGGTTGTAGCCCCAGTGAAACCACCAAATACAAATTGACAAATTTTATTGCTACTTGGAGCATGAACATAGAGACTGGTTTACGAGAGACCATGGCAGCCAAGAAGCAGCTTGTCCAAAGACATTAGCGCAGAGACGACACTTCCAAGGAGTTGACTGTTGGTTTATCGGTGCTATCGCCGCCACAAGTTAAAGGAAAATTGAATATCTCTTACTTAGCATCTGCAGATGACATTGCAATTGTAACTGACAGAAGAAACAGCAATAAAACAAACTGAGACCCACAAAGAATGTGCAAAGAAGGTTGGTCTGTAAATCTCCTTTAAGACGATTGAATTTATCAGCACTCCAAATTAGTTATTCCAAAATGCAAAACAAATTATGGTGATATCAACAGAACCAAACACTTTACATATCACGGCAAAGTTACTGAACCAATAGAACTTGAGAAAATAGCACAAAAAAACACAGATTACAGAAAATCAAGAACATTTGAACTTGTTCAAAATATAGGTAACTGTTGAGAGGCACTAAAATCAGGCACTTCAACACAATTATCAAACCAACAGTCACATATGCAAGTAAAACACTAATTGAATGGAAAACTAGATTTACAAGAAATTAAGAAAGTAGAGAGAAAAATGTAAAGTTTTACTCTCCATGGCACAGCACGGTATTGAGTGTTGAGATGTTGGCAGCGGCCATAGCGGACCAATAGTAGCACAGACAACAACAGCCAATCAGTTATCACGTTAATAGTTGTTTCCCCTTCACAGTAGACTGTAAACTGAATATGATTGTGTGTGTGTGTATATATATATATATATATATATATATATTTCGAAACACATGAAACTTCCTGCGGAAGATGATAATTTTATTATAATCGTAAAGAAACACAATCACACAAGAACGCAATACTATCACTGTTATTTACTTATATCACGACAATGAAGTAATAACTTTTGGCGAAGTACAATAACATTGAGAAGGAAGCACTAAAATATTTGTGTAAATTGGAGATAATTAAAGATGGGATACAAGTTTTTGGCTTTGACCGATGACTTCATGTCGGAAAACCTGTGGGATAATAGCGTAATACTTATGTATTGTAGATAATCACACGTCTCAGCCCAAAAATCTGCACGTTCGGTGCTCACTTGCAGAGAAAAAAGAAGAAGAAAGAAAGAAAGAAAAAAATATCTTGTTTAACCTAAACCTTACCATCAGAGTTACAGATAACTTTTAAAAGACAAAATTGTACCTTTGACTCCATCAAAACAAGAAACATTCGAATACTGCGCGAATAAAAAAAACCAGCAAATTTCATTGGCTGCCATGCACTACCGCGTGATTGGCTGGTCACCTGTGGTGTGGCTGTAGCCAACACCTGAACACACTACACTACGCCGCGACAATTTGTAAAATAAAGCCGAAAAATTATTAGTAAAATTCAGGGACCATGATACACATAAGATGGATACAGACTGCAGACCACAAGGGCAATCGAAAAAGTATATTGAAACTGACATCAAAAAGAGACTAACAAAGTTTCACGGACACCTAGACAGATTACATGGAAACAGGTTAACTGAAAGTTTGTTGGACTATCTTACATCACTCAAAGCAACAATACCCTGGGTAACTGAAGTAAGGAGGATTTAACAAAAGCAAAAATTGACAAGTGGAAGTTTACTACAGAGACAGAACCTAAACCATACCGACCAATGTGGACTGAAGGAAGAAAGAAGGCCTTTGGGGAGAAAATAAGAAGAACTTTAAGAAATATTAAAAATCACCTGCTTAATGTTATCCCATGGGGGACATTTTCTAAAAATAATATTATAATAAGTGAGGAAAAGGGAACTCAATAATACAGGATAAATGCAGCTCATATGAGTTGTAGTAGTTGCAGTGTTCTTGTTGAATGCTATAGTTGGAATACCCATACCACATTCTGTTGATAATACCAAACAATGTTACTGTTGGATCATTCATATCAGTGAGGGTCACATAGCCTTGCTCGAGGGGAGGATCGCCATCAAGGACAGGAGTCAACAGTGGCACCATAAAATAACTATGGGTTCAGTAATACAAAAACATATGCCCAAGAGAAATTTATTTAATGTTAAACTTACAGAGTTACTTGTGTAACATGCATTATGAATTGAATAGATTATGTACTGAACAATAGGTACAATGTCTAAACTGTTTTCAGAAACCTTTTGATACATAAAAGAACATGATACAATAAGTAAATCTTAAAAATTTAAAAGAATAATTTGTCCCATTTCGAAAGACACACAAAAAACTTTTTCCAACAAATTGAAAGAAGATTAAATTCGTTTCTTTGAGCTATCATAGTGTTTCATTATAGTTTTGGAGGGGGGGGGGGGGCGCCAGTGTACTTTCTTTTCTGGAAGTGGGTGCCCAGAATACTTTTATTTGGAAAGGAGTTGCATATTTAAAAAGGTTGAAAACATGCTGATTTGTATCCAAGGAAACATTGAAGAAAAAATAAAATATTTTCATATCAGCTTGAACAGAGTAAACACACACAGTACCATCATATGGCAAAAATTAATTATGTTAAATGGACATAAACATAGGTTGTATGTTCTAACAGTATGGTACATTACAACATGACATGCAAAGTAACATGTACTATTGTAATAATAATAAATGATCAGCTTGGTGTTTAATATAAAGTATTTATTTAAAAATATCATAACCTATATCAATTTAGTTCATTGATTGATCATCAGGGCAGTTTTGAGTCCTGAGAATGTACTGCCTGATGATGTACCGTACAATCATTGAATGAAACTGATATTTTTAAAATAAATATTTTATATGACACTACCAAGCAGAAAATGTGTGTTATTATTATTATTTGACGTTCAAAATGCTCTTGGACTTTTTATTTAATCATTAGAATAGCTTCAAAATTATATAAACAATTTATCTTCAGTTTTCTACTACCAACCTGTAGCCTATCTATTATCTATCACAGGCCAAGAGAGAAAAATAAAAAAATGTATCAACATATACAGTAACTCCCTACATCAAAACTGCACATCATATCCACTGAAATTAAATATCTGGTGGATTTAAACTACTACCACTTGTATGCTGCAGAATTGTATGTGTGTCTGACTGAATTTAAAGTCAATTAACCAATATAGATGGAATAAAATAATTTAAAGTCTATGACAAACAATGAATTTCCTGTCAGACATTATCTATAATCAAAGTCACGATATGTCCCAAAAGTATTTATAATTGCAAAATAGGATACAGAAAATATTATTTCTATCACAGAAATGGAGGGTATAAAACTATTTGGTTTATTTGCAACAGCATGACCTATGACAAACATGTCTTTCACATTTTCGCGCATGACAAGTTTAACGAGTAATTGTGTAGTGGCACATAGCTAAATGTTGACGGTCATCAATGTGTCAAAACAAACTAATAGGCTAATACAGGGCTGTAACCATGTCAGATTACATTCTTCTTTTAAAAGCTAATACGCCAAAACCAATGTCTCTTCTTTTTTTAATACAAATAACCTTATTGCTGCTCACTAAATATAAAGTCACTAATAAAAGACGTTCCAATCGGATAGCAATAATGTATAAATATTCCAGCTGTATCCAATTTGATGTAAGACTAATAGAATTCCTACCCATTTATTACTTCAGAATTTCAGTTTCTCCACTTACCATCCCTTCTCTTAGAGAAGCAGTCCAGAGACGGCTTCAGTGTCCAAATACCACGAGAACCACAATAGTAAACAAAGTAACGGAATCCCTAACTTCAAATAGTCATATGATCGGGGAGCAACTACAGGTGACTCAGATTTCCCATATCAACAGCAGAATCGACAACTGTTTGTATAGCTGTAGCCTACTTCACTACTTTCAGTGTTAATTCCAAGCTCTTACTTTCTCACGCCCAAGCACCGAGATATTCTAAATATATAATTGCAAATAGCTCAGTTGAAACAATTTCCATTCAAATTATTTTGCAATGAACTTTGCACGTGTTTGTTTGTTGTGGTTGTATTACGGAAGCAACGTTTACTCTTCCTGACTGCACACACTCCCACGGCATGCATGTGACAGAGATGTTTTTTTCACTTTTACTCTCATAACGAGGCGTATCATGTCACTCTTGATGTAATTGTTATGCGGACAATTATTTAACTTCACAAACGGGATATTCTGCTCATGATCTTCGTTTTTTTTAATGACGTCATACAGCAGACTGTCAGACGACCCCTCCACAAAGCTACAGTAGTAGCTCACTAGCTGTTTAGTAACAACAGAGAGAGAACGGAATGCTGACAACACTGTAGTAGAAAGAGCGCCGAAGTTACTGTGTGTATACAAATATTCTGTGATAACTTGTCTGGTGTCTGTTTTGACAATAATCTCAATTCTTCCGTGTTTTAATTGTAATATCTTTTCCTTTAGGACTTTGACATAACAATGGTACATGACGCTAATCTGGCAAGGTGTTCGCGGTAGCAGCATCTTGAAGTGCGGCTTCTCCAACAAAGCGGAGAATGATTCGCTTCAGTATTATAATTCTGCCGCTATGTTTATGTAAGTTTATTTTCTTGTTCTGTTAGTTTTTTTTTCGTCAGGCACCCACATGAAAAGGCAAATAAAGGAAAAACACATCTTGATGTTTATAATCCATTCATATATCTAGTATAACAATCTTATGAAATATAAATTGTACTTGCTGTGCATAATATGTTTAATCGCTTGGAAAAACTGCACTAATAATACAATGACAGCAAAACGGAAGTGGCTATGCCACTATGCGAAAAATACTCCATCGACTATATTTACAACCTGTTCAACCTTTGGTGTGGATATATTGCATTATAATGCATTCATGTGGGATGTGGAGTAAGGTAATGGTATTGATCTGGATACATGTAACCAATATGCATTTGAAATTGCCCTTTACTTATGAATATAAACAACTTGCTTGGTTTTTGAGTGCATGTGTAATTACTATAGTAAACTTTGTATTTCATTCTTCAGTGCTAGAATAAACTCTACTTGATTTCATAGCAGTTGCCGTAGAAAAAATAATGAGGAGAAATAGTGTGACAATAGAAATTGGTCTAAATATGTGTTCCAAAAACTGAAAAGTCCTGTAACATTGATGTATTCAAGATAGTGTTCACTGTGAATGGGTAGCCTATTTCTTAAGTTTGGGTTTAAACTGTGACGAAAAGGTTGTCACTGTGTGGAAGAGTAAGTTAAAAAAATGTTTTGAGTTATGTATGGCTTCATTGAATCCTCAGTAGGGGCATTAGATTTACCTTTTCTATGGCCTCTGTGAATATGTCCAGTTGATTGTTTTTGGTACTGAGAAGTGTCTCTTTCTCTTCTAATATGTTATGGGCCTTTGCTGAATGTGATTGTATTGAAATGGCTATTAATTACCTTCCCACACATTCCTCAATCACTAAATTGATGATGTTCTGATGTCCCAGAACATGTACTATCAATCAATCTCTTCTTTACTGTCAAGTTATGCCAAAAATTTCTTTTGCCCTCCAATATATCCAGTTCCTCCACATTACTTATCTAGCTCATCTAATCTGCAGCATTGTTCTGTTGCTGTCTATTGCTCCCATTTCATTTCCATAAAGACTACACTCCAAATCTACAATTAAATTTATATTCAAGGTTAACCATTTTCTGTTCATGTCGAAACACTTTTCTTGCCGTTGTCAGTCTACACGTTTATTTCTTCTCAACTTTGGACATCATCAGTTATTTTACTGCCCACACAGAAGAAATCATCTAGTATTGTTTCCTAATCTAATTCCCTCAACTTGATTTAATCTGATTAAAATCCATTTCCCTTGTTTTATTTTTGCTAATGTTCATCTCGATACCCTCCATTCAAGACCCTTCCATTTTGATCAATTGTACTTCTAAGTTCTTTGCTGCCTATAACAGAATTACTGTGTCTGACAAGGGGACCACATGGGTATCAGGTTTTAGAATTTTTTGATATATATGGTACACAAGGTTCAGAACTCAAATAATAATAGGCCAAAGCCATTCGACTCAACTCTCAAATATTCTTGAGAAAATCGACTTTGAAATTTTGTAAGTGTAAGAACCAATCATCAAAGCATTGCAGCATCTGTCAGTATAGCTTAAGTGGTAGTGTTGTGGTCTTACAATCATAGGGTCAGTGATTCAAATCCTGTCCTGCCAATTCCCCCGCCCCCCACTCCCACATTGTATTTTATAGTAGGTTGTTAATCTTGATGGTTTCAATGAAACCATAAGTTACATTGTTTACAGTATTGGCTTCACTATTTTCTTTTTTTACTTTGTTGATCTAGGCTTTGCAGTCATTGGTTAGGTTTGTTCTTGCTTGTTCGTTGAATATTTGGCTCAGATGTTTTATTTATTTATTACAGAGGGTGTTGAGCCCCCTGACTGGGTGCGCTGAGCCACGGCGCCCAGCATCACTGTTAGTTGTTGACAGTAGACTTTGTTCAGTTTGTAAAGAGCTATGACACTGTTTTTGGAAAAGCATCTCCTGGGTACTAATGGCTTTTCAAGTAGCTAACCTACTCAACCATTGTCTTCTATGACAAGTTTTTGAGCTCGTCTACAAACATACAAACAAAAACTTACACAACACGTGGAATTAGAGATCCCAAAATGTTTTATATAACTAAATTCAAAAACAAAATACAATATGTCACAGTGGGATTCAAACCACTGACTCTATGATTGTGAGGCCAGAATGCTACCGCCTGGGCTACACTGACATATGCTCAATCTGTTTCAATTAATGGTACTTACGTGTACTTTGCAATACTTCAATGTCAATTTTCTCGAGAATTTGTAAGAGTTGTGTCGAATGGCTTTAGGTTATTGTTATTTTAAGTTCTGAACTTCATGTAATATAAATAGAAAGACATTCTAAAATGCTATACCACTGTGGTCTCCTTATGAGATAAATCACTCCCTGAACTTTTATTTACTTCGTTTTGCCTGCCATTTACTAAATTTTTATTTATTTATTCCGTGCCCAGCTGCAACCTACACTGATAGCCATTCAGACTGCAACAGCTAGGAGGACCGTAGATATTCCAGCCAAATTTATTTGGGAGCTAACACATTGTACAAAGATCACATGATTGAAAATACAGCCCCATGTGAAGTCAGGAAGACAATGAAATCAGTATTGAGTGTAGCTGCCGTTGGTTGGCTATAACAGCTGCTACACATCTCACCATTGAATCAAAGAAGCCTCGGATTTGTTTTTGTGGTATAGCAGTCACTGATACTTCCGTATAATGCCAAAGTTGATCTTTGTAATGCCAGTTGGTAATCCCAAGGCTAGTCTTTCCACAGTCATCAACCAGACATTTTCAATGGGTGAGATATCAGAAGAATAGTACGGCAAAGTGAACTATTCAATTTGATGGATGATGAAGTCTTTAACACTTCTGTTGCAGTGTGGCAATCTGAAAGCTCTGTTGTGGGAGTACAACAGGCTCCAAAACTTAGAAATATAATTCTGGCTGTTTAGTGTACTATCAGTGTGTATTAGGGGGTCAAAGGAGTTGATTCCATTACCACCCCATACCCTAATACTGGGTGTACGACCAGTGTGGTGGTGCATAAGACAACAGTTCAAGTCATTCACCACAGTGTCTTCATACTCTTTATCTGATCTTCATGATGGAGCAGGCAGAATCTGGATTGAAATGACATTTTTACTAGTAAATGCACTTTGAAGCTGAAGACACATATAGGCCCTAAATATTGGAAGGAGTGAGCACAACACTGCATTGTCGTGTGTGTGTGTGTGTGTGTGTGTGAGAGAGAGAGAGAGAGAGAGAGAGAGAGAGAGAGAGAGAGAGAGAGAGAGAGAGAGATATGCACTGCATTTGCTACATTCTTTCTTTCTTTTATTTTATATTTATTTTTTCTTTTACATTGAAAGAATGAAAACAATAACTCATGATTGCAGCTACAGTTAAACAACAGGATGAGTCTGTAAGAATTAGTCTTCAAAAGAGAATTAACCATACTAAATTAATATAATTAATTAATGTCATACTAATAATTAATCATACTAAATGCATTACTTTAGCATTATTCAAAATTATGAACGAGTTTTAGCATATACTTAAAGCACACTGGTTACTATAAGGAAATAATAACTTGTGTAGCCTATAGACAGACAGACATTTTACCATACAATTGATGATTATGACTGATGTCCACTGAAATTATCACCATTGCTTTAAATAAAGGTGTGCTGTAATCACTTTTCTGTGTCTGTAACAGCTCCTTCTGGCCTCATAATGCAGTACCTTAGCAGTTTTGGTTTGGGAGGTGGTATTGGATTATATCTTAGAAGTACTATCTTCTTTTCTATGTTGGAGCCAACACAACTATTCATTTTTTCCTTTCTTACTACTCACTCAAGTGTTAAATTTTACTTAAAATGTTGACAGCACAGCATGTTTATGTTGACAACGGACGGAAATGGTTGGAAATAAGGCGGCCAATGACGGAGCAGCTGCAAGTAGCCAATCAGAATACAAACAGTTTCAATTATTTTGTGAGAAAGTAATTGTCGTTTTTGTTGTGGTCTTCAGTTCGGAGACTGGTTTGATGCAGCTCTCCAGACCTACTCTATCCCGAGCAAGCCTCTTCATCTCCTCATCACAACGGCTACCCCCATCCATTTGAATCTGCTTACTATATGCATTTCTTGGTCTCCCTCTATGATTTTTTCCCCCCACACACTCTCCTCCAATGCTAAATTTACGATTCCCCGATGTCTAAGAATGTGTCCTACGAATTGATCCCTTCTTTTAGTCAAAGTATGTCAAAAATTCCTTTTCTCTCCAATTCTGTTCAGTACCTCCTCATTAGTTACACGATCTACCCACCTAATCTTCACCATTCTTCTGTAGCACCTCATTTCAAAAGCCTCTATCCTCTTCCTGTCTAAACTATTTATTATTCAAGTTCCCCTCCCGTACAAGGCAACACTCCACACAAATGCATTCAGAAAGGACTTCCTTACATTGAAATTAATATGTGACATTAGCGAATTTCTCTTTTTTCAGTGCTTTTCTTCCCATTGCCATTCTGTATTTTATATTTCTCTGTACTGCAACCATCATATGTTAATTTACTGTCCAAGTAACAAAACTCATCTACTACTTTTATTGTTTCGTTACCTAATCTAATTCCTTCTACATTGCCTGATTTTCTTAGACTGCATTCCATTACCCTTGTTTTGCTCTTGTTAATGTTCATCTTATATGCTCCTTTCAACACTGTCCATTCCGTTCAATTGCTCTTCTATGTCCTTTACTGTCTCTGACAGAATTACAAGGTCATCAGAAAACAAAATGTTTTTATTTCTTCACCCTGAACTCTTAATTTCTTCGCCAAATTTCTCTTTGCTTTTCTTCACGGTTTGCTCATTATACAAATTGAATAACATTGAAGAAAGGCTACACCCCTGTCTTACTCCCTTCCCAAGCCCTGTGTCCCTTTCATGCTCTTCAACTCTTAATACTAGCTGTTAATGTACAAGTTGTAAATAACCTTTTGTTCCCTATATTTTACCCATGCTGGCTTCAGAATTTGAAAGATGTATTTCAATCAACATTAACAAAAGCTTTCTCCAAATCTACAAAAGCTAGTAATGTAGGTTTGTCTTTCTTTAACATATCTTCTAAGATAAGCCGAAAAGTGAGTATTGCCTCCTACATCTTCCCCGAAGTCAGCATCTATCAGCCATTCCATCATTCTGCACTGTAAATAATTAGCCTAGTGTTAAAATTTTGCAACCTTGACTTATTTAACTGATGGTTCTGTAATTTTCAAACTTGTCCGCACCTACTTTCTTTGGAATAGGGATTATTACATTTTTCTTAAAGTATGAGGGTATTTTGCCTGCCTCATACATCTTATGCACCAGTTGAAATAGTTTTGTCATGGCTGGCTCTCCCAGAGACTTCAGTAGTTCTGAGAGATGTTGTCCACTCCAGTATCATTGTTTCGACTTTATTCTTTCAGTGCTCTGTCAAAGACATCTCTCAGTATAGTATCTCCTGTTTCATCTTCACCTACTTCCACTTCCCTTTCCATAATATTGTGTCTATGTTCATTTCCTTCGTAGAGCCCCTCTATATACTCTTTCCATCTTTCAGCTTTCCCTTCTTTGCTAAGAACTGGTTTTCCATCTAAGTTCTTGATTTTCGTAGAGCTGTTTAGCCTCTTTTTTTTGTCTCTTAATGTCTCTCTTATTTTCCTATGGGTGGTATCTAATTTTCCCCTATTTACACATTATTCTCCAGATTTGCATTTGCCTTGCAGTCACTCTTGCCTACCGGTAGTTATTTTTCACTTCCTGTCAGTCTCATTTCTTAGTTGTCTGTACTCCATATTACCTGCTTCATTTGCTGCATTTTTATATCTTCTCCTTTCATCAATTAAATTTAGTATTCCTCTGTGAAATCAAAGTTTTTTCCTCCTAAGGGTCTTGTCTTTCTACCTAGTTGCTCCTCTGCTGCCTTGGCTATTTCATCTCATAAAGCTACTCATTCCTCTTCTATTGTTATATTTTCCCCGCTTCTGTCAATTGTTGCCTAAACCTCCTTCTGAAATTCGCAAGTACTTCAGGTACCTTCAATTTATCCAGGACCCATCTCCTTATATTCCCATCTTTCTGCAGTTTTTTCAGTATTACTGGCCTATTCCATGTATACAACCTCCTTTCATGATTCTTTAACCAAGTGTCTGTTATGATTAAATTATGCTCTTTGCAAAATTCTGCCAGGTGGCTTCCTCTTTCATTCCTTTTTCCCAGTCCATATTCGCCTACTATTTTTCCTTCCTTTCCTTTTCCTACTACCGAATTCCAGTCCTTCATCACAGTTCAGTTTTGCTCTCCCTTAACTGTTTGAGTAATTTCCTTTACCTCCTCATACATTTCTTCAATCTCCTCATAAGTAATTATAAAAAACAAAAGCCCATAAAAAAACTGTATGATGCTTCCCCTCTTTCACATATTGTAATGAATCACAACATGGTTAAGTTTTATGTATGGCAGCATCGGTGTAGTGAGCTAGTATTGAAAACAAAATGTTCCCTTTATGATAATAATTAATTTACTTATCGGACAAGAGTACATACTAGAACCTGTCAACCATATAGCAAGAAGCAGCATTAATTATGGTTAACAGAATGGTCTATGCCCCTCATTCTATTGCAACTGTCAGGCATATATTTCATTGTAAGTAGCAAAGAAGTGAAGTGAGTAAGTCATGTTTCTGACCATTAACATATAAGGATGTGAGGTTCCACGATGTAGGCAATTTTTAAAGAACTACATCGCTTTTCTGAATGATTAAAAAACACTTATTTGCATCTTTTTCATTAAGCAATTGACTGGTTCCCAAAACATTTTTTGTTACCAAGAAATTACATACCTGTAACATAAAATTTCACTTACCTATTTCACTAAACTTTTAGTGTGTAAATCTTATTATAAGACTTGTAGTAAGATGATTGTTTTATGGAGCCACTACTACCTCCTCATAGTTCGAACCACCACTCCCCTTTAGCAAGCGCACCATCTCAACCATTTTATGAATACAATTATGGGGAATTCTTTACCCTGCATAAATCTAAACCCACATAAATTCACAGTTTGGCAAGCAGCGCAAAATTCTTAGGTAGTTTGTATATTTACCAATGATTACTTCTTTTTTAGAGATTTTCAGTTAAATCAGTTGCTCTGCCATAAGAATCAATGTTGCTGCCTCAAATATCAACATGATTACAAACGACATGAAGGGATCCATGGTGGCCAAGCGCTCTCCAGCGCGTCAGTCACGGTCCGCACGGCCACAGCGCTCAGGGTTTCGAATCCCCCCTCGGGCATGGATATTTGTGTCGTCCTTAGTCTTAGCTAGTTCGTAAGTAGTTTGTAAGTTTAGGGACTGATGAACCCATAGTTAAGTCCCATAAGCTCTACAAACGTTTTTTGAAGGGATCCATCCTCAGCACTCAAAATCTTAAAAGCACATGTGCACCATTATATTATTGTGTAATCTATGGGACAAACTTATAATACTAGGCTACTCTTCCTGACAGTTTTTCATCCTAGTGTGTCACAGTTGGCCATACTATCTGTGCAACATTTGTAGTTAACTGCTAAATCTAAAGTAGGTCAAATCCAACTCCTAGACTCTTGATGTGCCACAAATAGTTACATGAGTTATCACTAAACATAGAGTAAAACTCAGTTGTAACTTGTCAGTAATTCTTTCTTTGTGATCAAAGTTGGGTAAGCAAATTTTGAGGTTCAAAGATCATATGATTATTTCTGTATTGTTTTCCACATTGAAAATGCCATTAGGCATGCTAAAGCAGTCAGCATTATCCACTCTCCAAGCAGAGACCGGTGTTAATGAATACTAAGAGGTAACAAGGTCATTGAGTGTGCTAAGTATAGGTTCTAACATACTTAGTGCTTAAGTTGCCACAGTCTCAAATTAAAAGGGAAGCAACAAAGGTGCTATAGTTAGATGTAATTTGTTCTGATAGTTGTAGTTGCAGCTGAAATTTACTATAGAATCTTTGCTTTTAGGCACAATTTTGTCAGTGGAAAGTCAGGCTTGGAATTCAAAATTAAACAGACCGGGATTCAGAGGTTACTATGGTGACCGAGGCTATGAAGAGACAACACAGGCACCAAAAAAGAACAATATTAATAATAATGTTGGTAAGTATTAGGATGTTATGTTGTTTGTTCAGAGAGTGAAGTGCCTGATTAACCCTATATTTTAAACATTATTTATGTGAGTAAATTTCTGTGCTAAAGTTGTAAAAAGTTTCAGTTGTACAGCACAGTATTATGTTAAGTAGTGAAATTACACCAAATTACCTACCTGATACTGGTGTTTATTGGAGCATTTAAAATGTTATTTTTCATACATTTTCCAGATGTTTTCCTGCATTTGGTTTTCTCTTTGGTTTCTGTTGAATAAAACTTTGCTTTCAAAATGTATTGATTTCCCCCTTTTAGTTTTGATAGTACTTTCTCTCAAGTTCACAGTTCTCATCACCTTTATTTGTGTTCATACTTTTTTATAACTGCATCTCTCGAGAAATCATTGATTGTTCTTCATATATATTGACAATTTCTGTTCATGATTTTGTAATACATACAATACACTAGTCGGTCAGAGCATTACAACCACCTACCTATCATCAGTATAAATAACATGTCACACCTGACAAAGAATGCTGCTAAACAAATGTGCTCAGTTCATATGTAATTCCAGATAATGTGTTGTGTGTGAGTAGAATGAAAAAGTGTGTAGGGCAAGAGAAACTAAAGCAATCATCTGTTGCCATTAACTGTGCAGCACATCGGCTCTTCATGATATCAAGCAAAAATCTAAGGAAAAAATTTCGTAAGTAGAATTTGAACTGAAAAGACCACAATACATTGTGTAAATTTTAACCGTGTACATGAATGCAGTAGTTAGGCAGCAGAATGGAAGGCAGTGCATCAGGCCAAATACTGGAAATGACAACGAAAGTGTAAGACTACTTTAAATGTCTGTCTAGCCTTGTGTTTCATAAAATATAATTTTTGCTTACATACAAACAGCTAACAATGAAGGTATTGTGCTCATCTACACTTTAAATGAAGTGATTCAAATAAAACTTGCTGTTACACATTCGTTTTTATAATTCATTAACCGTATTAAGTAAAGAAAAAGAAAAAAAAAACTACTTGTAATGAACATATTTAATTTACCCTTGGCTTTATAAAAACTTATTTCTAAAATCTGTCTCCACAAAATAAACTGTGCATAAAACATAGCTTTTATTCAAATGCTCTGGGCCATTCTTTCTCAAAATTTTATCCAAGATAGCTCTTCGCTTGCAAATAACCCACTGCATGTATCTATAAGAAATTATAAAAAAGGCTAAATCAAAGTTTTAAAGACACTCTTCATTAAAAGTAAACAATCTCGAGAAACCTAATAGTAGCCTCCTTAAATTAGCATATTTAGAATTCTCTATTTTTCAGTAATTTGAAGAAAGATTTTGGAGTGCATCACTGTTTGTAGTTAGCTATTACAGCCGTATGTAGCATATATACTCCCCTCCCCCCTTCCCAACCATTTTCTACTTCTATAAAGTAAGCCGATGTATGATGTGAGTGTTCACAATTCAAAATATTGAAACATTTTGGCCATTTCAGGGCTGTTCAAAGAAATTCAACAGCGAAGTTTAAAATCGAACCCGGTTTTCCCACTTTAGGCCGTGGTCGTCTTAACCAATTAGGCTACACAGGCACACTTCCCTTCCAATTCATATTCTCAACTTTTAACCCCTGCCCATTGATTGTTCTTGCTTGCAGCCTATACTGGATTCCTACAAAGAATCCGGCGTTGATACGTGTCCGAATTGAAATTGACTAATTGTAAAATATGACACCAACAGACAAATTCATAAAATTACGGCTGTTAATGTTAACAAATGGTGACCTTTATTTCGGGCATGTCTGAGTTAACAGACACCATATCAATAATTGTAAGTGTTTCACAATGTTAATTAGCTGTTCACTGCCAGTTTTAGTTTAGGACTCACACCACTAGGAGGTGCTCAGGAGAGCTGTTGCTCATTTCAATGAAGAGTTTCTGCTATTATCTTTATAAGCTAGATGGTCAGGGTTTTCAGCATGCCGTGAGATGAAGTTCAAACCAAGTCCAAATATTAAATGCTTGCAGATGCCAACCCTTCATTACGGAAGTCATTGTCATCTTAGGCTGTTCATACAGGCAGTGAGCAGCAGGCTGGGCAGAGCACAGGTGTCTCGGAACAGACAGTGCACTAAACACTCCTAATGATGGGCACTACAGTTGATGACCAATGTATGTGTCAATATTAACACCATGACTGAAGTGGGCAGGTGAGTGTTGTGACTAGATTTTGGCAGAGATTATTGTTTGGGGAGCATTGACATGGGCTTCTGTAGGTTATGTGGAGCTCATGTAGTGCACCTTGTTGTCCAAGAAGATTCGTACACTGGTTGCAGACCGTGTACACACCTCCATGATGATCCTGTTTCCCAATGGTAATGGCATGTTTCAAGAAGGCAATGCAGCATGTCCCAAGGCTAGGGTTGTGATCAAGAGGTTTGAAGAACACAGTGGTAAGTTGCAATTGATGTGCTGGCACCCTAACTCTGCAGGTCTAAAGCTGATCACACATGTCTGGAAAGTGCTTGAACATGGCATCAGAGCTCATCGGCCCCCTGCCTGGAATTTACGGAAATGACGTGACTTGTGTATGCAGGTGTGGTGCTAATTCCCTCCAGCGACCTAGCAAGGCCACATTGCTTCGATGCCAAGTCACATGCTGCTGCCAAAGGTGGATTAGGGAGCTGGTTATCATGTTCTGGCTGATCAGTGAATGTCCTAAGCAGTTTACTGGTTAGTTGCCTTTGTTCTACAATTATTTCTTTGATATTTTATATATATTTTTAGTAATGGAAAGTCCAGGTTGGAATTCAACAAACAATACAATGACACAAAGACGTATGACGAGCTGTGACAGGCACATAAAAAAGACACACACACAACACTTAAGCTATCAGCCATTGGTCTTCCTCAGAACAGAGAGCATTCATACAATTACACAGGCACACTTCACTGTCACACAACCTTCATTTCCCACAGCTGCACTCTGATTCAGTTGTGTGACTGTGTGAATGCTCTATATTTGAGGAAGGCCAATGGCTGATAGCCTTTTCTTATGTGCCTCTCACTGCTTGTCACGTGCCTTTGCATTGAATTGTAAACTGTCCTTATTATATTGTTGATATCTTCTTCTAGCAGTTATTTATTTGTGTCGAACTACTGGGTGTAACCTGATCAATGATTTTCCAACACTGATGTGTGCTCCATTCTCTGTGATCTTTCAACTTCACTTCCTTGTTCTCCTTTGGGCATCTATACATAAAAACTTTCTTCTTGTTTGTAGTTTATTCATTGCTCCAACATTCTAGTTATGTTGTTGATATTTGTGTGTCTATTGACATTTCAGCTGCAAAACCTAAGGTGAGAGCAGGAGTTGGACTAAGTGCCTGGGGCATTATTGGTATTGTGCTGGCAATAATCTTTGCTGCAGTTGGACTGTACTATGTCATCCTTTTTTACCCAATTTTGTGCAAAGAAGAAAGAAAATATAATGTCATTGAATTAGATGCTGTCTGATCACATTCCTAAGTGAGAACATCTCATTTTATTTCATTTGACCAATGTCATTTGGTTTGACTAGTTAAGTAGGTAACTTTTTTTACAAATGAATTATTACAAAGGTAATTATTTTTTTAGTATGTAAGTACAGAACTCCAACTTCCTTCATCTAGAATAATAGATCATGTCTTATTTCGAATATAGTGGCAGTTGATTTGATGGTTGGTTTACCAAATAGAATCTTGAAACTTGAATCTGGAACAATTGGTAAATGAAGAAGAGAGAACAATTTTTTTATTACATTATCAGTTGCTATGTATCGACCAACAATAACTCGGTCCCTGTGATACCTTTTGACAACAGGATTGTAGTCTTAAAATTTGGAATAATTAATTACTGCTCTATAGTCACGCATGTATGATACTATAATCTTTTATTGGAGGTGAGGAAGGTTATATTGACTGATAATTATCATTGTTTTAAAACAATTTTAACCCGGTCTATAGACGTATTATAGCCTTTTATCTGTACGTGTGTAAGATAAACAATGTAACATTATTTGAAAGTACAATGGAGTTTGTTTCCACATAAGCTATTTTATACCAAAGCCATGTGATTCCAAGACAGAGATTGACAACTACTTACAATTTTTTACTCTTTACACAGTTAGAGGAGATGGTGTCTGATAAATAAAAAATGGTTGCTGTCTTTGTTTCATTTACTGAATGTTTGAATACACAGTTATTAGTATTACAGATACCTTACTCCCTGCTGTGTTTCTTGTAAGTTATTTATTTTTGTAACATTTTATACTATTCATGTACTTAATTATTTTGTAATATCTACAATATTGTAACATATGAAAGGGCATCACAAAATTTGAAGGAACAGATTTTTAAATGATTTTTCTTCATACACTTTTATAGAAATTTTTTGATTATTTTAATATCGAAATCATTCTGACCAGAGTAACATGTAACTGTGAAATTGTATACTGATATTTATAGATTTTTGATGTCATTTACCTGTAGTTGTTGTTCTAAGAGAAGTGTATTTGAAGTTCTAGATATGTATAATAATCTTTGTACAGAATGTGCTCTCTGTACTGAAATATTTGGGGTTGGTGGGAGAACACAATCTTACTGTATGTAAGAGAACATAGTATTTCATCTGTCAGTTTTTTGTCCTCTCAATGTGTGTTTGTCCTTGTGGGTAGAAGCTAAATACTTTTCATGTTTGTGATTTGTCTGAATTTGTAATTTATGAGTTGCAGAAGTTCTGGTAAATATTGTACTAAGTTCAGAAACAGTAGTCCAGAGAACAAACTCGGAATAGTTTTGAATGAAAAGACATGAGATAAATGTGTAATATTCTGCTATTTTTTTTACAAAACGGTTTTCAACTGTTAAGCCATCACCAGTTATACACCTACACATCTATCTCATGTGCTTTATTCAAAATGGATAAAATATTCTGTCAAGAACTGACAGAACAGCCATTAAATTCAGAATTGTTTGTTAAACATGGCATGGTTAATATTTTAATGATCCACAGATGCAATATTGTTACAAAGTTTTCATAGTGATTTTGAAAACAGCTGTATGTGATCTCTTATTAAAGCTAAAAATAATTTTTTGAAGCTGTTCATTATGCTGTACATTCTGTGTATATGAAATGTGATCATGGTTGCTAAGAGTAGCACTGAAACATATTTATATGTAGTCATACAACCGAAGCCAGGAATTGATTAGTTCTTTATGTAAATTATGATGCAAACAGCAGAGCAGTATGCTTGTCGCCGAAGATAGTATACCGTAGGAGAAACGACCACAAGAGACAGGTGTGTAATCATAGTATTAAATTGAATGACAATGTAGCATTATGCAGAATTGAGGTTGAAGTGAAGGCATGGCAAGAGGAAGATGATGTACCCACTGAGTACATCAAATATTGTGAGTCAGGGCTATACGGATTTCATAGAAAACTGGTAATAGTAAAATGCTTTCAATAGAGTGGTTGTCAGATGAAAATTAGAATGGTACGGTGAGGATAATGGTACTTGGGTCATGAATTAGAGTTCATGGTATTTAAAAATTCAGATGTTGCAAATTGCAGCCATAGCTCATTCTTCCATGTTGAGAAATAAAATTAAGCACCATCAGAGCATAAAAATAAATAAATAAAGTGCAATACATTTGCCCAACTCACTTTACTCCACAGATTACATAGACACACATTTCACTACTAGAATGCATCTACATCCTTACTCCACCAACTGTTTTTCCTTAAATCTGGAGGAGAATGTAACCTAATGTCATTGTCTTTTGAGATGCCCTTTTATCTTTTTCCTCCGTTGTTATGTATCATTTCCTAATTAGTATTTCTTCCATTCTTATGCTGCGTAAGTGTTTGCATCTAGAGCTGTGATGTCTTCATTGGTGTCTCATGCTTAAGTCAACCTGTGTTATGTAATGAAATGAAGGAAAATTTAAAAGTGAATATCTTTATTATGCCTGAACACAATTTCTCTAATTGGAAAACTAGGTGTCCAGGTAGTAAGTTTTATTATATAGTTTTATAAGAGAATTTAATGTGTTAACTACGTTACTCAGTATTCAATTCTAATCAACTTCTTTCAGTAGAATAATCATGTTTTATTTGTTCTATGGTGTGATTCATTTACTTGTGCTTTATAAACATATTTTGGCTCAGTGCATTCCAGATATCCCATATTCACACAGCCATTTTATTATTAGTTCTACAGTGTCATTTTTACTGTTAAATTGTCTCTGTATATGAAATGTGAAAGATACTGCCCTCCCCCAATCCAATTATTATTCTCAGGTAGTCATATTCTGGCTGCTGTAATTGTCATAAGAATATAATGTAAATGCTTATTATAATTGTGCAGGACTGCTGACTCATACATGAATAAATAGCATTTAAAATAACAGGACCCTATGTTTAGCAGACCATAAGGAGATAATTTTGAATATAGTTGTGTACAAAACAGTGGGCCATGTAGCTACAACGTGAAACTCTCAGCAAGAACAAAACACAGTTGCTGATACAAATTTACTGTTTTCTGGTGAAGGGGATAATTGCACAATTGTGCAGTGTGTTTCGTTTTGTCAATACTAGGTATGAAGATGATGATAAAGAATAGTGTTAAATTGTTATTTTTTGTAATTAACATTTTCAAAGATATAAAATTTTATACAGCATAGAGCCCAATCCGTTCAGTGGATATTAGTGAAGGATATGCACATATTGTTACTATTTATAGTAATGAATCTATGTGTGATCTGACACAATTATTTCAGATTTGTTGGTGTCCACAGCTGTGTTGTTTTGTGTTTTCTTGCACTGATAACTAACAATATTGTTGCATGATGAGAGTAACTCTAGCATTGTATTGCTATTATCATTCTGCAATAACTTATACATATTTGGCTGTATGGTCAGTGTTTGTGAGTAGCATTGCTATTCTCCCTCTTGCTGTCCATCCAGTGGCATATTTGTTGGCAGACAAATGTTCATCAAGTGATAAATAATTTTCCACATTATTAAACGTTCAAGACTTCGTGTTGTCTGGCTTTCACTTGATTTATTAAACACCCCTTTAGCCTCGCCGAGGAAGGTGGTGCAGTGGTAAGGCATTGGACTCATGTTCAGAAGGATGGTGGTTCAAATGCACTTCAGACCATCCAAGTTTAGGTTTTTTGTGTTTTCCTAAATCATTCCAGGAAAATGGCATGGTGATTTTTTTGAAAGAGCATGGCTGATTTCCTTCCCCCATCCTTATACACACAATCAGTGTGTGAGGTCTGTCACTAATGATCACACTGTCAATGACAGGTTAAACTGTAATCTTCCTTCCTTCCTCTATCCTCCTTAATGTGACATCCAGTTCCATCCAATATTTTTCATCTGAGTGTCAATCCTCTTATTTGCCAGACAGTCTGGTACCCTTGGTACTCAGACGAAGTCCACATTGAAATTGATCATTTCTGCCTCCACAAAGTTATTGTAGTGTGAAATTAATTCCAGCAGCAAAAGGTAGTCTACAAACATTATAACTGATTACTTTAAAGTTATTAGGGTTATCTGCTTGTGTTCCACAGAGTTTAGTCATAATCAATTTCTTGCGAGCTTCATTTTCAACTTTTTCCATGTGCTTGCTTCTGTATCTCCAATAGCTGCAATGACTTTTTCATTTTATTTATGAAGAAAGCATTTTGTAAACACAGCCAAATCTTTTTTATGGAATTTTTTGTTGATGGTATCATTACCTCTGAAGATAATACGCTTATTATCAGAAATTGCATAATACAGCCTTGCCCAAAAACAACTTGTTTCAACTCTTTTGCTTTCACATACCTTACTCTTTTGTAATATTTTAGACCGTTTGGCACCCTTGATATTCCACCAAACTTAATATTGAGGTTCAAAATTTCTGCTTCCACAAACTTCAGTTCATAAAACACTTCATCTAATCTCTTTTCAGTCACCTGCATCACATTGTTGTCCCATGAAATGTTATAGATAATTCTGTACACAATCATATGTATTCTCCAAAATAGTGCCTCATTTTGCCTTAGGCCTTATTCTTTTGCTAACATGTCATTCCCCCATCAAAAGGCATTCTTGGCTCAAATGTGATGGCACACAAATCGGTATTTGTGTGTGTCCTGTATTAGTCGTGTGTTGTGTTGCCCATGCCTTTAACATTCATGTATTAGGTGACATGACCCTATAAATTATATGATGAATGTGAGCCACATTTCTGCCCAATGTTGTGCAGACTAGTCTGTATGTCCCCCACTGTGTACACATCTGACTTTGACAATATTTAACGTCACTCTATCCTCATCAATGTGACATCCTATTTTCTCCAATTTTCTACACCTGTGCGTCAGTATCCTCATCTGTCACATTCGAGTTTTACCTCAAATGTTTTAGTGTTACTTCTTATGACAAGATGTGTAATGGAGAGCTAATTCCTTAAGTTCAGTGTTCTGTGTGTGTGTGTGTGTGTGTGTGTGTGTGTGTGTGTTTGAACTCAGTGTCAAAATCTGAGTAAGCATTTTTAAGCAGTGACTGAACAGTACCCTGATGTACACATGGAACACACATTTGGCACTTCCTTCTGGCTGCCTAAAATATATCAATCACAGTATATGGCTCCTTCGTTACTCTTGAAAGAAATCTTGGACAGTGAGCAGGAGCCATTAACTACACTGTCTTATACTACAACCCACTAAACCTAACATGTACAGATAAGTTGTACAGATAAAGCAGCAGGAATAGAGACCCAGTTGACAGAAGACCTAAAACAATTCATCATAATTCAGCCCAACATTCTGAAATCTCCGGAGATAAGTGGCCCCATCACACTCATTTCATAGCCCAAAGAATTGTAAAACACATATTTGACTTGCAGCACCAGGAAAAGTTATTTCATTGGTGGTTTATATGACAAAACTTGTGTCTTTTTATGTTTCATTTTGATTTCCTAACAGCCAGATGAAAATGATTAACTTTGCATTATCTACATTGTAATGAGAGAGATTAAATGTAACCACAGTTTAGTGAAGGTTGGTGAAAGCATTTTTAGTATGATAACAAAGTTAAAGGGGTTGATTGGTAATACTACATTCCAATAACATTGGAATTCAGTAGAGACAGCAGTGTTTTATAGTTGCATTGATGATAGGAGTGTACATCAGTTTCCATGTGGACACCTAAATATGTCATTACCATTTGTACTTATTGAGTGGACATTGTTATTATAGAAGAAAATTCTTATTTTTAATTATAAGATCAGAATTGTATTAACAAGATGAATAGGTAAATTGATGAAATGACACATGGTGTATAAGTATAACCATTGTCTTAGCTTTTAGAATACAATACCAAAGTTTGGACATTAAAGGATTTTGTATTTTAATACACTTACTTGTTTGATTTGCTGATGTACCAAATTGAACAAGTAATTCATTCGGAATAGCAGTACCTCAGTAATGTCATAGTTAGAACCTCGTTTAGAAACATAGTTTTGTTGTTTTATATCTGGACTGTAAAGGTTTGGTGATTTGCCATTAGCTACTGTAATTAATACTCATGCTGCAAGGCTTAATGATAGGACATACTTAAATATTATTATTAACTCAACACTGCCATATCATGGAAGGAATACAACCAACAGATTGAGTAAAGATAACTGCACATTCTGTGTAGTGGAGTTTTAAGCAGTAAGTATTAACAAATGAGATGCACAACTGTCAAGTTTCAGTACTGAGCAAATTACTATGTCTGTATATTTTAAATAAGACATATATCTAAAATGTTTTAAAATTCTTATTCATATGCCTATGTATTGATAATTGCCTCCATTGTACATTGAGTAGCTATGTTCACTTACTATAATATTAGAAGTTAAAATATTGTGAGCATATGTTGAGAAACCAACCTTTACTTCACATGGGAATTGCTGCGTTGATTTGTATAGTCCATAAAGTTAATCACTTCTCAATGTAAATACAAACTCACTGTAGAGGACTAATGCAATCGGAGGCAAAGAAAATGAAAATAATAAAAAAAGAGAAACTTGGTTAATATTAGTTGTTGTTCACATAAAGGTACATGGCCCCCAAATGGTGTCTTAAAATTGAAAATTTCATAATTCTATATTCTGCACCTAGCTGATATTATTAGAATGAAATGGTGGTTGTGAATTACATACTCATAATTAGTTTTTTTTTCTTTAATTTTATTTTTGGAGGATTTACATTCTGCTGGTTTTAGAGAACTCAGTGCTTAACGATGTAAATGGTTGTGAAACAAACATGTTTCTTCATATTCTGTTTCAATATTGTGAGCATACATCACCAAATATTGTTATAATTGCAATGCAACAAGGAAAATATAAAACCTGTATTGCAGTTGCCTGTGATATTTATGTCCAAATTGTAGTTTGCTACAGAATAATTTAACGTGATTGTATTGTCAGTGTGGGATGTCCTTGCTGTACAACTGTGTAGTCTACTTATTTGAACATTGCTTCTTATGTACTTAAATATTTTCTTATAGTCGCATTTGTACTTAAAGACATACACAAATTGAGCTTGCTCTGAAGGCAGTCATTTGTGCAACTATTGTGAATTGCAATTTTTTGTATGTATTTTTAGAGTTCATACTCTACCCATATTTTGATAAGTCATTTACAGTTTTAATCATGGCTTTTATACTTTGATTACTCTGTGAAACAGCTTAATGTGATACATATTGCTTTATTTAATAAACAGACTGCTTATTATCTTGACTACATGTTCAGTTTTTCTCATATCATCCTGATACCCACAACACCAGAAAGCATTGAGAAGTATATTATGTACTGCCCGACATGGTGAAAAAATTTATAATTAAAAGGCACATTTAACACAAACAAAAACTACAGATCTTGCAGTTAGGTAGGGGTAGCCAGACTTAAATTCCTATGAGGGAGTAAATCTGATGGTATCGAAACACTAAAATGTGGCAGATTTACTTCTGCCATTACCTTATATACCCATGAAACAAAGTTCATATCTGACAAAAATTACTTTTTTTTTCTTTCAGTAATGGAGGGTAAATAACGACTCACTGTAAAGAGGCTCTCTGAGCTGCTGACAAGCTCGAAAAATAGACAATTACATTCACACACAACTTAAATTTTTGGCCAAGGCCTTCATCAGAAAAAGAAAGACATACATTCACATAATCTCCCAGACAACTATACAAAAACACACACACAACCACCAGATCCTACTGCCCCAATGCTACAAGCATCTTGAATGTGAGGGTGGGGGGGAGAGGAGGAGGATTCTGGGTAGGATGGCGATGGATTGTAAATGCTCTGATAGGTGGGAATGTGACATGCGCCACTGAATACTGTGAAGGAAAGTGTAGAGTAGTGTGGGGGATTTGAAACAATGGAAATAATAAGGTAAAACTAGAAAAGGGGATATTGTAATGGGGGACACACAGTTGCAAGGAAGATGGGTGTAGGGATGGCAGGTATCTCTGACGTCCACACTCCTGAAACACCACCTTCATGACCTAAGTCATGAACTACCTTTCCTTTCTGTTCCCATCCTTTCTTCTTCCCTTCTCTCCCACATGACGAAGGAACTGCTTGTCCTTTTTGTCCCCTTTTTTCTGTTTCTTCATTTGTGTTACTATCGGCAGTACAGCACAATGGTAAGTACTGGCCAACCATTCTCTCATTTTTAATAATATTTACTATAATTTTTAGTAATTACAGTTTCATTCTACCACTTTCACACATGATACTCATCTTTTTAATATTTCGGTGTATGGGGGTTCTGCTCGCTGCAACATTATTCTCCTGGGGCGTTATGGTAGAAATAAATACTCTATATGTACAATTTTTCACTTCTTCTTTAATTTAAATCAAACTTTTTCTCCACCAAAACATTACAATAATGTACACAAATTACCACAACAACACAGACTGACAGATTCCAAAGTACTCGACAAAAGAAAAAACTCGAACTCCCCACGCAAGGCAGTGAGGCAAATATATAACATCGGCAATAATGAGATTACATTAAGCATTGTTCATAACAATAGAATATACTGATTTACAATTAACAAAAAAACAGAAAAACATTTCATGTACACACAAATAATCACAATAAAAAATGAGAACTATACACACAATAATTTTAGATCACACCTTCTTTTAAAGTTTTAATCACACTACTTTTTGTTTGACAACAAACCAAAATGTTAAATGTCAATTAATTAGTTAACGAGTACATCACATATGTTCCTAACATATATCGAACTATCAATTACATTGTCAATTCTGAAACTAGGTTTAAAATGTCACGTCAGTCAATATATACAAAGAAACACAATATACAAATTTCGACTTTACAGTAATTTAAACAATTAGCTGATCTACACAACTTGTTTATGAGCCTATCATACATACAATGCTATTAATTTTTATTTCTTTTTGTTTTTTACAAAAGATTTTACAATTCGTCTGTTTAAGTCTTGAAATAACATACAATGATGCAACTATTGCTTATAGAACTGTCTGGAAAGCAAATATATGAATCTCCTAATTAATGAAGACTATCACTTGTTTTAATCACAGTATCACCCAGACCCACCCCCATGAACCACAGACATTGCCGAGGTGGGGTGGCTTGCGTGCCTCAACGATACAGATAGCCGTACCGTAGGTGCAACCACAGTGGAGGGGTATCTGTGGAGAGGCCAGACAAACGTGTGGTTCCTGAAGAGGGGCAGCAGCCTTTTCAGTAGTTACAGGGGCAACAGTCTGGATGATTGACTGAGCTGGCCTTGTAACATCAGCTAATGTGGCTTTGCCACACAGCTACTGCGAACGGCTGAAAGCAAGGGGAAACTACAGCCGTTATTTTTCCCGAGGACATGCAGCTCTACTGTATGAACATATGATGATGGCATCCTCTCGGGTAAAATATTCTGGAGGTAAAATAGTCCCCCATTCGGATCTCCGGGCGGGGACTACTCAAGAGGATGTGATCATCAGGAAAGACAATACTGGCATTCTACGGGTCGGAGCGTGGAATGTTAGATCCCTTAATCGAGTAAGAAAATTAGAAAATTTAAAAAAGGGAAATGGATAGGTTGAAGTTAGATATAGTGGGGATTATTGAAGTTCGGTGGCAGGATGAACAGGATTTCTGGTCAGGTGACTACAGGATTATAAATACAAAATCAGTTGGGAGTATCACAGGAGTAGGATTGATAATGAATAAGAAAATAGGAATGCGGGTAAACTGCTATGACCAGCACAGCGATCATATTATCATTGTCAAGATAGATACGAAGCCAACACCGACAACAGTAGTACAGGTTTCTATGCCAACTAGCTCTGCCGATGATGAGGAAATCGAAGAAATATATGAGGAGCTAAAGGAAATTATTCAGACAATTAAGGGAGAGGAAAACTTAATTGTTATGGGAGACTGGAATTCGGTAGTAGGACAAGGAAGGGAAGGGAAGGGAAGATAGTGGGGGAATATGGTCTGGGCAAAAGGAATGAAAGAGGAAGCCGCCTGGTAGAATTTTGCACGGAACATAATTTAGTTATAACAAACACCTGGTTTAAGAATCACAAAAGAAGGTTGTATACGTGGAAGAGACCAGGAGACACCGGGAGATACCGGATAGATTTTATAATGGTAAAACATAGATTTCGGAACCAGGTTTTGAAGTGTAGGACATACCCAGGGGCAGACATAGACTCTGACCATAACTTGTTGGTTATGAACTGTAGGCTGAAACTGAAGAAACTAGGAAAATAAAGAGATGGGACCTGGATAAATTGAAGGAACCTGAAGTTCTTAAGAATTTCAGAGGGAGCTTCAGGCAACAATTGACAGAAACGGGGGAAAATAAAACAGTTGAGGAGGAATGGGTAAAATTGAGAGATGAAATAGTGAAGGAAGCAGAGGACAAAATAGGTAGGAAGGCAAGACCTACAAAAAATCCTTGGATATCACAAGAGATACTAGATTTAATCGATGAAAGGAGAAAATATAAAAATGCAGTAAATGAAACAGGCAAAATGGAGTACAAACGACTAAGAAATGAGATTGACAGGAAGTGCAAAATGGCTAAGCAGGAATGGCTAGAAGGCAAATGCAAGGATGTAGAAGAATGTATAAATAGGGGAAAAATAGATACAGCCTACTGGAAAATAAAAGAAACATTTGGCGATAGGAAGGGCATCTCTATGCATGTCAGGGACACTGATGGAAAGCCGGTTCTCAGCAAAGAAGGGAAAGCTGAAAGGTGGAAAGAGTATATAGAGGGGCTCTACAAAGGAAATGAACTTCGAGACACAATTGTAGGAAGGGAAGAGGATGTAGATGATGATGAAATAGGAGATATTATACTGAGAGATGAATTTGACAGAGCACTGAAAGATCTAAGTCGAAACAAGGCCCCTGGAGTAGATGATATCCCGTCAGAGCTACTGAAGTCTCTGGGAGAACCAGCCATGACAAAATTGTTTCACATTGTGTGTAAGATGTATGAGACAGGTGAAGTACCCTCAGACTTTAAGAAAAATGTAATAATCCCCATTCCAAAGAAAGCAGGTGCAGACAGGTGTGAAAACTACAGAACCATCAGTTTAATAAGTCATGGTTGCAAAATATTAACACGAATTATATACAGAAGGATGGAAAAGCTGGTAGAAGCCGACCTCGGGGAAGACCAGTTTGGGTTCAGGAGAAATGTAGGAACACGGGAGGCAATACTCACTTTACGGCTTATCCTAGAAGATAGATTAAGAAAAGGCAAATCAACATTTCTAGCTTTTGTAGATTTGGAGAAGGCTTTTGACAATGTTGATTGGAACAAACTATTTTCAAGTTCTGAAGCAAGCAGGAGTAAAATATAGGGAGCGTAAGGTTATTTACAACTTGTACAAAAACCAGACAGCGGTTGTCAGAGTTGAAGGGCATGAAAGGGATGCAGTGGTTGGAAAGGGAGTAAGACAGGGTTGTAGCCTTTCCCCAATGTTGTTCAATTTGTACATTGAGCAAGCTATAAAGGAAAGCAAGGAGAAATTTGGAGAAGGAATTAAAGTTCAGGGTGAAGAATTGAAAACATTGCGTTTTGCCGACGACATAGTAATTCTGTCAGATACAGCAAATGACCTGCAAGAGCAATTGAACGGAATGGACAGTGTGCTGAAAGGTGCATATAAGATGAACATTAACAAGAGTAAAACTAGGGTAATGGAGTGCAGTGTAAGAAAATCAGGTGATGCTGAAGGAATTAGATTAGGTAACGAAACAATAAAGGAGGTAGATGAGTTTTGTTACTTGGGCAGTAAAATAACAAATGATGGTCGCAGTACAGAGGATATAAAATGCAGAATGGCAATGGGTAGAAAGGCGTTTTTGAAAAAGAGAAATTTGTTAACATCTAATATTGATTTAAGCCTAAGGAAGTCCTTTCTGAAGGCATTTGTATGGAGTGTTGCCTTGTATGGGAGTGAAACATGGACGATAAGCAGTGTGGACAGAAAGAGGATAGAGGCTTTTGAAATGTGGTGCTACAGAAGAATGCTGAAGATTAGGTGGGTGGATCGCGTAACTAATGAGGTGGTACTGAACCGAATTGGGGAGAAAAGAAATTTCTGGCATACCTTGACTAAAAGAAGGGATAGATTGGTAGGACACATTCTTAGACATCAAGGAATTGTGAATTTAGCATTGGAGGGAAGTGTGTGGGGTAAAAATCGCAGAGGGAGGCCAAGAGACGCGTATAATAAGCAGATTCAAGTGGATGTGGGTTGTCGTTCTTATGAGGAGATGAAAAGGCTTGCTCAGGATAGAGTAGGGTGGAGAGCTGCATCAAACCAGTCTCTGGACTGAAGACCACAACAACAACATCACCCAGACACTGCCCTACACTGATTCCTAGGCTGGCTGTTACGTTTTTAACTTCACACATATATCACAACTGAACCACACGATTCCGGATCCAACGCAGACGGTATCGTACAATAACATTGAGATGAGGGGGCCAGTAGTATCGTTACATCCTTCATTTACTCTCTGCCCTGTACATACTTTTTCTTCAAATTTCTGCCCATTACCTTCTCACTTCATCAAGTTGTCATCATATGGTAGGATTTTCACGTCATCCACTATCCATCTTTGACAACTTTCATTATGACGTTTTCCATGACTACTAACATTACTGGTGAGATTACACTCACTTATCAAATCCCATTATTTGTTCTAAGCCATTCCAATTTTTTGCCATCCATTGTTGCAATTCAAGCATATTTCTGATTCGTCAGTCAATATATACAAAGAAACACAATATACAAATTTTGACAGTTCCGGTCTACTCAAACCTTGCTATTCTCTTTTCCTCTTATGCTGCCTTAAACCTTGTTTATTTTTATGAATACAACTATGGGCTCTTCCTGACTTCACTTTTCCTGCTGTCTAGCTGTAAATATGGTATCTATAGTTAATTTTCCAGACTAAAATACTTTTTCTTCCCTCAATTTTGATTCTCTCTTGCAATAGCACAGTAATGACGTTCCTCAGAATGCCTTGTTGTACTTATCATACCTATATTTAATAACTGCCACTGTCCAACCAGGAAATCTTTTCCCAGGTCCCTATTACTCTCATTCTACACAGGCAGTGAATCCTGATAGATCCTATAACTTTGATCAAAATGTTCAAATGTTTGTACAGTTTATGGGACTTAACTACGAGCTCATCAGACCCTAAACTTACAAACTACTTATCAACTACCTTATACTAAGGACGGCACAAATATCCATGCCTGAGGGGGGATTCGAACCCCCGACCGTAGTGACCGTGCAGACCGTGACTGGAGCGCCTCAGTCTCCTCGGCCACTGCGGCCGGCTAACTTTGATCATTTCCACTGTGATATCTACCACAGATAAATTGCAAGTTTTTATTTCTTTATGTCACCAGATCTGTTAGGACGTTACGTCTTTCTACTCCTTCCATTTAGTAATATGTATTTTTTAAAATCTTTGGGTTCATACAGATTTTAGAACTATACTCTTCAAGAGCACCTTTACGACAATTTGTAGGGGGGGAGGTAGCCTGGCAGGGGTGCAGATAATGTTTAACATTGTGGAAAAAAATCAACTTAAAGTAGACATAAAGAAGTTCTAGTTCTGACATTTGTAAACTCAGTTTTATTACTAGAATATAGACTTTTAAAAACAGAAGAATACACAACTATGCTATATTCTTTCCTTTTCTTGAGAGCTATTTTCTTATATCTTATAAGAGACCCAAAAATAGGACCTTAAAAGTAATAAAAAGTGGTAAGAAATAAAGTTGTTGTCTGTGAAACTGTATTAATGTTCAATTAGCCCAAATGCTTTTTCAGAAATAAACATAATATGTTAGAGGATTTAAAAGGTTGTCACTGACAAATGGAGTTACAATGTTTTCATTGCCTACCATCCCCTAGATTCTTATCTACATCCACATCCATACTCCCCAAGCCACCTCACAGAGTGTGTCGGAGGGTACTTTGTGTACCACTGTCACTTCCTCCTCCTGTTCCAATTGTGTATGGTTTGCAGGGAAAATATTGTTGGTAAGCCTATGGGTAGACTCTAATCTCTCATTTTATGTTCAAATGTTTGTAGAGCTTATGGGACTTAACTATGGGGTCATAAGTCCATAAACTTACAAACTACTTATGAAATAGCGTATACTAAAGACAGCACAGACATCCATGCCCGAAGGGGGATTCAAACCCCCGACCGCAGCGGCCATGCAGACCGTGACTGGCATGCCGCAGACTGCTCGGCCGTCTCATTTTATGCTTGTAAACTTTTGGCCAGATACATAGGAGGAAGCAATATAATGGTTGACTCTTCAAGAAAATATATTAATGGAACTTCGACAGCAGCATTTACCGCAATGCAGAACGTCCCTCTTGCAGCGTCAGTCACTGGAGTTTCCTTACCATCTCTGACACTATTGTGCTTACTTAATGAGCCTGTAACAAAGTGTGTTGCTCTCTATTGGGTCTTCTGTATATCTTCTATTTACCCTTTCTGGTATGAATCCCACACTGATGAGCAATACTAAAGTGCTGGCCATACCAGAGTGTTGTAACCTACTTCCATTGTTGGCTGACTACTGGGGATTCTTCCAATATATCTCTGGCATCTGCCTTACCCACAATTAATGTTATATGGCCATTCCTTTTCGGATAGGTTGTGACGAATCCTGCTGTTGCTGATCCCAAGATGCTCCAGACGAACTGTGTCCATATTACAAGACAGTTCTATTAACAGGACGCCGGGGGATGATGAGGTACACGTTATAAAAAAAAGAAAAACACTTAGCCTGGATTCCTGATGTTCGATGAGATTGGCCGATCTAGGTTGTGGTTGAAGTCCGTTGATCCAGGTTTACTTCGGAGCTACATTCACATAACTGAAACTCACTTATTTAAACTTTTTCTGAATAAATGTTTTATCATCATTTTTTTTGACTGTTGCACAATTGCTAAAATTCAGCAGCAATATAACACAGATGTTTACAGGTTTGTAACTAGGAACAGAGTAACAAAACATGGCTTCTCTTTCTGTGTAATAAGACTAATGACAGTGTTCTAAAATTCACAATTAAACAATATTCTTTTACTTTAAATATGCCAAAATACATAAATTAAAATATTACATTTAGGCTTCAACTATTTATCTCAATGTACGTATGTGTTTTATGAAATTTGTATTTAATAGTGTACGCAAAGTAAGAGTCATGTTTTGACTCGTTTTTAAAATAACTCAATTTATTTACGCTATTTGTGTTTTTGAAGTGCACACTTACCTGTTTTGACAATATTCCAATGGATAGCTGGTTGGTGGTCATGCCAATATAGAAAGCTGTAGTGTTTGCAGCACAGTTGGTAAATTACATGGCCGCTTTCTCAGGTAGCCCGGCCTCTGATAGGGTAGGATAAGCCTGTGACAGGACTGGAATGGGAAAAGCTGGGTGGGTGGATTGGACAGGTCTTGCAGCTGGGTCTGCCACAAGGATATGATCCCTATGGCTGTGAGCTGGGTTTCGAGGTGGCATAAGAATGAACTAGGATGTTGTGGAGGTTGGGAGGGCGATGGAACACCACTCTAGGAGGGGTGGGAAGGATCTTGGGCAGCATGTGTCTCATTTCTGGGCACGAGGATAGAAAATCAAATCCTTGGTGAAGGGTGCAATTTAGTTGTCCGAGTCCAGGGTAATACTGGGTGACAAGAGGAGCACTCTTTTGTGGATAGTTACTGGTGCTATGAGGAGCATTTGGGATTTGAGGATATGGCACGGGAGATCTGTTTGCGGACTAGGTCTGTGGGGTTGTCACTGCAGATATGCAGTCCACGGGTGGCCAGGCTGTAAGGAAGGGATGGCAACTGCCAGAGTGTAGATACTGTTGGTGGTTGGTAGGTTTAATATGGACGGATGGAGCCATCAGTGAGGTGGAGGTTGACATCCAGGAATGTGGCATGGTAGGTTGAGGAAGACCAGGTGAAGTGGATGGGGGAGAAGGAATTGAGGTTCTGAAGAAAGGAGGATAGGGTGTTCTGGCCCTAAGTCCAGATCATGAAAATATCATCAATGAACCTGAACCAGGCCAGAGGTTTGGGGTTTTGGGATGTGAGGAAGGATTGCTCCAGACAGCCTATAAACAGGTTGGCATTGGAGGATGCCATGCGCGCGCGGTCTTGCAGTGTGCATGCATTTTTTTTATTTTTTATTTTATTATTCTCCCGTCATCCGTCTCCCCACTCCATTCCTAAGCTGCATCTCGTTATTCCCATCTAACCCATCTCCACCACCGTGACGTAACCTTTCTATCCCCTCTCCTCCCGTTCCCGATTTACTTGCCCCAGAGAGTGATTCGAAGTGTGGCAGCCAGAGGTGATGGTTGTACGACTGTGTTGTATGCCTGTGTGATTGCGTGAGTGTTCTATTTTCTGAAAAAGGCCATGGCCGATAGCTGAAAGTGTTGTATGTGTGTGCATTTTGTATGTGCCTGTCACAGCTCGTCACTATGTCTTTGCGGTGAGTTTTAAACTGTCCTTACTATATTATTAATTCCAACCTGGACTATCTTACACAAACAGTCTTTTGACAGATGACTTAACATCACAGGATCGTATAAAATCAACTGGCTATCAGATATGAACTACACATGTCAAAACTTCACGATTTTGTGATGCAGGCCCAAACTTCCTAGTGTGAATCACAAAGAAATAAAGTGAGCAAAACCAGAACCTCACAATTGTGCGTGCGTGTCCTGAAAGAGATATTGTGCAAATTGTAAATATTAGCCGAATACAGCATATCTAATGTACAGTTGACATGCAAACAACATTCAACAGTTGCTAAATACAACACTAATAGGAACAAAGACTGGTATCATCAAAGCAAGCTAATGTGAATGATGTATTTCTTTGGAGAACCTATCAATACAATTCTCATTTTTGGAGAATGCCAATGAAATTCAGTTAGAGCTAGAGTCTTATACACAGCAAGATATCCTCAACATACTCACCCTAAATATCACAAATATGCATATGATAAATTGAGAACAACTGGATCTTTAATTTATCGGACACGTATCCCGCAAAGGAAAATTGCTGAAGAGGAAGCGGGAAGTGATACTCATCCCACTGGTTCGAGATCCTTTTGTTAGTTCACATAAAATCGCGAGGGAATCTGACAAGCCAGAATAGTGTTGTTTGTGTTCTGCCTTGCCACAAATATCAGTCTCCACCAAGAATTAACTGGTATGGATTGTATGCACTGCATGGAATTCTGCTGATGGACTCAGATTCAGAGGAATGATACATTAGGACTGTTATTGGAAGAAATACATTTTAGGAACAAGGAACAGAATGCAGTTTCAACACAATAGGTGTCTGGCACAGTTTTTGCTGGTGTGCTAGAAATGAATTGCAATATGATTTCCAAATCATTGGACACTGAGGAGATGTGTTGTGGCTGACTCGTTCACTAGGCTTGATGCCTCTGGATTTTTTCTTGTTGGTATTCGTAAAATAATTGTTTATAAACTTGTTCCAACTACACCTGAAGATATGCGAGAGAGAATAGTCAGTGTCCCCCTAAAACATTTAAACAACAGACTTATTCTTGTTGGCAACAGTTAGTGACTGTGTATAATGTGAAAAGCAACAATCCTGTAACATTCCCCTGGGGCACACCTAAAATCACTTCAATGTGTGAAGACTTGTCCCCATTGACATTGTCATGCTGCAGCCTGTTGGCTAGAAACACCTCTATCCAGTCACACAATTGGTCTGATATTCCATATGCTCACACTTTGTTCAAGTGATGGTGCAGAATGGTATCTAATGCCTTACTATAAGTCAAGAAACGCGGCATCTACCTGGGATCCTTTATCTACTGCCCTCTGGATCTTGTAAATGAATAGTCCGAACTGGGTTTCACATGATCTTTGCTTTTGGAAATCATTCATTCCTACATAGATTTCCAGTCTCCAGAAATGTCATATTAATCAAACATGGTTTGTGTTTCAAAATTCTGAAACTAAGATGTAAGCCTATAGCTATGTGCATATATTCAATGACACGCCTTGAAAACGGGAATGACCTGTGCTTTTTTCCCCTACCTTCTTCCAATCCTTATGAACAGCTTGCTTGTCTGTGACCTTTGGCACACTGCTTGCTAGGATGATGGGTGAACTAGTTCTTTCACATACTCCGTGAAATATTGATTTAATATCCAATAAGGTCAGGCAGCCTTTTTGCCGGTTGAGTGATTTTAATTGATTTACTTCAATATGTCATTTTGCTAATGATTGAGTGTTTGCAGGAGCAACTACAGGCAATATTTCCTGGGAAATAGCTTTGGGACATGTAATACAATGTGTCCCCAGTGGCGATCTCCGCATGTCTCGTGTTGCGGGGCGTGTAGGTTGGCAGCACAGACAAAGCGCCACCTGCTCGTGTTCTGTGGACCTGCAATGGTGGTAGGGTGGCAGTAGTGTTGCACGTGCACTCTGAGTGCAGTGAGGCTGCTTAGTGTTGCAGAAAGAGCCTGGAAGAGGTTTTCCAGGCAGGAAGAAACGTATCAGTCAAGTACTCAGAAATATGAACATTTTTGCATTTGTGAAAGAGGAACACCTTCCAACCTTTTTTTGTATTACTATTTATACAGTATTCATTGATGCCATAATGGCCTTATGATTGCCGATTTATTGATCTCCGTTAACTGAATTGAAAATTTTGGATATATTTTTAATTAGCAGGTGTAACAGGTTATCTCCACATGTTGGCACTAACTGCTTAGAATAATTTTGAAATGCAGCACTTTGAACTATATTGCTCGATTTTCTGTCCCTGCTACCCATCAGACACGCTTGTTAAAATCTGCACCTGAAACTATAACCTGACTGGGTAATCTATGGGAAATATTTTCTAATTTTTCCCTCAAGTGTTTCACCACTACTGCTATTTCCAATGACCATGTATCAGCCAGTTTTCACATGTACATACGCTCAAGTAATGTTACATTCCAGGTATATACTAATTTCACTCTATACAAACATATTTTTTATCACTATAAACACACCTTCCCCTTCAGTGTTCAGCCTACCTCTGCCACATACCTCCCAGTCAGAGTTATGATTTCAATACTACCAACATGTGGTTTGAGCCAGCTATCCATCCCTAGTACTTTAGGGGCATCGTGACAGCAGTTCTGTGATCTTTCCCTAGACACTCCCGCAATAAAACTGTTACTATCCATTCCTTCCTCTGTTCTGTTGTGCCGAGTGCCGCCCTGACTGGAATGAGTAACCATCTCAATGGGACAATGAAAGGATTTCTCTATCTTACATAAACTACTTGTGCACTCCACATTTATTCCGCTACCATTACCTGCACGCAGTACAGGCTGACCTATCAAGGGGATCCTACACTTCTCCACCCGGTAGCACAGATTGACAAATTTGCATCCAAGATCACCACAGAATAATCTGAACTGGTTTAAGCCTTCCACACGGCTCCAAAGCAGAGTACTGCAATAGGTTCTGTGAATGATGCTGCAAATCTATGACTCCACTTCTAACGCTTGAGGGAGGCTAGCTATCTTCACCCAATTTGCCACCTGCCTGAACAATCTGAGGATTGTCTCGGAACTCAGGTGGCAGGAGTCATTGGTGCCAACAGGAGCAACAATCTGCAGCCGGGTGCACTAAGTGCAGTATATCGCCATTGGCTGAGCCTCCTTCACATCTCTAACGAGACCCCCCCCCCCCGCCCCCTGCCCCCTGCCAAGCAGAGGGCACACTGGCATTCTTTCCCAACCTTCCTGCTATTTCCCTAAAGGGTTCCATCACCTGCCAAACATTGGATCTTCCAATGACTATACTCAGTGTCACATACGAAGGTGGCCCAGTTTTCAGCTATTGTGTGCATCCCTCTCCATTACCACACTGGCAACCAGTAATATTCATTCTCTAAGCACTTGGCTGGTAGCGAGTTACGCAATGTTTCTCCAGCAGGCTCAATAGTTGACACTCAGCTGTAGCTCCTCCCCTCAATTCTTACCGTATCACTCCGCCTCTATGCGCAGAAGTGCCTTCCTACATGACGCCAACTATAGCGGACGCACCCTAAGCACCTGTCTGGACCTGTCAAATATCAGCTAGTGCCACAGCAGGTGAGGCAGCCCATACTAGCTCTTAAGTATTATCAGCAATGGGCATCTATTGCCGAGACATAAGGTGAACAGCGTTACAGCCAGTTCCCAGTTTTATGTTCCGCGACATAGGTGCAGTTCACCAATCACCATCTGAACCTGTAGAATCAGTGGTAACACAGACCTGAGGTGTGGCAATAGGCACCAGAGGTACTCCAGCAATCGCCTTGTGTGCCTGGGCGACTCTGCAAACCAGGACAGCATCCCAACGCCTGTTGACTCCGGCCAACACAGCATCCAGCTGCTTATGGACAGAAGCCAATTACTTCAATCTGTTCACAAGAGGCATGGTCCCTATGTATCTGTCAAGTTACTTACTCAAAATTATTGTTTTTAACAAAAATGTGAGAATAAAACTCCTAGTACTTTAAGTACTAATGAAATTTAAGAACTGACAACTAGTAAAAAATACAGAAAAGTTAAATTGTGCAATTTATAACTCAAATACATGATCACAGACTAAATTCTACACAACAGTATTTATATGCAAGTGTAAATCTCTCAAAAACAGAAGCATTTATGAAATTTAAGAACTTTCTAACCCTACATCGTGCACAGATTTTATCCTTTGCTGATAAGCTTTCAAGTACTGTCCTTTGTTACCTAATACAGTATTAAAATATTTTCTTTTTGTATTTTTCATAATAGAGCTTAGCCAATACTATCTTTTTCAGTGCAGCTTTTCTTTCTTGTTCCTCTTTCTCTACTACATTTTTCTTCTGTTTTTGAACCATTCTTATTGATTTTTGTGTGTCCAAAGTTTCTTATTGCTACTGTGGCTAAGGTCCATTTGAGCTGCTTCATTGTGGTGACTTAGGTAAGTAACCCTACTGTTGTTCTTTCCACATTCATTACTTTACTTTCTATAACAGTTGTTCAAAAGCAACGCAAATACAAAAAATTCTTTCCTTCCACATCTTGCAGTAGTTCATACAATGACAAACTCTATAGTGTATTTAGTTAAAACAGCTGATACAAGAATGGCACAATTTTTCCCCCTTCTTAGACCACAATCCAGCACACAAACTACAATATGTTTTTTCTATTTTGAACTTTATTAACTTGACATTGATCCCAACAAATAGTGACCTTAGTTATATGACCTCAGAAACCAGGTCTACGGAAGAATAATAATACACAGAGACATTAGAAGATTGCTTCCTTTCAGAAATTCAATGGTCTCAGAAGACAATTTTAAATAAAAGACAACACAAAATTAGAAATTAATAAATCACATTACAAACATTTATTAGGATTGGGAACAGCTTGTAATACATTTCAAAGAGTAATTACATGAAATGTATACAAATGTGCTTTGAACTTACACAATCAGTATAAAATAATGAACAATTAATTAATACAGCTTTATTTTTACACACACACACACACACACACTTATCACAAATTAGAGCACTTCTTTTCTATACTAACTTTGATCCAGTACCTAGAAAAAACACACGCACATATGCACCTCATTCACAAGACATGTAATAATTACTACCACTCTCATCTGTACAGTTTGCCAATGTTTCAGTCAGTCAAAATTATTACAAAGTTTTGTACTTTGCAAAGTTTTAAAGTTCATCTTTGGTACCTATGTCATCTAGATCAACATCTGAGAGATCAATATCTTCTTCTGGTGGTAATTCTCCATCTTTCCCGTCCCATTCTTCTGTTGGATTAATCTTTGGAAGAGCTGCTCCTTTTACAGGTGCTGTAGAACCTCTACCAAATGAGAGATCCCTGGAAGTAGACACGAAAATAGAAATATAAGCAACATAAAATCATTTATGCATTATTTTTTGTCTACCTTTTTAAGATTGTAACTGCAGAAACTGTTAAGTCTTCTTTAGAGTAGCACTAATGGTCTCAAAACCTCAGCTAATGTAAACTTACAATTTATTGCAACCTTGACACATTTTAATCACACCAGTAGTTATAAAGTTGGGCATATAGCTACTAATATCATAAGTGTCCATGTCGCAATGTACTAAGTACTAAGAAGAGGCATAGGCAAGAAAGGTGCAACACATTCAGTCAACATCAGAAAAAGACCCCTACCTTAGGGACACAACAAAATTCCTAGGGAAAGGGCGACATTTAAATTTTTTACCATATTGGTTTGATGAGAAAAAGTAAGATGCAATCAAGACACGAGTATAACACTAAAACACCAGACAACTTTAACAGTAGACACAGATGTTCATGTAGGTTGGAAAATGGCCACTGGACAAAACGGTGGTGAACAGTCTAAGGTTGAGAATAGTAACTGCAAAGTGGAGCAAGGTTGCGAAAAGTGTCCTGTGAACAGCGAGGCAAGAATTACCTTGGGTCGAGCGGTCAATCAAGCTATAGGAGGAGGTTTAATGCACTGAATTTATTCCCTTCAGGGAAAGACCAATGGGTATACCAGAATGATAACACACATCCAGAGGGAACAGAATAGTTGGGAGGAGGGCTGCAACCTTTGCAACAGCATCCAAAATCTCATTCTCAGTAACAGCAAAATGGTCAGGAACTCACAGGAACACCACAATGGCAGTAAGCGAGTGAAGGCACTCCTGGATTCTTTGTACTATGGGATGTACCGAGATAGCATACTCCTGGGTTCTTTGTACTATGGGATGAACCATGATAGCATGCAAAGGCTCTGAAGAGCAGAGAGAAAAAGCTGGTGTCTGATTTACTGTGTGGCTGATAAAGGGCAAAGACTTCCGCAGTAAAGATTCAGCACTGTTCAGAAAGACGATATTGAAAAGAATCATTCCCAAGTACAAATGCGAACTTATCACCACAGTTGGTCTTTGAGCTGTTGGTATAGCCAAAGACACTGTCTCCGAGCTGTGTACAAACTGCAAGAAATTTACTGGGCTAAACCGATCCAAGAGCTGCGTTCTTGGAAAGTGAATAGATTCACGGTTAACACGTACCTCAAGATGGAGCCAGAGTGGTGAATAACTTGCACCCATTGGGTATGCGACAGGAATTGAGAAATTAAGCTGCCAAAGCAGCAACCAAAAACACTCACCTGAAGGTAAAAATCGTAAATTGATTGAGTGTGCATGGACAACAAAAGTGCTCATATAACAATTAAGGAGGATTTCCCTCCCATAGGACAGCAGCAATTTGGCAGCTTGAGCATAAAGGCTCAACAGGAATTATGTAAAAACCGCCTGTGGCTACACAGACCCCTTTATGATGGATCATGATGAGATGATGTAAAAATGGATGATTATGCAGTTGAATAGGCGATACATCAATAGTTCAGTTTTGAATGGACAAGGGACTGGTACAAAAGGAAGAGGATAGTCCAATCTGCTCCCCGAGCCAACTAGCTTGTACCACTACCCGTAAAAAGGCAACAACACTGCACAAGCAACTATTTTGTCACAAATACTGTTTTGCAAGGAGGATAGCATTTAAAGACAAGCAGAGCACATCTCCCATCTCAGAGTGCATCATGGCAAGCCTCAATCCACCATGGGACGGGGTTACTTCACAGCAAGGAAAATACGCAATGAATGGAACATTCTGCAGCAGTGAGAATGATAGCAGTGAGATTCTTAACCTGATCACAATACTGGAAGATTGACATTCAGTAAGTCGCCAATGAAGACTAAGCCGTCAGTCAGCTTTCAAAATCTGCCAGTTGGGTGGACAAACAAATGGATAGGCCATCAGCAGACAAATGACAGGAGAAATGTCATTCAAATGCATATCACTGAAACAGACCAGCCTAGATGACGAGCAAGTTTAACAGTACGGATGACAAGTCCAAGCGAGAAAGGGTATACATGGAGTCCATTCACCAGTGTTAAGATAAACAAGATTAAGGTGGTTAATGATATCCACCAGAAGACTGCCCCTCTAGCAGGAGCATGAAGAGCCCCAAAGAGGATGGTGGGTATTGAAGTTGCCGACCAACAGAAATTTAGGAGGTTAGCTGATCAATGAAGTGTGAAAGGTCTGTCATGCTGATGGCAGATGACATGGGTGTGTAGACATTGCACACTGGAAAAAAAAGAGAAAGAGAGAGAGAGAGAGAGAGAGAGAGAGAGAAACTGACAATTACAGCTTGAAGCCTTTGGATGCCATCCCCTCCCCATTATGTGGAGTCCTGGCTTTGGGAGGAAGGTGAACCGTGACACGTTAAAACTATCATGGAGGTGGCGTTTCAGGAAATCAGAACATAATCTAGTTTAAGATTGCAACAGAAGCAGCAGTTCAGTCCTATTGGACTAGATGCTGCAAATATTACATTGAATAATTACCATAACTGAAATGGATCAAATGAGAAGCAGTCATTCCAGTGACAGAGAAGTACTATAATGCAAATGCTTACAATGCTGGGGCTGGAGGATCTTGGTCCATTAGTTTGACAATGGTGACAGAATCCACCTTATGTCAGCCTCCTGACCATCAGTGATGCGCCCCAGTGACACTAAGGTCGTCTGAGGGAGGGCACTGCTGAATGACACTGTCTTAAAGAGGAATGCGGAGGAGGAGGATCTTTTCTCTTTCAACTCTGACTAGTCTCAGATGAAGCCCCCAGACTGATGTTTGCAAGGTGTGTGCAGAAAGTAGTTGTGGGATTAGTCCTCTGGGATTTTGGATGTATCTGCAGGGCAAGTGATTTCATTTGCCAGATGGAGGATTGGTGGTGTGGTGTGTGTGTGTGTGTGTGTGTGTGTGTGTGTGTGTGTGTGTGTGCACACCCTGAGCAGATAAGGTTGAGTATTGTGGGGCTGGGTGTTTTTATGACTGCAGCACTGAATTGAAGGTCACAGGTCTGTGGTCATGTGCCTTGTTTGTCGAGGTGTAACAATAACTGTACTATAAGCGCTAGAAAGTAGTGCACTAGGTTTCTGACTGGCATACATCTCTCGGGAAATGTTAATAGTCACCTTTTTACTTAATCCCAGTCTCTGGGATGGCTCATTCATTAAGGCAGATGGACATTCTCATGAGGAGGCTGGAGGCTGTCGATGCAGTGAGGGATAGGTGTGGACAATAACCCTCATGGGATTCACTGCCACAGGTTACACATATTGCAGTGTTTTTGTACAACAGGTGAGTGTGATTAAGATGATAAGACTGACAGCAACGTGTAGGACCTAGAATATAAGACTGAATAGTAATGACCTCATAACCAGCCTTGACCTTTGGAGGAAGAACCCCACACAACCACAGAGGTCAAGCAGGGATACGGGTTGGAATTCATTGTCAACCTTGTTCATCACGCAATGCACTACTATGACGCCCTATTTTGACAGAGCCTGATTTTCTTTTCAGTCTTGCATGATACTGGAAACAACACCACAAGAATATTTAAGGCAGAGGTGGGCAATGAGCGAGCTGCGCTCTCCGAGCCACCTGCCTGAGCGGGAACAGAGCCACGAGCAGCTGGCGTCCATCACGTAGTTCCTGCTGAAAAGACTAAATGGCGATACGCACAGCCAACGCGGTAACGTAGCTGCAGAAATGCACCTGGCTGAGTGCATTAGAAAATAACTTATAAAGACAATAGTGCAAACTCTTTAGTATCCAACTCGAATGAACAGATTCCACTGCTAGGGGTATCTCCTGAAAAAAAAAAAAAAAAAAAAAAAAAAAAAAAAAAAAAAAAAAAAAAAAAAAAAAAAATGCTATTATGTTTATAAGTAAGTAACATATAATACTGGAAACTCTTCTCTAAAACATCCAGCACGTGCAGTCGAGCCGACAAATATCTTATAAAGATAAGAGCGATTTTTTTTGTTTTGTTTCAGAAGACACCGCTAACAGTGCCATCTGTTAGTTCGAATTTTGTGCTTCAGGGTTTTCGTTACAATCTATGATATTACGTTATGGTACAGTACGCTGTGGAGTTGAAATGGCTAGTCAAATTGGCGTGGCAAAGCAGCATTCTATTTTCCAGTTCAACTCTGGTTGGGAGAGTAATTACTTGTTCACTGAAAGCGACGGAGGAGCAAAATGTTTGGTATGTGGTAAAATACTAGGCATAAAAAAAGTACAATTTTAATGTCACTATAGAACACATCACGTCAACCAGTATGAAAGTGTAGAAGGTGAAATGTGACAATCTTCTTAATAATCTACGTGAGGAAGGAAGTAAAGTAGAGGTATGTATTATAATGCTATACCTACTTACAAGATAACTTAATCACAGTGTTTTGTTTAATAAAACCAATTTTCCTATGAAATGACAACTCTTAATTTCTTACACAGGAATGCGATGCCTCATCCTCTGATGCAGCTGTTCGTGCTAGTTACAGAATAGCTTTGCTGATAGCCTGTACCTTCCCGACCATTTTGTTACGGTGAATTTGTGAAGCAGAGTTTGGAAGTCGTAGCAGACGAACTATGTCCACAGTTGTCACGTTCTTTCACAAGTTTGAGTCTGTCACAGCATACTGTAACTCGCCGTTTCGAACGTTTGTCAGGCGATACTGTGGAACAATTAATAGATGTCATTTCAAACTTCTTGGTGTTTTCTATGGCATTAGACGAGAGTACCAACTTATGGGACACAGCCCAACTGGCAATATTTATTAGAGGCGTTGATGCAAACTTAGTAGTAAGGGAGGAACTGCTTGATTTATGTCCTCTCTAAGACACCACGACAGGTGATGACATCCTGCAGTGTAAGGAAGATGTGTTTAACAGGTTTGCTCCACCGTGGGAGAAGCTAGTTTCAGTTGCCACTGATGGAGCACCCTGCATGGTTGGATGATGAGCAGGGCTTATAGGTCGTTTGAAAAGAAAACTTCTGCAACACGAAGTGAAGTTCGTACCTGTGCATTGCTTGATTCATCAACAAAACCTCTGCGCAAAAAACGTCACAATGACAAATGTAATGACCGTAGTAGTGAGAACGATCAATTTTATTAAGAGCCATGGACTGAACCATAGACAATTTAAGGCACTACTTAAGGATCTTTAGTGTTAATTTGGTGATATTGCATACTTTTGTGAAGTTCGTTGGCTCAGTAGAGGTAATATGTTGAACCACTTTTTTGAATTGTTGGATGAAATAGTTTTATTCATGGAAATGAAGGGAAGTCCTGTCCATGAATTCTTTTTTTTTTTTTTTTTTTTTTTTTTTTTTTTTTTTGTGGTTTTAGGGCGCACAACTTCTATGGTCATTAGCGCCCAGCTAAGAACATTGAATCGCTATGATCTAAAAAAAATGGTGACTGTCAGAACATCAGCAAGAGGCTAAAAACGAAAGATAAAAGACAATTAAAAGGGTTAAATATCCTTGGATAGGTTGGCCAAGTTGATAAAACGCAAAACTCGAGCAGCTGCTCGTGTGTCATCAGCTAAAATTTCCTCCAGAGTAGACGGAAAGTGAAGGGCTACACGGAGATGATTAAAATTAACACAAGTCAGTAAAACATGTCGCACTGTCAGCAGTGCACCGCAGGAGCATAGCGGTGCAGGTTCGGCGGACAGCAAGTGACGGTGGCTGAAACGGCAATGACCGATCCGCAACCGAGCCAGGATGACCTCCTCCCGCCGAGAGGGGCGTGAGGATGTCCTCCAAGCGGTCGGGATCGGTTTGACAGTTCGCAATTTATTATTGTACAGTGAAAGCCACACACTGTGCCATTGCGACACGATACTCCGGCGAAGAGCCCGTTGAACATCGTCCGATGGGACGCAAAAGGTAGCCATGCGAGGCAAAAGAGCTGCTGCCTTGGCTGCTGTGTCGGCGGCCTCATTCCCGGGCACACCCACATGGCCAGGAACCCACAGGAAAGAAACGTGACAGCTGTCATCAGCCAGCAACTGGAGGGAGCGTTGGATCCGATACACGAGAGGATGGTTCGAGAAAGGGTCTTAAGACTCTGCAGGGCACTTAGGGAGTCAGAACATATGGCATAGAAAGGGTGGCGGTGGCGGCAGGTATACAAAACGGCCTGGTGGAGGGCGAAAAGCTCAGCCGTGAAGTTTGAGCACCGGTCAGGGAGCTTGTATTGGAAACGGTTGTCCCCGACGACGAAGGCAGATCCGACACCGGCAGTGCTCTTGGAACCATCAGTGTAAATAAATACGGCATTATCGAACCGCGAACGGAGTTCGACAAGCCTCGAGCGGAATACCAAATCCGGAGTGCTCTCCTTGGGGAGCGAACTAAGTTCGAGGTGTGTGTGAACCTGGGCCTGATGCCACGGTGGCAATGGGCTTTCGCTCAACCGAAGGGTGGAAGGAAGGGTAAAATCGAGCCGCTGTAGCAGGCGGCGAAACCGAACTCCCGGTGGAAGCAAGGCAATCGCAGACAACTGATATTGGCGATCGAGTGAGTCGTCAAAAAATAATCTGTAAGATGGATGGTTGGGCATCGACCGTAGGCGGCATGCGTACCGACACAAGAGTATGTCACGTCGATTGGTCAAGGGTAATACAGCAGCCTCGGCATACAGACTTTCAACAGGGCTGGTATAAAATGCACCGGTCGCCAAACGTAATCCACGATGGTGGATAGAATTGAGACGGCGGAGAATAGACGGCCGTGCTGAAGAGTATACAAGGCTTCCATAGTCGATCTTCGACTGAACAATGGCCTGGTAAAGGTGAAGCAGGACGGTACGATCCGCTCCCCATGACGTGCCACTGAGGACACGAAGAACGTTAAGGGATCGGGCACAACGGGCAGCCAGGTAGGACACGTGTGTGGACCAGCAAAGTTTCCGATCCAACATGAGTCCCAAGAATTTTGTAGTCTCCACGAAAGGGAGAGCAACAGGGCCGAGACGTAGAGAAGGTGGAAGAAATTCCTTGTATCTCCAGAAATTGATACACACAGTTTTCTCAGTGGAGAATCGGAAGCCGTTTGCGATGCTCCAGGAATACAGACGGTCAAGACAGCGTTGGAGAGAACGCTCCAAGAGACACGTCCGCTGGGCGCTACAATAAATTGCGAAATCGTCAACAAAAAGTGATCCGGAGACGTCGGCTGAAAGGCAGTCCACGATCGGATTGATTGCAATGGCAAAGAGCGCCACACTCAAGACGGAGCCCTGTGGTACCCCATTCTCCTGGCAAAAGGTACCTGACAAAACAGAGCCCACCCGCACCCGGAACTTGCGATCCGCCAAAAACGCTTGAATGAAAAGAGGAAGGCGGCCCCGAAGGCCCCATGTGTGCAACGTGCGGAGAATGCCCGCTCTCCAACAGGTATCGTATGCCTTCTCCAAGTCGAAGAACACGGCTACTGTTGGACGCTTCTTCAGAAAGTTGTTCATAATGAAGGTCGACAACGTAACGAGGTGGTCAGCAGCAGAGCGGTGTCGACGAAAACCGCATTGGATATTAGTCAGAAGGCGGCGAGATTCGAGGAGCCAGACCAACCGAGCGTTAACCATGCGTTCCATCACCTTACAGGCGCAGCTCGTCAGAGAAATAGGACGATAACTGGAAGGAAGGTGTTTGTCCTTCCCTGGTTTGGGGATGGGGACAACAATGGCTTCACGCCAACTTGTGGGAACATGACCTTCAGTCCATATGCGATTGTAGGTACTAAGAAGAAAGCACTTGCTCGCAGGAGAGAGGTTCTTCAGCATTTCAATGTGAATGGAATCGGGCCCGGGAGCAGAAGACCGGGACAGGGCGAGAGCACGATCTAGCTCCTGCATGGTGAAGGCGACGTTATAATTTTCCCGATTAAAAGAACGGAAAGAAGGCGGCCGTGCATCCTCTACCTGTTTGCGAGGGAGAAAGGCAGGGTGGTAATGGGCAGAGCTCGAAACCTCCGCAAAGAAACGACCCAATGCGTTTGAAACATCAGCTGGGTCCACGAGGACCGCGTTCTCCACGGTCAGGCCAGGAATCGGGGAGTGGACCTTGATGCCGGACAAACGGCGTAGGCCACCCCAGACAACCGTGGAGGGAGTAAAACGGTTAAAAGAACTAGTAAAAGCTGTCCAGCAAGCTTTCTTGCTGTCTTTTATGATACGACGACACTGCGCTCTCATACGTTTGTAATTGATGCAATTCTCCAAAGTTGGGTGGCGGCGGAAGGTGCGTAAAGCACGGCGCCGGGCTCGAAGCGCGTCGCGGCAGGCTGCAGTCCACCAAGGGACCTGGACACGACGTGGAGAAGAGGATGTACGAGGTATGGAACGTTCAGCAGCAGTGAGGATAACCTCTGTGAGGTATTCGACCTGACTGTCACAGTTGGGAAAATTCTGATTGTGAAAAACAGCCATGGAAGAATAAAGCCCCCAGTCGGCTTTAGAAATGTTCCAACTGGTGGGACGTGGAGATGGGGAATGATGTAGGAAGTGGATGATACAAGGGAAATGGTCACTCGAGTACGTGTCAGAAAGTGCATACCACTCAAACCGACCGGCAAGCTGAGGAGTGCATATTGCGAGGTCTATATGGGAATAAGTGTGTGTTGTGTCAGAAAGGAAGGTCGGTGCACCGGTGTTGAGGCAGACAAGATCGAGGTGGTGGAGAATGTCCACCAAAAGGGAGCCTCTCGGACAAGGTGCCGGAGAGCCCCATAGGGGGTGGTGGGCATTAAAGTCGCCTACCAACACGAAAGGTGAAGGGAGCTGGTCAACAAGGTTTAGCAAATCTGCCCTAGTAAGGGCAGATGACGATGGCGAATATATATTACAGAGGGAGAAGGTAAATGTGGATAAGGTGATGCGGACGGCAACTGCCTGTAGGTGAGTGTGCAAGGAAATGGGATGGAAATAGACGTCGTCTCGAAGGAGCATCAGAACCCCTCCATGGGCTGGGACACCTTCCACAGGTGGCAGGTCGAACCGCACAGAGGTGTAGTGTGGAAAGTCTGCACGATCACGTGGACGCAACTTAGTTTCCTGGAGGCAAACTAGAAGCGGGCAGTGCAATCGAAGGAGTAATTTTAACTCCTCCCGATTAGAACGAATGCCGCGAATGTTCCATTGAAGGAGCGCCATGATAAAAATGAGAGAAGAAATAAGGATAAAAACCAAGTAGCGAGCGGGGTCACCTCGACGGCCGCTGAGGACCGGATTTCGAGGGAGCACTGCTATCGCTGTCCAGGGGCAAAGGGTCGTGGTCCATAGGTTCGACCGACGCGCCTGCCACCTCCCTGAGTTGATCAGGAGGGGCAGTTTCCACCGCCGGTAAAGGGCCGGGCGCCCGGCAAACGGAGCGTCCCGGTGAAACAGAAGACGGCCGAGGCCGGCAACTATTGGACGGCGCGACAGATGGGTCACGCCTCGGCGGGGAAGGAGAGGAACTCTTTTTCTTGTCAGCTCTTCTGGAAGAGTGACGGCGGGAAGAGGCAGTTGACGGTTGGGAAGCCTGAGAACGCAGAAAATCCTCGCGGACAGGTTCCTTTTTCAAGGTCCGGGCATCTTGTTTAGGTGCCCGCGGTTTACTAGATGTTGACGAAGACTGTACCTTAGAAGCAGCAGGAGGAAGCGGGGACGTGGAACGGGCAATCTTCGGGCTGGCGGATCGCACAACTGTGTCAGCGAAAGTGAAATCACATGTCTGGGTACTGGAATCTTTGGTAGGTCGATGTGAGGTGAGTACCTTACTGTATGTACCCGCTGGGAGGACAGTGGGCTTTCGACTCGCCAACAACTTACGAGCGGCAGATGTTGATACCTTCTCCGTAACCCGGATTTGCTGGATTACCTTCTCATCCTTGTATACAGGACAGTCGCGAGAGGAAGCCGCATGGTCACCGTTGCAGTTTAGGCAGTGAGGGGACGGAGGTGGGCAATCCCCCTCATGGGCGTCCCTACCACAAGTGACACACTTTGCTGCATTTGGGCAATGTTCACGGGTATGATTGTACCTGTGGCATTGAAAACAGCGCGTTGGGTTAGGCACATAAGGTCGGACAGAGATGACTTCATACCCTGCTTTGACCTTCGACGGGAGGTCAACTCTGTCGAACGTCAAAAACACAGTACGAGTCGGTGTCAATTGGGTATCGACCTTTTTCATCACCCTGTGGACGGCTGTCACACCCTGATCGGACATATACGATTGGATGTCTTCATCAGACAGCCCGTCAAGGGATCTCGTAAAAACTACCCCCCTTGACGAGTTGAGTGTGCGGTGTGCTTCTACCTTAACGGGAAACGTGTGCAACAACGTAGTACGTATAAGTTTTTGGGCTTGGAAGGCACTGTCCACTTCCAGCAACAATGTGCCATTGCGCTGACGTGAACAGGTTTTAACAGGGCCAGCAATTGCATCTACACCTTTCTGTATAACGAAAGGATTGACAGAATTGAAATCCTTTCCGTCGGTGCGAGAGACAACCAGAAATTTAGGCACATTAGGCAGAGTCTTTTTAGGCTGAGGCGAGTCTAACTTACGTTTGTGAGTCGACGTCACGAAAGAAGATAAGGAAGTCATCGCGGAAGTGTCCCCCGTGATTACCGGCGTCTCCGATGGCACGCTCCTTCCTAGTGGGGGCCCTCTCCGAGGGCTTACCCGCCTTAGGTGATTGTTCACACCTCAGGTCACACCTCCCGAGAACTGACGGAGGGACCAATCGGCACGTTCGGAAGGTACCAGCTCGGGTAATCACCCCTCCCTGGGCCTGGCCTTTACCAGGGGGTACGTACGTGCCTTACTTGTCTACCCGGGGCGGGGAATTACGCGTTACCCCGTCACCTGCTACGCACGATAATGCGTGGGTCGGCCTTCAGACACGCACAGGGAGGAAAAAAGAAGAGGATAGGAAAGGAAGAGAAAGAAGGAAAGAAAAGAAGTGTCTCAAACGCCGAGGCGGAGACTAATGAGGAGAAGAAGGCTAGGAGAGTTCAAGGAGAGAAAGACAAAACGAAAGGTAAGAAAGGAAGGAACGAAGGAAGAAAAACCACAACAAGAACCACCGTATCTTACGAAATATGCCCGTCTCCGGGCGAAGGCATAAACCGGGAGGGGAAAATGAAGCAGCCTGGGGCAGAAGAAAGGCTGCTCTGGCTCGGGGCCCCGTGCGCGCCACACACGTACCCACAAAAGAACTGTGGGCCCCCTGGGGGGATCCATGAATTCACTGACCCTGAATGGATTAACAAGTTAGCATTTCTCACCGATGTCACATCCCACATGAATAAAATTAATCATAAGTTGCAGGGAAGCAACATACTTCTTATACATTTTGTAGACACTATTACTGCTTTCAAGCAAATGTTGGGGACTTTGGCAGCGTCATATGTTGAAAGGTTAGTTAGCCTATTTTACCAAACTGCGGAAATTATTTTAACTCAAGATCAACTGCAGATATTTTCAGGTGCTCTTGCGAGTCTGGTGAAGGAATTTTCCATCCGATATAGAGATCTGAATGATTTTGCGATGGCTCTGAAAGTGTTTGCTGCACCCTTTTCAACTTCTACAGTAACTGATGATGTTCTGTCTATTCTAGAGTGCAAGTTACTCAGAATTCTATGTGATAGTGAATTAAAAGCTAAACGTGAATCACGAACAAACCTAGCACAATTATACGAAACATTTCCTCAAACAGATTTTCCAAATATGCATAAAATGGCTGCCAAACTGCTGTCAATGTTCGGCTCTACATACCTGTGCAAAAAACTGTTCTCTGAAATGAAAATAAATAAATCTCCATGAAGACCATTGACTCACATCTCACGACAGTTTTGCGAATTGCAAGTGCGAGATCAATCACACCAAATATATCTCGTCTGCTTCAGCGAAAAGAGTCTCACAGCTCCACTTCATCTGCTGATTGACATTTCAGATATATCTGAAGTCTGTTCTGTTAATGGTTAAGTATGGTTTTTTTTCTTCCCCTTTCATTAATTTATTTCTGTGTGTAACATAGTTTTTTTGTTAATTGGTTTTGCTGTTCACAAAATAAATTTCTGTATGTTCGATAACTGTTTTCATGGCTAACTTTAGGTAGTAGTAAATAGTATTTAGTTATCAGATGTCTGATCTTACCGACACTCTCCCATCCTTCAAAGACACCAACCACTTCCTCGATCGCCTGAAATTCTTACCCAGCCTTTACCTCCTGAAACCATCCTTTTAACCATTGATGCCACTTCCTTACACACAAATATCCCACATGCCCAGGGCCTCACTGCGATAGAGTATTTCCTTTCATGCCAACCACCCACTTCCCTACCTAAAACCTCTCTCCTTAATACCCTAGCCTGCTTCATCCTAACCTACGATTTCTTCACCTTTGAGGGCCAGACATACCAACAACTAAAGGGAACAGCCATGGGAACTAGGACTGCCCCCCCCCCCTCGTACACAAACTTATTTATGGGACACTTAGAGAAAGCCTTCCTGGATACCCAAGCCTGTCAACCCAAAGTTTGGTACAGATTAACTGATGACATCTTCATGCACTGGACTCAGTGAAGAACAACTCCATAATTTCCTCTCCAACCTCAACTCCTTTGGTCCCTTCAAATTCACCTGGTCCTATTCCAAATCCCATGCCACTTTCCTTGATGCCGACCATCTGTCCAATGGCCAACTTCACACATCCATTCACATCAAACCAAACAACAAACAACAGTACCTCCATTATGACAGCTGCCATCCATTCTACATCAAACGTTCCCTTCCGTACAGCTTGGGTCTTCGTGGCAAACGAGTATGCTCCAGTCCTGAATCATTGAACCAGTACACCAATAACCTAATAACAGCTTTCACATCCCGCAGCTATCCTTGTGATCTGGTACGGAAACAAATTGCCACAGCCACTTCCTCACTCCCCCAAATCCAAAACCCACCGAAGAACCACAGAAGTGCCCCTCTTGTCACCGGATACTTTCCGGGATCCATCCTTAATGACATCCTCGCCACTCCTCCGAGAGTCTTTCCGCCGCCCACCTAACCTTCGTAACCTCCTAGTCCATCCCTATGAAATCCACAAACCACCTTCCCTACCCTCTGGCTCCTACCCATGCAAACGCCCCCGTTGTAAAACCTGCCCTATGCACCCTTCCACCACCACTTATTCCAGTCCCGTAACCCGGAAGGTTTACACGATCAAGGGCAGACACACTTGCGATAGCACCCACGTGATTTACCAACTGACATGCCTTTACTGTGAAGCATTCTATGTGGGAATGACCAGCAACAAACTGTCCATTCACATGAACGGTCACAGGCAGACAGTGTTTGTTGGTAATGAGGATCACCCTGTGGGTAAACATGCCTTGGTGCACGGCCAACACATCTTGGCACAGTGTTACACCGTCCAGGTTATCTGGATACTTCCCACCGACCCAACCTTTCAGAACTCCGGAGATGGGAACTCTCCCTTCAGCTTATTCTCTCGTCCCGTTGCCCACCAGGTCTGAACCTCCATTAAATTCAAATTCCCGCCCACCATCTTTAGCATCTTTGCCTCGGTTCTGTGGACAGAGCCTCTGCCTCAATTGGTATCTCTGTCCAACTTCTTTGCTTTTTACAAATGTCTGTCTAGGAGTGTTTGCGTTTAGGTGTGTGTGTGTGTGTGTGTGTGTGTGTGTGTGTGTGTGTGTGTGTGTGTGTTTTTACCTTCCTTTTCCCCGCCCCCCCTCCTCCCCCTAAGGTAAGTCCTTCCACTCCTGGGATTGGAATGACTCCTTTTCCACTTCCTTAATACCCATATCCTTCCCTTTCTCCTCTCCTTTCTTCCACGAAGATTACTCACCAGGCGAAGGAGCACAGGTGTGACAGCAGCACAAATAAATAGAACACACACACAAACGCAAGCTTTCACAACCCAGTTGCTGCTTCAGACAGAAGGGAAGGAGAGGGAAAAGATAATGAGGGTTTTAAGGAAGGGGGTAAGGAGCCATTCCAATCCCGGGAGAGGAAAGACTTACCTTGGAGGAAGAAAAGGAAGGTAAACAAATACACACACACACACACACACACACACACACACACACACACATTTACACAGACGCAAACACACCTAGCCAGACATACTATAGAAACCAAAGAAGTTAAAAGTTAGAGAACACTAGAGGCAGAGACTCTGTCCAGAGAACCGAGGGAAAGATGTTAAGATGTTAAAGATGGCGGGTGGGAATTCAAATTTAGCGGAGGTTAAGCCGAGGTGGGCAACGGGAAGATAGAATATGCTGAAGGGCTAGTTCCCATCTCCGAAGTTCCGAAGGATTGGTGTCAGTGGGAAGTATCCAGATAACCTGGACGGTGTAGCACTGTGTCAAGATTTTTTTTTTTGTGGTTTTAGGGCGCACAACTGCTGTGGTCATTAGCGCCCAACACTGCCCAAAGTAAAAAAGAACCGGGGTTAGAAATTAAATGGCTTTCGCCATATTTGCACGATGTATAAAAAGTAAAACTCTGTTAACCGATTGCGGGTCATCAGCTAAAATGGCAGACAATTCAAATGGGAAACACAGATCATGACGGAGACGGTTAAAAAATGGACATTGCACTAAAAGATGGTTCACAGTAAAAGGTGCATCACAGTGCTCACATAAGGGAGCAGGACCACCACGTAATAAATGCTGGTGGCTAAAACGGCAGTGGCCAATACGAAGCCGGGCTAGAACAATCTCCTCTCGGCGGGAGGGTCGAGATGACGTTGACCAGATATCAGGCACAGGTTTAATGGCTCGCAATTTGTTCCCTGACAGGGATGACCAATGTAGATACCAACGCGAGATAATACGCTGGGAGATACCAGCGCGAAGGTCATCAGAGCTGGTGGAAAAGGTAGATAGCCGAGGAAGGAGAACTGCTTCCTTGGCAGCCATATCCGCAGCCTCATTCCCCAACACTCCCACATGGCCAGGGACCCACAGAAACGTCACCGTAGTTCCGCTCGTTGAAAGAAGTAAGGCAATTGCGGATGCTTTGTACCAGGGGATGGGGCGGATATAGGATGCGAAGGCTCAACAAAGCACTCATTGAGTCCGAGCAAATGACAGTCTTACTGAGCGAGTGGCGCCGGACGTATTGTGTGGCTTGGTATAATGCATACAGCTCAGCTGTAAAAATGGAACTCCACTCAGGAAGACGATATTTAAAAGAGACGTTGCCAAGTACAAAAGCACACCCAACACCCTGGTCTGTCTTTGAGCCATCAGTGTAAATGAACAAATTGTCATCAAATTTAAACCGGAGTGCGTGAAATTCTCTCTGGTAGACGAAACGAGGTGTGGAGTCCTTTGGAAGAGAATGAAGATCAAAGTTAACACGGACTTCGGGGCTTCGCCACGGTGGAGAGGTGCTCTCTCCAGTCGAGAAGATAGCAGGCATTGTAACGCCAAGCTGGCCGAGTAGCGAACGCAAGCGTACTCCCGGTGGTAGCAGAGCAGACGGGCGCAGAGTGAAGAGACTGTCAAGTGAGTCGTTAAAAAAAACTGCGTACGTCGGGTGTCCTCGCATGGACGACAAACGACTAGCGTAACGGCTAAGCAGGAGTTCCCGACGGTAAGAAAGGGGTAGTTCGGCGGCCTCGGCATAGAGGCTCTCAACGGGGCTAGTATAAAACGCTCCTGTCGCCAGACGGAGACCTTGGTGGTGGATTGTATTAAGGCGGCGCAGTATGGACGGTCGAGCCGAAGAATAAACGATGCTACCATAGTCCAGTTTGGACCGAACTATGGTGCGATACAGATGGAGGAGAGTAGACCTGTCAGCTCCCCAAGAGGTGCCACTTAACACCCGCAGCACATTGAGAGAGCGGGTACAGCGAGCTGCCAAACGGGATATGTGGGGAGACCAACTTAACTTCCTGTCGAGAACAAGTCCCAAGAACGTCGTGGTATCCACAAATGGAAGTACTATGGGGCCCAGTCGAAGGGACGGGGGAAGGAACTCCTTCCGCCGCCAGAAGTTCATGCAGACTGTCTTGTCAGCTGAGAATCGAAAGCCAGTGTCCATACTCCACGCGTGGAGATTGTCTAGGCACCGCTGGAGGCGCCGCTCCAGGAGACCCGTTTGCTCAGAGCTGCTGTAGATCGCGAAGTCGTCAACAAATAGGGACGCCGACACTCCCAGTGGAAGGTGATCGGCTATAGAATTGATTGCCACTGCAAATAAAACAACGCTCAGGACCGAGCCCTGGGGGACTCCGTTCTCCTGATTAAAAGTGCTCGATAAAACCGAACCAACACGCACTTTAAAAACACGGTCTGTTAAAAATTCGCGGATAAAAATTGGCAGGCGACCCCGAAAACCCCATGTATGCAGAGTGCGGAGGATGCCCATCCTCCAGCAGGTGTCGTATGCCTTTTCCAGATCAAAGAACACCGCTACTGTCTGGCGCTTCCGTAAAAAGTTATTCATTACTGAGGTAGATAGGGCAACAAGATGATCCACCGCAGAACGGTGCTTGCGAAACCCACATTGGACATTAGACAGGAGATGTCGCGTTTCAAGCCACCATACCAGGCGCCCGTGAATCATGCGTTCCATCACCTTGCATATGCTACTGGTGAGGGAAATGGGGCGGTAGCTGGAAGGGAGACATTTGTCCTTCCCAGGCTTTGGTATGGGAATGACTATGGCTTCACGCCAGCGTCGCGGAAAGGTGCCTTCTATCCATATGCGATTGTAGGTGGCCAGTAGGAAGTGCAAGCTCGTTGGTGAAAGGTGTTGCAGCATCGCCACGTGAATGCCATCTGGTCCTGGAGCGGAGGACCGCGAAGACGAGAGTGCGTGGTGAAGCTCTCGTACAGTAAACTCGGTATTGTAGCATTCACGGTTCTGAGAGGTAAAGGGCAATGGAGTCGCCTCCACCGTCCGTTTCCTAGCTAGGAAAGCGTCAGTGTAATGTGAAGAGCTAGAGACCTCTGCAAAATGTCGACCCAGTGCGTTGGCTATTTGTGGAGGATCGACGACGGTGTCAGTTGCGACACACAGACCGGGAATTGGGGAATGAGCCATAGTGCCCGAAATTTTTCGAAGGTTACCCCAAATGATGGAGGAAGGGGTAGACCTATTAAAAGAGCTCGTGAATGAGCGCCAACTGGCGCGTTTACAGTCGCGAAAGAGGCGACGACAATAGGCCCGCAGCCGTTTGTATCGGATGCAGTTGTCGAGCGTGGGCCGTTGTTTGAAGATTCTAAGGGCACGTCGCCGTGCTCGCAGAGCGTCACGGCATTCCGCGGTCCACCACGGGACAAGGGGACGACGTGCGTGGGAAGTCTTGCAGGGGATGGAACATTCTGCGGCTGTCAGAATAACTGTGGTAATGTGTTCCACTTGGTCGTCTATACTAGGATAATGGTAAGTACCAAAATCCGCCAGTGACGTGTAGAGCTCCCAGTCCGCTTTCGTTAACTGCCAGCGGCGTGGATGCTCAAGGGTGTCAGGCATCATTAGGTGAATTACACACGGAAAATGATCGCTCGAATGTGTGTCTGAGAGAGCAGACCATTCAAGACGCCGTGCCAGCTGAGCAGTGCAGATAGCTAGATCTATATGGCTGAAAGTATTTGTGGTGTCTGAAAGATAAGTTGGTTCACCAGTGTTAAGGCAGATGAGCTGAAGGTGGTTCAGTATATCTGCCAGGAGGGAGCCCCGTGGACATGGTCGTGGGGAGCCCCAAAGGGGGTGGTGGGCATTGAAATCTCCCACCAACAAAAACGGACGCGGAAGCTGGTCAATAAGATCTAGGAGATCTGATCTAGTGACGGGAAAAGAGGAAGGAGCGTAAATATTGCACAGTGTGAAGACAAATCCAGGAAGGTATATCCGGACAGCAACAGCTTGTATTGGAGTACACAAAGGGACCGGTGTACTGTGTACGTCATCCCGAATAAGCAACATTACGCCCCCGTGGGCTGGAATTCCTGCCACTGGAGGAAGGTCAAAGCGAACGGTAGTGTAGCGTGGGAAAGTAATTCGAGTTCCAGGGAGCAATTTTGTCTCCTGTAGAGAGAAGATGATTGGATGATATGTTCGCGTTAAAAGCTGCAGTTCTGTCCAATTCGACCGGATACCACGAATGTTCCATTGAAGAATATCCATAATGGGATAAAATGAGATGAAGGTGGACATCAGCCCGACGAAGGCGGCGGGCCACAGTGCGAATGTTCGCAACTGGTGGTGTCTGAGACAGGAGGGTCTTGCTCCATATTCTCAGAGGTTACCACAGCAGCTGCGTGAGTGTGGTCGGCAGCCCCATCTTTGGCTGATGCACCTGGAGAGACTATAGGCTTCCAGGGGATGCCATCGTCACATTGTGAGGTAGGAGGGGGGAGAGTTTTCCCCCTATTTGATTTCTTGGAGCCCTGGTGAAGCTCCTTGGTTGGCTCAGACGTTTTGGTAGGGGTGCGGAGGAAATCCTCGCGCGAATGCTCTTTCTTAGACTTTCGCGTCTCTATCTGTGGTTTCACAGCTGAAGATGAAGATGAAGACTTGGAAGAGGTACTCACACTTTTCGTTGAACGTGACGCCGTTGTCGATGTAGACTGTTTGACAACTACTGTCGTAAACTGTAGGTCACAAGTCTGTGTGGCCATATCCCGTGTTGTTGGAGGCGTTGCAACTACAGTACTGTAGTTACCACGCGGCGGGGTCTTAGGCTTACGACTGGCGTACATCTTACGTGCAACTGGTATGGGAACCTTTTCCTTTACACGGATTTCCTGGATGGCTCGTTCATCGGCAAACACGGGACATTCCCGGGAGGAAGCAGCATGATTCCCGTTACAATTGATGCAATGAGGGGACGGTGGTGGACAAATCCCCTCATGGGCCTCTTTACCACAGGTGACACATATGACTGGGTTCTTGCAAGACTGGCTTGTGTGGTTAAATCGATGGCACTGATAACACCGAGTAGGGTTAGGGATATAAGGTCGTACTGTGATGACCTCATACCCTGCCTTGATCTTCGGCGGCAGAGCCACTCGGTCGAAGGTCAGAAACACTGTGCGAGTGGGCACTACAACATTGTTCTCTTTTTTTGTCACCCTGTGTACTGCGACGACGCCTTGAGCTGCCAGATATTCTTTCAGTTCATCCTCAGTCAGACCGTCCAAACTGGCCGAGAAGACTACCCCTCGGGAATAATTGAGGGTCGGATGGAGCTCAACACGAACCGGGTAGCTGTGGAGCAGAGTAGCCTTAAGCAGCCGCTGTGCCTGGGAGCCACTTTCTGTTTCTAACAGTAGTGTTCCATTACGTAGGCGGTTGCAGGTCTTAACTGGGCCGGCAATGGCATCAACCCCTTTTTGAATAATAAATGGGTTCACCGACGAAAAGGATTGTCCTTCCTCGGTACGGGTCACCACAAGGAACTTCGATGTCTAAATTTTTCTGTTCAGACACACTATTGTCTAGTACATCAATTTCTAAAGACTCTTTACATTTTCTTTTTTTTAGAACCATCGCGGTTGTATCCCCCACGATTGCCAGTGTCTCCGATGGCACGCTCCTTCCTGCTGGGGGCCCCCAATGGAAGCACACCCGCCTTGGGTGATTGTTCACACCCCAGGTCACACCTCCCGATCTACAGACGGAGGGACCAATCGGCGAATCGGGAAGGTATCAGCGCAGGCAATCGCCCCTCCCCTGGCCTGGCCTTAACCAGGGGGTACGCACGCACCCTACATGCCAGCCCGGGGCTGGGACTTACGCATTACCCAGTCACCCATATGGGTGGCCTTCAAGTGCGTACAGGGAGGAGGAAGAGAGAAATAGTAGGAGGAGAAGCCTCAAACGCAGACGCGGAGGCAAAGAAAGAGGTGAAAGAAGACTGTAAAGCCAAAAGGGTCAGAACTTCGGTTCCCCGAAGGATGCACAGACTCGGTCCCCAAGAGAGGGGAAAAGGACAGTAGAAGAAGTGTCATGTAGCACGGAAAGGAAAGAGTGCTACAAAGGCTGGGGCCCCGTGCTCGCCATGCACGTACTCACCACAGAGCAGTGAGTCCCCTGAGGGGTGTGTGTGTGTGTGTCAAGATGTGCTGGCTGTGCACCGAGGCATGTTTAACCACAGGGTGATTCTCGTTACCAACAAACACTGTCTGCCTGTGTCCATTCATGCAAATGGACAGGTTGTTGCTGGTCTTTCCCCCCACATAGACCGCTTCACAGTGCAGGCATGTCAGTTGATAGATTACATGGGTACTATCGCAAGTGGCTCTGCCTTTGATCGTGTACACCTTCCCGGTTACAGGACTGGAGTAAGTGGTTGTGGAAGGGTGCATAGGGCAGATTTTACAACGGGGGCGGTTACAAGGGTAGGAGCCAGAAGGTAGGGAAGGTGGTTTGGGGATTTCATAGGGATGGACCAGGAGGTTAAGGAGGTTAGGTGGGTGGTGGGAAGACACTCTTGGTGGAGTGGGAAGGATGTCATGAAGGACAGACATGTGACATCCTTCCCACTCCACTGAGAGTGTATTTCCGCCACCCGCCTAACCTCCGTAACCTCCTAGTCCAACCATCTTCCCTGGCTTCTGGCTCCTATCCTTGTAACCGCCCCATTCCCGTTGTAAAACCTGCCCTACGCACCCTTCCACCACCACTTACTCCAGTCCCATAACTTCTTCCGCTTACAATGAGAGAGAGTATGTTGGGCGGCCAGAGATGGCTGACATGTGTGGATGAGTGTTCTCTGTCTGAGGAAGGCCACAGCCGAAACTTTAAAAGTGTGTGTGTGTGTGTGTGTGTGTGTGTGTGTGTGTGTGTGTGTGTGTTTACAGTGAGTTGTTCCGTATCTACATCATATTATTGTTATTATTAACAACATTCCTTACTGGACCTTCCATAGTTTTGATCATAAACAAGTGGTTTAATCATCATGAAAGAAAGTTGTATGGGTGGGAGAGACCAGGAGACATGGGAAAGTATCAGCTTTTATAATGGTAAGACAGATTTTGGAACCAGGTTTTAAACTGTAAAAAAAAATCCAGGGGTAGAAGCAGACTCCAACCATATATTTTTTTTTAACTATGAGGCATAGACAAATAAACTACAGAAAGATATGAAAATAATGGGATGGAACGTGGATAAGTTGAAGGAACCTGAGGTTCTCTGGAGTTTCAAAGGGAGCTTTGGCCAACAATTGTCAGAAATGGGCGGCGGGGGGGGGGGGGGGGGGGAGGGATAACAGTAGAAGACAAATTTATAGCTTTGAGAGATGAAATAATGAGGACTGTAGAAAACCTAATAGGTAGAAAGACAAGTGTAGTTAAGTGTGAAAATTACAGAACTATCAGTTTAATAAGTCATGGTTGCAAAATACTAACAAGAATTATTTACAGACAAATGGAAAAACTTGTGGAATCCAACCTCGGGAAAGATCAGTTTGGATTTATGAGAAATGTGGGAACATGGGAGGCAATACATTACGACTTATCTTAGAGGTAGGCTATGGAAACGTACGTTTTTAGCATTTGTCGATTTGGAGAAAGCTTTTGACAATGTCGACTGGAATACACTCTTCCAAATTCTGAAGACATCAGGGGTTCAAAGGGCAAGATAGGGACACAGAGGTCGGGCAGGGAGTAAGGCAGGGTTGTAGCCTTTCCCCAATGTTGTTCAATCTGTACGTTGAGCAGGCAGTGAAGGAATGGAAGGAGAAATTTGGAGGGCATAAAGTGCAGGGAGAAGAAATAAAAACATTGCGGTTTGCCGATGACATAGTAATTCTGTCAGACTGCAAAAGATCTGGAAGAGCAATTGAATGGGATGGACAGTGTCTTGAAAGGAAGATATAAGATGAACATTAAAAAGAGTACAACGAAGGTAATGGAATGCAATGTCAGCAAATCAGGTGATGCTGAATGAATTAGATTAGGTAATGAGAGAATAAAAGTAATAGATGAATTTTGTTATTTGGGTAGCAAGATAATTACGTATGGCCGAAGTAAAGAAGATATAAAATGCAGAATGGCTATGGGAAGAAGAGTGTTTCTGAAGAAGCGAAACTTGTTAACATCCAATATTAATTTAAATGTTAGGAAGTCCTTTCTGAAAGAATTTGTCTTGAGTGTAGCATTGTATGACAGTGAAATGTGGACGATAAGGAGTTCAGATAAAAAGATGATAGAAGCTTTTGAAATGTGGTGCTACAGACGAATGATAAAAATTAGATGGCTAGATCACTAATGAGAAGGTGCTTAGCTGGCCGCGGTGGCCGAGGGGACTGAGGCGCTCCAGTCACGGTCTGCACAGCCACTACGGTCGGGGGTTCGAATCCCTCCTCGGGCATGGATATTTGTGCTGTCCTTAGTATAAGGTAGTAGATAAGTGGTTTGTAAGTTTAGGAACTGATGACCCCTTAGTTAAGTCCCATAAAAAAAATTAAAAAAAAAAAAAAGTGCTTAACCGAATCAGAGAGAAAAGGAGTTTCTGGCATATCCTGACTAAGAGAAGGGGTAGATTGGTTGGACACATTCTGAGAAATCAAGGAATTGTCAACTTAGCATTAGAAGGAAGCATGTGGGGGTAAAAATCTTAGAGGGAGACCAAGGGATGAATATAGTAAGCAAATTCAAAAGGATGTAGGTTGCCAAACATATTCTCAGATTAAGAGACTTGCACCAGACAGGGAGCGTGGAGAGATGCATCAAACCAGTCTACGGACTGAAGACCACGACAACAACAAAGACAAGACCTACAACAATCCTTGGAGATAACAGGAAATACTGATATGACTAAAGAAGAATATATAAGAATGTAATAAGGCAGGTAAAATGGAGAGCAGACAACTAAAAAAATAGACTGTCAGGAAGTGCAAAGTAGCTCATCACGAGTGGCTAGAGGGTAATGCAAGTCTGTAGAAGAATATACAAATAGGCAATTAGGAAAAACAGATTCGTCTCCAGGAAAATAAGAGACAACTGGAAACAAGAAAAGGAGTTTTATGAATATCAAGAACGCTCCTGTAAAACTTGTTTTGAGTAAAGAAGGGAAGGCTTAAAAGTGGAAAGAATATATAGAGGGGCTCAAAAAGGAAATATGAGAAAATATTGTAGGAAGGGAAGAGGAAGTAGATTAAATAGGAGAGCCTATATTGAGAGAAAAATTTGACACAGCACTGAAATAAATAAATCTAAACAAGGCCCCTGGAGTAGACGACATTTCTGCAGAACTACTGAAGTTTCAGAGTGCAAGCCACAACAGAACTATGCCACCTGGTGTGTAGGATGTATGAGAGACAAAATACCCTCAGACTTCAAGAAAAATACAATTATCCCAAAGCCGCTGCAGGCAGGTGTGAAATTTACAGAACCACCATTTTCATAAGTAATGGTAGCAAAATTCTAACACAAATTATTTACAGATGAATGGATAAGCTGGTAGAAGCCAACCTCAGGAAAAATCAGTTTGGATTTAGAAGACATGTAGAAATACATGAGGCAGTACTTACCTTGTGACTGACCTCAGAAGATAGATTAAGGAAAGGCAAATCATTTCTAGCCTTTGTAAATATGGAGATAGCTATTGAAAATGTTGTCTGGAATACACACTCAAATTCTGACAACAGCAGAGATAATATATAGGAAATGGAAGGTTATTTACAACTTTTACAGAAATAAGACAGCAGAGTCAAAAGGCTTTAAAGGAAAGCATTAGTTGGAAAGAGTTTAAGGCAGGGTTGTAGCCTTTCCCCAATCTTATTCAATCAGTACAGTGAGCAAGCTGTGAAGGAAACCCAAGAGAAATTTGAAGAAATAAAAATTTCATGTTTTGACGACGACATAATTCTGCCAAACAAAGGACCTGTAAGAGTAATCTAACTGTATGGAAAATGTCTTGAAAGGAGCATAGAAATAGAAGATGAACATTAAGAAGAGTGAAATAAGGTTAATTTACTGTAATGTAGTCTATGAAAATCAGGTGATGCTGAAAGAATTAAGATTAAATACAAAAAAATTCAGGTAGTAGATTAGTTTTGTTATTTTAGCAATAAAATGACATGATTATTACAGTACAGAGGATATAAAATGCAGAATGGCAATGGAAACAAAAGTATTTTCTGAAAAATCAATATTTGGTATTAACAAATTTATTTGAGTGTTAATCATTTCTGAAGGCATATGTGTAGAGTGTTGCCTTATATGGTAGTGAAATGGACAGTAAATAGTTCAGACCCGAAGAAGATAGAAGCTTTGGCTGTCTAGTGCTATAGACAAATGGTGAAAATAGGTGTGTAGATCATGTGATTAATGAGGAAGTATTGGACAGAATTGGTCCAAATAGGAATTTATGGCATTCCTTGACTAAAAGAAGGGACCAACTGCTAGTAAACCTTCTTAGACATCATTGAATTGTGAGTTCAGCATTGTAGGGAAGTTTGTGGCACAAAAATTGCCTAGGGAGACAAAGATGAAAACAGTATGCAAGTTCAAAGAGACGTGGATTGCCATTTTTATGAAGAGATAAAGAGGCTTGCTCAGGATAAAGTATGGTGGAGAGCTGCATCAAACTATTCTCCAGACTCTGGAAAATTCTCTCTTTCTGTGATCCAACTCTCACCAACTAATTATTGTTTCTTCTGCCTAGCACACTGAAATACAGCAGAAGATGCAATATAATCAAATGTGTTGTCTAGAATGCTTGCTATAGTACCCCTTTCCCTCATGTGCATATCCACAAGTTAGCCCTGCATAGTGTGCATGCACTGATTCACTGGATTCTGCCGTTAGATGACTATCATGCTAGATGAATACTGGAGATCATACAAATACCATTAGTGGCAGTTTTTTAACAATGGAAAGTCCAATTGGAATTTTAATCATGGAGGATGGATAACAACTCACCATAAGGGTACTCACTGAGTTGCTGACAGACACTGAAATAGATAATCACACCAACTTAAATTTTCGGACATGCCTTCGTCTGATGAAGGCCATGGCCGAAAATTTAAGTGTGTGTATCAGCAGCTCAGTGAGTGTCTTACGGTGAGTTTTTATCTATCCTCCATTACTAACAGTTGTGCCAGTTTGTTGCTTATGACAAATCTTCATGTACCTCCTAACTCAAGTCACCAAAGGTGTTACAAACCAAATATTTTCTGTCACATGTCATTCAGACACACAAAATGTCATTAGGAAGAAAACGGGAAAAAGTCGGGCGAGACATTGAGAAAAAATTGAGGGAGCGACTGAGGGAAATGAGGGGGGGGGGGGGGGGGGAGGCCTAATGGACAGTGGACAGGTAAGAAACTGCAGCAAAGAAAGCTGTTCTGTTTCAAGGAGGACTATGAAAAGCATGTTTCATACTTACCGTAAAAATTCATTGATACCATCTACGGAGAAAGATCCTCTCAATATGGAATACTTCATCTTCTTGGCATTCATTACTGCCATAGCTGGATAACCAAACCCACCAATTTCCAGCATTGATTCAAGTTCTGGTTGAGATCCAGCTTCTGCCCAGATCCATCTGGAAGCAATGATCAATGAAATGACAACTATTCACAGGTCAGTAAAGGTTGGCTGTTTACAGTTGCAAAATAACCAATAGCGGAAAACTAAATATTGGAACAAAGGTAAATTTTAAAAGGTAGAAAGTAGCACTTTTGTAGTGAGTGGGTCAATCTAATGACCACAATAATAATGTAACTTATTAGAAATTTTGACCCATCTTCTCTTATTAAGCAGTAGTTACAATTGCGTTCTAGTGAATACTAACACTTGCTGTCCCAAATTCATCAACAATAAATTTCATTTGAAATTTTAAACCACTGTCAATTTATCAGTCACACTGGTCTCTCACTATTTTTAGATGAATGCTAAGTTTTGTCATGTGCTCTTATCTTTTTATGTAGATAATTTACTGATGTTACTTTTAAAGTTGCTACGTTTTTTCCACCATGTGAATAATATCCACCATAAGACAATTAAGAAAAGTATGAAATGAGATGAATTAGGCACAAGTCTGGCTGCAATTCATTGTTGTATTGATGTGTTCAACAAGATTCAACTTTTCATACGAAAATTTAGAATAAATTAAAATTTTTAATGACAAATATGTACATGATGAGTAATTGTTTCTCTCCATATTACAACACACAGGGTGATGAACTGTCCCACATTTTAAAAGTTTGTGTGTGTGTAGCTACTATCTTGCCCCAAAACACACACACACACACACACACACACACACACACACACACACACACAATGAAAACAAAATCACCTATTCCATTGTGCATCTAAATGTGCTCTACTGACTTGTTCAGTAATTAAGTCGTTTAAATTAGAAATAAAATAAGACAGGTATTACACTGATAACTTACCCCCACATTTTCTGTTTGTACTTTTCGCCCATTTTCTTCAGTGTGTCAAGGTAACTATTCCGACATTCAGATTGACAGTCCAAAATATGAGGTAAAACGGATACAACACAAAGTGGATGTTCTTCACAAGCTTCTTTAAGGGTTTCTTCATTAATTATCTGCAAACAGAAGAAACTAAAGTTAATGCACCACCAGGTTCACAAACAATGAGAGAAAGAGAGAGAGAGAGGAGGAATACAAAGTTAATAAGAGGTCTAAATTTACATCAATTAGGTTCCACAGGAAACGGTAAAGTTCACAAACATTAAGGAAAGTTGCTGGTGTGATATTCTGGAAAAACTTACTGAAAAGTCAAAGTTTCCCCATTGTTTACTATAAATAGTTTCATTTCTGGTTTAACCCATAAGTCCTGAATTATGTTGAAAGTTGAATAAAACATTCTTGCATTTTTCTATAAGACACTGTCTATTGTATATTGAATATTGTATATTTGAGCAAAATTGGAAATTCTTACTTTGTTTCCAAAATAAAAATGTCAAATTGGACACCAGGTCTGGAAAGTAGTTATGGATATGAAATAAGAAGGCAACAGTTACATGACACTTCATATTTATTGTGGAACTTATATCACAAAGTGGATTTGTGCAAAATTCATAAAATAATTTCATCTAGTAATACCATTCCTGATGCACTTCGCCATGTTCACAGTTTTTCATTGTAGCACGAAACTAAGTGACAAATGTCCAGTAAACAGGCCGCAGGGTCTCAAGATAAAGCGAAATTGTATGCTGTTTTAAAAATTAATAAAAAGTCTGTGTCCAATATATTGAAAGGGTTCCTATATGGGAACAATATTTATTTCGAGTCTCATAATGGTTATTAACATGTCAATTTCATTTTAGATTGTTGGTTTAGAGTCGGCGTTCATTTTTAGTGCTTTCGACCGAACCTCTCTGGTGTGTGATGGTTATTGTGTCATGTACGTAGTTCCAAGCCATGTTTATTTACAAAATATCAATTAAGATTTAAGTATTCTAAAGTAACATTTCATCATCTTTTCTTGTGTTAGTATCTTATGGATGTAAGGAAGTGTCACACACAACAATATCTTTTTTTTGTTTCCTTATTAGTAGGCTTCAAATACCTTGTTATTCCTAAAGGGAGGCACCTGGCACATGTAGTCCTAGCTGCAAACCATTTTCAGTTAATTTGGTGTATGTGCCACACAAGTCCAGTATAGGGACGAGTCGTTTTCCTTACCTTATTTTTGTAAACTGTTCTATCCACAATTCTGCTTTTTCTGCTTAATAATAATACTTCCAATCCCAATGAATTTAAAGCATGTTTTATCTGTAAATGTTACTTTTAGCCACCTGTGCATGTGCAATTGTTAACCTGTTTATTTCCTTACATATTAGATTTTGCAATTGGACACACACTCTCACACAATCTTATTTGTTGGAGGACTGACCTGTTTAACTTCGGGAGCAGGAACATTTTCTGCCAATTTTTCCATTGCCCAAGTTACTATATCACTACTGGTTCTGCCACCAGTGTAGTCTTGAGCCGAGCTAGAGTCCTTCCTGCCAGGTCCAAAATACTTAATTGTAGGGTATCCCTGTACACCATACTCATTTGCTGTTACAGTATGTACTGTCGCATCTAAAGCTCCAAGTTTTACCTATAACAAAGAATCTCATTTAACATGCAGCACAAATAAAACAAAATAGTTTCTCTTCATGTTTGTTAATCATCTACTTTTAAATGTGTGTTTGCACCCCACAGTACTTACCTTTCCTTTCAGTTCAGTAGCTGCCTTAGCCCAATGTGGTGCAAGATTCTTACAATGGCCACACCAAGGAGCATAAAATTCAACCAGCCAAATATCTTCAGAATCTAAAACTTTGGACTTAAAGTTACTGTCTGTCAATTCAATGACATCTTTTGGATCACTCTGTTGAACAGCAAAAGTTAGTTTGTTAGGAAGTCTTCATATAAATACAGTATTCTAATAGTTCACATAACAAAGATTTTGTTCATAAGTTATATAAAAACATTGTATGTTTGCAGTTACAAAGTAAAAATTAGTGTTTCTCTCTAGACTGTCTAGCAGTTCATCATTTATATTTGATTTGTATATCACTATGTTGTGGATGCAGTTTTATTCAATCTGTATGATTGTGTCCATAATAAACATGTTTCCAGTGCTTTGTGATGCGCTTCATTGACAACAGTGGTTTCGGATTTGGACTATACTGTGATATTATTGATACTTATACAATGCACTTCTAAATTAAATAACCTAGAATAACTTCAAACATTTTCAGTTTTAAATGCCTATCAATTTTATATGTGACTTAATAAAAATATAAGGGGGCAAACCTTATGGCCTCACAATGGTCACCTCTTAACTGATGCTTGTAGGTGCGTTTTTAGAATTGGGGGAGCTGGAGAAAGCTTTTGACAATGTTCAACTGGAGTACATTCTTTGAAATTCTGAAGATAGCAGGGGTAAAATATAGGGAGTGAAGCATTACATTCAACTTGTACAAAAACCAGACAGCAATTATTGGAGTAAGGTCATGAAAGGGTAACAGTGGTTGGGAAGGGAGTAAGACAGGGTTGTAGCCTTTCCTGTGCATTGAACAAGCTGTAAAGGAATGGAATGAGAAATTTGCAGAGGGACTAAAAACCTTCCAATTTGCTGATGATATAGTAATTCTGTCAGAGACACCAAAGAGCCTGGAAGAGCAATGAATGGAATAGCAGTGTCTTGAAAGGAATATATAAGATGAACATTATCAGCAGTAAAATGAGGGTAATGGAATGTAATGTCAGAAAATCAGGCAATGCTGAAAGAATTACGTTAGATAACGAGACAAAGTACATGAGTTTTGTTATTTGGGTAGCAAGATAACTTCTTATGGCCAAAGTAAAGAAGATATACAATGCGTAATGGCTATGGGAAGAAAAGCGTTTCTAAAGAAGCGAAACTTGTTAACATCCAATATTACATTAACAGTTAGGAAGTCCTTTCTGAAAGCATTTTTTTGGAGTGTAGCATTGTATGGGAATGGCACATGGACAATAGGAAGTTCAGACAAAAAAATGATAGAAGCTTTCAAAATGTGCTACAGACAAATGATAAGATTAGATGGGTAGATCACTTAACTAATGAGGTGCTCAACAGAATTGGGGAGAAAAGGAGTTTTTGGCTATTCTGACTAAGATAAGGGACAGGTTGATGAGACACATTCTGAGACACCAAGAAATACTCAACTTAGCATTTTAAGGAAGTGTGTGGGGTAAAAATTGTAGAGGTAGGTGGAGGGATGAATGGAGTGGTAGCCGTTTGTATTCTCACATGAAGAGACTTCCATAGGACAGGGCTACAGAAGTTCTTACCATGACATATATGTTGCTAATGCCTACTGTGAGCTGTGTTGGAAAGCTAAGATGGTCCAGCTGATTTTTGTAGATAATAGGTAATAGTGATGTTCTGGTTTCAAATGTTTGATTTTAACATAACAGACTTTTTGCTTTGATATTGGTTGGCTTTGGCAACTCGCAACCAAACTGTTTCCTCTCAACGTAATCTCTATCTGTCTTGCTACAGATCAACCTGTTACCGAAGTGTGTGGTCTTGTGTACTTTCAGTGTGCACGCATTTTATTTAATTGTTTTATTTTTCTTTCCTCACCTGCCATCCCACTCAATTCCTAAGCTGCATCTCGTTATTCCCATCTAACCCATTCCTACTATCGTGACGTAACCTTCCTATCCCCTCCCCTACCGTCCCCGATTTACTCGCCGCAGAGCGTGATTCGAAGTGTGGCAACCAGAGGTAATGGTTGTACGACTTTGTTGTGTGCCTGTGTGATTGCGTGAGTGTTCTCTTTTCTGAAGAAGGCCATGGCCGATAGCTGAAAGTATTGTATGTGTGTGTCTTTTGTATGTGCCTGTCGCAGCTTGTTGCCATGTCTTTTCCGATGAGTTGTAAACTGTCCTTACTATATTATTAATTCCAACCTGGACTTTCCATTATTCTATGTTACCGTAACAATTTGATCAAATTTTATATTTTCTCCCACAAAAACTAGCAAGGATGCCAATATTTGCAATAAATCACAATGATGATGGCCCATTCTAGAATTTAGCCGATTATTTTGTTACTCACCAAAAATCAATCATAATGTATAATTTAACAACTTTTAAAATAAGTAGGCTACTTTGAGAGGAAAAGAAATGGGTAAACTGTGACTGTACTACAGCTTTCCCAGTATCTACAGAATTTAAAAAATGAAATCTTGAAGTGTCCATGAAATCCTACTGTTAATTACGAGATTAAAAATTTTGAACATTCAATACTGTATATTTAAATTTACAACTATTAATGAAGAAATATTTCAGTCATGGCCAATGGTAAAAAATTTACAATTAAATTTAAGATTTCAACTAAGGTAGTAGAACCAAAAGTGATTATGCAATAATGGTTCAGTTTTTACCTTTGAGCTGCTACCACTTCGTTTTCCACCAAGCTGGATGTTAACTTTATCTCTAAGTGCTTTAAATCCAGAATCGACAAGTCCTTCAGCTGTTCTTGGGCCATTGTAATCTTCTGGTTTGCTCTTATCAGATCCAAATATTTTAACAGTTGGGAATCCTCGCACACCATATTGGGAACTTAAAGACTTGTGCTCATCTGCATTCACTGCTCCTACTTTAATAACACCCTAGAATAAAACAAATACAATATTTTTAACATCACTGTGTCTCAGCAACAGTTATAGGATAGCAAATTAATAATCAGCCAACCAGTTGCAATAATTGCTTAATAAAATTGCCCACAGTTTTGATGGACCTAAACATGTCTTCTTCAGAAATACATGTATACCTACTATAGACATTGTGACATAATAAATTACAAATTCATAATTGCTATGCCTGAAATGTGCGCCATACCAAGCCTAGTGTCTAAAACATTCTGAAATACAAATCAGAATAAAACTAACTAACTACACTTGCATACCACAGGAAGGGACATTCCTATGATCTAAGGAATGTGGTTTAGACTGAAAGACGCATCAGTGCATCTTCAGTCATTCACGGTTACTGGTTTGAAGCAAGAAGTGTGCATACCAGGACTGGAGGCACATGTGTAACTTTCAGTGGGTTGAGTAGCTATTGCCAGAATATACATTGAATTTATAACTGTCAGTAAATGAAATATTTTGAGAAAAAGAGGGTGAGAAGGTTGAGGGAAGCTGTGGAAACAAATATTACAAAGGTCAATTGTAAAAATATACTGACTAACAAATACTGTTGAAATACTTTGTGTAAAGGAACAATAATAATAGAATTTTGTACCTCTCAGATGAATAAAAATAAACTGGATTAGTACGTGGCTTATAGTGTGGTGATGCAAATGAGATAAAATGGCTGTCATGTCAGTTACAAAGGAAAATTACAAATGTAAGCAGGTTTTACATTTTTTCAGGAAATGAACAAATCGCAAAGGCTACCGGTAACTAAGATTTCGTGAGCAGTAGGGGTTTGAAGCCTTCAAAATATTGTTTACAGACAAGATTTAACTGATAAATTAATAAATTGCCATCCTTGAGTTCTAGATGTTTAAAGATCAAGTTCTTCCCAAAGATCAAGTTTTCGCACTTCTCTGTGTAAAATGATAGTGTCTTCTAACATTTTCGGAGTGTGGTTGGCAAACAGTAAGTGTTCTCAAATGTAGAGTTGTGTGTGTTTGCTCCTTTCTTTCCTAATAAGTGCTCTTTGTATCTTGTCTTCACGGCTCTGCCTGTTTGGCCAATGTTGTAACAAGGACAGTTATCACATATTAATTTATAGACTCTTTAACTAGAAAACCAACCACCCGTATTTTTCACTGTATGCAACAATTTTCTCTTTAGAGTGTTGTCTGTAGAAAAATAGTACAGTTGAAATTTTTCATTAGAAGATGCTTTATTCTGTAGGAAATATTTCCCAAGAAAGGAATGGATATGAATATGTCTATTTTTGCTGTCACTTTAAGAACTGTTGTGCAATGTCAAGTATTTTGGAGTGGTTTTCTTCCTCAAAATGGGATCTACCAAACCCTGGCCATACCCATTGTTGACTGCAATGGATCTTATCACAATTCGTTTTCTTGGTTGGCAGGTAAAAAAGGGGTGGTTACCATATGGTGTGGGCTTCTGGATGCATTGAGTCTGCATGGATAATGTTGTCCAAGTAGGTTTCATTGCGGAATATGTTAAAATTGAATGAATTGTTTAGTACTGAAATGGTTAAATCCAGAAAATTCAGTTCCCCTTTCTCATTTTGAAGTTCTTTTGTAAAAGAAATTGTTTCATGGAAACTATTGAATGGTTTGAAAAGAAGATCTAACTTGTGATCATTACCGTCAACAGCAATGATATTGTCAACATATCATGCATAAAGCCAAATTGTTTGACGTCATTCAGAACTGGAATTTAAAAATTGTTTTAAGAGCGTTAATGAAAACATCCACCGCCAGCAGTCTGAATGGTACTCATTTTTTATGTAGTATTAGATTCTTCTCTACAAGAGCTATAGTAGCTGTGTCAACAGGGACATTTGTATATAAACTAGCAATATCAAAGAAACCAACTTGTATCAGCAGTACATGGTATCATTCTTAATCTACGAAGTCTATGCTGTTTTTGACAGAAAAATTATGTTCAAATACAAATTAGTCTGATTTTATAATGAAGACGCCTAGCCCGTGTGTGATGGGCATTATCAATTCCATTACTAAAGAACAAATTGAATGATTTTGTTTATGCAATTTGAACTGACTTCTTAGTTCAGGTGGCTTTGGATTCATATTGATAAGCCACTATTTTAAAATGTTATTTAAAATATAAGCTAAACAAATACAAACCATCTGACAACCTTCCTATCTCTACAAGTGCAACTGAAATATTATAAACCTTTAAATTAAATTACACAACTATCTGTGATGCTCTCTCTCTCTCTCTCTCTGTGTGTGCGTGTGCGTGTGCGTGCGCGCGTGCGCGCGTGTGTTTTGCATACAAATATATAGTTTTGATCCAATCACTCAGATTTTGTACACATAAGGATGTTCACCGTAAGTGTAAGAATTACGTACAATACATAGTTTATGATATATGACAACAAACAATGAGATGCGCGAAAAACTGCTGCATTTTAGCGAAAATGTTGCTCATTTCCTCATAACCAGTGCAACTGAAATATTATAAACCTTTAAATTAAATTACACAACTATCTGTGATGGTATACAAAAATGATTGTAGTTGTCACTTATTCATTCCATCCTGTCCACATGAGGCAAACAGTAATCTTTATATATAAAGCAGAGTCTCTCTCTCTCTCTCTCTCTCTCTCTCTCTCTCTCTCTCTCTCTCTCCCTCTCTCTCTGCGCGTGCGCGTGCGCGTGCGCGTTTTGCATACAAATATATAGTTTTGATCCAATCACTCAGATTTTGTACACATAAGGATGTTCACCGTAAGTGTAAGAATTACGTACAATACATAGTTTATGATATATGACAACAAACAATGAGATGCGCGAAAAACTGCTGCATTTTAGCGAAAATGTTGCTCATTTCCTCATAACCACTGGACCGATTTCAACCAAATTTGGTACACACATTCGTTACCATGAGGTAACAATTGCTGCAGGGTTAAGGATCACATACAACACACGGTTCAGAAGATAAGCCGTTACAAACAACAGGAATCACCAAAAACTGCCACATAATGTGGCAAGACTTTATAAATGTGCTATATGAGAATGAGTACTTAGCAACTTGCAAAAAACTTTAAACATAATTTCAAATCTTTATTAAACTTATTCTTGCTGAAAACCATAGCAAAATGATGTTAAAGGAAGAAAGTTTCTCACAACTTTTCCGCTGTTTATGGAGTAAAACTATGTCATTCGGTATGATGTTACAGTTTATAATTTCTACACTACAAATTGTAGCCGCAGTAAATTTTACAGACAGTATACATGCATATAGTTGAAAGTACTTCTAAATTGTATCTTAGTATGACACACAGTTCATGAGATATGAATACAAGCAGTAACGCTCATGGAAAATCACTCCTTCCTGCACCAAGTTTTTAATCTTTTACTCCTTTATTACTAACTGTATTCCCAAGAGACGTACGACCCTTATACAAATGAATATATACACGAAAAATGGCAGGAATAAATACCCAGGCAACACCGGGTTTTCAGCTAGAACCACTATGACCAAGACACAAAGATGTATAAGGAGACTCAACAGTTAATCTATTCATTTTTTATTTATTAAAAACCATTTTGAAGTATTAATTAAAAATCTTTGGTAAATTCCCAAGCAATATAACATTCCAGGATGGGAGGACCACTAAGCATTAATATTGCACCCTCCCAAAGAAAGGACCCAAGTTACATAAAAGAAAACACTTGCACCTGGTGGTCAAACAATCTCAGATGGGGTCTCCCAGTCATTAATGCCATACAATAATTTAATTTTACAATAATGAAGCCATGTCAAAACCATTCTATATCAGCAGAAATTGTCACATTGCCTGTCATCTGCAGGAAGGCAAAAAGTAAAAATACAGAATACACAGAAAATTTCTATATTATCTAGTTTTAAAAAGCCAAAACTGAACATTGGGTCTTAGGTTTACGTTATACCTCATTGCTCATCCAACAGAAATACCACAATCCATGTTACCAATTAGAGTGCAATTAACATGTTAATTAGTGCATTGCATTGACATAAATAACAGTAGCAACTGCAATGGCACTGAAGAGTGACTTTCATAATAATTTATCATTCAATAAGTCATGATCTGCCATGGCTCTGGCTAGAACTACATAAAGGATTTGGAAATTTAAAGAGCTATTTCTGGAATGCTAAAGAGTTTCAAACCATTACACAAACATTTCAAAATTAATAATGCCTGTGGAACAACAGAACACACTAAAGTTGATATTTTAAGAAAATAATGCCCATTTGCTCAGGGAACATTTATGAGGAGAATGTTTGGCAGTAAAAATGGGGGAAAAATTGGTAATTTCAATCTGATTGTGAGTGGAACATTATTTCTAGTATATCACAAAAGGATTGCACAATACCTCTACAAAACATGAGAAAATGACACTGATGTAGAGTATACAGCTGTTAAGGCGCATGCGTGCACATGCACACAACTGTTGCTATAATCAAATGCCTACTGTAGGCTACTTCTGTTTTTAGGATGCTTGAGTGTGCACATCATGTTAAACATGTTAAGCACAGGGGCCAGAAAAAAGTAATGAATCAACCAACAGAAAATGCGAAAAATCTGATATGCACATCTCTACAACTCTATAACCTCCATTCATTAATGACGATCATGTACTAGTGAACAGTGTATGCTTCTAAAGCAGATGCCTAAAAATGGAAGAAAGAAACTGTGTTAAAAACAAGGTGAAAAGAAGAAATGCATGGCTTCTGAGGAGAGGGGAGTGCTTCAAATCTCACTACTTGCAGGAAGAGCCACAAAACCACACAAGTGTCAGAGATAAAAATTTTATAGTTGAGAATAAAAACCGCTTTCATGGAGAAACCCAAGGACCCTGTCAGTCATTTGAAAATATCCGCCAAAACTAAAGGCAATGAGTGTGGAATTCCGTATTTGGCACGGAGTGCCAACAGGAGTGGACATGGCAAATTGTAGTGCTCCACAACCACAATGTGGGGGGAGGCTCATTGTGCAAAATGAAACCATGGGACAGCCTGGAATGTTCAATGCAGTGATGGCAAAGGACAGTGGATTCCCTCTGAGGAGGGCATAAGGAAAAACTCCAAACTGCAGTAGTCTACTTGATGGAGCGGATTTTATTAGATGGATCAGACGAGCAGTATAGGGAAGAGAGCAGCTATGCATTCTCAGAGTTTTGCATGCAACTGCATATGTCTAGTCCACGGTTGACCCTCTCCCGATTCATTATAACTATGAGCATCCTCTATTCAAAATAGCATGTCCCTACAATCTACAGTGTGAAGGACACCAACAAGACTACTCTGCCCTTGCGCCAGAGTTAAATTAAAACCTTGTAATTGGGTAATTATTTGTTCACAATGTTGAGAAATTTGCCAAATTAAACTGCAGTTTTGAAGGTGGACTATTATTTAGTGATAAACTTAAATGTGTGTTGGACTGGCACTCTAACCTGGATCTCCTGTTTTTCATGAGGAGCCTCCTTTCCTCTAGGCCACCTGATCATGCTTCCCAGCCAGACCCAAACTTCCATTTGCCACACTTGCCTACATCCCCTAGTCTTCTCACACATGTAGTGTGAGTCCCAAAACAATGGGACACTTTATACCATTGGTGCCTGCCTTGGCATGTCAAAAGGAAAACACTTTGTAGGTGATTTGCAGCCTCAAAAAGGTGGATTTTCACTGGGCTTGTGCGAAAAGCCCCCATTGCTAAATGGACATCAGTATGTAGGATGGGGTCTAAGATCTGCAATGCAGGAGCTGCCAAATCAAACACCTGGTTCCTATAGTCCAGGAGTGACTAGATAAGTGCCGTATAAACACTTCAAGAGGGTTGGACGGGTGGCTCCCAAAGCAGTGTTGCTGAGGCAGTGCAGTATACGTAGATACCGCCAACACTTGTTGCAGCTGCTGAAGGTGTAGGACCCATGTGAGCCGAGCATCGAACAGGATACTTAAGAAATGATGTCTCTCTTCAATGTGAAGGTCATCACCCACTGTCCAAGTGTGACAACAGCGCATAACTAATTTTGGAAGCAGAGACGTGGAACTCATGGAATAAGGACCAGGACTGCACCTTTTGAATGGCTCCCTGCAGTCTTCTTTCAGTGACACCAATGGTAGCAGAACTAAAGTATGTACAAAAGTCATCGGCACACAGTGAAGAGGTAATCGATGACCCCACTGCTGCAGCAAGACTGTTGATAACAGAAATAATAGAACACGAAGAACAGAGTACTGTGGGACTCTGTTCTCCTGCGCATAAGAGGAGCTGAGATAGGGACCTACCCTAACCCAGACGAAGTGAATCGAGAGGAAGTTCTGGATGAATGGCAGAAGTAGACCTCCAAGCCCCAGCTGTGCAGCATAGCCAGAATGATGGTGCCAGGTGGTGTCACAGGCCTTTCAAAGATCGTAAAAGACCACAACCAGGTGTTCACACCTGGTGAAAGTAGTGTGGATAGCCAACTCCAAAGGCACTAAGTTGTCTACAACAGAACGGCCTTGGCGGAAGCCCCCCCCCCCCCCCATTGTGTGGCGAGAAGACCCCGGTCTTCAAGAACCCACATGAGCTGCCGACTCTCCATAACCCCGAAGAGCTGGCAAAAAACTAACTGCCTCTGTTCGACCTATTCTTTGACGGTGCGGAAGTTCTCACTGTAAGTTGCAGTCACAGAGTTACTAGCATAATGGTCTGCCATGTGCTGGGCCTGTGCATATAGTAACCTGCCAGTGTTTGGTACCCAAAAAGGCACTGAACCTGTGATCACACACTACATGGGGCAGCGTGAAAGCCGATGGTAGTGACGTCTCCCAACAGTCCTGCTTACACTGACGCATCAGTCTCCAAGCTTAGGCTTGGAGTCGTTTACAAATGAACAAGTGCTCTATACAAGGGTGGCGCCGGTTGCACTGGAGTGCCCAACAACGGCCTCAGCAATCTCTAGTGACCACCATGGCACTGACCTGTGCCAGTGGTGGTCGGGTCATAACAGTTGCCTCATCAGCAGAAGCAACAGCTCTAGTGATATGTTGAGCAGCCTGAACAACATCTGGGATTGGAGTAGTCACCCTAGCAGCCGATATGTAAGCAGGCCAGTCAGGCTAGAGACAAGTGAGGCAAGCCCTCTGGAAGTTGAAACTGAAGGAGAGAAATATTGATGGACAAGTGGTTGCTACCACAAAGGTCATCACGGACCCACAAATTGAATTGCAGCAGAAGGCTCGAGCTGCAGGGAGAAAGATCAATAGCCAAATAGCTGAGTATGTGCCATGCACCACACTGAAATATGTGGGGGCACCTGTATTGAGAAGGCAGAAGTCCAGTTGTGCTATTAGAGCTCAATGTACCTACCACGGCCGGATAACCAAGTGTCACCCCTATAAGGGGTTGTGGGCATTGGAATACCCCAAAAGAAGGAATGGTGGGGGAAGTCATACAATTAAGGCATCAAGGGCTGCAGGAGACACTTGTCTGGAGGAACGTAGCTGTAATAGATGGTAATGTCCCGTTGTGTCCAGATTCTCTCAGCTACTGCCGAGTGCTGTGCGAAGTGGCACTGATGCACTGGGGACAGTGGCAAGCGTCTAGATACAGGCACCTCTGGATGCCCTAGCATATGCTGCATGGTTTTTACAGTAGCCCCTATAGCTACGAAGGACAAGGGTCCGCTCGGCAAGAAACCAGGTTTCCTCTAGGGCTACACAGAGCTGGATAGCGACACAGTGACTGCTGGGGCTCAGTCAAGTGGCAAAATAAACTGCCATAGTTCCATTGGAGTACCACACCATCTCCCGACTTACGGGGCATGGAAAGTAGTGCGGGTTCTACAAAACTATTTATCGTCACTGACTGTGGAAGTGGAGCCTCGACATTTATGGCTTCTGAAGTCTCAGGTGACGCGAGGATCACCACCTCGTCCTCAGAAGCTGAGGTATGCAGTGGTGGCACAGTAGCCACATTGGAGACTTTCTTCTTACTCTTCTTCTCTTGCTTGTCCTTTGGTTTCTCTTACTGAGAAGGCTTTATTGAATCAGTCTCAGAAACTGCGTATGCCCTAGAAGCCCTACAACCATCAGTATGTGACTCTTTCAGCCACTCACTGGTGTCTACTATACCAGTGGGAGAAACTGTGGAAGAAAGGAATCCACTCTATTCCTTCCTCACGAAAGGAGCCAGAGCAGGCTGTTTCGTGTATGACTCAGGGGTGGGAACTGATTTGGTTGGTTGGTTGATGGGTGGATGGGACCAAACAGCTATGTCATCAGTCCCATGACCTCTATGAAATGCAAGCAAGGGTGTGGGCGACAGACAATACCGATAGTAAAAGAGGAACTAAAAGGGGGGGGGGGGGTTAAAATCAAGTAGAACAGTGTATGCTCCTATATCAGAAGCCTAAAAATGTACAAGGTAAACAACGTGAATTAAAACCAAGTTAAAATGAGAAATGGAAGTAGTCAGGTGGAGGGGAGGAGAGAGATCCAAACCCTGCTGCTCGCAGGGAGGGCCACAATTCCACCAATGCTGTCCAAGTGTCAGAGATAAAATCTTATAGCCGAGATTAAAAACCACTTTCATGGATAAATCTAAGGACTGTCAGCCATCCGTGAATCATTCGCTGAAACTGAGGACAATTAGTGCGGAATTCCGTATTTGTCACGGGTGCCAAGAGGAGCGGACATTCCACTAAGATATGAGCCACAGATTGTAGGGCACCACAACCACAAAGTGGGGGAGGTTCATTACACAAAAGAAAACCATGGGTCAGCCTGGAGTGACCGATGCGGAGACGGCAAAGGACAGTGATTTCCTTCGAGAAGGGCGTAAGGAAGAACTCCAAGCTGCAGTGGTTGACTTGATGGAGCATAGTTTATTGGATGGAGCAGTAGTCTGCCAGTTGGTGTTCCAGTCCTGTATGAGCAGCGATCTCATCTGCACCCACAAATCTGTGCCCAGAATAACCCAGGGGAGGAGGGTCTGTCGACAGCAATGCTAGCAGCTCTAGTAATCGCATTAGACATATCACTGATGACATCATCTATACAGACAAACAGGGATGTATACAAAGGCCAATCAGCATGACCGTAAACCCAAAGAGGTATCCTGTCCCTCGTCCAGTGTGAGGGGAGAGAGAGAATCAACGGAAAGTGTCACCGTAGCAAAGGTTGTCGTGCGGTGACCAACTAAATAAAGGGAAGAGGGAGGGGGGGGAGAAGTGAGTGAAAGGTCTATGGAAGAAAAGGTGCTGTGATGGCACTAAAATGGGTCGAGGAGCCATCATTGAGAAGGCACAGGTCATGATTGGCAATGAACTGGTCAACGAGGCGGCCCCATGAAAGATGATGGGCACTGAAGGAGGTAGTTGCTGAAGGAGTGCTGCGATGGCAACAGATGTAGGTGGTCTGTCAGGAGGGAGATACAGATTACGAACTGTTAATGGAGTATGTAAGTGGACCCTAACAACAACCGCTTCCACTGTGGTATGGAGAGGGATCCATGAATTAACAATGTCCGTATGAATGAGGGTGCAGACTTCACCAGATGCTTGCAGGGGGCAAAAACGGTTCCGACAAAGCATGAAACCCATGGAGTGTTGGGGAATGGCCATCAGTGAAATGTGATTCTTGCAAAACAACACAAGCTGCTGAGTAAGAGGCAATAAGATATTTCAAGTCCAGAGGGCGATGGTAGTAGCCGTTACAGTCCCATTGGATGAGAACAGATCGAGGATCCATACGGAAGGTGAACGGACTGAGGCATGTCACAAAGCTGGGCCAATGTCTGCCACAGACGAGGAAGGAACGACATCCATGAACAGCAAAAAATGTTCAAATGTTTGTTAAGCTTATGGGACTTACAAACTACTTATGAACTACCTTATACTATGGACGGCACAAATATCCATGCCCGAGGGGGGATTCGAACCCCCGAACGTAGTGGCCATGCAGACCGTGACTGGAGCGCCTCAGTCCCACGCGGCCGGCTCCATGAACAACACATCTGACAAGTTCGGTGTGATTATTTGGCTGTAAGGACAAAGGCGGTGCCTTCAGGACTACCGGAAGGGCCCCTGTCCTGAGACTTTTGCTTCTTTTTCATCTTCTCCTCCACTTTCTCTCTTGCAGGACAGAAAGGACAGGTCTCACAGAGAAATCTGGTGTCATAATGGTCTGGCACCGACGAGGATCGGATGACCGTGGCATTATCGCACTGGATGTCTGGCTGCTGGGAGGAGACACAGAACCTCCTATCTGGTAGATGCCAGTAAGAGGAACCCTGAGAGGGGACACCTTCACCGATAAGTGCTACTAGAGAAGGGGAACAATTCTCCGGCCGGGAGGAGGAAGAAGGGGGCTGCTAAGAGGGGGGCAAGGGAGGTGCAGGAGGGGGAGGGGGAAGAATAGGGTGGGAATGGGGAGGTGTAAACGATGTAACCAAGGCATAACTTTTAGATAACTGCACGGGGTGCAGACACTCAAATTTTCAGCAGGCCTCCTGGTACACAAGGCGGTCAAGGGACTTTAATCTTCTCCTTTTTACAGACAGGGCAATCTGGAGAGCGAGGAGAGTGGTGCTCATGACAGTTAATGCATATGGTAGGTGGAACACAGGGGTTCCCCTCATGGAGTGGACGTCCACTCCACTTTCACCACATACAGGGACCGCTGTGCAACAAGAAAACGTATGCCCGAACCACATACATCGGAAGCATTGCATGGGAGGTGGAACCTACGGCTTTACAACGATCTATCATTACCTTGACCTTCTCTGGTAGAGTACCCCCCTCGCAGGCCAAGATAAATGCGCCAGTATCCACACGATGATCTTTAGGGCCTCACTGCACATGGCGAACAAAACTAACACCTCGCCATTCGAGGTTGGCCCAGAGTTCATCAGTTTGGAGGAGGTCGCAGTGGAAGATAACTCCCTGCGTCATGTTTAACGATTGATGTGGGTGTTACAGACATTGGAATGTCGCCAAGATGGTCGCAGGTGCACACAGCTGCAGATTGGGCAGCAGAGACTGTTTTAATGAGCAGTGATCCAGAACGCATCTTGCTCATTGTTTCCACTTCCCCAAACTTATCCTCTATGTATTCAACAAAGAACAATGGTTTGGTGGCGGTGAACGTCCCTCTATCCTCCTGGTGCAGACCAGGTAACGTGGAAAGGGTTTCACCCTGGCCCTCCTCCCAGGAAGTAGACAGTGAGGGGAAGGTCCTCTTATCGTAGCTAGGAGCATTATATCTGTTCTTCCTGCCTTCTGAGATGGCCATATCACAACCATTATCTAATTTGACACATTTCATTGTGTGAAACATCCACTCTGGTACCACCCACTCCGACCAGGGACTCTCCCAGCCACAGCAAAGGCCATTGCCAGGAGCCCTGGTATCAACTCCTTGCCCCCCCCCCCCCCCCTCAGACTGGCTACACGTGCTGGGGACCTAGCAAGGGAGAGGGATATGGCAAAGAAGGAAATGGGAAAGGAAAGGATTGGGATCCACGCCATAGGGGCTAGGTCAGGAGTTCTTCCCTGAATGGCTCACACTGGTAACTGAGTTTTTGTCGAGGTCAAATCCCCAAGGGGGACCAAACTGTGCCGAAAACTGAAGGAAAACAACAAAGATCAAATTATAAAATCCTTCCCATTTCATTTCCGCATGGTGTGGTACAGCAACCGTGTTAAGTCAAACTCTTAAATAAAAGAATGTCTTGGTTGCAAAAACTTTTATTGAAATGACGCGTTTCGCCCAGTTAGAGCATCTTCAGTTTTCTGACAAAGAAGAAAATATGATTCACATCTTACAATTTTTATATTGAATTGAATCAACTGATTTGTTTAACAGTGAGTGATACCGCTGATCAATTGATTACATCGTTATTGTCACAGTAAAACATCTTATGGCTGCATTTTGACCTAAACACCCTTTATCACAGTAGGTAAAACATCAGTAGCTACATTATTGCAATCCCTTATTACTGACTTCAAAATTGTTTTGTAGCTAACAAAATAATTTTTTTTTTGTAATATTGTCATATTGTAAGATGTGTATCATTTTTTCTTCTTTGTCAGAAATCTGAAGATGCTCTAACCGGGCGAAACACGTCATTTCAAAATTATTTGCAACCAAGGCATTCTTTTATTCAAGAGTATGATCAAAATTGCTGCAACCATCATCGAAACAATAGGAATAGCCGTGCCGTTTTGAAAGAAACCACCTAGAGAGGGGGAGATGAGAGGCATGGGGAGGAATTACAATGGGGAGGTAATGCAGCCCAGGAAAGTAAGAAGAAAGGCTGCAACGGCTTGGGGACCCGTGCGTGCCACACATACCCACAAAAGAGCTAAGCAGGGACTTTTGGGGGCAACAGAATGAGAGGTGCCACAACCACATTTCGACGGGTGGGCCTGTGAGCCTGCTGGGACTAAATGACTAACTGAACAGGTGGCAATCTTCTCAGCTGAATCGAAGATGATGCAGCTGCAGCATAAGTTGTTTTCATGCTTACTGGGTGGTGTTTCTCAAATCTCTTAATGGCCTCGGAATAAGAGAAACTTCCATAGTTTTATATTCCATGATCTTTCTTTTTGCAGAACTGAGCAGGAAACCTTTTGTCCACAGTTAACACAGATGGGAGAAGATCTACACTCCTGAGAGGTTGATCTGGCATTACACATGGAGGACATGTGCCCAAAAATAGGGGGAGGAACGTACGGCTGTACGTCACAGGCAATGAATCGCCCTCAAAGGCCAAGGTACCGACAGCGACCCTGTTGTCCTTCGGACCCCTATGAACTCGCCAAATAAAGTGGTAATTACCAAGAGATATTGCCAGATTTAAGGTTTGGGACAACTATGCTGCCTCACCAATGCAAGGGAAAGACACCTTGGTGCCAAGTATGGTTGAAGACTCGGAGAAGATGCTACTGTAAGTGTCAGATCAATTAATTGTGAATTGAATCTGGAGGGCTGGATGCTGTTTGTGTGATGTGACAAGAGCTCTAGTAGTTTTCAGTAAGTAAAGGCTTCATTGCAGTGACTAAAACATGAGGTGGGGTTTCATATTGCCATTTCTGCCTTGAAAAGGTAGCCATGTATGAAAAGGATACCTATGCTGTAACAAAGTTGATCACAAAGTGGTCTGCAAGAATTTACCAACTGGTACAAATACCAGGACTGTTGAGTCTTCATGACCCAGAAAGACACACAGCATGGCCAACACCTGAGAAAGATTGCTTGCAGCAAGGGACCAAACAGCTAGGTCATCAGTCCTTTACCTCAGAATGGCTTTATTCAGAAATAGGTACTAAGGAGGCAGTCCAGCTAAGGATATTCTGCTAGCAAATGGGAGGAGGAGAGACTATAAAGTAAAATCAGTTACACCAGCAAGACTAAAACCAACACAAAATAAGGAATGGTGCGATTCTATGCAAGTGACCGTAAACATCCAACCCCTGATTCAGTGCCTAAACATAGAAGGAAAGTCTTAAAAAGAAGGCAAAAAGTAACTGGATAATGCAGTCACATCATTAAAATATCTAGGCGTAACACTGTAGAGCGATATGAAATGGAACGAACATTAAGGACAGTTGTGAGTAAGGCGGACAGCCAACTTCGGTTTATTGGGAGAATTTTGGGAAGATGTAGTACACCTGTTAAGGAGACTGCGTATAAAACACTTGTACGACAAGTGTTTGGGACCCGCAGCAGATCAGTTTAAAGGAAGACATAGAAGCAGTGCAGAGGCGTGCAGCTAGGTTTGACCAATGCGCGAGTCACGGAAATGCTTCGGCAACATAATTGGGGATCACTGAAGAAAAGACGACATTATTTTCGTTAATTTCTATTGAGGAATTTTAGAGGGCCAGAATTTGAAGCAGAGTGTAGTATGATCTTGCTGCCGCCTACTTACATTTCACGTAGTGATCACAAAGACGAGATAAGAGAAATTAGGGGTCGTACAGAGGCATATAGGCATTCTTTTTTTCCCCATTCTATCTGGGAGTGGAATAGAAAAGGAAATGCCTGGTAGTGGTACAGTGTACCCTCCGCCACCTTATCGTGGACTGCAGGGTATGCATGTAGATGTAAAAAGAGATAACTAAGAACCTGGTCAACCATCCATGGATCATACGCCAAAACTGAGGCAATGAGTGTTTATATTCATGTTGGGTTTCCAGCCGGATCATCGAGTCATCTTGACACAATATTTCAACGTACCACCTGGCCGCCATCTTCAGGTGCTGAGTCTCGTAGGAAACTGAAGTCTTGCCGTGCCCGGTGGCAGCCTTATATACGCCGCGAAGTACTAACGGCGCGTGCGCCAGAGAGTCGTGGCTGCGTCCTCTGCCGCAAGCAGCCGGTGCAGTGCCTCAGTGGAGAAAACTGGCAGGAACGATGTATCGCTTACATGCGCTAGTTGTCACAGTGGAGAAAAGAGCACGCTGTTTTTTAAAATCCATAACGGGATTCCACATGTTGCTAACGTAATCACAGAGGCAATGAGTGAACATATGTATTTGGCATAGAGGGCTAAAAGGAGGGGACATTCCACTATGGTATGAGCCACCGACAATGGCATAACATGGGGGAGGCTCATTGCACAAAATAAAACAATGGGTCAGCCTGGAATGTCCAATGCTGAGAGAACAAAGGACAGTGCCTGCCATCGAGGAAAAACTTAAGGAACAACTCTATGCTGCAATTGTCTCCTAGATGGGGCAGTAGCCTGCCAGTTGCTGTTCCATTTTTGGACAAGCAGATAACGTATCTGCACCCACAAATACTAAGGAGTGTCAAGGGAAATGGATAGTGAGTAATTGCTGCTCTGGCCAAATAGTTAGTCAATTCATTACCTAGGATACCTACTTCACTGGGGACCCAGAGAAAGGCAATGGAGCAAGCAGCAGGAATAAGGTCAGTGAGGGGAATTTGGATAGAAAAAAACTAAATGATGGTAAGTGTAGCATCAGTCAATGGCCTGCAGGATGCTCACAGAGTTGGTATGGATTAAAACATTTCCCAGGGTGGTCTGTTTAATAAAGGGCTCTGAAAATGGCTATAAGTTCTGGCGTAAACAAGCTACATGTCCCCAGCAGAGAACAAGGGAGTATGTGTGGGATCAGATGGGGAATACAGTCTAGGAAAGAGAGAGGGACGTCCCTGCAAAGGGAGACCAGCTGTAATCCGAAAGGTAACATAACTCAAGGGCAGGTATCAGAATGTTGAGACCCATCACACACAAAAAGAATGCAAGTCAGATGAGTAATGGAGTAATGGCAATGGTGTGGGACACCAAAAACTGATGCCACCTAATCTGAAGAAGGAAAATTTCCACTTTGACAGGAATGCTGTCTACAGAGCTGGTCCAGAAGATACCCTTAGCAAAGTGTACACTGCAATGGTGAACTGGGTCAAACAGTTTCAGGGAAGAAGGAAATGCCAAATCCTAAACCTGGCCCCCATAATCCGATAGGAAGCTCAATAGATACGAAGGACCTTGCCCAATCTGCACCTCAAGATGAGTGAGCAGGAAATGGAGAGCTTTAAGCTTCATGCAACTAGTCTTAAGGTGACTAATATGGGGCAGCCAAATTAGTTCTTTTATCAAAAAGGAGACCCAAGAAAAAGTGCTGCACTACAATTTCCAGCTGCTGAGTACCCAAGTACAAGTCTGGATCAGGGTGAAAGTCTGTAGTATGATAAAAATCATTTTGGAGGTAGTCAATTGAAAACCAGGGGAAGAACCCTTGTAGAAGCCTGACGAATGGCATCTTGGAGCTGGTGTCCAGCATGGGCTACTGCCGAGAGAGCTGTACCACATGCAAAACTTGTTGACACACTTAGCAGGACCGATTAGCAGCCCATCAGAGCTTACCAGGGCATTGGCAGTGATGACAATCATGACTAGTAACACCACTAAACCCTATGGAATGCCATTCTCCTGCTTTGATTGGGGGGGGGGGGGGAGGCCTAAGTGAGGAGCCAGCTAACATGGAATGCAGTGGGATAAAAACTGGCTGATAAAAATCTGCAGAAAGCTTTAGTACACTTCAGTCATGAAGAGAACCTAAAATATGATAATTCCAAGCAGTGTCATACGCCTTACATAAATTGACGAAGGCTACAACAAGATGGCATTTAGAGAAGGCCTGTCTGACTGCCGTTTCCAGGTTAAGTAGATGGTCTGTTGCAGATCGTCCTTCCCAGAACCCACACCAAAAAGGTGACCAAAGTCCATGTGATTCAAGCACCAAGCATAATTAAAAAAACTGCACACAATTATTTCTGAAATGGAAGGTTGTTTGAACCCTCAAATGATGAAATAGCAATATTGTGGCACTGTTCAGTTAACCATCTCTTTCCGTATGAATTACAACTTCAAAGATAAGGACACTATACACCTACATCACATTATTGACTATATTGTCAAAGATTAGCACCTCCCTTAAATTTACTAATTATATTAAATGTATATAAGCATAGTTTACCTGCAGCTTTACTGAACATTATTAAGAATAAGCTACAATCATAAGTAGGACTGCAACATCTAAGCTTAGTAAATGCCATTTCTGTGGCAGCCTTTAGTGATACTGCATCCACACTCATATTGCAGTATATTTTCTACTGCAGGTGTGATTAGGGTTTCCCAGCAAACATTACTCTAACAGTAACGGCATACATATCGAAAATTAGCTTCTAAAAACTAATTTAGCAGCTCACTTACCTTTAGAGCAGTTGCTGCCTTTGAGAATTCTGGTACAAACTGCTGGCAATGTCCACACCAAGGGGCATAAAATTCAACTATCCATAGCGCATCACTCTGAATAACTAACCGATCGAAATTGGCAGGATTCAGCTCTACAACATCTGAACTCGAGGGATATAAGGCACCCACCGACGACACCAGGCAAATGAGGGCACCTAAAAAGATTTCGTCAGTTAGGCTTAATATTACAATAACCTGTTGTGAAACCGGCGACCGGTCATTGAGATGTTATAGCCTACATTTCGTACAAGTCACAATAGTTATAATGTTATAGAAACCGGATTCACATAGGATGCTCCTCCCCCCCCCCCCTTTTAAGAAAAAGAAAGCAGTACTTTAATTTTTGGTATCGCAGTTTTTCATTCTTTACAAGAAAATAAAATTAGCAGTATAGTAGGCCTATTTGAAACTAAGAATTACTACCTGCACTGTTAATGACAATAGCTGATTTTCATATCTGGGCTTTTAGCTAGAATATACTTTCTAAAATGGAGTTACACTTTATTTTAAGAAAATGCCATTCATAGGGCACCGGAATATGTATACGTCTTTTAGAACACTATAACTACTTACCTAGAAGAAATGCCATTATGAAAAAACAGTCTTATTAGTTCAGTTTTGTACTGTATTTGCAGAACTCGTCTCGTGCACACTTCACACCATCGACTCAATTAATTACAATAACCAATAGATACACAACACGCAGCGTTGACACTTGACTATGCTTATATGTATAACAACTTCGTGTTTGAGTCTGATTGGTCCAGGCAATCTCATGTGCAAAGTTTATCTTCGTCTGCAAAAAGGCATCGAAAACATAAAGTATCATTGGTTCTGGGAGCTGTTGTGCTTTTACATCAATTTTTAATTGCTTGAAAACGCAATCCAATTCATAAATGGTTTAAATAAATGCCCGTAAAAATATAATTACGACAGTTGAAATTTTCTAAAATTCGCAATATTTCTCATTATGTATGTTGGCTCCCCTGGAGTTTTGATGCGCGCAATTTTCAAGCAGGAAATAATACACCTCGAAAATTTAATTAAGACATAGTAATCTTGTAGCTCATAAGTTATAGAAGTAAATCTAACCGTTTATTTGTAGCATACACTTGTACCCATATACATTTCTGTTGTAATGCTAATGTTGCATGGTAAATTTAAAAGTATTTCAAGATATTTAAATATGATAATCTTTCTACTACAAAGACGTACGGTAGTGTTTCAAAACGCCAAAATGTGGTTTTTGGCACTTTTTATGTTTTTTTACACAACTTTGTTGTCTAAACGATTATTATTTCTTTTTTCATCATTTCCGTATGTAATCACCCATTAGATTGTCAATCACAAATCTTGGTACACTAGGCACACTTCAAAATAGGCTACGAATTGGTGTATTTTAAACTGTGGCTACAGGTGTAGTCGTCATGACTGCAAAAAGAAGGAAGGAAGATTCGAATACACGTTCCGTCGACATTGTAGTCATTACAGTCGGAGCATAACTATTGATGTTTTTTTTTTTTTTTTTTTTTTTTTTTTTTTTTTTTTTTTTTTTTTTTTTTTTAAAAAAATGATGCGGGAAGGAAAAATCACTGTACACTCTGAAAGGAACCGTCCCGGAATTTGCGCGGAGTGATCTGGGCATATTACGGACAATTAACTCAGGATGGGCGCATTCCTACTGGCGATAAAGTTGAATCCTTGCATTTATCACCAGAATGCTAGAAGCAGAGCATAGTGTAGAACCATCCGGAGCGCTTGTGACAAAACATTCCGTAAGCGCCATTTTGGAAAGTGTTATTAACAGACTTCTATGATAGCCTTGGGCCATTTCTTTTAGATTTCATGCCATATTGTGCAACCAACCATCAATGCCGACAGCTGTTGTTCCAAACTGTCATGTCTGAGGGTTGCCATTATGAGAAAGAGCTGAGGGATTCCCTACGTATACACAAAAAAAAAAAAAAAAAAAAAAAAAAAAAAAAAAAAAAAAAAAAAAAAAAAAAAATTGAAATGTTTGTAAACCGACTGGACTAAACTGCTATGGTCATCAGTCCCTACTACTACTTACACTAACCTAAGGATGACACACACACCTATGCCCCAGAGAGGACTCGAACCTCTGACGGCGAGAAATTGCGCGCACTACAGCCAAGCGCTCGGCCCCTCTATATCACGGCCGGATGTGTACAACATAGCTTAATTCTGGTTTACGACAAAGCAAGATCACATGTAGCAATCATAAAGGCCGGAAAGCTCCAGACATTTAACAGGGAATTTGTCTTTGACAAATTTGCACTTCTCTTGGGCGTGGGATTTTTTTTTTTTTTTTTTTTTTTTTTTTTTTTTTTTTTTTTTTTGTGTGAAAATAGAGTATAAGGAGTAAATTGCTGGGATTTTTCCATGATTTTTTTTTTCAAAAAAAAAAAAAAAAAAAAAAAAACCTTTATTTTCCCACAACCATCTGGAATAGATAAAAATTTTCCTTAAAATCGAGTGTTCGTAATTAACATATTAGAGTAATGAGCTTAAAGGAGGTTAATATTGAATAGTCATATTTTCAACGAACAAAATATTAGGATATGTTCAATTGTTCGCTATAGTATTAGGAACTCAGTAATAAAGTAAAATGTGCTGGGGCAATAGCGCATCCAACGACCTATATATTTTTCATACAGGTCGTTAAGCCTAGCGCTGAATCGGGAAATTGAATTCTAAACGACTTCACTTGCAAAATCTTTGATATCTGGGTTTCTGGCCAAATGCCACTCACCCCGTTTACATGGACTCGCAGTATCGGATTTCGAAAAACCGATATCCCACATCCGCTTTTAGTTGGCCATGTAAACACTCGAAAATCTAGTATGGAAATCCACTTCTGAAAAAAGGTTTTCCAGTTCCACAATCGATTTTTGTCCCCATGTAAACGCATCTGTTTTTGAAACGTTCTTTACTTAGGCCATCACACGTCATCTTGCCACCCAAATAACAAAACTCATCTACTACTTTTATTGCCTCATTACTAATCTAATTCCTTCAGCATCGCGTGATTTTCTGACACCATATTCCAATCCTTCCTTTTACTGTTGTTAATTAGCATCTTATATCTTCCTTTCAAGACTCTATCCATCTAATATATAAAGCAGAGTGTCCGTATGTTTGTACGTATTGCATACAGATCTAAGTTTTCTTCCAATCTTTATGAAATTTTGTACACTTAACTTCAATCCATGAGGACGGTCGGCGTAAGTGTAAGAATCACATACGATATATAGTTCACGAGATATGACATCAGAAACAATGAGATGCGCGAAAAACTGCTGCATTTTGCAACAATGCTGCTCATTTTCTCCTAAACCATTGGACTGATTTCAACCAAATTGGGTACACACATTCCTTACGTGAGATAACAATTGCTGCATGGTTAAGAATCACATACGGCACATGGTTCAAAAGATATTATGTCATAACCAATAGAAATCGCAAAAAATGCCATATAATGCGGCGAGATTTTCGAAATACACTGTAAGAGAATAACAGTACTTAGCGACTTGCAACAAACTTTAAACATAATTTCAAACCTTTATTAAACTTTTTCTTGCTGGCAACCATAGTAAAATAATGAAAGGAGAAAAGTTTCTCACTTACTACTTTTCCGCTGTTTATCGAGTAAAACTACAGCTCTCGGTATGACGTTACAATTTATAATTTGAACACTACAAATTGTAGTGACAGGATATTTTACAGACATTATACACACACATAGGTGAATGTACGTTTAAAATTGTACCACAGCGCAACACGTTCATGAGATATGAGCACATAAATAGTAACGTTCATGGAAAACCGCCCCATTGAGCTCAAATTTTAGTCTATTACTTCTTTACTACCAATTGTATTCCCAAGAGATTTTACAGATATACAGCCCTTATACAACTCAATAAATACCTGAAAAATGGCAGGAATAAATAAATAAGTACCCGGGCAGCGCCGGGTTTTCAGCTAGTTCCTTTTGATTGCTCTTCAACGTCCTTTACTGCCTCTGACAGAATTACTATGTTGTCAGCAAACTGCAAGGTTTTTATTCCCTCTCCCTGGACTTTAATTCTCTCTCCAAACTTCTCCTTCCATTCCTTCACACTTGGTTAATATAGAGATTGAACAACATTGGGGGAAGGCTACAACCTTGTCTTATTCTCTACCCAACCACTGCAGCCCATTCATGCCATTTGTACAAGTTGAATATAACGATTCGCACCCTATATTTTATCCCTGCTACCTTCAGATTTTGAAAGAGTGTATTCCAGTAAAGATTGTCAAAAGCTTTCTCCAGATCCAAAAAATGCTAAAAACGTTGGTTTCCCTTTCCTTAATCTATCTTCTGAGATAAGTCGTAATGTGAGTATTGACTCACATGTTCCTGCATTTCTCCTAAATCCAAATTGATCTTCCCCAAGGTCGAATTCAACTAGTTTTTCAATTCGTCTGTAAATAATTCGTGTTAGTATTTTGCAACTATGACTCATTAAACTGATAGTTCTGTAATTTTCACATTTATGTGCACTTGGTCCGAGCGAGGTGGCGCAGTGGTAACGCACTGGACTCGTATTCGGGAGGGCGGTGGTTCAAATCCACCCCCGGCCATCCAGATTTAGGTTTTCCGTGATTTCCCTAAATCACTCCAGGCATATGCCGGGATGGTTCCTTTCAAAGGGCACGGCCGATATCCTTCCCCATCCTTACCCAAAAACTCCGAGCGTTAGCTCCGTCTCTAATGACCAAGTTGTCGACGGGCCGTTAAACCCTAAGCTTCCTTCCTTCCTTATGTGCACTTGGTTTCTTAGGAATTTGAATCTCTATATTCTTCTTGAAGTCTGAGGGTATTTCCAAATGTTCAAATGTTTGTTAAGCTTATGGGACTTAACTACGGGGTCATCAGTCCCTTAGCTTACAAACTACTTATCAACTACTTTATACTAAAGACGGCACAAATATCCATGCCCGAGGGGGGATTCGAACCCCCGACCGTAGTGGCCGTGCAGACCGTGACTGGAGCGCCTGTCTCCTCGGCCACCGCGGCCGGTTGGGTATTTCCCCTGACTCATATATCTTACATACCAGATGGAACAATTTCTTCATGACTGGTTCTCCTAACGATAATAGTACTTCAGTCGGAACATCATCTACTCCAGAGGCCTTGTTTCTACCCAAATCTTTTAGTATTCTGTCAAATTCTTCTTGCAGTATAGTACCTCCCATCTCATCGTCCTTTACTTCATCTTCCATTTCTACAATACTGCCTTTAAGTTTTTTCTTTTGTATAGGCCTTCTATATATTCCTTCCACTTTTCAGCTTTCCCTTCTTTTCTTAGTACTGATTTTCCATCTCATTTCTTGATATTTATACCGTTGCTTTTCTCTTCTCCAAATGTCTCTTTTATATTCCTATAGGCGATATCTTTCTCCTAGTTGTACATTCTTCTACGATCTTGCATTTCTCCTCAAGCCACTCCTGCTTAGCCAGTCTACACTTCCTGTCAACCTAATTTTTCAGACGTCTCTACTCTGTTTTGCCTGGTTCACTTGATGTATTTTTATATTTTCTCCTTTCATCAATTAAGTCCAGTATCTCCTGTGTTATACAAGGATCTCTATTAGGCCTTCACTACTCTGTCTCTCAGAGCTACTTATTCTTCTTCTGTTGTATTACTTCCCCCCATTTCAGACAATCCTTGCCTAATGCTCCCTCTAAAATTCTCAACCACTTCTGGTTACTCCAATTTGTCCAGATTCCGTCTCCTTAATTTTCTACCTTTTTGCAGTCTCTCAAGTTTTAATCTACATTTCATAACCAATAGCCGCGGCGGCGTGGCCGAGCGCATTGAGGCGCTTTGCCGCATTGCGCGAGGCCATTCCTTGTCGGGTGTTCGAATCCCTCCTCGGGCATGGACTTTAGTGCTGTCTTTAGTATAAGTTAGTTCATAAGTAGTTTGTAAGTTTATGGACTGATGACCCTGCAGTTAAGTCCCATAAGCTTTACAAACATTTGAACATTTTTTTCATAACCAGTAAGTTATGTTCAGAGTCTATATCTACTCGTGGATATGTCCTACAGTTTAATGACTGGTTTCTAAACTTTTGCCTTACCATTATAAAGACAATCTGGTACCTTCAAGTGTCAGGTACAAAATTTAAATACAACATACAAGGATGTTGCTGAGTAAGCGTGCGTCTACCCTGCTGGTTGCACCAGCTGACATCCCACGCGCTTGCACGCTTCACTATTAGTCTATACTAGCTGAAAACCCGGTGTTGTATGGGTATTTATTTATTCCACACTCTTGTTAATCCATCTCCACTCCCTCCTCCCTTTCTCCCTCTTTGTCCATCTTTTCCACTCCCATTGCTCAAGTCATCTTATCCTAACCCTCTCTCAGTTCATTTCTTCACCCCACTGTCCACCTAGTTCTGTTTCTGTTCAATTCAGTGTCAAGATTTCATCTTCTCCTCCCCCTCTTCTCTTCTTCTTCTTTCTTGCACCTTTTCCCGCTCGCATTGTCGGCGTGGTTGACTATGTAATTTGAATTGTTAATTTTAAGGGGGAGGTAGATGCACTTCCAGTGTCACCTCTACCTACACCGCTCCATTAAAAATCACATCCCTTTTGTGGTGAACAGGAAACAGTGTAAAATTTATTGCAATGTACCCTCTGCCATGCACCATGCAGTAGCTTGATGAAGGTGAAGTATCCAAAATTTCACCAAGAGTGGAACAAAACTGCAAATTGTATGCAATACAAACCCACAAACACACGGACACTCTGCTTTATTCACTGGTCAAAACAATTAGGGGATCAGCTGAGATATCCAGGTTCTGAAGCACTGTCATCGGCAGAACGAACTACAATGTTTCGAAGTCTTTGTGTCAGTTCTACAGAGTGGAGACAACAACATTACTACAACCAACATAGTGGTAACAACAGAGGGTGTTGGTGTTGACTTGTGATTACTCTACCAAAAGGATTACACAAGTAGCTAGGTTCAGAATGCAGGAAGTGCAGCCGCGGTGGTGTAGCCGAGCGGTCTAAAGCGTCTCGCTGCAGAGCGCGCGGTTGCTCGCTGTGGAGGTTTGAGTCCTCCCTGAGGAATGGGCGTGTGTGTTTGTCCTTAGATTAGCTTACTTAGGTTTAAGTAGTTTGTAAGCTACGGACTGATGACCACGCAGTTTGGTCCGATAGATTTACAAACATTTGAATAGGAAGCGCAATGCAACAACAACGTGACTTACCCGAAGCTATGGCATGGAGAGCCATAGGAAGACTGGAAGTGGGATAGACACAGCGGGTGGTGCCTGCAGCTATTGGAGTGTCCCAAAATGTAATTTCCAGGACCTGGACGCAATTTCAGACAAGAGGAACCGTTAAAAGAAGGCAAGACCAATGTTGTCCATAGGTGACATTAGCAAAAGATGACAATTATCTCTGGTTAACTGCCCATAGATACAGGAGTATAAATACAACTCAGCTGCAACTCACCCTCCAGGCTGTTGTGTCCTTAGCGATCACACAGAAGGAAAGTGGGTTCCAGGTTGTAAGCCGCAGTCGAGAACTCTGAGGAAATGCTACAGACATCAACCATTACTCAGAAGTATATTCCAGAATTAGTACGATACATAACTTAAATAGAAAACAAGTAACAGCAGCTATCCTATTCATATACACGCAAGGTATTTAGATGAGTGCTGGTCGCCGTCAGAAGGTCATCTGGCGTGGTGTCTTCTATCGCTCCATAGGAAGGCGCTGGCGGCGCCCCCATCGACTGTGGCTTCGCGGGGCGCTCTCTGTGGCGGCCTGCAAAGGTGTTGCCAACCCATCCTTGTGACGGGCGCTATATCGCAGCTATCGATATAGCACCCTTCCCCCCCTTCAGGAGCCATGGCCGGCGAGTCTCGGTACACTGGGCGCAGACGGCCGTGGGGGAGAGGGACCCAGGTGGAGACCACTGATGAAGCCCAGCGTCGGACTGCTAGCGGGGGACGCCCAGCTCGCGCGCCCGAATCTCACCACGAGCGCCCGCCGTAAACCCCGCGAGGAAACCGGTGGCGGCGCGCGTCTCCACGTCCGGCGCATGGCAGGTGTGAGGGACGCCCCACGAGTGCGTCTACTTCCATCGGGCGGACAGCCGATGAAGGAGCAGGTGACGAACCGGAAGGCGTCGACGGCTGTGGCGACGGCGGCAGCGGTGGGACGTCCACCACCATAGGCTCCTGGGATGGAGACGTGGCGGCCGCACTGTGGTGCGGCGGCGGCGGTGGTGGTGGTGGGACAGCGCACTCCACGGCTGGAAACAGAGAGCCCGCGCCAGAAACACTGAGACGGAACTGATTGCAGTGCCGCTTCTGCAAGCCGCGTGCAGTACTAACTAAGAACATTGCGCGGCCCAGGCGGCGAGCAATTGTGCCGTGCTGCCAACGCTGGCACGTGCCATAAGAATGAAACCAAACAGGGGCGCCAGCACGAAGAGGCGACGACGGAGCCGACAGCACGAACCCCGCACTGTGTGACCGTGGGTGTAGCAAATAAAGCAGAGTGCGATGCGGGCGGCCGTGCAAGAGTTCCGCCGGCGAGGAGCCACGGTAAGGCTGCGACCGATAGGTAGTCAGAAAGATGAGCGAGGCGTCATCGCGGGAATGGTCACGCCTGAGGCGGGTCATATGTCCTTTAAACGTCCGCACGAGACGTTCCGCAGCACCTTCGACGAAGGATGAAACAGCGCGCTAGTGACGTGATCGATACCCTGGCTCCGACAGAAGGAAGCAAACTCGGACGAGGCAAACTGTGGGCTATTATCAGTGACGATCGTTTGTGGTAGAACTTCAAGGCAAAATATGCACCGTAGAACCTTAATGGTGGCAGTTGCCGTGGTAGAAGACATAGGCACCACAAACGGGAAATTACTGTAAGAATCCACTAACAATAACCAACGAGAATTCCAAAAAGGTCCCGCAAAATCGACATGAAGACGTTGCCAGGGCCCGGTTGCTTTCGGCCACGAAAAGAAACGGTGCGGTGGAGCGGACTGGTGCTCTGCACAAACGCGACAACGGGACGTCATATGCTGTACGTCCCCGTCGATGCCCTTCCATGTACAATGGCGGCGGGCTAACTGCTTCGTTCGGACTACACCCCAATGGCCCTCGTGCAGAAGTCGCAAGACCTGTGCGCGTAATGACGTTGGCACAACCACCCACAACTGATCCGCGCCACTGCGGAGCAAGATGACACCGTCTTGCAACGAGAGATCATTACGGTGCGCAAAAAATCGGCGATCTTCGGAGTCTGCAATGTGCTTCGAAGATCGGGGCCAACCCGAACGAAGATAATGTACTAAAAGGTTCAGTGTCGGATCGGCGGCGGTAGCCTGTGCCACCGTCCGAGAATCAAGAGGAAAAGATGCAAGCCAGTCGGAAACCTGGGCGTCGAGCACAAAACAAGACGCCGGCGACGAATCAAAATCTGGATCAGAGCCCACTGGAAGGCGGGATAAGACATCCGCGATGGCGTGTTTCGATGACGGGCGATACAAAATTTCATTAATTGTAAGAAGACAAAAGCAGAGCCTAGCGTTGCAATTTATGGGCAGTCGTTACCGGGAGAGGTTTGTGAGGGTGAAACAACGATTGCAACGGTTTGTAGTCTGTAACAAGAAAAAATTTCCGACCATATAAATAATGGTGGAACTTCGTGACACCATATACCAGAGCAAGCGCCTCCTTCTCTATCTGAGAGTACCTGCGCTGCGCATCAGTAAGCAATTTGGACGCAAAGGCAATTGGACGATCCTGTTGACCAATCCGGTGTGACAATACAACGCCAATCCCATAGGCCGAGGCATCGGCAGCTAAGACTACAGGAAGCGAAGAATCAAAATGAACTAAACATCTGTCACACAAGAGTTTCCGTTTTAAGGTTTGAAAAGCGGCGTCACATTCAGGTGTCCATTGAAAAGGAACATTACGTTTCCGAAGACGATGTAAGGGTGCAGCGATTTGAGCAGCATTTGGAATAAATTTGCAATAGTAATACAATTTACCAAGCACAGATTGCAATTCCCGAAGATTCTTGGGAGTCGGCAAATTCTTGATAGCAAGTAGATGTGTCTGCAGGGGATGTATACCCTGCCCATTAATGCGATGACCCAGATAATCAATTTCTGTCTGAAAAAAGACACATTTGTCCTTATTACAGCGGAGGCCCGCTTCCGACAAAACTTCAAATAACGAACGAAGATTTCTCAAATGTTCGTCTGGAGTACGACCAGCAACCAAAATATCGTCCAAATATGTCGAACAACAGGGCACCTTGTCGGTCAACTGTGTTAAAAATCGCTGGAAAATAGCAGGAGAAGATGCGCAACCAAAAGGCAATCGCAAAAACTTAAATAAACCAATAGGAGTATTGATAACTAAAACATTCTGCGATTTCTCATCTAAAGGCACTTGCAAATAAGCATCTTTTAAATCAATTTTCGAAAAGTACTTACCCGCCCCGAGTTTGTCCATGAGTTCTTCTGGGCGTGGTAGCGGGAATGTGTCCACAACCATTTGAGGATTAACCGTCTTCTTAAAATCGGCGCAGATACGGAGCCGACCAGACGACTTTCGGATAAGCACTATGGGGGAGGCCCACTGACTGGCTGAAATAGGTTCTATAACGCCGTTGCGTTGCCATTCTGAAAGTTCAAATGCCACTTGGTCCTTCAGGACGAGAGGCACACGGCACGCCCGACAAAACTTGGGTTGGGCCGATTCCTTGAGTGTCACTTGTGCAATAAACTTGGTAGTTCTACTAACGCCATCTGTGAAAAGTACAGCGAAGTTGTTGCACAATTTATCGAAGCTGTCGGTGGGCACACACGATTCAACAGTCAGCACATTTTCCTGTATGCTCATGTTGAACAAGTCGAACAAATCTAGTTAAAAAATGTTGGTAGAATCTTCCGCACACAGTACATGGAAAGTCACTGTCTGCGTACAATTTCGGTACTTTGCGGGCAAGCTACATTTACCGAGTACCTGTATAGTGTCCCCATTGTATGCATGCTGACAAGTGTACAGGGGTTGGTTGCAACGGAGATTGGCCCAGTAATTTGTAAGTTCTATAATTTAGTAACGAAAGTGACGCTCCCGTATCTAACTGTAATTCCACAGGCAAGTTTTGAATCTGAACGTTTACAAACAATTTATTGTTCTTATGAAGCAACAGGGTCTGTTTACTTTTATTGGATACCGAAACACGAGATTTGTCTGAGAGGACATTTATGAAATGCTCGTTCACTGTACTAGAAGTGATTAAATTTGTAGACGGCTCACCAGGAGCCTGTCGCTGTCTTTGTAAACATACCGATTGTACATGTCCTTGCTTTCCACACGCAAAACACTGAGCATTTCGCAAGGGGCAGTTACTTCGTTTATGTTTGGACAAACAACGTGGACAAAATTTTCTAACATTACGAGTGGTGTCCGTGTGGTTCTGGCGCTTGTTGTCTTTCTGACGTAAGGCGTCCGAGAGGGAAGTCTGTGGCAGTTTCCGCGAACTGTGTTTACCGACTCGGGGGACGCTGCGGCCGTTGTGAGGACCTGTGTGTCGCTCATTTTGTGCCGCTACACTACACACTTGAGGCGAGTCAAAGCATTGGCTAGCTAATTCACATGCGTCCTGATGATCAATAAAAATCAATACTTGTTGTAATGTGGGATTACTGTACTCTAAAATTTTGTCCCTAACTTTGTAATCTGTCACATTTTGTGTTACCGCGTCCCTGATCATAGAATCTGCATAGGAAGCACCATACACGCACTTAAATTGACATTTTTTTTTGTCGTTTCCTGCAGTTCTGTCACCCATTGGCGATACGTCTGAATTTCCTTTTTTCTAAGTCTAAAAAACTGATAAAGGGCGGCCGCTACATGCACGTGGTCTGAATAATACTTGGAAAGGGCGTCTATTAAGGTGGAGAACTGTACTTGATCGGATTTATTATCCGGGAACAGCTTTTCAGCAATCGCGAAGGCTTGAGGGCCACACCACGACAGAAAAAAAAAAATGTATTTTGTCAGTACCTGGTAGGTGATGGGCGATGAAATGTTGCTCCAACTGCTGAACATATTTTTCCCAGTCCTCCTTGTCTTCGTTGAAGGGACGGAAAGACGGAACGACCTTGGGTGTGGTGGCTGCTGGCTGCTGTTGCGACAGTTGCTGTGCTTGATCCTGCAGTACTTGAAACAGTAGTCCTTGCAGAGCTGCTGTTTGCTGCGCCTGTGCCTGAATAACAGAGAATAAATCAACAATTGTAGGTGGCGCATTGCCTGGCTGTGACAGTTGAGGAAGCCCTGCAGAAACTGTGGGTGGGGGAGCAGTCATGCTTACAATATCTCACAAAAAAAAAAAAAAAAAAAAAAAAAAATCGCATTCCCTAGCAATATAACAAATTTCTTAACTACTTTCCCAAACAACAAAATTAACCAATACGCCAGAGCATTGAACGAAGACCAAGACAACAAACCATATTGGCACGTGTGTGCGTGGTGTCGCAATGCTTGTGAAAAATTTGACCACCTGAGCAACGTCGGCAAGGCAATGCAGTGCGCTACTGACAAATACAGCCAATTACAATAGTATCTACACTCCCATCCTCGTCGCCATGTTTCTGTCGTGTCCTTAGCGATCACACAGAAGGAAGGTGGGTTCCAGGTTGTAAGCCGCAGTCGGGAACAATGAGGAAATGCTACAGACATCAACCATTAGTCAGAAGTATATTCCAGAATTAGTACAATACATAACTTAAATAGAAAACAAGTAACAGCAGATATCCTATTTATATATACGCAACGTATTTAGATGAGTGCTGGTCGTCGTCAGAAGGTCATTTGGTGTGGTGTCTTCTATCGCTCCATAGGAAGGCGCTGGCGGCGCCCCCATCGGCCGTGGCTTCGCGGGGCGCTCTCTGTGGCGGCCCGCAAAGGTGATGTTGCCATCCCATCCGTGTGACAGGCGCTATATCGCAGCTATCGATATAGCACAGGCAGCAACAAGATGCTCAATATCAACACAAAAGTCCGAAATCACCTCCGTAAACGTGACCTCTACCCACGGAAGCCTCTGTTATGTGTCACATTAAAATTACAATACTGTTTAGCCCGCAAAACTGGGCAGAGGAACATAATAATAGAAGTCGTAACGAATGGCGTCGGCGTCTATTGACAGATGAGTCAAGATTTTGTATTCAATCGGAGAGAGCGTGGAACTCGGAAAATTCGTACTTATGTGCAGGAAACATCACCATATCATAGTGGTGGGCGAATGGTGTAGGCAGGGGTCAGTACTGGCGGACGTACGGGTCGCTGTGTCATTCAGAATAGCACTTTGATAGCTCAGAGGAACAGAGTCGAGATCCTTCGACCTGTTGTTGTGCCCTACGCTGATGCCATAGGAGATGGGTTCCTTCTGGTGGACGATAACGTCCGTCCATACGGAAGTGCACTGGTGGACAACATGCTTGAACCTGAGGGAATTGAACGAATTGAGTGGCCAGCTTGTGTACCAGACTTAAATCCGATGGAGCATGTCTCCAGGTGCACTTGGCAGACCATTGCAGCCAGATCACAACCTCCCACAACGTTTGCAGAACTGGAGACTGCACTCATGAAAGAATGGTCAAATATCCCTCAAGAGCTGACTGATAACCTCATACTGTCCATATCAAGGAGGTGTGCAACTGTACTCTCCAACCGAGGTGATCACACCATAATAGAAGGCAACAAGAAGAACTTTTTCACTGTTATGGTAGTTCAATGTTGAATCGCTCTACGTAAACGCCATGTTAACCTCAATTAAAAAGTTGAAGTAGCAAAATATCGTATTGTATCACACACAACTTACAACTGGAACCAATATCTGAGTAAAATATGTTACAATATGTTTAATGTATGTGATATCTCACACGATCCCCTAATTGTTTTCTGCAGAGTATATAAACTAGCTGAAAACCCACCATCATCTGGGTACATATTTATCACAGTCATAAGTTAATCCATCTCTCGTTGCCTTTTCTCTCTCAGACCACCTTCTCTTTCCTTCTCTCTCTGTACATCTCCGATTCTCTCTGTTCATCTCCTCATCTCCCCTCTCTCTGTTCGTCTCCTTCTACCCCCCTCTCTGCCCAACTCCACCTTTCTCTCTCTCTGCCAATCAACCCCTCTTCTCTCTGTCGAACTTTTAAGCCACATCCTCAGTTCTTCGCGTCCTCCACCTGTTAAAAGTTATGTAACTCTTTTAACTTTCATGGTGATAGTGAAGTAGTGTCTAAGTTTATTGAAGGTACACTTGGCCATGCACCGCATGAAATCTGAGGTAGACGGTGTTGTTCCTACTGTTTCCAATGTTGAGTGTGCAAAATTCCGTCAATTTCAGAATAAAACTGTAGTTTTTGTCGATATACGTCGGCAAATACCTTTCGCCATGCAGCATACGATGCTTCATGAAGTGATCTTCCTCTTGTTTTGAAGGGCAAGTGTGCAGATCGGAATAAAGGAGCAGAATTGTATGAAATTGAAACAAAAGCAAACGAATGCAAAAAGGGCGGTTATGATGTAATATTCTGAAGTATGTGTCCTAGGTGTTTCTTAACCCTAAAGCTATCCATACCTTACGCTATGGAATATGTGCACCAAAATTGAATCGGTCATTTCAAAAAGGTCATTAGTCATAAAAATAAAATTTTACAGGAGAAGGAAAAAACGATCTACAGCATAAACCATTTATTTGTTTACTGTTATTTTAATCCCAATATTTAGTGAGGTGCCAAGCACTGTGTTGCACTGTGTATTTTTGTTTTGTAATTAATAGTTTAACCATAATATTAATTTAAAAATTGCTGACTTATGACCTTTTTGCAATGAACGACCGTGCGTTGCAACAAACGAAAGCATTACTTGCAAATAATTGCCTATTTTATTGAAAAATCAGTTAATATTGTACACAGTAAAATGAAATGTGAATATTATTATCTGAAGTAACATTTTTGGCAACATTTGTGTTCTTTATAACAACATGAAAATAGAGTACAATAAACCAAGTCAATCTACTTGATCATCATTTTCATTTTTTGTTCCCCCATCCATTGGCCATTCCTGCAGTTGGTCATAAAATTCCACATATTCAGCTGGAATGTACCTCTTTATTTTCAATAAATCTTGTATTTTTTATATTGATCGGCACTTGCTTTCCAGGATATGCCAACTCGATGGGAAGTACAGGATGCTTATTGAATCTATGGAGGGGCTGGAATGTCTCTCTGATGATACCATAGATGAATTGCTCTGTTTTTAGTTGCCCAGGATAATGTGCATCATACTGAAAAGTCATCCATTTTGAAGGAGAAAAAGAAACTTTTTGTTCTTTGGGAATTTTTCCCACGCTTGATTCGGAGAGGAAACTCTTATTAAAATAGTCAGACCGCCAGTTTTAAAGACTAATACAGCAACATTATCAATAGTTTCCACTGAGTATTTACTTTATGTCTTTTTGATCATTTTGGTGTACTCTTCAGGTAAGTAGATCCGGTCATGACGTCTTACAATTTTTTTTATGGTTCCAAAATCTCTATCGTTTGGAAGGAAACTATGCCCGCGTATAGGAAAGTAATGTTTCATCTTCCTAAATCTCCCAGTTATACAAGTATTAAACAAAAGCGAATCATTGGGTAATTTTTGTTTTAACCAGCACACCCGTCAGAGAAGAGATAAAGCTCAGTCACATCTTTTGAGATATACTTCTCGATGTAATTATACAGAAACGAACAAACCTCATTTGCGCATTTCTTCGCTCCGCCTTCATGGTACACATAAAAGTGGACTGTTTGGTTTTCGTATTCTGTATGCCAAAAACATTCTTAAATTAGGATCCTCTTTTCGCGATCTTCTGCTCTTGAAATCTTGAACTTCGATTAGCCCTTACAGGAAGATATATTGTTGATTCTTATCACTGAAACTGTTCAAGTAAGCAATGATATCTATCTCCGCGTCATAATCAAATGCCGGCCGCGCTGGCCGAGGGGACTAAGGCGCTCCAGTCACGGTCTGCACGACCACTACGGTCGGGGGTTCGAATCCCCCCTCGGGCATGGATATTTGTGCCGTCCTAGTTCGTAAGTAGTTCATAATTAGTTTGTAGTTTTAGGGACTGATGAGCCCGTAGTTAAGTCCCATACAAACATTTGAACACCATCAAACAGAGAAAAACAGTCATTTTTGCACCTGAAAGAGTCGAAGTTATCAATTACGATAATGCTTAAATTGCATAGTATGCAGGTATGTGCATTTACTTCCATACAGAAATCAAGTACACGTATTTTAGTCACCTACAGTCATCTCCTGTACTCCGACGCTGAGTTTTCTCATCTTTCCAATTCACGTATTCCACTACCTTTACTTTTGAATCACGAATAATATTCCTTTTCTACTTAATCAGCGTTTCTTGTCCGTTTCTTGCCTACAGAAGGCATTTCAGAGTCCGAAGAAGACGCAGATATAATTACACCTCGACAAATAAATGGCTTCTGAATGCGACAGTAATGACCTATTATTTGAACCTACAATGCTGTAAACACAAAAATGGATTGTTGTAGTGATGCTAACCTCAGACGACAAAATACACGGGAAAGCAGCGCAACGCCGCCAATAACTTCTGCGTTCGATTAAATACACCTCCACATAATCACTGCAAAAACGGCATGATTCAATGACTCATGACCTTTTTGCAATGAACGAAGATTTCAAGGGTCGATAATGACAGCATTTGATAGCTGACTTCTGCCCTTCTTGTACGTATGAATGCGGCTACACTTTCCCATCCATTTCCAATGGATAACTCATTTTCGTAAAAAAGTTGACTTATGTTAAATGTTTGTAGAACTTATGGGACTTAACTACGGGGTCATCAGTCCCTAAGCTTACAAACTACTTATGAACTAGCTAAGACTAAGGAAGGCACAAATATCCATGCCCGCGGGGGGATTCGAACCCCCGACCGTAGTGGACGTGCAGACCGTGACTGGAGCGCCTCAGTCCCTTCGGCCACCGCGGCCGGCAGTTGCAATGACCGATTCAATTGGTTAAATATGGTGCAGTGTTTTAGGAAGATATGGGCAACATTGCTGCATGATGCAGTAGTTTTTCGCACGTTGGATTATTTATGACTTTATATATTCTAAACTATAGGTTGTACGTGATTCTTACGCCCACAGCGACCTATCTCTTGGTTTGAAGGTCAAATTTCATCGAGATTAGGAAAAAGCTGTAGATCTGTATGTAATAACGTAGGCCTACACGGACACTTTTTTTTGTGTTTTTAGGGCGCACAACTACTGAGGTCATTAGCGCCCGAAGCAGAACTGAGATATACCGAAAGATAATAAGCCTATATGAAAGCAGTTAAAACATAGGGTAAAATGCAACAAAAGGAAGAGCTATATGTCCTTTGACAAATTGGTCAAGTTGATAAAATTCAAGACTCAAGCAGCAGCCCTTTCGACAACAGCTAAAATTTCTTCCAGTGTATCTGGTAGATTCAGTGCAATCTGAACAGGAGTAAAATTTGGTCAGACAATAAAACATGGTGCACCGTCAGCGGGTGACTGCAGGAACACAACGGTGTGGGGTCACCAGTTTGCAAGTGGCGGTGGCTGAACCTTTAATGTCCGATCCGCAACCGGGCCAAGATGACCTCTTCTCGTCACGAGCGGATTGAGGTGGTCCCCCAAGCCACCCGAAGCGGTTTAATGGTTCGACGCTTATTATTTGTAAGCGAGGACCACGCATTATGCCACGACGATATAAGGCGACAGGAAAGAGCTCCTCGAATATCATTCTATGGGACACAGTACGTAGCTGTCTGAGGGAGGAGAGTTGCAGTCTTGGCCACGTTACCAGGCACGCCTGCGTGGCCAGGTACCCACAGGAGGTGAACGCGAGGGCCGTCGGCAGCTAATAATTGAAGGGACCGGTTGATTCAGTGCACAACAGGATGGGTCGAAAAGGGGTCTCTCAGACTCTGGACGGCGCTCAGGGAGTCAGAGCAGATGACATAGGAAGGAGAACGATGTCGGCGGATATATAGTACAGCCTGATAGAGGGCAAAAAGCTCAGCTGTGAAATTCGAGCAGTGGTCATTAAGCCTGTACTGAAAACTGTCATCCCCAATGACAAACGCACATCCAACACCTTCATTTGTTTTAGAGCCATCTGTATATATGAAGAAGGAATTTTCGAGCAGTGCACGAAGTTCAAGAAACCTCGAATAGTACACAGCATCCAAAGTTCTCTCCTTTGGGAGTGAGTTGAGTTCGAAAGCGACGAAAGTGGACTCCAGGAGGGAGCAGGACAGTTGCAGACAGCCCAATATTGGCTATCAAGGACATCATTAAAGAATGATGGATAGGTAGGATGGTGGGGCATTGAAAGCAGACGGCATGCCTACCGACACAGTAGTATGTCACTTCGATAGGTTAAAGGTAATTCGGTAGCTTTGGCATAAGGCTGTCAACAGGGCTAGTTTAAAAGGCTCCTATAGCCAGGTGTAACCCCCGATGGTGAATCGAGTTTAGGCGGCTAAAATGGACGGCCGTGCAGAAGAGTACACGAAACTCCCGTAATCCAGCTTGGATCTGACAGTAGACCGATAGAGGTGAAGCAGGACGGTACGATCCGTCCCCTCATGATGTACCACTAAGAATACGGAGAACGTTGAGGGAACGAGTACAGCGGGTAGCCAGAGAAACATATGTGGAGACCAGCTACGTTTCCTATCCAACGTACTGTTCTTTACATCAGGCATTTATTTATATGAATCTTCGGTTAATTCCTTCCTCTGTCTGTTCAAAACTTCCTCTCCCCGCCTTTTCTCATCTCCTCCTCCCAGTGGCGGACTAAGGCTGTCGGAGGCCCGGGCAGTGGAAAAAAAAATGAGGACACCCCTCCGCTTGGAAATACATCTATTACTACATAAAAAGTAATTTTTTAGATTTGGATGGCCCCCAGGACGGGAGGTAGGGGGCAGTCTAAAAAAATAGCTGCCTAGATTTGCAGGGCACTTAAAAAATAATAAAAACATGTGCTTTCGAGGTGTTTGGAGACTCCCCAAGACGAGAGGTCCGAGGTGGTCCGCCCCCCCCCCCCCCCTTAGTCTCTCACTGCCTCCTCCGCCTCTGTCAGTCAATCTGTCATCCCCCCATCTACACTCCTGATCATTAAAATTGCTACACCACTAAGATGACGTGGTAACTGACAGGAAGAAGATACTGTGATATGGAAATGATTAGCGTTTCATAGCATTCACCTAAGGTTGTCTCCGGCGGCGACACCTACACGTGCTGACATGAGGAAAGTTTCCAACTGATTTCTCGTACACAATCAGCAGTTGACAGGCATTGCCTGGTGAAATGTTGTGTGCCTCGTGAAAGTAGGAGACGTGAGTACCATCACGTTTCCAACTTTGATAAATATCAGCTTGTAGCCTATTGCGATTGCAGTTTATCGTATCGCGACATTTCTTCTCGCGCTGGTCGCGATCCAATGACTGTTAGCAGAATGTGGAATCGGTGGGTTCAGGAGGACAATATGGAACGCCATACGGGATCCCAAAATCAAAATGTTCAAATGTTTGTGAAGTCTATGGGACTTAACTACGGGGCTATCAGTCCCTAAACTTACAAACTACTTATGAACTACTTACGAACTAGGACGGCACAAATATCCATGCCCGAGGGGGGATTCGAACCCCCGCCCGTAGTGGCCGTGCGGACCGTGACTGGAGCGCCTTAGTCCCCTCGGCCACCGCGGCCGGCTACGGGATCCCAATGGCCTCGTATCACTAGTAGTCGAGATAACAGGCATCTTATCTACATGCCTGTAACGCATCGTGCAGCCACGTATTGATCCCTCAGTCAACAGATGAGGACTGTAGCAATACAACAACCATCTCTACGAACAGTTCGACGACGTTTTTCAGCAGCATGGACTCTCAGCTCGGAGACGATGCTGTGGTTATCCTTGACGCTGCATCACAGACATGAGCGCCTGCGATGGTGCACACAACGACGAACCTGGGTGCACAAATGGCAAAACATTATTTTTGCGGATGAATTCAGATTCTATTTACAGCATCATGATAGACTCATCCGTGTTTGGGGACATCGCAGTGAACGCACATTGGAAACGTGTATTCGTCATTGCCATACTGGCATGTAACCCAGCATAATGACATGGGGTGCCACTGATTACACGTCTCGGTCACCTCTTGTTCCCAACGACAGCACTTTGAACAATGGCCATTACATTTCAGATGTGTTATGACCTGTGGCTCTACCCTTCATTCGATCCCTGCGAAACCCAATGTTTCAATAGAATAATGCATGATCGCATGTTGCAGGTCCTGTACGGGCCTTTCTCAATACGGAAAATGTTCGACTGCTGCCCTGGCCAGCAAATTCTCCAGATCTTTCACCAACTGAAAACGTCTGGTCAATTGAGACCGAACAACTGGCTCGTCACAATACCAGTCACTACTCTTGATGAACTGTGGTTTCGTGCTGAAGCTGCATGGGAATCTGTACCTGTACACGGGATCCAAGCTCTGTTTGACTCGATGCCCAGACATATCAAGGCCGTTATTATGACCAGAGGTGGTTGTTCTGGGTACTGATTTCTCAGAATCTATGCATCCAAATTGTGGGAAAATGTAATCATATGTCAGTTCTAGTATAATATATTTGTTTAATGAATACCCGTTTATCATCTGCATTTCTTCTTGGTGTAGCAGTTTTAATGGCCAGTAGTGTATAAAAAAAATTACATTTTTATATGAATTTTCATGGCAGTCGGTGAAACGTTGTCGAAAAATATTGGAAGCTATCCTCAACCATTTATCTTAAGAAATTTTATGAAGACATCAAGTGTTCCTCTTGTTTGGAAGCTGTAGGTAAAAATTTACATCAATATCCTTATGAAACTGTAGTCCGGTGACGATGTCTGTTTAAGGTACACTCCAACGTCAAGTGCGCGAAATTTTATCAAAATCTGAATAAATCGTAGATTTGCATATGTTACTAACAAACGATTTGTGGGAGATGGTCGTTTACCATGTATCTCATTATTTGTGCACCGAATTTGAATGATTTCGGTCCAGTGGTTTAGGAGATGTGCAACATTGTCATGTAATGCAGTACAGAGCACCCAATTTTTCGTGGCCCCTCTGTGACTGGCGGAATTCGGCTGAGTTCGTGTGTCTACGTAATGTTTATGCTCTCTACCAGCATCACCTCATAACAGCATTGTACACCGTAAACATCGTCAATGTATTGTTGATTTGTACTTGGTATTGATTATTGTCGTCCAGTTTGTTATTTGCTAAAAATAACCCCACATACCCTGACGACTTCTTTTATAAAAAGGAATACTGTCCTTGAAAGTGGTGTGAGGAATGTTAATTCTGACTGTTATTCATTTACGACAATAAACATAGGCAGAAAGCATAGCTACACCCACTTGATAAATCTCTAAAAATTATTAATATTTAGTAGATATACGTTCCAGTTTTCTGTTACTCAAACATTAAAGTGAAAATTTCGTGTTTGATCTGTGACGCTTTAACCCTGTACACATGTTGTTTCTTTTAAAACCTGTAAGCTATAGGCCATAAGCTGGCGGCACTGGGCGAAAGAGACGAGGCTTGTTCTAACAGCCAATGTGCTACGAGCTGAATGCAAGCCTTAGGTCCCAACATTCTCCTCTTAGGGGCCACGTTTCAGTGTGTGATTTATAGTTTTTCGCGGATTTTATTGTTTATGACTTCATATACTCTGAACTACGTGATGTACATGAGCCTTTTTTGCGCACTTCTTTATGACTTTGAATGTCCTGAACTATGTAACGTATGTGATTATTACACCCACAGTGACCTCCCTCTTGGTTTGGACGCCACATGTGTTAAAAGTCATCGAGACTGGAACAGAACTGTGGATTTGATTGCATTGCAAACACAAGAACACTTTAATTTTATAAGAAGATCATTAAAAAAGAAGAAATTAGATACCTTACCAGGCTTCACTTCATAATTTAGTTACTGATAACACTAAAATTTAGTATTCAATGTCAACTTCCTTCGAGCTCATTGCTGCTGTAAATAATACTATACACTCACTAGATTTCTTTAAAGGAAAGATGGCTATAGAAAATCATTGTTGTTATTTAAATTCATGAAAAATATCAGCAATTCATATACTTTACCATTATTATCATAACACGAAAATTGAGATGGACAGTTTTTTTATTTGTTTTTTAAAGGAAAATTCTCCTAGTGTAAGTGCTAATTTTTCGAAGTTTTTTATTCACACTTACAATGAATTAAATCTTTAAACAATATATATTAATAACATGGACATACACGTTTTTAGAAAGAAAAAAGTCTAAAATCATTACAGTAGGTCATACCCAGAGGAGATCTAGCCTATTTTGGAATAAGCCTTTTTTTTTACAAAAAAAAGTAATAATAACAACAAAAAATAAATAAAAATACGATATATCTCGAAAACTATGTAATATTTTTTTGAATTTGTCAAACAATCAATCTTTTTATTTACCCTTGGATATTCTTTTCGTATTGGAAAACATATGGGTTATTTGAGTTACAGATAAGCCAGTTGTATGTAACAGATTATCGCGTTTTTTTGTATACATCTCTAAACCTAATAAAGCAATCGCTACTTATAAAAAAGCTATCGATAGGACGTTTTAAGACCTATAACTTTCTAATTTAACACTTTTCGTTTGGCATTGTAGTCTCTTGATTAATTAACAGAAACATTTTTTTTCTTAATATGAGAAGTTTTTGCACATCTTAACAATTTTGGTTTGAGTCAAGAAACAGAAATTCTATTTCCATGAACCACAGACATTGCCGAGGTGGGGTGGCTTGCGTGCCTCAATGATGCAGATAGCCGTACTGTAGGTGCAACCACAGCGGAGGGGTATCTGTGGAGAGGCCAGACAAACGTGTGGTTCCTGAAGAGGGGCAGCAGCCTTTTCAGTAGTTATAGGGGCAACAGTCTGGATGATTGACTGAGCTGGCCTTGTAACATCAGCTAATGTGGATTTGCCACAAGGTTACTGCGAACGGCTGAAAGCAAGGGGAAACTACAGCCGTTACTTTTCCCGAGGACATGCAGCTCTACTGTATGAAAACATGATGATGGCATCCTCTCGGGTAAAATATTCCGGAGGTAAAATAGTCCCCCATTCGGATCTCCGGGCGGGGACTACTCAGGAGGATGTTATCATCAGGAAAGACAATACTGGCATTCTACGGATCGGAGCGTGGAATGTTAGATCCCTTAATCGGGTAGGAAAATTAGAAAATTTAAAAAGGGAAATGGATAGGTTGAAGTTAGATATAGTGGGGATTAGTGAAGTTCGGTGGCAGGATGAACAGGATTTCTGGTCAGGTGAGTACAGGATTATAAATACAAAAGCAGTTGGGGGTATCACAGGAGTAGGACTCATAATGAATAAGAAAATAGGAATGCGGGTAAACTACTATAAGCAGCACAGTGATCGCATTATCATTGTCAAGATAGATACGAAGCCAACACCGACAACAGTAGTACAGGTTTATATGCCAACTAGCTCTGCCGATGATGAGGAGATCGAAGAAATATATGAGGAGCTAAAGGAAATTATTCAGACAGCTAAGGGAGAGGAAAACTTAATTGTAATGGGAGACTGGAATTCGGTAGTAGGAAAAGGAAGAGAAGGAAAAATAGTAGGTGAATATGGACTGGGCAGAAGGAATGAAAGAGGAAGTCGCCTGGTAGAATTTTGCACGGAACATGATTTAATTGTAACAAACACGTGGTTTAAGAATCACAAAAGAAGGTTGTATACTTGGAAGAGACCAGGAGACACCGGAAGATATCAGATAGATTTTATAATGGTAAAACATAGATTCCGGAACCAGGTTATAAACTGCAAGACATACCCAGGGGCAGATATAGACTCTGACCATAACTTGTTAGTCATGAACTGTAGGCTGAAACTGAAAAAACTGCAGAAAGGTAGGAAAATAAGGAGATGGGACCTAGATAAATTGAAGGAACGTGAAGTTCTGGTGAATTTCAGAGGGAGCTTTAGGCAACAATTGACAGAAACAGGGGCAAATAAAACAGTAGAAGAGGAATGGGTAGCATTGAGAGATGAAATAGTGAAGGCAGCGGAGGACAAAATAGGTAGAAAGGCAAGACCAACAAAAAATCCTTGGATAACACAGGAAATACTAAATTTAATTGATGAAAGGAGAAAATATAAAAATGCAGTAAATGAAACAAGCAAAATGGAGTACAGACGACTAAAAAATGAGATTGACAGGAAATGCAAAATGGCTAAGCAGGAGTGGCTAGAAGCCAAATGCAAATCTGTAGAAGAATGTATAAGAAGGGGAAAAGTAGATACCGCCTACAGGAAAATAAAAGACACATTTGGGGACAAGAAAAGTAATTCTACGAATATCAAGAACTCAGATGGGAAACCAGTTCTCAGCAAAGAAGGGAAAGCTGAAAGGTGGAAAGAGTACATAGAGCAGCTCTACAAAGGAAATGAACTTAGAGACGATGTTGTAGGAAGGGAAGAGGAAGTAGATCAAGATGAAATAGGAGATACTATACTGAGAGATGAATTTGACAGAGCCTTGAAAGACCTAGGTCGGAACAAGGCCCCAGGAGTAGATGACATACCCTCAGAGCTACTAAAGTCTCTGGGAGAGCCAGCCATGACAAAACTATTTGAACTGGTGTGTAGGATGTATGAGACAGGCGAAATACCCTCAGACTTTAAGAAAAATGTAATAATCCCCATTCCAAAGAAATCAGGCGCAGACAGGTGTGAAAATTACAGAACCATCAGTTTGATAAGTCATGGTTGCAAAATTTTAACACGAATTATCTACAGGAGAATGGAAAAGCTGGTAGAAGCTGACCTCGGGGAAGATCAGTTTGGATTCAGGAGGAACGTAGGAACCCGGGAGGCAATACTTACCTTACGTCTTATCTTAGAAGATAGATTAAGGAAAGGCAAACCTAAATTTTTAGCTTTTGTAGATTTGGAGAAAGCGTTTGACAATGTTGACTGGACTACACTCTTTCAAATTCTGAAGTCAGCAGGGGTAAAATACAGGGAAAGGAGAGTTATTTACAATTTGTACAAAAGCCAGACCGCAGTTATTAGACTTGAAGGGCATGAAAGGGAAGCATCAGTTGGGAAGGGAGTAAGACAGGGTTGTAGCCTTTCTCCGATGTTATTCAATTTGTACATTGAGCAGGCGGTGAAGGAAAGCAAGGAAAATTTTGGAATAGGCATTAAAGTTCAGGGGGAAGAAATAAAAACATTGCGTTTTGCTGATGACATTGTAATTCTGTCAGAGACAGCGAACGACCTTGAAGAGCAGTTGAATGGAATGGACAGTGTGTTGAAGAGAGCGTATAAAATGAACATAAACAAGAGCAAAACAAAAATAATGGAATGTAGTCTTAGAAAATCAGGCGATGCCGAAGGAATTAGATTAGGTAATGAGACAATGAAGGTGGTAGATGAGTTTTGTTACTTGGGTAGTAAAATAACATGCGATGGTCGCAGTACAGAGGATATAAAATGCAGAATGGCAATGGGAAGAAAAGCATTTTTGAAAAAGAGAAATTTGCTAACATCGAATATTAATTTAAGTGTAAGGAAGTCTTTTCTGAAGGCATTTGTGTGGAGTGTTGCCTTGTACGGGAGTGAAACATGGACGATAAGCAGTGCGGACAGGAAGAGAATAGAGGCTTTTGAAATGTGGTGTTACAGAAGAATGCTGAAGATTAAGTGGGTAGATCACATAACTAATGAAGAGGTACTGAACAAAATTGGCGAGAAAAGGAATTTTTGGCATACCCTGACTAAAAGAAGGGATCGCTTGGTAGGACATATTCTTAGACATCGAGGATTCGTAAATTTAGCATTGGAGGGAAGTGTGTGGGGTAAAAATCGCAGAGGGAGACCAAGAGACGCGTATAGTAAGCAGATTCAAGTGGATGTGGGTTGCCGTTCTTATGAGGAGATGAAAAGGCTTGCTCAGGATAGAGTAGGGTGGAGAGCTGCATCAAACCAGTCTCCGGACTGAAGACCATAACAACAACAATGTGATCATTTTTGTGTTTTCAGTTTATGATTTTTGCATTCGTTTTTCCTAAATGCTTGGACTGCAACACAGCAGTCTATAGGTAGTTCCATAGTCAGCTGAAGTACACTGCAAGGGAATCTTAAATTTCATGCTGTGATGGGAAAACTGTGGGAATTGGTGTGGGAAATATGTGCCAGGAAGCGAATCTGGACTCCTAGCATGACACTAGCCCTTTTTTTCGTGGAGGAGGGTGGTTGTTTGGGTAGTTCAGTCTGTTGCGGACGTGTCTTCGTTTTTGTTCGTTGCTCTTCGTTCTGTTCGGGGATCAGTTCTTTTTATTAGAGAGAGCATTCAGCCCTCTAATCGAACGCTCAGACCCACCGTGCAGGCGTCAATGACATATAGAAGCGGGCTGTTATCTGCATAGGAGTCGAAAGAGAAAATAATGAATGAGCACGTGAAAAGAATTTACCCTCAAATAATGGCGATGCAGTTGGATTATTTGAAGCTGTGTTTCGCAAATGATATATGCACATGCTGGTGTTTCAGCTGCTATTCCTTTATGATACTAAGACATAAAAGACATGCAGAAGGTAGAGGTATATCTTGGCGAAAGCAGTGTAATATCATTAATGCGTTGTAGTGAAGAATTTTATGGTGTGTCGAGCCTGGATGTATTTAATAATTGTAGTAGATGCAGACATGCATCTGAATAATGTATCCCTTGCCCCCAACACAAGGACTGCAAGGGAGTGACAGGGAGAGAAGAAAAATACAGTTAAAAAACGTAACATAAATGCAACAGGTTTGCTTGAAGATACAGTACTCGTGCAAATGGGTGCTGTTGCTGCAACTGTATGTAGTTTTTGTACACACCATTCTATTTCTTAAAAAAGTAAAAGGTGGCTGCCACCAATCACCACTGAGCTATGTGGCTACGCCACCACAACCATATCCGGTCATATGATCGATGTGTCGGTGATATAACGTGGGTTAGATGGCGCCACACTCCTTGCAGTCAGTCAGCAGAGGAACATGAAGCGCCATCTGAGAATTTGCAGTGGCTACCAACAGCAGCAGCAACAGAATAGGAAGGGAGGAAGGAAGCTTAGGGTTTAGCGTTCCTTCGACAGTGTGGACATTAGAATGGAGCTCACACTCAGAGTTTTGGGTAATGATGGGGAAGGAAATCGGCCATGCTCTTTCAAAGGAACCATCCCAGCAGCAGAATAGGAAGAAGTGGCTGAGTAAATAATAATTGTTTAGGTAGTTGCTATCATTATTATTATTGCTGCAGGTAACGGATCTTCTTCATTGCTCATCAGCTGAGATGGCGACATCCCCTGGGACTAGCAGCACCTCTCAGTGGGTCGTGACCTGCAGCAGCGATAGCATCATACAGTACATCACGACCTGCAGCAGCAACAAATGTGGTAAACCGTAGGAACGTGGGATCCAATGGTGTACCAGGTGGGAATGCTGCAGTCAGGTGAGCTGGAATTTTCACTAAGTATGTACATCATTGTACACAACTCCTTCAGGCTGGTAGTCTATTGCACAATCGTTTGCATTTTTCCTGTACTTTTTCCTCTACTTCACCTGGCACTTCATTAATTTTCATTTTCACTTCTTGAAGCAAAGAAATGTTTTCGTACATAGGTCCCCCTGATCCTCCCATTTGTGAAATTATTCTAGCCAGAAATATGTACTTGGTTCTAATGTAAGACAAGTCCCTTTTACAGAAACTCAATTGCATTTATAGATCGGCATCCTCCGGTATATTTTGAACTATCTTCTGGATAGCCGAGAGATACGTACTATAGTATTCCGCCGCTGATAGCCAAGTGCCCCAGAGAATAACAACATGCTCTAGAGGCACAAGTGACTATGGACAGACCAAAACGTTTGGCTTTGGCCAATGAGAACTCGCTAGCTGTCAACCAATGAGATGCTGTGTGTTTCTTAACTGGAATTTCTGGCAGTACGCGCTCTCATGTACTAGAAGAAACTTCTTTTTTAACTTATACCTCAAGTAACTTTCACTTAAAAAATTTATCTGTATTGTAGCCTTAAGAAGTTTAGGTATAGGTTAAACAAGAAGTTCTTTATGCAGTATGTGAGGGCGCGTAGCGCCTGAATATTTGGTTATGAAATGTGCAGCATCTCTTTGGCTGACAGCACACACAGCATTTCATTGGCTGACAGCTAGCGAGTTCTCATTGGCCGGAGCCAAAAGTTTGGTCTGACCATAGTCTCTCGTTCTAGAGGCAAGGGGATATCTGGAAGTTGCTCTTTGAATGCCTGTATTCTTGAAGGTGCCTTAACAAAAATTTTCTTTACTTTAGGAAATTGTAGCTTTACTTGCTTTCCTATTTCGTTGATAACATGCACTACACAAGTTACGTGCAGCATCAATGGGTAGAATACTTTTAACAATTGAAACGCTGCTATCATATAGGTAGCGGGATTAGTGATGGGCAGAAGCACCTCGTTCTCATCCAAGCCATTTGTTTATAGCACCTTCAGCCCATTGTTCACAAAGTGTGTTTGTTGGATAGTTTTTGGGTGCTGTTTTGAGTAAATTGAAATGTTTGTAGAGCTATGGGACTTAACTATGGGGTCATCAGTCCCTAAACTTACAAACTACTTATGAATTAGCTTATACTAAAGACGGCACAAACATTCATTCCCAAGGGGGTTTTGAATAAATCATATAAGCTCTGGATGCTGCATCTGGATCTAGCTTGCCCATAGTCTATTTGCAATGTAAGAGCCAAGCCTGTCAGTAGTTTCACCCACAGACATCCATACACAAGAATCTCCAGCATCTTCTCGGATTCTGTGCAATGCAGCAGTGTAAGCTGAATCCACATATTTTTTTCCGCAAAGTTGACTCTGCAGGAATAGATTGAAGGTAGTACATTCAAGAAAACCTCTGAAAATGGTGTTTTCTAGTTTCTGAAATAGGATGTGCATGACACAAGTCACTGCAGAATTTGTTCTTTTTGGACGATTCATCAGATGTAATGGCTAAAAGAGTTTGCTTCAATTTTTACTTTCGTTCAACATTTGCCTTATGTGCGGTTCTATCTGAATGCTGGGTTAAGTGAGATCTCTTAATGCTCGAAAGCTAATACGAGAGAGAAAGAAACTGCAGTATAGAACCGCATATAAAGAGTATTGCTAAAGGATAGTGATAAAAAAGAAACCTGACATAGGAAAGTGAGAAGTATAAAACATATCAACTCCTTGTTGCATGCAAGGCAGAATATAAATTTTCCATCTGTCGTATATTGCATAGTGCTACAGTGCATAGGAGCGGTAGGGGCCAGATGATCGCCCCTTCTGAACAAGTAAATTGAGTCGCCCAGTGCTTTGGATGAAAACATCAGATGCTGAAAAATTATTTTTCGAAAATACATATACAATACTTTTCACCAAACGCAGATATTTGCTAGGACTGGCTGTAGAGGAGCGAGGAAAGGTGAGAAGTGCAGTACTTTGGCCATAGACGGCATCTACGATTAACATTGTGATATTTTTACTCCATGTTCAACCTAAGTCCTATGAAACCGTTTCTTAGTGAAAATGCACAGCTGACTGGAATTCTATGAGCGAAGATTTTCAAGTATAGCGTTCAGTAGTCCCACATTCGATTATCATGTGTAACTTTGAAAAATACAAGAACGTTAAGTCAAATTAGCGAAATAGGTACTTTCTAGGATTTTGTTGCCGAAATAAGCAAAAAGATACATTAACGTCGAAATAGGGAATTTTAGGTCCTATAGAGCTAACGGTATTGAGGTTCATTAGTCATGAAACACAAAAGTACCAACATATGTTCGAATTGGAATTTAGGAAAAAAATAGGTGCTAACCTAAAGATCCGTGGTCTAGTGGTCACATTCCATATTAGAGGGCAACAAGTATGAGTTTTTCACAATTATGGTAGCCCCATGGTGCCTCACTTCAATTAAACGCCACGTAAACCTAAAGTAAAGATTTGTGACAGCAAAATATCGTACTGTATCACACACAAATTACAATTATAATCAATATTTAAATAAATACGTTACCATATGTATATTGAGTGTGATATCTCACCTGATACCTTAATTGTTTTGGACAGTGTAATTTATTTACAAATTTACATTACTAAGAATTCTATCTTGTGGTCAATTCTTGAGCTAAGATTCCAAATCTTATTCTGTGTTAACTTCATTATCTAAATTCATATTATTCACTGCTCTGTTTATTACTATTAAGAAACTTCACATACTTTATTTGTATCACTAGAATGTACCCATTCCATGAGTTTCTCATAGATTGTTGGATGGTATAAAGGGATATTCTGCATCTTAAACAGAAGTATTTTTCACAAATTTATACTATAATCACGATTACAGTTGTCACAGACACTCTAATAGTTATTATATTCTTGTTATATATTGATTCCAATTGATGTCTTAATGATTTAAAGTTTACTTATTTGTAAAATTAAAACCTGTAAATCATATTACCAGAGACTTACAGAAAATAAACTCTATTTATTTATGGAAGCTGTTACAAGAGGGGAAAAGATAAAAACTGCCACAAGCTGTTTGTGTTCACGCTGTATTGGAGCACAGTTGTTCCCAACACGCCCACAAATTCACGAGATGATAATTTGTGTATTTGGAAAGTCCCACAACTTAGTTAAAGCATTGATGTTTGACTTTAGGGAGTGCTTGTCAGAACTGACTGATTTGACAGTGAGCTTAAGTGCATAAATTGCCTAACGAATAGAATGGAGTCTTAGATTAATTTGTTTTACCTGAGCATGATGCACACCATTCTAACCAAGCGGAACGTCACCTTCATTATCACTGAATAAACTTATTGACTTCTCACTGGTTTAACACACAATTCACAGGGAAGTCCTTGAGGGTGCATCACTTCTTGTGTTGCAGTTGAGGGAGCCATGTATTCAACCTCTGTAGTTGTCGCAGCCACTGTTTGTTGCAGCATTGTATTCCACGAAATTGCTGCTACGCTAAGTTAAAAATGCAGCTCCTCGTCAATCGCCTTTGATCAAGGTTTAAAACATAATCAGATCACAAAAGCCTTCACGTTTCGTTAGTCTGCTTTTCTTTCTTTTTATTTATTTATTTATTTTTTTTTTTTTTTTGTTATACCTGTGACTGTATCTTGAAAACAGCAACCAGTCGCCTTTTATGTGGAATGTTTTTATTCTACTTTTTACATAACTGGATTCGGCATGCCTAGCATATTATCATCAGATGGAAAGACAAACTTTACATTAAATTTGCTGTCTTTCAAGATACTTTTATTCACCAGTCACAGTGTTTCTCATCCATAATTAAAAGTAGGCCACTGTACGTAATAAAAGCTTAATTTTGGTAGCAGGTACCAAGATAAGAATTTACTGTTATAAAAAAGCTTCATTTTAGCAATAAAATTAGCAAAAGATCCGTGTGAGCTACCGGTTACTCCCTGCTGCAAAACCTTGTTCCCTGGTCCAAATTGAGAACTGCCTTGCTTCAAATTACTCTATTAACAGGAAGTTAACGATACAGTGGCCAATATACGCAGTGGCTCACACAAAATTACACACAGACATTAATAAACATATCACCATAATTGAAATTATTTCATAAAGGTGGCTAAAGAAAAACATTTTTGGTGCAACGGAACTTAAACATAGAAAAATTGCATCTGAGCTTGTTCTCAGAACTGGTGAAAAACAGTGTTAAATAAAAGGGGGAAGGTCATCGAAAACTACAATTTATAGGCAAGTCATAATTATAATGAACTTAACTTGTATATTCAGGTCGAACGCAAGGAAAATGGGGAACCAATTTTGTTAGTACAATAAAAATGCATTCTACTGAAATAATGTACTTAAGTTAGCCTATCTTACACAGACAATGCCCAGTATTGAATTTAATATAAATTACACAGAATGTAAAAGCTACTAGGGAGGATTTACAAACAACACTCACTCGCTCACACACACACAATGCAACAGCGAAACTCACCAAGATCAGCATGCTGAAACGAGGCAGAAGCAGGCGCCACTATCATAGGCGAAATTCAGCAAAACCGGAGGTACCACACAACACAATATACAATGAAACTGCGAAGATGGCTCTCGTCTGTCATGCCTGATTTGAGATGGTGCATGAGTATAGCAAAGTTAAGTTGATTACACCGCGAGCAAACACGCTACCAGCGATTCGCGGCTATGTTACATGATCACACTCTACTGAAAGTAAAGTGGTTAAAAATCCGATTCATTACACAAAATCACGGCGGAGTCTTAAGCTGCAGTCTGAGAGTAATCTATCTAGGCACTGGTTTAATGAGAACTGGCGTGAATTCAGGTGACCAGTTGCAAACCCCTGAAGTCGGAGTTTGGACCCACGTGGTTCCAAAAACCGATAAAAGTATATAAATTCAATTTCAGAACAATAAAAGAAATGTTTAGAATTACAAAAGGAAACGAATGAAATGCAGCTACATGCGATAGGAAGTGATTACAGAGACAGATGAAGTCCGGTCTCAAAAAAACCAGGAAAGTGTAATAATTACAAAGACGGAAAAGTGAGAATAAAAACTGTGGCACACAACCCATAGAAATATTTAGCATTTCATAAGCGAGCAATTGAAGGAGGTTGTGCAAGGCTAGAGAGTATTACTGACAAAGACTGACTGCATACTACAAATTTGGAGAAGAAACAGCAAAAGTAAAATTGGCAGGGAGAGAAGATCGTGAAATGTTAGTCGAAATCAGAAGGATACACACATAGTTACTTACCTGATTGGCATGGAACAAACAATAGTGGAAGCTGAAGACCAACCATGTGGAACACATAACACTTACGGAAGGAAATGATAAGAAAAATTTTACGTGGATCATACAAAAATGAACATATCGTCTGTTAGAAACTGGGCCCCACAAAGCTAGAAAGAATTTATACAGAGTTCTTACACCGCCACATAATCACAAAAGGTTTGAATATACCAGGCCATTATCAAACTGCAACTAGTAAAACATTAACGCGTTTATCTGTTGGAAATCACTGGATTGAAAACTAGAACACATTTCCGCGCACAATCAGAAGGAATATTCCAAAGAATAAATCTAAGTTAAACATGCTAGATAACGAATCGCTACCATCTCTGCAGGCACAAGAGAAGAACCAACCTTACCTGACCACGATCCCAGCACAAATTGAAGACCTAGTGGCTAGGAGGTGTGGCAAAGCTACCAGAAACTGGGAAATCCATGAGTACAGTGGTGGTGGGGAGAGAACATCTCATGACTCGCCCTGGAGAATGCTTGTTCACTGGCTTGTAACCAAAGGGTGTAGAAACCTCTTTGTTCGCATCAGCTGCAGGGGTTGGTAACGACTAACTATCGACCCTGAGCCAGAGAGAACCATGCAAAGCGAGCTATTACAACCCATATTCAGGCAGCCATTAGATCATCACAGATCCACTTAAAAATAAAACAAGTACACATTCTCACAGGGACAGTGGCATAGCAGAGAAGCCGTATGTATTGCCACATTCATATCCACAATAATAAATTATTAAAATAATAAAATCCTTGCAATATTGACTAACATTACAGAAACTAATATTTTAAAATATGAAATAAAAATGCTATTCCTCATGCCTTCAAAATAGTGGGGTTCTTGTTTTAACAAAATGCTCATCTAGCGACGTCAAATAAATTACAATTTTATAAAAAGTGTATGGAAGACGACAGACGGTCATCTTTCATAATGGATAAAAGCGTTAGTTAGTCCTGTACTTATTGTGAATTGAATATATCTAAAAAATTCGTTTTACTGCTTCCCAGTGGATTTTTCATTAATTTGAGTTAAATCTGTTTATTACCACCACAATATAAGCAATGTCAGGTCTTGTGCTTTGAGACAAATACAGAAGAGAATCAACGGCTTCCTCATAAGGAATGTGTTTTAATGTCAAGTCTTCTTCTTAGCTTGGCTTTTCTTTACTTTTTCGCAGGTTCAAATTAGGTGCTACTGGATTACAATCTTCCATTCCACATTTCTTGCTGCATATTTACTTTGATCAATGGTAAAGGTAGCCTGTTTCGTTTCTGGTTTTAATCTGACGCCAAGACACAAAAATAGCTCGCCAAGATCTCACATTAAACCAATTCATTAGTTCTGTTTTAAATACTTTCTTTTATTTATTACTTCTATTCGAAAAAATAATGAGTTCATCTAAAAAAACAATTACAATAAGTAACATATATTTTCTTTCTCAATACTGTAGTAAAAGGTTTGTTCATATTATGATTTTCTTTAAGTTCATTGTATCTAACTTCTGTTACCAAATATGTGGAGCCTATTTCATACCATAGGTTGCCTTTTATTAGTCTGCAAACCTTAGCTTCTTTTCTCTTCTTCACAAAGTCTTCAGTAGGTGAAAGTAAATTTCTTCATTGAGATCTTCATACAAGAATGCGGTTCGAGCATCCAAATGTTCAATGTCAAGATCAAGCCAACAGCATGGAAAGTAAGGAATGACGAACAATAGGCGAAAATATCTCATCAAAATCTACTCCTGGTAACTGTGAATAACCTTATGGTACGTAACAAGCATTATAACGCTCAACTTCAACATTTGCTGATTGTTTGACTTTGCAAACCCATTTAGAATTGATTGTCTTTCTACATTCTTCGTCTAATGCTTCTTTCCACTTTTCCAAATCATTGTGACTCATTCCTTCTATAAACGATCTCGGCTCAGGAGAAAAATCATAATTGTTGTATTTGGGGCTGAAATATTTTTTGCATGATGAGTTTCTAATTACTGGCTGCATGGGAACTATATGTAGTTGTTGATCAGTATCTTGATCGAAGTTGCCATTACCTTTTTGCTCTGTGTCATTTCAAGTCAATTCAAACGGAACTAAATTTTTATCAACATCAGTGGGTTGTGTTGGTCCCCACTCATCCCCCTTCGTACCACAGTTTTTCACCAATGTTAGAAACTGTCACTGGCTGTGTAATGCCTTTCACTACTTTTGTTGGTGAATTTGAAGAATGTCTTCATACACTGATTTGCAAATTGTTTTTCATTATATATTTGAAGTATATTAATTTTTCGACGAGTTTCATTTTCCACTCGCACTTTGAATTCAATAAAAGTATCACAAATTTCTATTGTTGATTTAACATGTAACCAAATGACTTTCTTGACATATCAGCTGTAATGTGAGAAGGTAGCATGCTCCTCCCCATGAAGACATGCTCATTGTTAAACAAACATCTGAATGTACTATATGAAGTAGACCTTTAGCTCTTCTCCTTGGTGTTTTTGGAAAAGGTTTGCGAGACTCTTTTGTTTAATGAAATTGATACAATGGTCTAAATTGATTTTTTTTTTCAATTAAATATTCATCCATTTTTTTCTTTGGTAAACACATGCTTACACAAATCAAATATCCCAATCTGAGCCCATAACCTATTAGATATTGACTTCAATTAGTCGTCTTAAAAGATTTAAAGTCGATTATTTGTTCAAAATTAGAACATGTACACCATATTACCAGGAACACACAGGCAACAAACTACATTTGTTAATAGAAACTGTTACAAAAGAAAAAACCCAAAGATAAAAAAACAACTCAGAATAAAAACACACTGGATAGAAGCACGGTTGTTCTAAACAGTTCTGTTTAGGTTTCTTGTGATATTTTTGTTCATGTTGCATCATCATATCAACTGAAATTCATCGCTTTTCTGAGATTAATTAAATCACCTAAAGAGTGTAATAGACCATAATACAGGGCTTTGTTAAGAAAAGTTAGGTTTAGTTGGGTTAATATGTGTAATGGTTCCTTCAGACAATACAACATTGATTGCAACAAGCTAATCATTTTTAATCCTGTCATAGTAGCTGGTACAGGTAAAAGGCAGGAACGGTTACAGTTTTATGTAGAAGAAACATAGATGGGGTCTTCAACAGCATGTGTACGATCATGTTGCATCATCATATCAACTGAAATTCATCGCTTTTCTGAGATTAATTAAATCACCTAAAGAGTGTAATAGACCATAATACAGGGCTTTGTTAAGAAAAGTTAGGTTTAGTTGGGTTAATATGTGTAATGGTTCCTTCAGACAATACAACATTGATTGCAACAAGCTAATAATTTTTAATCCTGTCATAGTAGCTGGTACAGGTAAAAGGCAGGAACGGTTACAGTTTTATGTAGAAGAAACATAGATGGGGTCTTCAACAGCATGTGTACGATCAACATCCTAACTACACTACGTGCCCTGAACTGTGTATAAAACCTGCATCTTGGGAGGTGTTACATGGTGACTGCCCTGGTTTCACTTATGTGACCAACTCGATTGCAACTACGTCTCCTCTGACCTACTCTAATAACAGTGATTGTGCTGGTGGACTGGCCCATAGCCTTTGCACATCATAGTGTATACATATACCCAGTCCACCCAGTCCAGTGTGGAGAAGTCAGGGACTATGGAGACTAAATGTGGGACTCCTACAATATCAGGAATGTCGGCAACTAATGTATAGTTCCTGGACCGAATGTGAAGGTCGATTACTGAGGTATCTGTCGTCGATTCAATGGTGGCTCGATTGACTCAAACTAACCTTAAACTGTACTGTGATTCAATTTGGTAGGGAAAGATCGCTCTGGCACTGCCAAACATCTGACTTCTAGCATATGCTTCTTCGAGAAATTTCCACCATCCCCAGAGAGCCAGGCAGAGGTCAGAAGCGATAAATCGCAGATTCTCACCTTCATCCACCACCACCTTGAAGGAGTTATGGTGTATGCAAGACGTCAAGAACGACGAAGACTGATATATACTCTAGACCAAGCAGATGGTTTAGGAGTGACGATATAGTTGCCCATAGCACGTGCTTTGGTTACTAGTATCACCAACTATATCAGGATGTGCTTCATGATAAAGAGGCTTTGGTAGAAGTTACCCACACTGTCACCAATACACTTGATGCTGTGGTGTCAAAATCACGTTTAACCCTTTCCAGTCCAAATTTTATTGATTTGTGAACAATAGTATTTCCTTGCATATTTCTATTCATAATGGTTGAATAATGTATTATGTGTATATGTGGGCAGGCAGGCGCCCAAATGAAACTAGTGAAGTTAAACATCATGGAAACAGGCGGAGGCCCCCAAGAGGGGACCCATTTCCATTGATGGTTACACTATAGTGCTTGAGCATCATCTTTACGATAAATATCCATTGTATTTTGGTGTTAAGTTATAAATGTCTTCTGCAAGTTCTTCTCAGAAGCACCTTCTCAGAACGTTAGATACAGTCCATAAGGTTATCTTCACCAATACCCATATGGCATCTTGAATACCTCATTTGGCACAAATCCTAATGATGGCCCCAGTGAAGGCACAATGAATAGAGATGGCACTGGATACTTAATGAGTCGTGGACTTCTCTCAAAATATGCTATGAAACTCTCCCCCTCCCCCTGCCATTGGCAGGACTGGTTTTATGTTTGTGCATATGCAGTAGCAATTTATATCAAGACCATACTCAAGATGTGTTAGTCAGTGGTGGCTTGTGCTCAGTTTCGTTGCTGTGGTCCAGACAAACAGTTGATACAGTCTGAAGTGTTCTTTATATAACCTCCATTTATATAACATCATTTAAACACTTTTATTTTATTACTCTTTTTTTGGGGGGAGGTATGTGTGTTCAATATTGTAGTTGGTCTGGCCCACCAGCTCCGCTGGTTTTCCGTGTTCTTGTGTGGGTGTCTGAATTTATGCTGTGGAGACACAATTTATTGAAGAACTTGGGGGCTTGGAGGTGTTTCGATCGAACCGAAGTTCACCAGCTCTTCTCATGCTGAAGTTCTTACTTTTGTAGTTGTGATTCTGTTTACTGACTGTGTTGTAAAAATAAAATTGACCTGTGGGAGGACACATGTGACTTTTCTCCCTTTGGGAATGCACCGGAGAGACGACAGGGATCATCCTGGCTTTTTCCTTATGGCCAAGGTAAAACCTCTGGAAAAATCTTGGCTAGGAGCAGTTTCATGTGTATTTTACCTAAGTAGCGTGTTAACTAATGAGTCTGTGTTCTGACAGGTTATTTACAGAGTAAATGTACAAGTCTGTTCTTATGACAGGCAAACTTGTCAGTTACTCTATCGTTTTAGTTTGGAATATCACTGCCTTCCTCCTTGTGAATGGAAAAAACAGCCAGTGAGTTCAGCCTTTCCTGACTCATATTATCCCTGAGAAAGGTTTTGACTCTTTTTAAGGTGCTGAAATTGCGTTCTGCTTCTGCTGTTAAATTTGATGTAGTTAGCGCAATTTTTAATGTTTTGTGCACTTCAGTGAACGATTCTTCAAAGTAATCTTCAACAAAGAGAGTAAACAGTTCACGAACTAATGTAACGCCTCTAAATGTATCATTGTGATAAATCACTGGCAGCTCATTTTCCAATTTATCGTTTTATGTTCTCTAAAAGAAGCAAACTTTTTTGGATGAATGATTTCGAAGCTCCTAAATAAATGAGAGTTTTGAACTCTTCCTTTCAGTTGGTTGGTCATAATGTCACACACTTCTTTGGCATCTGCTGTCAGATTAAGTTCACTGCTAGATTTGAAACATTTTCTTGGAGAAGCAATACACTCATCATCAGAAACTTCAAACCGTTGAATGTTCCTTCGTATTTCAGATACAGCACACTCAAAATGATGTAATGCATTGGATATGGTAACGGCATTTGCACTCTGTATCTGAACTGTGCTATAAGAAAATATCAATGTGATTCATGATATCATAGTAAAAAAATCACACTGCCGTGTTTTACGGCCCACTTTAGATTTGTAGTTTTATACGTTTTTAAAATATTTTGGACAAAAATAATAATGTAAACAATAAAAAATTAATTAATAAGAATGTCTGAAATCCTTTTAGGAAAAAAAAGATTTTAGGTAGTGGCAGGTTTTGCACCACAGAACTTCAGCATCACAGTCCAACGCACTGCCCACTACATTACAGCAAACACTTAAAAGATGTGTTCTTAAATTTCATACTATTCATGGCCGTTGTTAACTGATGCTAATATGGCATTTGTAGACACTAGATTATCATTTATCGTACGAAGAACGACGTGTTTTTGTTAATTCTTCAGTGCGTCATTGTTTTGAAATTAAAACACGTAAGTTAAAATAAGAAAATCATCAAATACGCAACGCAAGATGACTTATGCCAGAGTTCTGGGCGATGAATGTCACGTGACATCTGTGAACGGCTGGTTTTCGTTAATTCAGTGGAGGCTGTCAAAATTGTGGTTTTTTTCTCTATTTTTTTTTTTTTTTTTTTTTTTTTTTTTTTTTTTTTTTTTGGGCAAATATCTCTCAAACGATACGAGATATGAAAAAAAAGGGAACAAAGCTATAGAGAATCGTCTCCTCAACAAATTCGGTTATTCAATTTTAGCGTCAGATGAACGGTATATTTGCAATTAAAATTACATTACAATCGGCCTTTGTCTGGTATTACTAACGTATTTCTTGTCCGAAATATTTGAAAAAGCGAGGTTTTGGTCTCTGTAAAATTTGGTGCCGATCGGTTGAACGGTTCGACCTAAAAAGTGGGAACACATTACAGCCAGACAGACATCGTCAAATCGCCGTTATTTTTGCCAATATCTCTGCAACGATGCAAGATATAAAAAAAAAAAACATAATAGAGCGAAGTTGTAGAGAATTTTCCCCTCTACCAATTAAGTTATTCAATTTTCGTGTCAGATGAACGGTTCGTTTGCAATTACAATTATATTACAAATGGCTTTTTTGGCGTTATTACCATATTTTTTGTCAGAAAAATTTGAAAACGGAGGTTCTGGTCTCTGTCGGCCTGCAATTATGTCTGTAAAATTTGGTGTTGATCGGTTGAACGGTTCGTCTTAAAAACGGGGAACACGCTACAGACAGACAGACGTACATCCCAAAATCGCCGTTATTTTTGCAAATATCTCTGAAACGATACGAGATATGAAAAAAACATAAGAGAGCAAAGTTGTAGAGAATTTTCTCCTCTAAAAATTCGGTTATTCAATTTTCGTGTCAGGTGAATGGTTAAGCCGTTATTTTTATTTAAATTTCGAGCTGTCAAAAAACGATCGCAAAGGCCCACTTTTAGTGTTACTACCGTAACCTAAAATGGGACAAATTTAGGAGCAACAAAAAGTGTGGATTGTGAAGTAAATTTCTTAAGGCAAATGCTTTTCATATTGTAACATTGTCCCAGTAATCATCTTTTTCAATCTTTTCAAAACATTCCAATAAGTACAATTTGTTTTCTTTGACAGCATTTACAATAAGGGACTGGAATTTCCATCTAGTTGAAGAGACTGAAGGAATTCCCTTTTTGCAGACTGGCTGTAACAAATCACTCCGCTTGGGAGATGAAGAAGAAAACGTTGCAAAACCAGCAATATTTGCGAAGAACAACCTTATCGACTTTATGCTTTTACTGCAAGCATTCTTAAGAACCAAATTCGTTTGGTGCGCATAGCAGTGAACGTACTTGGCATGTGAGAGAGTGCTCTGCATCAGTGTCTGCGCACCACTGTGACTGCCGCTCATTACTGGGGCGCCATCGTATGACTGAGCAACGATTTCTTCTTGAACATTGAAAGGTTCCAGACGTCTTTTTGAAACTCCACTAACTCCATATGCTGGCTTATCATTAACGTTTTCAAAGAAAAGAAATCCATCAACAGGTTTCTTCCCCTTAATATATCACAGTATAATGACAAGTTGAATTTTGCACTTAATATCTGTTGTTTCGTAGCCTGCAGAGAAATGAAAGTGGCATCGTCCATGTCTTTAATCAGTTCTCGATGTAAACTTGATACATACGGTGCAGCTCATTTTGTATTATGTGTGACTTATATTTACACACGGAATTACTAGAGCTACTTAAGTGATCATCTACTACACTGTCAAGATTTCCCAGAAGAGATAACAAATATAAGAATTTCTCATGGTTTGCTGACTCTTGTTTTTCTTAGTGAGCTCTTAGTGCTAACTCATGAGTTCCATAAAACATTAAGCACTCTACTATTCTGTTTAATATGTGTCTAATTCATTATGTTTCGGTATTGACATTTTATACGTCGAATCAATCTGAGCAGTAATGTTAATTCTGCCAAACATTTTATATTTACCAGCATTTTATAAATGAAGTCCACATTCCTCGTGTTTCTGAATTCGTTCACTTAAATGTTTTAGATCCTTGCAGCCAACTGTTGTCCACAATCCTTCACCACCAAACAACACACAATAGAAACAAAACAGTTTTTTTTGTTTCGCTGCACTCACAGTTAGCCAAGACTTTCTGCAGAAGCATTTATAGCAGAAAGTTTCTTCTTCTTTCTTTCGAGTTGAGACATCAAGAAATCTTTTGGTTGATATCTAGCTTCTCTTCCACAATAAATAAAAAAGGGCGTTCTGAAGAGTCTACTGTATTTATTTTATACACAGTTTATGAACACTCAAGTAGCAACGACACAGCTCCAGAATACGTTTTGACCTAGCTGCTAAGAGTCCAGGGTCACCGGCCACAAACTGCAAACCTGTGGACAGATGCACGAGAGGTGAGGAGTGAGAGCACGGCAGGTACAGCCCGCTTCAGGGGGGCCAGCTTTGCCTGGCTCCAAGCAGCAGAATGGCGAGACAGGTGAGGAGGGGAAAGGAAAGCAGCTCTGTGACGTCACTGTTAAGGGCCAGCCGCTGATAGCCCTCGGTTGTTGGCATGGCTGCAACACGAAGAGAGGGGGGCGTCCACCGGGCGGGCCCTCAACCATGCTGTGGCGAGAGGCAAGCGAAATAATTTGATTCCGTAATTGTAAATTGAGTTATGATGTCGAGGGAATCATGTCGCACTCCAACTGTTTGATATAATACTGCAAAAGTACATCACAACTTTTCTGTTGAGGCTGGGCCCCCGTGGCCCTTTACAACAAGCCGCCCTTGTTGTTAGTATAGTTCCACTTATTCTTCTGACTAACAAACTAGCGCCTCCATCTTGCATGCCATCTGTTGCACTTGTGCACATCATGCCGACACTCTCCCACATTGAAACATCATCTCTGGAATACAGTTGTGTGGACATGAAGCTTCCCAGTTCCAGACCACAAACAGCACATGAGATGTACAACCTGCTGAGGAAAAATTAGCAGCCGGCCGCAGTGGCCGAGGGGACTAAGGCGCTTCAGTCACGGACTGCACGGCCACTACGGTCGGGGGTTCGAATACCCCCTCGGGCATGGATATTTGTGCCATCCTAGTTCGTAAGTAGTTCATAAGTAGTTTGTAAGTTTAGGGACTAATGACCCCGTAGTTAAGTCCCCTAAGCTTTACAAACATTTGAACATTTGAATAATTAGCATCAGATACTTTACGTCTTAGATATGCACCACCTGCTATCTCATGGTTATGAAAATTTTTGACAAGGAGTACACTGCATGAAGTTGCTGTAGCAAAAACTCCCATGTGCCTGTTGTGGTATGTAACCAACATTGATGAACAATGCCTGGAATGCAGTACTTCAACGGATGTGTGGCGTGTAATTTGGAAGATGCTTGCCTTTCATATCGGTGTGCCACCACACATGATCAAACCTGAAATCCTTCTCCGCCCAGCTGAGGCATACCGGTACTTTCCCAAACCTAAGACAAATACTATAAACTGGATTAAGGAACTGAATATATATTACCTAATTTGTAATGTTCCTTGACCTTTGGCTCGTCCTACAGGAAAGGGACAATGAACAGCAGTACTTTAACTGTATCATCAGATTTTCGCTAATTATTTAGGTAGTGTATTCAATGATCCTCCCCTGTTGTTGGTAAGAGAGGATGACATTGATGATCACTGATTCACAGTTAGAAATAGAACTTGGGTCAAGTTGATAATACGAGAAGACATACTTGTGTCCTGGCCATGGAGAGTTGGGACTGGGAAATATTTTGTTTCTGACATATTGATGTTTCTTCAGTGCTGTTTCATGTTATTGTGGCTGTGAATAAGAGACTCAAGTATGAATAATGTTTGTATTGTTTATTTGGATGTATTGTGAAAGTTTTGTGATAAATATGAGAATAAAAAGATTAGGGAAAAACAGTGCAGACCAGAGGAGTGCAACATGGAACGTCACTTTCTCTCGTAAAATTCTTCAATTAGTCAGTCAAATTAGCTCCATTTAGTAATAATGTCCACTTTAATCCATAATAGTAGGTAGTAATCACTTGTCATTTACTTGTTTTCAGTATGGTATCAAGCGCAATACTTGGCTGCATATAGATCAAAGGCTCTGTCCTTTCCTGTCTCCTCTTTATTTTGTTGGAGTGTTGCTAGGTGGTTTTCCACATTCTTTGGTGAATGAATACTGGTTCACCTGCTCCATCTCAGTTCATTATTACAGAAAATGCTGAGAAATTTTTCTATGACCACACACTGCATGCAGACATTTGGGATAACCACCGTCCTTCTATCAGAGAAGGGAGGAGGATTCACAGACAATAAACCGTACAAAACCTTTTTGGTTCAGTGCAGGTACCTGTGGGGTGAGTGACCACTATTGCTGGGGTGACTTGCGGACCACTGCAGGCCGTGGTTGAGCGGCGTTTAACTGCTGTTACCATTCAATTCCAGTTCAGTTACATAATACGGATCGATCATGAACACATCACTGTTACTGCATAATTAAATGTCCATCTACAAAAACAGTACTGAAGTGTCATTTTACATGTAGTAACTTTGCTCCTCAAGTAAGAGGCATGCAGTTGAGGTGGAGAAGGAAGTAGGTTCATGGCTACCATATATGTATATATATTTCTTTTGCCTGGTATATATAATAATATTCGTCCATCTCTTTCTTCCTCTTCTCTTCCACTCGCTGTCTGTTTCAGTTTCGTTTTCACACAATTGAAACCTTATCATGCGGTACCTCCTGAATAACAGGTCCTACAGTAATATAGTTTATCAGTTACTTAGAAAGGAATATTAGGAAACTTTCTGCGAAATACTTTGTGGATGAAGTTAGTACTAGTAAAGTTGTAATACATTTCAACCTCATTCGTGATGTGGTAGTTTTGCTTATAACACTATATCTGCTTATATTCGCTTATAACATTATATCTCCTGCACCATGTGTCATACTATGAGAGAAACGTGTCGTACTATCACTATGTTTACATGCAACACATCTTCCGGAAGACGAAAACCGATTTTCGTAAGCCGTTTTTCGCTGTCTTGTTTACATGTTGTCATAGCCTGAATCGAATTTCGTAGCTCACTTAACATGGCGGCTGGAAAACAGCTGATTCAGTTCCTTATTTAGTCTGCACAATCTCTATTTTTCTTATGTAAATACATAGATTTATGTTCACTCTAACATTTATACTTTTATTTAACATTAGAAAATTACGACATATCTCTGTAACTATTTATTGTAAAGGTTCCTTACTGGTACAGAGATTCTCTGGCCAAAAGAAATATGGGTACCAAATTAGATTGATATCCGTCCCGTACTTTGGCAGATGTGGAACATACAGTACACACATACATCTGCTTTTATAGTACATATGGATTTTTCAACTCTTCTAACATATTCTGGAACTTATGCACCTATTCGGAAAAATGCAATGTTATTTATGTATGAAAGTAAGAGTTTTTTAATTTCTTGCCTTTACAGCATCTGACACTAATGTTGTCATGGACCAGTGTGAAATAAAGCAAATGCCTAGTAATAATTATTGTGGTGCAGTATCATGTGATGGGTAGCCTACTCAAGATAATTCTTTTCTATTCTCTCTCTTCTCTTCTCTTCTCTTCTCATTCTCTTCTCGTCTCTTCTCTTCTTTTTTCCATTATTCTACGTTTTTTCTGATTTACTTTCTTTGCCACCACTCTGTTTTTGTATGTCACTGATATGTCCCAAGAACACGCAAGTTTACAAATCTATGTGAGGATGGAGTCAGGATGCTTTTTCTTCACTGTAGATGCGACAAAATCGTTCGACCTCATGCAGGAATTCTACTTTCTCTTGAGCCAAGTCCCCCCCCTACCTCCTCCCCACTTCCAGGGTCGGCTTCGTGAATCGGAATTGGCGTGTTAATAGTTGTGGGGTGGATGGATGCCTTTCCTGTCGCCTCCCCTGCACCCTGCGAGGAAATGTGTACCGCAAATGTCTGTGTATAATGTTATATGTGTGAAAGTGTAAAATGTTATGCCATGTTTCAGTATTCAAGCCCAGTATTCACTTAGGGAGATGTGGAAAACTACCTTAAAACCATATCCAAGGTGGCCGGCACTCCAACCTCTTCGTTCATCTGACGGGCAGATTGTAACTGGGGCCGGTACGTCTCCCCGTCTTTGAAAGTGGTGCATTAGATCACATGGCAAACCGAGTGGGTGACCTCCACTGGGAATTATATCAGATATAAAGTGTCATGTGAAGGTCAGCTACTGGACCTGTGAAATCTTCCAATAATCAAAGGGAAAAGTCTGTAACATTTCACTGACCTGCACATCAATGTGACAATATGATGCTTTGGGGGCGACAATTTCTGAATCACGGCCGAAAGGAAAGAGCGAAATTGCGTTAGCAGTCACATTCTTTCATGTGGGCCAGTACAATATTTCGTACTGATACTGCAACAAGAATAAGCCAAAACACTGCAGTTTCTGAGCAGTGCATGAATACAGGTTTGAATGGATAAAGGAGTGACTGAAACGGCTTATGGTTTATCACCAGGTAAAACATTCGCTGAAGCAGGTACTGCTGGAACTTACTCACGCCATAGGCAGCAGCAGCAAAACCTTCTTTCTCGATCTGCGAGTAATTGCACCATACCTTTATCAAAATTTTGGAAGCAAAAAGCAATCAGCCTGTTCTGTGAAACCATAAAAAGAAGCATTTGTAGCCAAAACTACCGGCTTAGTGGGATAGAAATGAACAAGGTATCAGTAGTGGGGGAAAGCCGGTTCTGGCACAGTGAGCTTCGCCTGTCTTTTGTTTGTCATCGACGCCGCTGGCCGCCATCTTCGATGACGTCATTCCCCGGGAAATCTGAATTTCTTTGGACCCATTTTTTTAAAACTTGTAATCTCCAGCACTAGATGTCAGCGCAGCAACCCCCATCACCCACCACTCCCCCACCCCTCTGCAAGTACTTGACCGATGTCTGCCTCCGGCGCTGCCACTGACATGTCCAGACCTGTACACCTCCATCATGCTAGCGTCACCTCCGAACCACAAGCCGCCACTACCCACCCCCAACTCCGATTATTTATATTAAATTTGCACATCAAATTAACTGACCGATGCCGCCGCCACCAACAAGTATCACTCCGATTATTTTGCATAATAGTTGTACTTAGTATGTATTTATGAAGTATCGACATACACCAACATTCGAAAAATGAAACAATTTTTTAAGCGGATTAACTTTCTTTCCAGAAACAATATTTCTCTCAGAAGTAATGTTTAACATCAATTGTTTATAAACAATTTCAAACAACAATAGGGACCTATGTTTTATGATGCGACATTTTGTAACTTAAATGATCATTTTACAGTGTGGCTAAAAATTCTTCAGCCGAAAACTAGACTGGGCAGTTTCCCAGCTCGAGTGTGCACGCGCTCCCAGCCTGGCAGGTGAAAGCATCAACCCACTCTTTGCCTACAGTCAGAAATAGCAAGGAATGTATGTTTGCCGTTACCGCCAACTGCCATTCATGAAACTCAGCTAGGAACCCAAATCTCCACAAGTACGAATATTCAACCATGACAGAGGCAATCAGTATTGTTATTAGCAATAACCTATTTTTTTCTGATGGAGTGTACCATTGCTCCCTCCAACCCTCCATGTGTACTTAACCACCGTCATCCGCTGCTGTCGGCAGCCGCATCACACCCACCACCTTACATTAATTTCATTAAATTTGTGTATCAACTTGACTGCAAGTCGACACCGCCCGCCCACCTCCAATGGCGCGCACTTGTGCAGGTGCCGCCTCCAATTAATTTTTAACAACTTAACCACAATTGTCCCCACCCTCAGTATCGATCTCCACAAACTTGTGTGCGTCCATCTTGATACTCTTTAGATGCCAGAATGAAACTTTCACTCTGCAGTGGAGTGTGCGCTGATATGAAACTTCCTGGCAGATTAAAATTGTGTGCCGGAACCGGGACTCAAACCTGGGACCTTTGCCTTTCGTGGGCAAGTGCACTACTGCCTGTGCTATCCCGACACAACTTACGATGCCACCCCACAAATTTACTTCCACCAGTACCTCGCCTCCTACTTTCAAAACTTCTCAGAAGCTCTCCTGAGAACCATGCAAGACTAGCACTCCTGGAAGAAAAGATATGGTGGAGACATGGCTTAGCCACACCCTAAGGGATGTTTCCAGAATGAAACTTTCACTCTGCAGCTCTCTGCGAAGAGTGAGTCGTGTCGGGATAGCACAGTCGGTAGTGTGCTTGCCTGCAAAAGGCAAAGGTCCCAGGTTTGAGTCCCGGTTCCGGCACACAATTTTAATCTGCCAGGAAGTTTCACTCTTTAGATGTCTCGTCGTGTAAAAGCTAACTTCAGTATAGTTCGATCCCCAATACGACCACAAACATACAGTGTTCTCTCGGCAAGCTACATAAAACAATTCTATAAACATATACTAAATTTTTAAACAAAATACCATAACATTTTATTATTTTAAGCATTCTTTCTCCTAGTTCTTCGCATAGACTACATATACAACAGCTGACAGACATGTTTAATAATAGTGCATATTAGATAATAATCGGGATATAACGGTAATGAATGTTACAAACTTATGTATCCATCTTAACAAATACTCTTTCTATGACCACATTATTTAAAAACAATTCTAACCAGAGTCAAACATTTTGGACTACACAAAAGGAAAGAAATGTTCTGTTTCGAAACTCGACCGCTGCCTTAGATCTATAAGCAAAATAAATGTATCTCTTAGTTTAGACTATGTCTGCAACAGCCGATGAATGTGTTAATAATAGCCCGCCTTAGATAATAAATGGACTGTAATGGTAACAAACACTACATACTTGTATGTCCAACTGCACTTTGTGGCCGCTCTTAAAATTATCACATTCTCAAATGTAATACTCTCTCTCTTTAACGACCGTGCTCTGTTACTTTTCCTTAGTTAGATGCATCGCTGTCTCCCAACCATTATTTCGGCAGGTCAGTATTCGGTTTTTCTGTAATCCACTTAAAATACAATTCTGCAACTCCAGTGAATTTGGGTAGTTTAATTTTTCCACTTATTTCCTTGCTAAAGCAGTACACATCTTCTTGCATAAACCCATCGAAACATAGCAAAGGGAATCTCTCTCTATCGACCATATCCTGTTACAATGCAAATGATTCTTTACAATATTTATCTGACATAAGTCAATTACTGATAATCGACCACCCCATAAGACCTTTAAAATTGTTCTTAAACGCTATTATACAACGGTGTTTCCTTGGAAAGTTGCAATAAGCAATAAAAAATTGCATGAAATAATTTTCCGATTTCCGACCATCTACACTAATTTTTTTTTTTCTCAGAAGCACTAACCTAACAATGCCCTTATTCGAAGTGACACTCACCAGTACAGCAACCCATCCCATAGCTGGGAAGCAACACTCTTACAACAGGCTTTCAGTTCTGTAGAGCAAGATCCACCCCCTTTACCCATTATATAGATATAATTTTTTTATTTCAAATTCCTTTCAAATGTTCAAATTAAAAAATGTTCAAATGTTTGTAAATTTATCGGACCAGACTGCATGGTCATCAGTCTGTAGCTTACAAACTACTTAAACTAAGGTAAACTAACCTAAGGACAACACACACAACAATGCCCCAGGGAGGACTCGAACCTCCGACGGCGAAAAACCGCGCGCTCCGCATCGGGCGCCTTAGATCGCTCGGCTATTCCACCGCAGCTAACGCCTTTCCTGTGATTTCTTTTTTCATTCCACTAAACCTAACTCGGAATTATTTTTTTATCGATAATTATAAGTAGATGTCTACGCAAAGATGTATAGGATGCTAACCTACACACCGCAACACTTGATCGTTAAAAGAACATGGTATGTCTACACTTTTTTTTTTGTTACACTACAACTGAGTACATGTAACGTAGCGTTCGCAAACAGTTATATCACACCCCAACGTCTGTATACATCAATCATAATATTTCGACACATAACCATGCAAATGCAAAGAACCAATCAACTTATCCTTAAGACCACAAAAGGCTCAGAGTACGCTAGATTTATGGACACACCAGTCAATTTTCGGTGTTCTTATTAGCCCAGCAAAACACAACACGACTGCTCTCTAAGAAATTTGTTACTCGAGACCACATGGATAAGACTGATACACAGTACAGGGATGCACTTTGTAAATATTGGCTATCCTCGTTTCCGATCTAGTCCATAGGTGTATATTGTAGCCTCCAGCCCAAAACGCCTGTTATAAAATCGAAACGGTGAATACGGGTAATTTTAATTACACCAGAACTCTTGATTTGACAAATAAAAGTATTCGACGTCAGTCACATTAAACAATCGATTCCAACTCCCCTATCACATTGCAGTTCCCATTGCAGTTCCCAGCTTCCTTTCAGGCAAAAGTAGTGAATGGATACTAGGAACTCGCACATTTCCAGTTTGTTAAAAAAAATAATAAATAAAAAAATAAAAATACTAGTTAAATGTTGTGGGGTGCCAATTCCAGGAGATAAAGGCCACCTACACGAAGGTGGTTTAACATCGGCTAGCCCCACTTTATAAGGTACAGCCAAACGATTTGTTGGATGTCCTCCAGTGTTTCCTTCCCGAGTTTCTCTAGTATTTCTAGTATTTTTATTTATTTATTTATTGTTTTTTTCTTTTCCATAGGACCAATTGAGGAGTGAGACTCCATGGTCATGGAACAAGTCAATACATTAATTGTTACACAAGAATGGTAATAGAAAATTTTTAAGTAGTCCTTTGCACACAACAATCTTAAGACAAAGTGAAAAGAATCAATAAAGAAAAAATGAATTAGCTTAATTGTTTAACTTTTCTAGGAGTTCCTCGACAGAATAAAAGGAGTGAGCCATGAGGTAACTCTTCAATTTAGATTTGAAAGCGTGTGGATAAGTGCTAAGATTCTTTAGTTCTTGTGGCAGCTTATTGAAAATGGATGCCGCAGAATATTGTACCCCATTCTGCACAAGTGTTAAGGTGGTGTGATGCAAATGCAGATTCGACTTCTGTCTAGTATTCACCGAGTGAAAGCCACTAACTCGTGGGAATAAGCTGATATTATTAACAACAAACGACATTAAAGAAAAAACGTATTGTGACGCCAGAGTCAAAACTCTCAGACTACTGAAAAGGGGTCGACATGACGTTCGCGAACTTACACCACATATTGCTCGAACCGCCCGTTTTTGAGCCAGAAATATCCTTTTTGCATCAGGCGAGTTACCCCAAAAAACAATGCCGTACGTCATAAGTGAGTGAAAGTAAGCGTAATAGACTACTTTTCGTGTTGAAAAATCACTTATCTCAGATATTGTTCTAATGGTAAATATAGCAGGATTTAGTTTTGGAATAAGATTCTGAACATGGGCTTTCCATGACAGCTTACTGTCTATATGAACACCTAGAAATTTGAACTGTTCAGTCTCACTTATCACATGACCATTATGTGTAATCAGAATGTCAGCTTTCGTCAAATTATGTGTTAGAAATTGTAAAAACTGAGTTTTACTGTGATTTAACATCAACTTGTTTTCTACAAGCCATGAACTTATCTCTTGAACTGCATTATTTGTTATTGTGTCAATATTACGAGCAACATCCTTCACTACCAAGCTGGTATCATCAGCAAACAAAAATATTTTACAGTCACCTGTTATACTCGAAGGCATATCATTTATATAAATAAGAAACAACAATGGTCCCAGAACAGACCCCTGGGGCACCCCATACTTAATTGTGCCCCATTGGGATTGCACGTCATAACTATTTTCTACACTGCGGAGAATTACCTTCTGTTGTCTGTTATTAAAGTAAGAGGTGAACCAGTTGTGGGCTACTCCCCGTATTCCATAATGTTCCAACTTCTGCAACAATATTTTGTGTTCAACACAATCAAACGCTTTTGTTAAATCAAAGAAGACGCCTAATGTCCGTAGCCTCTTATTTAACCCATCAAGTGCCTCACAGAGAAACGAAAATATAGCATTTTCAGTCGTTAAACGACTTCTAAATCCAAACTGCACGTTTGACAATAAATTATGTGAACTGAAATGATCAATTAATCTTGAAAATACAGCCTTTTCCATAACTTTAGAAAAAACCGATGGCATAGAAATAGGTCTATAGTTGTCTACATTATCGCTTTCTCCTTTTTTATAAAGTGGTTTCACTACTGAGTACTTTAATCTGTTAGAAAACTGACCATTCTGAAAGGAAAAATTACAAATATGGCTTAGTACTGGGCTAACATATGGAGAACAGTACTTCAGAATTCTGCTAGATACCCCATCATATCCACAAGAGTCCTTAGTCTTTAGTGATTTAATTATTGACTCAATCTCACCTATGGAAGTATCATGAAGGACCATTTCAGGTAACAGCCTCGGAAAGGCATTTTCTAAAAACGTTATATGATTACCTGTAGAAACTAGAGTTTTGTTTAGTTCCCCTACTATATTCAGAAAGTGATTATTGAATATTGCACATATATCTAACTTGTCAGTAACAGAAACATTCCTACTACGCACTGACCTTATATCTTCTACCTGCTGCTGCTGACCTGACACTTCCTTCACGATTGACCAGATAGTTTTAATTTTATCCCAAGAGTTTGCTATTCTTTTTGCATACCACATACTTTTTGCATTCTTAATGACATTTTTCAGAACCTTGCAGTACTGTTTGTAATGAGCTACTGCATCTTCATTCTGACTGCTTCTAACATTTTGATACAACTCCCGCTTAGTTCTACATGATACTCTTATCCCCTTTGTCAGCCACCCTGGCTGACTGTTATTGGAAGTACCCTGTTTTGATTGTTCCAGCGGAAAGCAACTTTCAAACAGCATAAGAAATGTGTTCAGAAAAGCATTATATTTATCATCTGCATTATCGGCACTATAAACATCCTGCCATTCTTGTTCCTTAATTAAGCTTAAAAAGGTCTCGACTGAAATTGGATTAACTTTTCTGAGTAGTTGATTTTCATGTTTAACATTTGTTTGAGAACAAATACTTTTTAGAATTAAAAGTTGGGCATCGTGGTCTGATAGGCCATTTACTATTCTGCTGACAGAGTGCCCCTCTAATAATGAAGAATGAACAAAAATATTGTCAATGGTAGAACTGCTATTTCCTTGCACTCTCGTTGGAAAAAATACTGTAGCATCATGTTATAGGAATTAAATAGATCTAACAGCTGATTTTTCCTTGAGCTATCACCCACACAATTAATGTTGAAATCTCCACACACAATTAAATTTTTATACTTCCTATACAGTGAACCCAGAACCAATTCCAGCTTGGGCAGAAACATTTTAAAATCTGACTCAGGGGATCTATAAATAACAACTATTACTAGTTTATTTCCATTAACATTAACAACTCCTGCACAACATTCAAATATCTGTTCTGTGCAGTGTTTAGAAAAATCGATTGACTCCGATGAAAAATCGTTTTTTACATACATGGCCACTTCCCCACACTGCAAGGAACTCCTAGACTAGAAGGCAGCCAAGTAGGACAAATGTTTACGTCGCCTTGTCTCCATGGCTTGCAATGATGAACTTGTCGAATTCACCATGCAATCAGATCAGCAATAATTTACCATCACATACATCTGCCACCAGTCGTAAATTAATCACCACTAACACTCGATCAAACAGACAATACTTCGTAACATATACAGCGCGAGAACATAATCCTAAATCGACTTCTTTAGAGGTATATTGCAACACAACATTATCCACAATTGGACTCTGCAGCGCATATTATAAGGCATTTCAAACACTTTTCACTTAAATTCTATCCAAACTAGCCTGCGACACTCTATGTAACAACAACCAACGCCAACCCAATGTCCAACTACATGAAAAGGGTCTAACCATCCCAGCTCTTTTCTATTAAATTTCTAAACTAACTAGCAAGCGGCGACAATCTAGGTAACTCTGTGTCGTTGGTGGATCCCTCTCGAACATTTAACCAATGGATCATGCATCTTTCTTCAGTGCATACTCCACCAGACGGTGTTTCTGAAACAGTTTCTACCAGTCACTAGACCACACACCTCGTACGTTTGACAATCACTCGAGCACAGTCATTGTATTCCCCCTTCTAACAAATCAATTCTCCTGATATACTTCCGTAACATCCCCATCGTAAAAAATGACTGATACACATAGAACAGTTAACAAGGAACGATCCAGATCAACACCAAGCTTTATTCTTATATGTATATCTAATCTAACCTCGCCCATATGTGGGTTATTTGATCTCCCACCTGAAAATACCTCTCAAAAGTATAATTTAGGGATAATCTCGGAGTCTTGCTGGCAGAAGTAATGCTGGTTGTGGTGTGAATTTTGTGATCAGTGGCTTGATTTACCCTTAAACTTGGTCACGTGATCAATCTATCTCTATACCACACGTCTCGAAGAAAACATCTGGAATCGAAGGATGTGTTGTACCTCTCACCCATATGTGGTTATTTGGTCTTTCGCCTAGAAATATCAGTCAAAAGCACAATGTGGAGAACTAGTCTGAGTGTTACTAGGGCGTGATCCGTTGTTTCTGATGTGAATTTTTGTGCTCTGTAGCTTCAGTTACCCTGAAACCGAAATAGAGGCTGATCTGTTGCATTTTAAGTTTTTTGTGCCTCTGCACAATTTATCATATTTTTGGTTGCGAATAGAACAGCTAATAAGGAACGATTCAGATCAACACCAAGCTCTTTTCTTATATGTATATCTAAACCTCACACCAACAACGAAAAAAAATAGTCTATACCATTTCGAACTAATACAACACCGAAATTTTTTATCAGACGCCAAGAGCAGTCCTTTAGAGACTAAACAAACGATTAAACACCCCTCCCAACAAAGGTAACTACCCAGCTTTAAGTTACCTAACCATAGGGTTTATTGAAATTGATGCTTCGCGACCGAAGAACAATAATTTACCACTGAAAGCATCTCTGCTACGCTACCAAGAGGCATCCATTGCTAAACGCCACTAAAAGACGAGATAAATACACCACAGCTCTAACACATAACCATACTACTAAGTATCAATATGTAGTCCACAAATGTAGAACACCTATATATTGTAACAAACCCTACAACTAAACAAATTGAAATCGGTATTTCGTACAAGCCAAGATACATCGTTCACACCAGATTATGAATACACAAGACCTAATTTTACGAAGATTAGAATATTACATTACTTCTATCAACAGCCAAAAAAAAAAAAAAAAAAAAAATAAAATAAAATAAAATAAAATAAAATAAAAAATAAAAAAATAAATAAATAAAAATAAAAATAAAAAATAAATAACTAAATGAAACGAACGATTTGTGACAGCTATATCATCCCTCTTAATGCAATCGACACAATAAAGACCCTCTCTAACCAACCTCTACAAGTCATAAAGAAACATCCACAAACAATCGTATCACACACACATACATAAAGCAGTTGGATGAGCGCTACATTGCGATGTAAAGTCAAACTCCAGTCCATACACCAACATAAAATCGATTTAAACTAACGGTTCCTTAGGTGTAGACTAGAGGTTCGTTTGAAGAGCTGCATTCATGCTGCAGTGCATGCGCAGTAAGAAAAATGGTGCTTGAAGAGCTGCAGGCGCCGCTCTTGCAGTCTGCCGGCTGTTGGAAGAGCTGCAGGCCTGCAGCTCATGCAGGCAGGAACTGCAGGAGGAAATTCTCCCTGCAGCTCATGCAGCAAGACTCACGCATACGCATAACTCTCAGGCTTGTAGTAGGGATATAAGAAGCGCCTTTGTATGAAGTTTTTGTGGCTTTTCCTCCGTTTCATTTATTATCACTTCACTTCAAACAGACGAAGAGTGCCGTACAAAACCGGAAACCGGAAAACAGAAAAACAGCAGTGAGATATAAAGAAGAGAGAACACCATGAGTAGACCGAATATGAAGTGAAAAACGCATAGGCCTAGTGTGCATAAAGTTTTTTTAACTGTATTTAATCTATGTATACAAAACAATGTGTAGTCGTAATTCTACCACACATTAGTGAAACAAAATTAATATGCCTAACAAGAATACTTTTATCTAAAAGTTCACATGACATCAAAACCACAGAGAAGAATACATGTTTATTGATATAGCAACGTAAAAATCCATAGAAATTATCATCAAAAAATAACGGCAAAGCTCATTGAACTTACTATCCACCACAGAGGTTACTCACACGCGTACTTGTCATTATGAGAACACACAAACTTAAGATCGCCACACAGCTCCCCCCTTAAAGAGCGGAGCTCCTGGAATGTCTTGATACTTGAACTTGATCTGACGCCCAGCTCTTGTGTGCATCGGACGATCTTGCGGTGGTGAAACTTCCAACTGCGACGCCTCCGCTTCATTCCGTTGTGGTGAAGTCATAGGAGGTGTCTGAGGTAACGTGTCAACGTGCCCTGGGTTCACATCTTCCTGCAGTATCGGTTCATTGTCTGTTGTCGTTGTAGGTATTACCAATGCTGGCTTAACGCGCTCAATTGACACTTTCGTCGGAACACCATTGTACAATATGTCCATGGTATGTTTACTTCTTGCTAGTACTTGAAATGGACCAGTATAAGGTGGCTGTAAAAGTGCTTTGACAGAATCCACACGCAGCATCATATGTGAGCAAGTGTTTAAATCTTTGTGCACGAATACCTGACGGTTGCCATGACGAGAAGGTGGTGGACAATGTATTTTAGCACAGTGTTGTCTTAATTAATGCACCAGCTGAGGAAGCTCTTCTGAGCTAGGTAGTGACACTGGTATCAAATAGTCTGCTGGGATGCGAATAGCCTCACCATAATCCATTTCTGCAACTGATGCACCTATGTCAGGTTTAAATGCTGTCTGCAGCCCTAACAGCACCAAAGGCAGTGATGCTGTCCACTTGTCTTGGTGACACATTAATGCTGCTTTCAAAGTTCGGTGCCAACGTTCGACCATCCCGTTACTGGCTGGATGGTAAGTGGTCGTGTGATGCCATAGGCCTAGCGAGCTCTAAGAACAGTACAGATTCAAATTGTCTTCCCTGATCAGTGGTACCATGGAGTGGACAACCAACGTGTGCGATCCATGTTCCTATAAACGTCTTCGCTGTCGTCTCTGCTGATATATCAGCTATAGGAATCGCCTCGGCCCACCTTGTGCACCTGTCTATGACTGTAAGCAAGTACCTGTAACCTTCTGACTGCTGTAGAGGTCCTACCAAGTCGACATGGACGTGAGAGAATCTAGTTGAATTTCCTTGAAAGTCTCCTACTTCTGCGGGCACATGACGACCCACTTTACTTTTCTGACAGGGAATGCATGTACGTGTCCAAACACGTGCATCTCTTTTCATTGATGGCCACACAAAACGATCTGTCAGCAACTTAACTGTCGAATTGGCTCCCGTATGTGCAAGACCGTGAACACTGTTGAACGCTGTTTTACGAAATTTATTAGACACAAATGGCCTTAGTTTGCCTTGTGACATGTCGCACCACAGTCTAGCATCACAGTTAGGTACGGTAATCTGTTTAAATTTAAGCCCAGTTAATGGATCATTTAAAAGTTTTTGCAGTTCTGGGACTCTGGTTTGCTCTTCTGCAAGTTTATGATAGTCTATAACTTGTGATATGCCACAAATCCGTGACAAATAGTCAGCAACTATATTCTCTGCCCCATTCACATGTCTAATGTCGGTCGTAAATTGATTCACAAACTCGATATAACGAAACTGTCTTGGAGAGCACTTGTCACTAGTAGTTTTAAATGCTGCAATTATGGGCTTGTGATCTGTAAAAACAGTAACTGGTCTACCCTCAATTTGTGGACGAAAGTGTTTAATTGCTTCATAGATAGCCAGCAGTTCTCTGTCATATGCACTCCACTTCTGCTGCGCTGGTTGTAACTTCTGAGAGAAAAATTTTAGTGGTTGCCAATGTTCTTGTACTCGTTGTTGTAGAGCTGCCCCTATTGCTAACTGGCTTGCGTCCACAACAATAGCCAGCTGTGCGTAAGAAACTGGGTGTGCAAGCAACACTGCACGACTTAAACTCGCCTGCAAGTCATTATATGCTTTATTCATCTCTGACGTCCACTTAACAAGGCGTCGACCTGTAGCTTCGTGTCCAGCTAGTGCATCAGTAAGTGGTACTTGTACTTTAGCAGTTCCTGGCAGATGACGTCGATAAAAATTTATCATTCCTAAGTACTGTCTTAGCTCTCGATAGGTTGATGGTTTCGGTAGCGACTGTATTGTTGCAATTTTCTCCGAATTCGGCATAACGCCTTCTGCTGAAACAATATGACCCAGAAATGTGACTTCAGCCTGTTTTATAATGCACTTATCGTGGTTCAAAACTACTCCGTGGTCAGATAATCGGTTGCGAACCTGATGTAGATGTTGTTCATGCACTTGAACGTTTGGAGAGAACACCAAAATGTCATCCAAATAAGCAAAACAAAATGCAAGTCCCTTTAGTATATCATCAATGAAACGCTGCCATGTTTGAGAAGCGTTTTTTAAACCAAAAGGCATGAATAAGAACTCAAATAGTCCGAAAGGCGTAATTAATGCTGTCTTTGGTACGTCACTCGGAGCTACCGGAATCTGATTGTACGCTTTCTTGCAGTCAAGGACACTGAAAACTTTTGCGTCTGCTAGTGTGTATGTAAAGTCTTGTATATTAGGTACTGGGTACCTGTCAGGAATTGTTCGAGAGTTTAATGCCCGGTAATCACCACATGGCCTCCATGAGCCGTCCTTCTTGCGAACCAGATGGAGAGGTGACGACCACGGACTGTCTGACCGACGGATTGTTCCAGCCTGTAACATCTCTTCTAAGATAGCCTTTGTTTTTATCAGTTTCTCTGGTGCAATTCTTCTCGCTCGGAGAGCGACGGGTTGCCATGGTGTGGTACGTATATAGTGCACTGTATTATGTTTAACCTGTGTAAAGTTAACCTGACTTGTCGCCAGACCATTATTAATTCCTTGCATCTTCTCAGAAGTTTGCCTTTCTCTGTTGCCTGATGTTGCAATGTTCTTCTCTAAATTCAGTAAATGTTTTCCTTGCAAGTCAACTGCCACCTTGAAATGTGTTAGGAAATCTGCACCTAGTATGGGCTCTCCTAAATCTGCAATCACGAAAGACCAGGTGAATTTATTAGGAAATCCTACATCAACGTCACATACTTTACGTCCATATGTATTAATCGCAGAGTTATTCACGGCCTTTAATCTCGGTTGTCCATCTAGCCTGTTGTGAGGTGCGTAGCTGACAGGAAGCATGCTAATATCAGACCCTGTGTCAACTAAAAACTTTGTACCGGTACGTCTATCTGATACATACAGCCTTTTCGAATTGATGTCTTCATACATTGACCGTCGACTCTGTTGACTCGTAGAGACTGTGCTGTTATTGTATGCTCTCTGGTTCGTCGTGTAAGCACATGGTGATGTGCATCTTGTAGCGTCTCTCCCAAATCGCTTATGATACCAGCAGACTCCGCTGAATTCTCTTTTCTGGCTTCGTGTTTCACGCTTTGTCCAACTTCTCCTTCTGCTGTTTCCATCTCGGTCATTTTGTCGTACACTGCTACTTAGCTGTGCTGCCAGTGCCTCTATTGAAGCTTTTAAGCCTTTAATTTTATCTGACACGCTTGATCCGTGACGTGGGCTAACTGCTGCACAGTCTGCAGTGGTTCCACCGGCTGAATTGTGTTGAGAACGTGTGTTATCACATGTTGCATCTATCGACTTCATTGCCATTGTTGCAGTAGATTCTTGTGTCAGGTAGACTCTATCTGCTGCTTGTAATAATTTGTCTGTCGACTTCTCTTCAAGTACTGCTAGCGATGATCTTACTTGTACTGGTAGCTGTTGCTGCCACACATGTAACAATAAGTTGTCAGATACAGTTGTACTACTACTAAACCTCGCAAATGTCTCCAGAATTCAGACATGGTTCTGTCCCCTCTTCTCTCGTGGTACAGCACTCGCTTAATTCTTATGTCTGCTGACTTCAAACACTGAGAGATAAGCTCTTCTTTTAATCTGCCATAGGCTCCTTCTAATGGTGGGTTGGTTTTCACGTCTGATATCAACGTCGTGCTTTGTTGATCAAGATTACTAATCACCAAGGTAAATTTTTCATGATCGTCTACAACCCTTTGCTGACGAAATATATTCTCCCTTACTGCAAACCAAGTGCGTGGTTGTAAAGGCATAAATGGAGGTGCTCTTAATTGCAGCTGTTGAGTAGGTGCACTGATAAAATTGGCAGAATTTTGTCTGGCTGTATCAAGTTGTAACTTGCTTGAATTAACCATCGTGCTGTATGGAAGTTCCTTTCCACCAGATTGCGGCCGAGTTGTCGAATCAACATTTTCTCTATGCATCATTACATGCTTGTTACTCGTATTTCTTGAAATCTGTAACTCCAAATTCTTTATTTCATGTTGAAGCCGTTTGATCTCTTCCGATATGCCTTCGTCGGTCATCATAAAGCCTGATATTAAGTATTTAGACGGAAGGCAAAAAAAAAAGAAAAAAAAAAACCTGTTTCTTGAAAGCCTTAGTCGGAAGTCACCAATTATGTAGTCGTAATTCTACCACACATTAGTGAAACAAAATTAATATGCCTAACAAGAATACTTTTATTTAAAATTTCACACAACATCAAAACCACAGAGAAGAATACATGTTTATTGATATAGCAACGTAAAAATCCATAGAAATTATCATAAAATAATAACGGCAAAGATCATTGAACTTACTATCCACCACAGAGGTTACTCACACGCATACTTGTCATTATGAGAACACACAAACTTCAGATCGCCACAAATTTACAGACCACAGAAGATGCTTTTAAAATAAAAAGCAAAACGCCTCTGGTGTAAAACAAATGTCTTTAATTGCAGTATGCATAAAGGTTTCAGATTCAGATTCTTTATTTACCGTTGACCACATGTAGCAGAATAGGCTTTACAAATTTTTACATACATACAATAGTATTCACCATATTAATTAATGTTTATAGTTCATGTACAAATTTTGTCCTTAATTAAGCAGTTTTACAGCAATACAATTATATTATTAAAATTCTATTTCTATGCTACAACTATCTAAGAATTCTTTTACACTGTAAAATGGGTTGTCTGCAAGCCAATTGTACAATTTGTTTTTGAAATTGTTAAAAGACGTATTAGTTGCAGAGAGTGGAAACTTATTAAATAATTTGAAACAGTTTATTTTGTAGGAGTTTCCTGTTTTTGCCAGTCTATGTCTGGGAATGTCAATACTCTTTTTGTTTCTGGTATATGCTCATGTATATCCTCTCTGGTATTATATTCCTTAATGTTGACTTTAGTATATGTCAGTGATGCATAGATATAAAGATTTACCACTGTCAGTATTTTCATTTTAGTAAATAACGGTCGGCAGTGCTCTCTTGGGCCAACCTTGCACATTATTCTTATAACCTTTTTTTTTGTATCATTAATACATCAGTGATATGAAATGAGTTGCCCCAAATTAATAGCCCATAAGTTATGTGTGACTGAAAAAGTCCAGAGTACGCTGTCCTGAGATATTTGTTACTCACAAAGTCAGCTAATTTCCATAGAAGATACGAAACCCGTGATAATTTTTTGCAGATATGATCGATATGGGCTTGACAGTTAGGCAGTCCGTACACAGAGCTACTCAACTAAAACTGGTTGCTGACATGAACCTCTAACGAGTCCGCTGTGAGTCACAGCCTGTGTAATTCAATGGGAGGCCGCACACAGCGCTACTTGTCACTAACCGGTCAGTAGACCGTTAGTAATTTGTCGCAGGCTACTCGGCGTGTCAAGTTGTAAGTGACTGAAATCACTCAGTTTCTGTGTCTGACTCGTGAACAACAGTGCTTGTAATAATGAATGACCAGGCGGTGAACGTGAAACTAGTGAAGGAGGTGGAAAAACATCCCGTGTTATATAATTACACACTTCCAGGATATTTGAGGAAGGACGAGACTGAAAAGGCATGGACTGAAGTGGCCAAAGAAATTAATATTGCAGGTATGTAATGTTTTATATGAATGTAGTATGAATACATTTTAAAACAAGTTTTTGTAGGATAAAATTAAACAATGGCATATTTCCATTGCCAGGGTAGGGCTGCGTGTGGCGAAATAAAATAATTTGCCAAATAGTTTCTAAGCTCCTGTGCAGAAGACGTTCTGTTTATCGTCAGGTTTTGCACTGGCGGTTGTGCTGTGTCGTCGTTAGTGCTTGTACAATCTTCAAAATATGTTGGCATGTAATCAATCCCCTCTCGTTTTCGTACATAGTTATGAAGGACACATGCAGCTTTAATCACAAAATCCACATTTTCAGGATTTCGGATGCGAATAGGACCATTAAGAAGGGCGAATTTTTTGCATGCCATGCCGAAAGCACATTCAATAGTTTTTCGTCCTCGGCCTAGCCTGTAGTTAAAAATTCTATTCACATTATCCAAAATTCGTCGAGGGTATGGTCTCATTAAATATCGTGTAAGCGGAAATGCTTCATCCCCAACAAAATAATACGGATAGGGATTACCATTGTCATTTTTCAACTTTGATGCCGCAGGGATATCAAGTCCATGATTTTGCATCCAATATTTTATAGCAGATTTATCGAATATGCCTTCATCGCTATTCCTCCCAACAAAACCGGTTTCAATGGTAAGGAATATACCATCAGCATCCGAACAAGCCATCAGTACCATGGAATTATACGATTTATAATTGAAGTTTGTAGAACCACTGTTTGCAAATTTCTCAATTTTGACATATTTTCCGTCTAATGCTCCTATGCAGTTCGGAAGGTTCCAAAGTGATTCGAAACGTTCTGCTATGGATTTCCACTTTTCACTGTTTGGTATCTGCATGTCGGTCTCTTTTAGCATTTGCCAAATTATTCTTGATGTCTCTGCCACTATTCCACCAACTGTTGTCTCCCCTCTAGTGAAATAGAGAGCAATCGATGAAAATGTAGAACCAGTTCCCAAGTACCTGAAAAATAAATAAATTGTTACTTTTAATCAAATGACATTGATTTAATTACACAATATCTGCTGTGGAGTTTTCAAATTAGGTCTTTCTGTTTGTTTTAGTGGCCACCTGCAAAGAAAGGTGGAAGAATTTGCGGGCCGTTTTTGTAAGAAATATGAAACCACCTAAAAGTGCTTCAGGGACCAAAAAGGCCTATCACCTGACTGAGGCCATGCAATTTACAGTGCCCTACATTAAGGCATTAGGGGCGCCTTCAGGAAATTTACCTAATCCGCCGATAGATAAACAACAAGAAGAAGAGCCTAGTCAGGTTCCGGAAGTCGATGACAACGAAGTCAACTCACAAGAATGTAATGTACAAGAAAATACATTCTCCTTGTCGCCGTCGATTTCGTCAGCTCCAACAAAACCTGTTCCACGAAATAAACGTGGAGCAAAAGACGATGCTGTGGAAACGCAATGCTCGAATATTTAAGAGGGAAAAAGAAGCAAAAATCTCTTCCATCAGAAGAAGAGCAAAGAACTCAGGGCATTAAAATGTTTTTATTAAGTTTGTTGCCAGACATGGTAAAAATGTCGGATGAACAAGTCCGACGTTTCGAAAGAAAAACGTTAGAGGTAGTCGACGGCATTTTAACAGTCTCCTAAGGTGGTTCTCATGAATCAACATCAGAATCAGCTTCCACTACGCCAGAAGTGTTTTTTCGGCCTGAAGGGGTGGCTACTCTACAGTTATCTGAAGTAGGTCAACTGCAACAAGTGCAGGAGAGCCCAGATGTATACTTCGAAATAGTTCAAAAAACAGTGGACTAATTATAAGGAACTATGACAAAATATAATTTTAAGATTTATGTTATGTATCATTTTTGCAATAAACAAGTTTTTTCTTACCTTAGAGTGATTAATAAGCGTTCCTCTGGATCCACACATTCCCTCATGTGCGTATTTTGTCGGTGTAGTGCAGGAGAAATCAACTCCACTAATTGCAAATAACTGCTCTTAGACATGCGATAAAATAATAAAAATGTCGCATCTGAAATTTGTATCTCTTTTGCAGCAACAAATAATCGTCGACTAAAATTTCTCTCGATGTATGGATGAATCCAAAACCTTTCTTTGTATTCTGTTTCTTCTTCTGTGACGATAATAACAATATAGTAAAACAGTTTCATCACAGGAATCGTCACTCGAAGAATAATCCATGATAGCTAGCAAATGACTGTGATACACTTTCGACGTAGAACGCGCGCAAACTACGTCTTTAAATCACTTCTGAATAGGCTGTGTGTGCAGAACAGTGGACGCTAAAAACCGAAAAGTGCCGCCGGAAGTGGACTACCGGAAGTCACTTACACTTCCTACCATATCTATGGTCACTCGTCTCGGGATCCGCTGGTCGAGATGCTGATTGGATAAATGTTAGTTCCTGACGTCATCTACGTTAGCCAATCAGGAGCGCGGCTCGACCTACGCGACCGGCGGGTCTCGAGACGCCTCACGCATGTAAACAAACCACCTGCATATTGGTTTGAATGCTGTTGCTGTAGTCGTTTTTCGTATTTATGCCTACGTATTATGAGAAATATGGCTTTCCAATGACCAATTACAGACCCTGGCGCAAATCAGTTGTTTGAAGTGCAGATTGTTGTGCTGTAGTGAAAGCAAGTGTGATTTCAGTAATAAGATTTATGAAAAATGAATGCAAGTAGATTCTGTTGCTGTGATCTTCAGTGTCTTTTAATACTTACCACCGGATTTCAGAAACGTAGTAATAAGGTTTCTGGCAGTATTACAATTTCTGATTGAGTGTGTCTCTTAAGAAAGGAGATAACTATTTCACAGTGTTATTTACTTAGGTTCACTTACATGTAGTTTCGAAATTTGGTATATATTGTTGTTTAATACGAAAGGCTTCATACAACTTTACGTATGATACCGTATTCCGAATAACTACTGGTACAAATTGTGCAACAGATGGAGCTATGTTGTTTCGTATAATTTACCATATCGGGTTGCATCTAAATGCACTACTTACGGTGAATAAAGCATGAATGTTTATTTGCTGTAGAATAGACCACTCTACATGTTCAGACATGGTAGCCTAATGCAACCAAGGAAAGCAGGGTTTTACTTTACAGGACTAGCTAATACGCTATTTTGAATGTGGCTTGAACCTTCATGTCATTTTTTGTGTACAACTAACGGTCATACTGTCGTTACTGACATAATGGTTTGAATTTTATATGTTAATAGTACCATCAGCATACATTATAACATTTGCTTGAAAGGGACTGATGACCTAGCTGTTTAGTCCCTTCGAAGACCAACAACTTGCTAGAAAAAGAATTCAATTGGGCCAGTACACCTAGTGTATTGCCTTATTTGTGTTTAGGGATAGCGTTACTCTGTTCAGAGATTCTTCCATAGACCTACTAGAAATATGAATACCGTACCAGTAACTATTGGAAACTGAACAATGAGTAACTGAACTTATAGATATGTCATGCAGACCTTTTGTTTGCTATTTGCATATTATTTTTGAGGAAATAGGAATAAAAAATTGCATTATTTGTTATTGTGTACCAGTTTGTGGGATTTTGTTTATATAGTTATGTAGTATTCATACAGCAAATGTAAGAGCTATCATGTGTGTCCAACAATTCTCTACCCTGGTCTTCATTGTTTTTGACTGCCTTCCTGAGAGTGCTAATGAATATGCAGATTGTCTCTGCCATATATGTGAACGTTCAACTGATTTTTTGAAGTACAAGGACTTCATTTCTTTTAGTAATCTCTCTTTTCCAGTAGTTATTAATGATTTGATTTTTACTTTTTTTGCTACTTATCGTATGATATTCGAGTTCCTCTCTTTATTTTTTAATAAGATTTCATTTCCTTCTTTCCTTCCTCATTATTTTTTACTGTTCATTTTAATTGGCATAACTAAAGAGCCGGCTGCGGTGGCCGAGGTGACTGAGGCGCTCCAGTCACGGTCAGCACGGCCACTACGGTCGGGGGTTCGAATCCCCCCTCAGGCATGGATATTTGTGCCGTCCTAGTTCGTAAGTAGGCTAGTTCGTAAGTAGTTTGTAAGTTTAGGGACTGATGACCCCGTAGTTAAGTCCCATAAGCTTAACAAACATTTGAACATAACTAAAGACTGGGATACTACCCATTAGCTTTGACACATGATGTCATCAACATGTTGGGCAGTCCATAGATGGGATACTATCTTAATACTCGTGTATTGTGATAATAAATAATATGGGATTATCCTCATAAATTACAGATTCCAACAACAGAATGTACCATCAATCACTGATATCACCCCACCTTAGGCACTCACTTGTGCGCTGTTAACCTATACCTCCCTATCATAGTGGAGCTGCAGATCATTTTTTAAATACAAAATCTTAATCTATGTTCTGCTGGTAAACAAACTGTCATCTTTAACTCGGCCATCACATAATTATTCACGCCACCTACAAACACACACACGACAAAACATCGATGCCGCAAGTCAAAGCCAATGGGCAGTAGTCCCATTTCCTGTGAGCCATTTAATCAAATTAAAACCTATTTAGCCTTTTTTTCACAATCATTCTGTTTCCAGGTTACAATTTCTTTTTATAACAGTAACAATAACTTAAAACACATTGGAGTAGAGTTCTGGGCAGGAATGAAATTGTAGTACTTATAAAAGGAAGCACTTAGTTTCTTCTCCTATGTGGGGGCTGTAACATTTGGACCCAAAAGGAATGAATGAATTAACTTCGATCAAAAGCTTACATTTTACAACTGAATTAAATTTTTTTTTTTTTTTTTTTTTTTTTTTTTTTTTTTTTTTTAATTGCTAACTGAATGAGCTTTGCACCCTTTTTGTGTAGAATTTCCATATTGCCAACTCCAACAGTACCCATGCAATCCTTCTACTATGACATAATGGGCAGGGACATACTAAATGTAAAGAAACAAACTCGTGCTGGATGGTGAAGGTAAATTGATCTGTTTGTATTGTAGAAAGTAAGGACACATTCACAACAAAAGAATATCCCTATTGCAAATGATCAGTATTTCGAGTTGTACAACACATCACACTGACATCAGGGGTCAAAGGTGACTGGTGGCATAGTGTGCTTCACTTGAGCCGGAATGTTGCGGTTTTGGGCAAGGACGTTATAAACTGGGGAAAAACACCAAGAAACTAAACTGATAAACACACAAAAAATGAAAAATAAAAACAGAAACAACCAAGAAATTACATGGTAGTGAATCATTCAATTTAACCGTAAGGCATTTTTGGCTGGGAGATACCATCTGCGATTGTTCGGCCGTCTAGTGCAAGTCATTTTACTTGATGGTCCTTCGGCGACTTGCGTGTCGATGGTTATGAAAATGACGACGACAACACAACACCCAGTCCCCTGCCGGGAATCAAACCCGGTCTCTCTGAGTGGTAGTCAACGACACTGTTAACTGAGCTATGGGAGCAGATAATTGACCTATAATACACCTCAAATAAAGACAGCGATACCAATTCAACATCCTCCCCAAAAAAAGCAACAAATAACAAAGAAATAGTATCAAATACTCAAGTCATATCAAATGTTCCCTTCTAACATATCTTTACCACAACCCCTCTTGTATTTTCACGTTTGTTGGCTTTGCCTACTCTCAACCAAATTAGCCTCACAACCTAACATGGACCTCCGGATACACTACAGATCTCTGTCATTACAAACAGTTCTTTGCTCTTCACAGCCTTTGGCTTTGCTAATTCACAACTACATAGTATCGTCCAAGCCTAACCAAAACCTCGGGCTACACTACAGATTAGCCTGTATTTACTTATTCCATTTAGCTGTATGTGGGTCTTGGTATAGAAATCTATTAAACACTTAATGAAACCAACAATAGATGCACCTGATAAATGATGCATTTAGAAATGGAGCAATGTGAATCTTTCAAATAACACTAGAAGAAAGCTACATTCACAGTGGTATGTGATGCTTTTTTGTTCCTGCCAGTGTTATTTGGAATACAGAAGAGTCAAGTTGCTCAACTCCCTACTGCAGAACTGAATCATGTAACCTGGACACATATTTTCTGTCACAATCATGTTTATCAGATTTCTATACCAAAAACCACATACATGCTTCACAATATCAAACAATGGAAATTCCAGGAAGGATTCAGCAGTATCTTTGTGAGAGATAGGTTGCTTACCACAGATGTCCAATGAGCTGCAGAAAGTCATAAATAAAAGAATACAACTTGATAACTTTTGGCCGTAAAGGCCTCCGTGGGTTAGAAAGACACACTCACACAGACATCACTGCCTTCTAGCTGTTATGGCATCTGTTTTATTCTACTTTTCAGTCATAGTTTTACATTTAGTTGTCACATGTTTTACTTATTTCAGTCTACAATAAGACTGTTTTCAAACATCTGACTCATGCATTAACCAACACATACTAATATGCCAACTGATATTTTAATCTTAAAATCTAGGCTGATGTGTGCATGCGTCCAGTACTTGCATTCACGCTAGCAAATATTAGAATATGATGCTTAAGCACAGGCCAGAGGTTTGAAAATGTAATTATCAAAGTCCAAAATCTGACAACTAAATTTGAAAAATAAAACATCTTTCAATAATTAGGTTATATTACTACTTGCATTTCACATGCTGTTCATTATTACACCACTATCTATAAGGCTAACCAGAATGTATAATTACCACTATAGGCAAAGCCAATGAATATGAAAGGCGAAAATCTAGTTTCGGTGATAGGCTCATCTGTAGCGCAGCCTAGGTTTATGTAGGTAGGGAGCCAACAGTTTGGTTGTGAGTTGGTGAGGGCAACGAATGTGAGAGACGAAAATCTTGTTTATCTGACAGGCTAATCTGTAGTGTAGCCCAAGGTTTAGGTTAGGCTTTGACACGACATTGTAGTTGTGAGTTGTCAAAGCTAAATAATGCGAAGAGCAAACGACTGTAATGACAGTGATCTGTAGCATATCCCGAGGTCTAGGTTAGGTTAGGAGGCAAGTTTGGTTGGGAGTAGGCAAAGGCAACAAATTTGAAAATACAAAAGGGTTTGTAGTGAAGATATGTTAGAATGGAACATTTGATTTGGCCTAAGTATTAGATACTATTTCTTTCTTATTAGTTGCTTTTTTTTTGGGGGGGGGGGATGTTGAATTGGTATCACTGTCTTCATTGGGAATGGTGCTAGAAAATGAATAGCTGAGGTTGTTTCATTATAAAGTACTTTCTATTGTTACTTTAGAATACAATACAAATGGTGGAATACAGTAACACTACATAAATGTAAGACAATATCTTGCAAATGATATTCGTTTCTTACACTCACATGTACTTTACAAAACACGGTTAAGAAAAGACAAAGGCTGTAGGCAGGTGAGCGGCAGAGTGCGCATGGTCATGCTACATGTGTGTCATTGTTGTCTGTTGTAACTAAGTTCATTATTTGACCATCACGTCTAAGCTGACTGTAAACGACACTGAAAAGTTGAACTCCCATACTTTTGATCATAACTGTTTTTAGTATGAAGACGCATCTATATACTGCATTAATGAGACAAAGGATTCTTAAGTGGAGTGTAGGTGGCACAAAAAAAGATGTCTGGACCCATACACAACATAGCCTGTAACTACTACAATTTCATTTCCATCCTGGAAGCACGGAATAATTTCAGGGGGTGTGACTGAGTTATCCAGACTGCCGGGTTACCAAGTTTTCGGGACTACTGTAACAATATTTTTCTGTGACTTGCAAAAACCACAAATATAATCATCAATAGGTACAATGTAACACGCGACATCTTTGTTCCAAGCTGACAGGTGGTATTGGATACTAGGACTGACCCCCACCTTCCTATACTGTTGTGAAATTGATATTTCATTGACATCTTGGAACACATACCAGTTCAGTTTCATTTGCTTTGCTTTGCCATTTAACTCTTAACATATTTGACTGGGATATTAGTGTGTGTTAAATATTGGTTCAAACAATGGAAATTCCAGAAAGGACTGACATTTCCCTCAACATGCATTTTAATCTTTTCCTATGGTTTAAGGAGAAAAGCCATACTTGCAAATCCCAGCTTAAATATTAAGAAGCAGGCAGATTTAGACCTGAAAAAGCTGCACTGCAATCAAAAATAGTTTTGCTTTTCTTATAGCAGGCCCTATTTAGCCAAAACTGAGTTGAATATGAAGTTTCCAAACATTTACGTGCAGACTTTGCTTTGTACATATTACATTTTTTGGGATAATTTATTCTTAAATTTGGCCTACCTCTGCAAACTTCATTAGGTTTTTCATTGTATTTCTGCCAACAGAACAATTGCCAAAAGTCACAATGTTTAATACAAAACTAGACTAATGAACATTTGTGATATGATCTATAAGGGTTGGTGTGATGCCACAGTATCCTACAGCTTGATTTACTTATGAACTTTGTGTCCCCATTAGGTCACACAAGCCTTTTGATTGTGAAGCCTTAGGGTGGGGTTTTCTTTTTTTACATTTATAATTTGTAGTCTTTTCAAGTTGTATGTCCTTTTCATTGAGAAAATATCTTAACCAGCTGCTTTCAAATCTTTAGACTCAACATTAATCTCTTTTGTATAGTCTAAGACCAATGCTCAGCTCTATCTGAAATAATCTTACCTCTTCATTTACATAAACAGCAACTCTATCTCCCTTCTGCCTATCTACTACTATGCAAAACTTTTCACAAAATTGTTCATTCCATTTTCTTCTGGTCCAAGTTCAAATGACTCATCTGCTAAAAGCATACTATAAATTTTGCTACAAAATTCTTACATTTTAACAAGTTATGTTGAGAATGTGTAATGAAACTAAATCAACAAAAATAGGTATAGCACACTTCCGAATTCCATTTCACTATGAGTAATGTGATGAACACAGTTAAGTGACAAAAGGTGGAACAATGTAATGAAGTTGCTGTAGCTCACTAAACAGATCACAGCGTGTAGTAAAAAATATCCAGAGAAAGTGCACATTTGTCATCCAGTGAACTAAAAATGCCTTTATTTAACAATAATCACATATCCATGTGAACTTGTTTAAAGGGCAAACTTCATTAATTATATTGCTTACAAGTCATTGAGCACTCTCTGTACCAAACAATGAATGAAATACCCCAAAAAGAATAATTTAGGCCTCTGTACTAATTGAGATATTCTGTAATCCATGCTTTGCACACACAGGGTATCCATTTACATTAATCACACTTACATGTTGAGGACAAGATAAGGCATACACAAAATTTGATTAAATGTGTATTGCTGGACATAACACAATGAAATTCTAAAAGTAATTTAAAACCAGCTTGAAATGATACTGAAAGGGTAATTATTAATGTTCTGGAAACTGTGCTAATTTCACTATTATGGTCACCTTTGATACAAAAAGCTAGTTTATTCAGGCATAATAAAGTGTTTTAAGTCTTTGGCCCATATGTTAGTCAATAATTACTGTAAATTTTATTCAGTTGATATTTTAGGACTGTTTCAGAATTGGAAAAAAAAAAAAAAAATGTTATCTTCGTTTGTGTGGCCATAATGTCTGTAGTTGCTTTCATAATTATGAATAGCAGTGATTTTCCGTCTTTGCAACTACAATAAAAATGTGATTTTTCCACACCAGATGCATTTCGTTTTATTGAATGTAAAACATCTTCAGTGGTCTGTAATAATAGAAATCTACAGTTTGTTTTGTGTTTAGATCGAAAACAGTTCTTAAATGGACCCTGAAAAGTAGGCCTAATGTTTGGCAATTTCTGTCATCATGCCGGTCTGTTTAATGCAATACCTCACGAATGTAGTTCTTTCTCTATGTTTTATAATAAATTATGTTTCGGTATATTTAGTTTTGATGTAAGCGGATTGGAATAATGGCAGAATAATACATATATAAATTTAATGGGAATATTATTATTATTATGTGATTTTATTTGACCTTAGCTGTGGAGTGTTGGTAGTGGTATCTGGAATGAGATGTGGAAGTAGTCTGAGATAGTTACGGGCATGACGGGGAATGTCACATAAAACACCTCATTTGAACTCTTCGCTGATGTCGATTTAACTCCAACTTTCTACGAAAAGTTCTATCACATACGTAGCACTGAAAGTTCTTCATATCCATTTTCTGTTCACAGCAAAAACGTAAACGTACAGAACAACACGAACACAACCAAAGCAGGAAAACACAAAATGGCGAAAAAGTAAAGTAGTTCAACATTAATTTCTTATCTTCGTCCACTGTTGGTTCAATAACAGGTACCAGGTCACAGTCATCTGTTGTGTCAGAATCAGTGCCTGTGCCATCATCAGTAAAAAAATTTAAAAGGGGGGGGGGCAGACTTTTTGGTTAGTAATTTGTTGTGAATTTAAAGCTCCTTACTGAGTAATTATACACTTCCTCATTAAACTTCCCTTGGCCTCACACCTATGGCCATGCCCCTAGGTACACATGCCTACAATAATTTGTCATTGTTTTAACCAAGAATTTTTACTTCAGCACCATTAAAACTTGAAGATAGATCCACCTCTGCTTGCCTATTCTCTCCAACTGTTAACTGGCCCATTTTTGGTACAGACAGTAACCAACTGAGAACCAAGAAACTATATATTCCTGAATTAGTTTCCAAATTACATATGTGGCTCTAAGTACACTGGTCTCCCCCACTTTTATCAGAATTAGTTTCTTTGTTTATTTTTTTAAGTGGGGAAATTACTGTTTCCATAGGACATTTCTGATTTCTTTTTAAATCAATAGTTCTTCTTTTTTTTACTCTTTTTTCCTAATGATATCCTTTCTTTCTCTGTCATTTTTTTCAAACATTAACTTCTCAGTTTATTTCATATAAATTATCCCGTCTATCACAAGCAGCATGTCACAGTGGTTTTTTTATAAATAAAAATACTGAATTAAATATTATTATTTCAATGGCTCTTGTGCTTGCTCAACAAAATTAAAGTATTTCTTCACAAGCCAAAATGTTAAGCTTATAAACAAAATTAATGCAAAATAAGTTAGAAATGCTTACCAGTTTTCAGATGTTCTAGAGGTGTATTAGGCAGACTGTTTTGTTGTAGTTGTAACTTCAGTGGCTTAGGATTTTATTGAAACAACTCATAACTCTGACTTTGAGATTTTCACTCTCTAATGAAATGCATGATGTACGGTATACTATGAAAATGAATTTCAGTTATTTCACCCAGCAAATCTGTATATGTATGTAGTTTATGCACTATTTCATTTAATGTGTTGTTAATTAATGACATATAAATACACCAGCCTATTTTACTGTTACTTATATTCCCTAAATTTTTAATTGTGTACACTTTGTTATATATATATATATATATTGAAAGTAAGTAATGTTTGGTTTATTCTGAGTGTTCTTAATAAGCTTGAAATACTTGTAATATTCTGATGACTTTATTGGCTGTAGTCTCCCTACTCCTGAACAATCCCAATAATTGTTTCATTAAAAGTTCCTAAAATATGTTTGAAAAATGGAATGTACTTTCAATTTGTACAGTAACAAAAGCTCCTAATATACCAATTTCTTACACAAAAGCTAAAAGCTTCAAATTTTTCAATGTAAGTTTGTGCTTTCTGAAATACATATTTCTTTTGCTAATAATTTTTACTCCTTGAAAATCTATGGAGTTATTTAAGGTAGGAAAGGATAAAAGGTAGTTCCACAATATAAGCTCAGGTTTAGCAAAAACTGTATGTAAATATTCACTGAAACATTATTTATTACAAATAAGGAAATAATTGGTTCCATATAGGAAGTATACAAAGTGCAGCAACACCAAAATTATACTATAGGACACAGTACTACAGCAAAAAGCATACAACACAAGACGCTTAGGTAACGCCTACTAACAGCAGCAGAAGGAACACCAATTTTAATCGGGATATTGTTGCAAAAAATTTGGGAGCGCGAGTTAACCTGTCTCAGGATAATGAGTTAAAGAATTAAAACAGTCATGAACTAACTCACTACAAATGTAGTAAACAATCTGATGGGTATTGCTTCAGGCCCATGAACTTAATATCTGCATTACTCGTCTTGCATTGGAACCAGAACTACATTTAGGTAACTTAATGGTCCTTGATTTTCAATTGAAAGTAACATCTTAGGCGTATAACTGAGTTCAATAGATCTGCTTTGCAATCCTCAATTTCAGTATCTCACTCGGCCATGAGTGTCTGGGTGCTAACTTTTGTCCCACTAACAACAGTTACATATGATAAAGCTTCTTTATGTTTTAAGAGGGATCCTTATATAAATATTCTGCTATGGCAGTCACTGGATGCTTCATCCACTATTCTCTGGACAGACAAGTACGTTTCATTTAGCATACCACCACCAATAGCTGTACTGTCAGGCTTTGTTTTACATCTGTCATGTAGTAGTATCTGCTTCCTCAGAAGTTTCATTACAGTGGCTGTACACAATGAAGGGTCCCTCACTCCATTAACTATTCTTCTAGGAACACACCTATCAGGCATATGGTCCAATATTTTTGTAAACAAGTGCCATAACACATGCTCTACTCCAATAAATTTATATATGACACCACTCCCTCTTTATCTAATTTGATGAAGATATAAATCAATACACTTGCTCTAATTTCTCTTTGTACTTTTATAGTCACTAAAGAGGTCTAGTATATTTGTTGACATTAGGAAGCCTTTTCCTGAGCAATTTATCAGAGTGCAGTGTTGTATGTTAAGTGAAGCTTTAGAAATGTGTTACTGAAAATGGATGGGTAGTTCACATAATTAATGAGCAACTATTGAAGTCACTTAGAGAAGAAATTTATCCTCACCTGTTAAAATATATGTTGGAGGGGCACATACTGTGTCGTCAAATATTTCCCAGTTCCGGATTTGGTGAGAAGTGTGGTGGGTGAGTAAAGAGGGGGGAGGGGGGGGGGGAGAGAAAAGAGAGGAAGGAATACAGTAAATAGCTTACATTGGAAGTGGGCTGCCAGAATACTTTTGAAATGAAGATGTTTGCATAGGAGAAACTGATGTGGAGGAAAGCACCAAACTTCTTCCGACCTTTTATTATGACAGCAGCATATTATCATCATAAGTGGGATTCCAATCAATATGTTCTGGGTAGCTGTTGGGGTGGGTGTGAAGTTAATAGGCCTAATGATTTGCAATAAGTCCCGTCACTCCAATCACTTGCAAATCTGTAGTTTACCCAATTTAAATTTGTATCTTGAAAATCACCTCCAATTATGAGAATACGATTGGGGAACGTACGAACTAATTCACTTTGGAAAGTCTGAAGTTTCCTGGTGAGTCGATAGTAAGATGCAATTATAAGTTTGCGGCCACACTTAGTATTCTGTCATGCTCAGCTAGCATCACAAACAGTTAAAATTTCTACTGCTGTGGATATGATTTTATTATCGGCTGTGGCAAACACACCTCGTCAATGATTTTTTGCAAATTGCTGACAATTTTAAGGAAATCCACAATGTATTACAAACACATGCGTCAATATTAACGGCTAAACTGCAGTCTGTTGCCCAAGCTCTGCAAATGTTGACAACACCACAGCAGTCAACCATAGAGCAGGTATATGTTTTATTTATTTTGTGATCTGTACTAAACAGTGATCATTTTAAGTGAAAGTTAGGTTAGGTATAGGTTAACAAGAAGGTTTATTTTATTATGTGAGGGGGCGTAGCGCCCGAATCTCTGGTCCAGAAACGATCTATTTACAGCTGTCAACATACGCGCCATACTAAAAACACGGGCAACAGACACCGCAGTTTTACCACATTGACTTATAAGAAATTAGAGATTTGACGACTTTATGATAAAACTTCAACTATAGTTAACGCCCAATTGTACACTCCATCTCATAACAACACAAGTCGAATACAAACATGGCGTTAAGTGACATTAATCGACTGCGAGGTTCGATAGCAGTCGCTATCGACTTAAATTCACCCTCTGGTTACTTCCGGCGGCACTTTTCGGTTTTTAGGGCCGAGTGCGCAGAACTGTGTTACAAACGAGTTAGTATCACGTTAGTAATTTGTGTTTCGGTTTCTGTTGAGTAGCGCTGTGTGCCGACTGCCTTAAGTTTGGAGTCAATGGGCCGTATGAATAAAATGGAGTATCTACTTTATACTCTGGATTCCAGAGAACATACTCAGATTCGCATGAATAAAGTGAGTCGGAGAATATACTTCAGCCGAGTATGTTCTCAGCGTGAGTAACGGGGTGGGAGAAGTTACTCACAAGAGAGAACATTCTCCAATTCCATATGAATAAAACTGCAGAAGTTTCTCAAGACGGGAGAACATTCTCAGATTTCTGGAGTGAGCTCTATGGCATACTCCGTGCTGAGTAACTTCTATTAAGGTTACGTTTTACTGACGTTTATAATAAAAATTACAACAATTTTGTTACTTAGAAGGCAAAAGCAAGTTCCTTTATATGTAGCTTTTAAGAAATACGAGGCAATCTATAAAGTTAATACAAATAAAAACATTTTGTTGACGAGTATCTTCCTTCGGAAAAATCGTGTTACACTTCCAGCATTTTATACAGTGACGAGAGTGATGTAAGAGGTGTTTTCATAACCGACATAAAAATGAAACACAAATGGATTCAGCTGCGTGTTTACTCATTTGTTTGGCGTGTATATTTACAGTTGTAAACAGTCACATAGCAAAATAATATTGTTTTAAAATAGGATCTATTAGTAAGATCTTATGCTGTTAGTTCCAAATAAAGTGTATCCCAGGATTTCACAGTTTCTATCACAAAATAAATGTTGCTGCAATACCAGGTAGGCCTACTGAAGTAGCTACTGTTCCTATCCAAACCGGTTGGCTATTTATGATGCGTTTTCTGACTTCGTAATCTTAACTTCTGTCATGTTAGAAGTAAGTAATCACGACAGGAAAATTAATAACTGATTAATTACATACCTAGCAGCGTGTTTCTTGTTCAAAATCGCATGGCCTAACGCTTATGAGCAAACCATTGGGTGTCATATTTAACAAGGCGTATCTTATGTTAGAACACTCCTACAGCATTCCACGTTGTGACAGATGAATATGTGATGCATTCTTATTATATCGTTCGCGAATTGTGCTAACCCTATTTCATTAAGAAACGAGTTTCTCGCGTGACGAAAATTTTGTATCGCCAGGAGAAACATTTTCGTAAAAAGTGCATATTTAGTCTTTATAATATGCTCATTCACAACAAACTAATATCTAAACACAGTCCAGTACTTTCTCAACATGTCGATGCCTACTCCATATTTGTACACTTAATAATTTGCCTGATTGGGCTAGTTTAAAGAAATACACGATTGGACAGCTGATCTGTGGCGGACATGACACGCGGAGAACTTACTCAAGTAGGAGGGGAGGTAGTGAGAATGTACTACCTGCTCAGAGCATATGCTTTGAAGTTTTTATTCATACGAATTTGAGAACTTACTCAGAGAACGTTCTTTTGCTCTGAGCATCTTCTCTGAAGCATATGCTCAGTTTTATTCATACGGCCCAATGTGTATTCCTAACAGGCCTCTACACACGCTCCGATTTATCGTATAACCAACAAGATCAACGAACCAACCAATTTGTAGCAGCCTACACAGTACACACGTTCCGAGCAACTGCACGCAGCGCTACCCTGTTCTGGTGTCTGTCTGTCGAACTGTTTTTGTTTTCGCGTGTTCGCTTCGCAGACGATCTCAGGCATGGAAGTTGGTCGGGAAGCGCTACAAACGGTACAATTTGTCGGTTGAAGTGGTTGGGGAATCGGAGATCGGGTGTTCAGGCACAACCGACCGACTGACAAGGAAAGCTGGTCACGTAGCGCCTAAATCTCCCAATTTATCGGGTGACCAACGAATTGGCCCAATAAACCGCATTGTGTGTAGGGCCCTTAAGCCTGACTACCTATTATAGAAAATTTTGCTCTACTAACAGGTGATTTCATACAAACAAATGTAATAAAATACTAATGCATCAACATACAGAACTTCCTATACAAACAGGAGAAGAAGCACTACAACGCTGTAGACTTCCGAAAACTTTGAACAAAGGCGCTTCTTAAACCCTCACTACAAGCCTGAGAATCATGCACATGCGCGAGTCTGGTTGCATGAGCTGCAAGGAAAATTTCCTCCTGCAGCTCTTCGAACAGCCGGCAGACTGCAGGAACGGCACCTGCAGCTCTTCAAACACGACTTTTCCTATTGCGCATGCACTGCAGCATGAATACAGCTCTTGAAACGAATCTTAGAAACTACACAGTCGCGCATCTGAAATGTAACACTCGCGTTCAATAAAGCTCTTAACACACAACACACACAGATGATAGCCCGCTGCGGTCGTACAGCTTGAACCCTAACGTACAAAAGTAGCTTCTATTCGTTATGCTTGAAATGCTGCGAATTAAGGGAGTACCAATAATATTTATAGTCTGCCAGTCAAGACGAAGACCTCTTCAGACGCACCAAGCGTCAGTTGCCCGAATCCCGATTTTAGCAGAATAGATGGTCGTCAGAGAACTGCTTTCTAGTGATCACCGCTGCTTTCCGATTTTAGCCACCGACCCACCCACACCAAATAGCGTGTATTTATACGCTATTTACCCGTGCTATTTACACACACACACACACACTTTCCTTAAAAGTTTTCGTCTGTTTGTAAACACAAGGAAGCAGAGACAATATTCATCTTGTTGTTGTTGTTTCTTTGTTTCTTTGACTTCGGTTTCAAACCATTCAGTCATTTCTTTCTTAGAATCAATGCCATATAATACTATTATTTCCTTCCTTTATTTTATATAGTCCTTTATTGCCCAAATTACTTTAGTAATGACCATTATATTTTAATCTTTCCGTTACATATAAACTTGATTATGGCTTCGTAGACTTTTGTGTTGGATTCGTATAGTAAGGATTTCATTGTCATTGGTTGTGGCACTTTATTTTTGATGATAGATGATAAAAAACCTTTTCTCGCTTCTTGATATTTTGGGCATTGAAAAAATAAATGGTTCGTATCTCCTCGCGAGATGCCATCACAATCACAAGCCGGTGTTTGATTAATATTCAATCGGTATAAGTGTTCAGGGAATGAACCATGGTTAAATCTTATTCTACTTAATGTACTCGTTGCTTGTCGGGGTCCATTGACTATATCAAACCATGGTCTTTTAGGTATTCTAACTTGTATATGAGCATAGTTACGTCCTTTGTAGCGTGAGCTATGTGTCCATTCTTCTTGCCAAGAGTCAAATGCCCTTTTGCGAATAATATGGCCATATTCAGTGTAAGGAAGTTTTAGCTCTATTTTTGTCCCATTACTTGTTGCCTGCTTTGCCAGCTGGTCCACTTTCTCGTTTCCTGGTATGCCACAATGTGCCTTCACCCACATGAATATGATCTTTTTCTGTCTTCTCAAACTTTCATGATACCATAGGCGGATTTGTAGCAGGTATTCATTCGTGGATTTCGAAATTTTTATATTAGACATTGCTTGTAGTACACTCTTACAGTCCGATAATATTACAAAGTGTGAGTAATTCTGATTTATAGTGTACTGTATCGCCTTTAGAACTGCATATGTCTCAGCCAAATAAATCGAAGCATTCTCTGGTAATTTAAATTTTTGCTCCATTTGTAGTTGTGGACTATAAATGGCACATCCAGTGCCATTTCCATCAGCCGACTTTGATCCATCTGTGTATATGTGAATTATCTTGTTTCCTGATACCTGCAGTTGTCTTTGCATGGCTGAGATCGTCTCCAAAAACTGAGTCTTTCCCTCTATTATTTGGAACGGGATCTGGTCCCTGAGCACGAAATAGTCATATTTATATATAGGCCACTGTGTGTTCGATAAAATATTTCTACTGATGTTTGCAATGTCATTGTAGGTTGTAACTATATCATACAGCTTTTTGCCCCAATTTCCAGTGGATGAATGAAACAGACGTATTATTTCATGTATTGGGTGTTGTGAACATGACAGCTTCTCTACAATGAATCTCTCCATGAGCATCTTCCTCCTTATATGTAGGGGCATCTCACGAGCTTCCACCAGTAGTGCATTTGTTGGAGTGGATTTCATTGCACCTAAGCAAGTGCGAATACATCGGTACTGGAATCTGTCTAGCTTCTCTAACTGCTTGTTTGTTGCATAGTTGTAGAACATGCTGCCATAGTCTAGTCTGGATCGGATGAGGGCACGATACAAGAGCAGCATCACTGAGGGATGTGCCCCCCACCATGTCCTGGTGAGGGATCTAATGATGTTCAGTATTTGTTCACTTTTTCCAATTACTGTATTAATATGTGCTATCCAAGAGAGTTTACTGCCCAAAGTCATTCCTAGAAATCGAACACTCGCCTTTATTGGTATTCTTTTGTCATCCATATGTATTAAACAATCTCTTGGTACTTTAGTCTTTCTAGTGAATATAACTATTGAAGATTTCTCTGGTGCAATCGTGAGTCCATTTCCACAAAGCCACTGATTTAAGATTTTTATAGATGAAGTAAGATTATTTATCGCCTCTTGTAATATTTTGTGGGAGGTGAACACACATATGTCGTCAGCAAACTGAATAATATTAACTGCTTGAATTAATGTTTTTTCTATGTCGAATGTATAAATTGCATAAAGCAGTGGGCTGAGAACTGATCCTTGTGGTACTCCATTGTCCACTAACCGGGGACCCTCAAGTTCATGATTCACTCTAATATACACAATTCTTTCACTTATTAATGTCGATATTGCTTCCACAAATTGAGGTGGTGCTCCTAATTGTATCAATTTATCCAATAATATGCTGATCTGTACACTATCATAGGCTTTTGTTATGTCAGAAAACAGGGCTGCTGTATATTTATTCTCACCAAAGCCAGATAGAACTGAGTAAATCAATATAGATAAGTTGTCCATGCAATTTTTACCTCTGCGAAATCCATATTGGGAACTAGATAGTAAGGATGAGGATTCTAACCACCACTCCAATCGCCTTTTTATCAGTTTTCCATCGTTTTAGCAATACAGGATGACAGTACGATCGGTCTGTAAGATGTGGCTACCCATGGGTCTTTCCCTTTTTTGTGTATAGGAACTATGATCTGTGTCTTCCATTCTTGGACCAATTCGTAATGCATCCAAATTTCGTTATAAATTCGGAGGAGTAGGTCTAGAGCATTTCTAGGCATATTTTGTATCATAGGATATGTAATCTGGTCCATTCCTGGAGCTGTATTTGTGCTTTCTTTGATGACAGATATAAGCTCCTCGATATTGAATGGAGTATTGAGTATATGCTGTTCTCCTGAAGTCCAATTTCTCTTCCTATGTGGCTTGTTGCGTACACTTGGTGGAGCGATAAGGTCGCAGAATTCTTCTACCCAATCAAATGTCTGTATATGGTTGGGTGCAGGCGCTACATTCCTGAACCTGTTAACTTTGTGCCATATCTCTGACAAGTCGGTGTTCTTACTTAGGCTGTTACAATAATTTATCCAGCTGTTCTTTTTAGCTGATTTTAATAGTTTCTTTGTTTTGGCTGCTGCTTGTTTATACTTCAAAAAGCTGTCCATGTTAGGTTGTTTGATATAATCATTTAGGGCTTTTCTTCTGTCTTGTACTGCTCTATCACATTCTTCATTCCACCATGGGTTGCCCAATCTTCTTGCTTTTGTTATTACTGTTCTTTTTGCGATAGCTTCATCTGCCGCATGATATATACTATTTCGAAGCTGTGTATAAACTCTGTGTGGATGATGATTGATTTCTATTGAGTTTACCGCTGATTCCAAAATTTGTCTATATTTAATCCAGTCCGCTTTTTTCATGTTCCAGCTTGAATTATTAGAGAAATATATTTGTTTATTTTTTCCATGTTGTATGTTCATAGTTATAGGGAAATGATTTGATCCCATGGTATCTTGTATAACAGACCATGTCACAATTTGGGTCATACATGGGGAGGCTAATGTTAGATCCACTGCAGATGGCCTCATACAAGGTCCTTGGTTTAATGTTGGGGATCCATCATTGTAAATTATGATATTGTGGTCATCTATACATGACATTATGTACTCTCCTTCCTTATCGTTCACCTGACATCCCCATGCTGTGTGATGTGCATTGAAATCACCACAGATTAGGAATGGTTTTGTTATGTTTTCTAGTAATGTATTCATGTGGTGTTCTAAATTTCGACATTTTGGCGGTCGGTATACGGATGCAATTGAAAATCTGTAATTGTTAGTATATATTTCTGCTGCTATTGCTTGAAAATCCTGGTTGGGTAGTGGGATTGCAATTTGCTTGAAGGCAAGTTTTGTATTAATGAATATGGCTACACCACCTTTGCCATCCTCCCTATCTGATCTTATTACATGGTATCCTCGGCATTTAAATGTCATATTTGGTTTAAACCACGTCTCACGGACTACAGCTATACCATATTCTTTGGAATAAAGTTCATGCATGAATGACTCTCTATTGGCATATAATGATCTTGCATTCCACTGAAGAATTTTTATCTCCATTATTTTGTAAGGGAGAGTAATGGTTACTTTTGAGCTGTGTCTGTCTTGCTGTATATTCATTGTTTGGATACTATATGGTCAATCATATTGTATATATCTGTCTGGTCCAAATTGTTCTTGTTTGATGAGGTAAGCTGTGTTATTAGGTTTGTAAAAGCAGTCACCAACTCCTCAATTAATATTTTCTTCTTGTCTACTCCTCCTGCTGGAAGTGACAGTTGAGGCTCAGGTGTCTGTGGTCGTGGTGCGTACGGGTTCTCCTTAATGGGAGATATGGGTAAATTTATGTTAGCAAGGAGATGATTAGGAAGAGGTGCATTCTTTATTGTTGTAGGTCTACTATGATATACTGTTTTAGTAAATCTATGTTGAGAGCTTTTTGAGAGTGGAAAATCTTTCTCCCAATTCACTTTACTTTCACTAAACTTTCCCGCCACTGCTGCATAGGACCTTCTGTTCACGTATTCCTCAGCTTCCTTAAATGATATATTGTGTGTTGCTGATGCTGATTTTATCTCCTTTTGTTTGAGGTACATAGGGCAAGATTTATCTCTAGCTGTATGGTTCCCCTTGCAGTGTACACAGCATATTGTTTGGCTTGTGCACTGTGTGTCCTAATCATTCCCTCCACATTTATTGCATCTAGACTGTGATTGACATTGGTTGCTAAGATGACCATATCTGAGACATCGAAAACACTGTCTCACAAGAGGTATGTATGGCCTAACACTACATCTCATACCATAAATTGTCACAAATTCTGGTAAGTATTGTGATGCAAATGTGATTACACATGTTTGACGCGGTATATTTCTCTCTACACCTTGGTTGAATATTTTCTTTGTCATTCTTCGAACTTGGCTTACCGGTATTGTAGACTGAATAGCTTCTTTCAGTTCTAGCTCGGTCAATTCTAGATCAACATTTCTAATGACTCCCTGACGGTGTGTTCGGTGATTAGGTATGTATGCTACCATTTGCTTTGGTTTTAGTGGGTTGTCGTTCACAAACCTATTTGCAGCTTCCATAGTTGAAAAGTCAATTTTAATTCTGTTTTTCCCAACCACTTTGAGATTCAGTATTTCATGTTTGTAGCCGCAGTCTGTAGTAAAAAGTGCCTTTCCCAATGCCATTGGATGATATTTGCCCACATTACCAGTGAGACCCTCAATGAATACATAGAATGGGCCGACAGCGTCACTTTGGTACCTATTTCCTTTGTTTTCTTCATATATTGACTTCACATTTGCTACTGAAGCACTGTCCCACTGTGTATTACAGGAATCTTGTAAATGTTGGTTGATATTTGAATTACCAGCAGTTGGTGTCTTTGGATTTTCCAAGTGGTGAGTGAGTTTTGTCCTTTCGATTGTAACATACTTGTCACACCTACCTGAGTCATCTGCTGTCGAACTCATTACCTCGTTTACAATTCTTTGTTGATGTTGCTGGGAGTTAATTGCTCGTCGCTTTTCCTGGACTCCTTCAGTCTCTTCCAGTGCACGTTTTACTGTAGAATTCGTCGCTGAATCAATCTCCATTCCCATGTTCAATAGAACTTCTGCACTTAGTAGTTCACGGGCATACAGATCCGAATCGGGTGAGAGGCCTCCTCCCTCCCTGAACGGTCCGCTATCCATATTTGTTGTGTCCCAGGCTCTTTCGGTTATATAAAGTTTTGGTCCTGCCTTAAATATTTGATTCCTACCACTTATATATTGATCTACGAGCTTTTTCCTTTATTCACTGACAAAAAAACTCGAGCTCTACTAACTAATATTTTCACGATACACAAGTCAAAGATCACTACCACAATATTCATCTGGAGGAGTAAGTTTTTTGTTGTCAAACTGTTGCCGGTACCGGCACCCGGCAACGATCAGCTGATTTTTGCATTATGAAGATGTCAATGTGCAATTAGATCCATGATACTGTTGGTGAAGTAAATCGTGATATGGTTTCACAATGGCAGTAGCATTTAAGAGGGAAAGATATTTCCTGTACAACGATTTAGCATGTCTTGCATTGGCTTTGCAAGGCAAATGGGTTACCATTGATCTGAGAAATGAATGTTGTGTATATGGGAAAGTTAATAGTGTTGACGGGTGAGTGTTTTTTTTTTTTTTTTTATCATTATGAACTGTACTTAAATATATATAGGCTCTACTACAGTTTGAGCCTGCTCTAGGAGTGGTTTTCTAACTGAATGTACCTCGTATTATCGGACATGTCGGTGTATACAGCCGTATTCCTTTGAGTTGATTTTGGAAAGATCCCTGAGATACTGAATATCTATGATCTAATTTTTTACCTACGAATTGCACACGTGATCTTAATTGTAAAAAAAGAAGTATGGATACATTTGTTATTTCATTTGTTCACACGACATATTGTCTCCACACCTGATAATGCCATAAATGCTCCGAGCAATGAGCACATTGTAGGTGACATTACACTGTTCCATAGTTTTGCGCAAAATGACGACTGAACAGAGGGTTCCAGACGCTGTTGTTAAATCATCTCTGATTCCACTTCGTCATCTGTCAATCAAACTGACATTTCAACCCAACCTATAACTTGGGCAATAAATAAAAACAGGAAAACTTGTATATAAAACTTCAAGATGACTGGTGACTGGTGACATTGGCCTCCCGAATCGGAGGCCAATGTTGTAAGAAATACAAACTTTTTATGTATATTTGGAACAATTTACCTTGATGAGGTGAAACATAATTATACTCAGTCAATGTAGTAGATTAACACCAGCTACTGCACCTCAAAACATTTACATAGGTGAGTTTAGAATCACAACTTTGCCCGGGATGCCATTCTTACCTGTTAATGTCCTCCTGGCTGGCCATTTGAAAAAAAAAAAAAAAAAAAAGAGTGAGCACTCCCTGTGAGTGATGTTGCATTGTTGTATGTAAGTAACAATACAAAATAAATGTAGAATATGATGTATTTTTGTTGCCATTTTTTATTTTTAGTGGTACTGTGATTTTACTAAATTTTCATTATATTTCTAAGATGGAATAAATTGCTACTCAATGCACAGAGGTGTAGGGGCAATGAAGAGATGGTAGTTAGGTTAAGGATGGGAGAAGATACTACTGCTGCTTATGAAAGACTGTAGTGAAGTGGTGGGGAACTTATAAAACAGCCGAAGCAGTGTCAGAAAGGCTGTACTGAGGAGGGAAGAGGAGAGTAGTGGAGAAGCGCAGATTATGTATGTGCTACTCTGGATAGCAGGTGTGGTGCAGTATTTGCCTGGGAGCAAAAAGGGGATAGGAAGGTGGACAGGTGCTAATGAAGGATGAAGCCAAAGGGGAAGAGATGTTTTGGAAGAGAAGGATATGGTGTTGGAAGTGTTCCATAGTCACAATTCACAAATGGTAATTTTGGTGCGAAGAATCCAGGTGGAAAGGATTGTGAATAAGTCACCAAGGTGAAGCACATTTTGTTAGGTAGCATGTTCTGCAACTGGGTGGTCCAGATGTCTCTTGGTCACTGTATGGCAGTGACCATTCATGCAGATGGACAGTATGTGGCTAAAGTCTTGCTCAGCAGCATGAGAAGCATCTCAGTGCGTCCGTAGCAGCGTTAGGTTGGCAATATATGAACTGTACAAAACAGTAGTGAAGTGCGTTTTAACCTTCCTTTTACGAGACCAATTACTTTTACTGACTGGACAGGAGTACATCGAAAAATATTATTTTTGTGAAAATATCGTGATTTGCAAGGTTGTGGTTAGGCAGGAACCTAAGAGTACAGTTTAAATTGTTGCGAGTGTTATGATTTTTACGAATAGGTCATGATATTAAAGGATGTGGTTAGGCAGGAACCTAAGAGTACAGCTTCAACTGATGTGAGCAAATGTTATGATTTGTACTAACATGTCGTGATTGTAACGGATGTGGTTAGGCAGGAATTGAAGAGTACAAATTAAATTGTTGCTTTCGTTCTACCAAATTATGACATTTAAAAAATCATTTTAGAGATAGTTGTTACGTAAATTGAAATACGTATGCCTAAGTGTTACATGTGAACAGAAAGACATTGCATGTGGAGAAGCGTAGTATTATAGTGTGCAATGTTCAACATTCCAATCCTGTGATTCGAAAATAAAATCAGAGAAACGCGATATTAACACATTCATTTTCACATCTTGTAAGAATTGTGTTCCGCCATTCATCCCAATATCCACAGCGACTGTTGCCAACACTTGCGCACTACGTCACATAAGTACATTAGGCCATGCCGCTGGTCTAGACTTTTACCCAGTATGTTGAATGTCATGCCATGTAGAATGTGATTGAGGGGTTGGAACTAAGTTGGCAGATTGCATGACTCCAGTCACTCGTAGCCTTGCCTTTGATGTAGTAGAGGATACTATTGACAGGACTGGCAAAGGTAGCAGTGATGGACAGTCTTGCACTTAGTTCTATTACAAGGGGTATGAGCCATGAGGCAAGGAGTTGATTAGGGGCAGACAAAGATTTTACATAGATTCTAGGAGTGGTAGTATACTTATTTTTACTTATCATATGACATATACATGACCCATACACTAACTTGCAGTTAGCAGTTAGTCTTGCAGTTATATCTACATTATTTACATAGGAAAAAAAAAATTGCTTGTTTCTCTATTTAAATGTCTCAGTTGGCATTCTTGTGTGATGTGCTTCACTATTTGCCTCTCAGCACCACAGTGGCAGCATGATGATGAGTTATTTCTCCATTTATACAGAAGATCTGCACACACACACACACACACACACACACACACACACACACACACACACACACACACACACACACAGAGTTCGGATCCAGTTTAACTGCAACCATACATTCTGAGGTTGTTCAAAACCAGGTACCTTCCATGTAATGCACAACTTATCTAAGGATTCTGCTGTAGCAAATGGTAACTTCCAAGAACGCTTGCAGTTGAAGTAGCTCGGCCTGAAACAATATACATCGAACGTGTGACTCTAAATCCATTAAGCTGTGGCTATTGAAGCACGATTAATGATATATGTTTAGTTTGTAGTCACAAGAATGTATGTCCATTGGTTTCTTTTGTTGTGAGTGATGGAGTTTTCTTTATTGTTTCTTGTGATTTCAAAGACAGCAAGACTAACCCCAATTAGGTGAGGGGGAGGGAGGGGGGACAAAAGAACACAACCATTTTGTGATTGGTTCTTGTTATACTTTTCCTAAGATTTTATGCCGCTATTTATCTATAATTTTTATTTATTTATACAAATAAAACTGTTGGTGTTTCATCCTTATTCTTCTTAGAAATATATATTGCATGGTTACCTAACACTTATTACAAATTATAATAATGGAAAGTCCAGGTTGGAATAAATAATATAGTGAGGACAGTATACTACTCACCGCAAAGACGTGGCGACGAGCTGCGACAGGCACATACAAAAGACACACACATACAAGCTGAATGTGTTGTATGTGTGTGTCTTTTGTATGTGCCTGTCGCAGCTCGTCGCCACGTCTTTGCGGTGAGTAGTATACTGTCCTCACTATATTACTTATTACAAATTACATTACAATGTAAATCATCAGAAATTTTCAACTGTCTACGAAAATGTCTCAATTTTCGAATATGTAGATACATTCTGACATTTAAAGGGACGCAAATAATGTGTCTTCCTGTAGGCTGTGTGTACCTCTCATTAGCCACATTCAGCAGGTGTTTTTTTGTTGATGACAAAAGCAGTCTTCTGCAAATGGCGATGGTACATCTCCGGTATATCCAAATATGATGCTCCCAAGTACAGAAGCTCATCCATAAGGACACTGATATTGTTTTCCATCAGTCTGGCAGTGTCTAGTGGCAGAGGATTTTGCACTTCAGCGGCCTCATCTCAAAGGAAGGCTGCACCGTAGGTTGCATTGACTGGAGATCCTAAAAGAAAATGGAGACCTTGATCATAATGTTGGGCAGTGTCCTATCCAGTGGCTAGCTTGCGGTGATGGTGAGCTATGTCGTCCTAGAAAATAATTGTCCTGTCTTTCTTCTTCGCCCTGGGGTTGGTGCTGGCATAGGTCTGCTTGCATGAGCATCAACAAATATTTGCCACTGACCCCAGCAGTACCACACCACATGACCCTGTTGCACACAGTGAAAACACACCACAGGTTACCCCAGATGTTCCAAATGTCAGTCTTCCATGTGGAAGAAAACAAATTCCTAATGCCGTATTATATGAGTGTGCACCCACCTTGGCCTCGACAGTTTGACCTTTTTTTGATGGTACTGGATGGTAAGAGACTGGAGCCAGTGTTTTTTCTACTTCCTCCATAATTATCTGTTGAAGTGTCTCGACTCTAGGCTTGATGTGGACTCCTAGTGCCTTTTGAACTTATACTGTAACTATTTCACGTAGACACCTGCAAGATCAGTTTCTTCCTCCAAAGCAGCCATTGATATGACTTTTGGAAGTTGTTCAAACTTGTTACATCCAATTTTGTTTTTGATGCACCATCTCTACATATTGGTCCATTTTATGAAGTAGTCTGCTGATGAAATTGGCATAATTTTACGACGCAATTCCACCCATCTGCTTAGACCCATGACATCAACAACATGTGAGAAAACATGTATTTCAGTCATAGCCAACTGCAAATAGGTAATCAATATCCCAATTGATTGGTGTTTTAATTAAAATCATGAGGATCATTGAAATGTTACTGGTAATTTGTTGTATGTCACCAGCACTTTTCAATATATATGCTGAAAATCTAATTGATGAGGCCCTGGAAGAAGCAAAAGGACTTGTAGTGGGAGGAGAAAAAATAAAAACTATAAAATATGCAGATGATATGACAGTATTAGCAGAAACAGAAGAATCGCTTCAGGAAATGATGGAAAATATTGTAAGGGTGGGTAAAGATTTTGGTATGAGATTATAGATTGATAAGACCAAAGTCATGAAAATTGGAACAGAAGACAACATAATCAAAATTTCATTAGAGGGAAGAATATTGGAACATGTGCAATTGTTTCAATATTTGGGAAGCAGGATAACATCCAGTGGAATTTGCACAGAGAAAGTAAGGCGAAGGACCTCTTATGGGAAAGACTGCTTTCAGGAAAGTAAAAGATTTGCTAACAATAAAAAGTATTCCCATTACTCTAAGGAAGAGGTTAGCCAAATGTTTTGTGTGGAGTGTGGTGTCATATGGATCTGAAACATGAAAAATCAGACAGAAAGAACAAAAATATTTAGAAAGTGGCTAAATATTTAGAAATGTGGCTATGGAGAAGAATGGAAAAAGTGAAATGGACTGACAGAATGAAAAATGAGATGTTGAGCAGGGCATTAGGACAATTCAGAAGAGGAAAGCATCTTGATTGGGGCACATATTACATAGGAATTGTCTGCTGCCAAGAATAATGGAAGGAAACATAGAAGGAAGAAGAGGGAGAGGAAGGAGAAGATTTGGAATGCTGACTGACTTGAAGAAAGGAAGGAACTACAGGCAAATGAAGGAGGATGCCCAGAACAGAGCGATATGGAGGACATCCAGTTGAAGCCTGTCTGAGGACAGACCTACTCAAAGAAGAAGAATTTGGAAGAAGCATTGTGTATTGCAGCTGCAGCCTACTATTGGTACATTTAAAACACATGAGCATTGCAGTGCTATCATTGCTTCTTCACTTGCAACAATTTAAGCTGTACTCTTTGGTTCCTGCCTAACCACATTCTTTAAAATTACAACATATTCATAGAGAATATTAAAGTGCTTTTGTCGGTCAGAATAGACATCTACAGTCTAACTTGTCAAAAGTACTTTGCCTATTACACAACACGCTGATGCCACGGCTGGAATCACACCTTATAAATGATCCATGAAATCTCCTTCATAAGTAGTACCTGATACAGTTCTCTGCAACACCTTTCCTTCTCCATTTTAAGTTGACTATCTTATATGGCACCAAGACAACTTGAATGTATCCTTTTGCATGGTAAGTGCAGTCATCAAGGTCAGTTGCGTACTGTACTCTTGTGTAGTGACGGCATGTTGTTGGCAGCAGTCATATGGCATGCTGGGATGGGGCAGCACAAGTAGTTGTTTCTTTAAGCGAGAGCTGTGTTCTGATCACAAATATGATGAAATATTACATTTTCACTAAGCAGAAAATTGTCTTTCAAATGATCAATGCTTCAAGCGATTAATACAGGGTGGAGCAGAGGAAACAGGTTTTTTTTTAACCGTTAATATGCAGTGACAACAGGGAGTAGTGATCTTGAATGAATGTTGGCAGAGTGACAATACAATGCAGTTTCAGTCGCTATGGAGCATAGGGCATCATGTGTTTGTTGTCGAGCAGTACTTTAGAAACAATGATTCCTTAGTCACAGTGCAATGTCTTTTCCATCAAAATTTTAGAATTGTGTGTTGAGGTGCAGTGCCTGATTGAAATACTGTACTCCGATGGGTCACAGCATTTAGAAGTACTGGATCTGTGATGAAAAAAGAAAACCATCTGGTCTTCCCCGTTCAGTTCGTACTCCGGAAAACATGAACTGAGTAAGAACAACAGCTTTTGCTAGTCCCAGATAATTGGCTAGACGACAGGCTGTAGTGCTGGGTACGTCACATCGTTCACTTCACTGCATCTTACATGATGATATTAAGTTTCATAACTATTGTCCAGCAGCTTAGTGAAGGGGTTTTTGTGCAATGCAGTGAGTTTTGTCATGTAATGGACGAAATTTTTACTGAAGATGCAGATGCTACTGTCTTAGAGTGGTGAAGCACATTTTTATCTAGATGGTTACATCAATGTGAACTATTGTCGGTATTGGGCATGGGAGAACCCACAAGAATTACACCAAAGACCTCTCTACAGTTTAAAAGAAACAGTGTGGTGCTGTATTTCAAATGTGGGGATTGTTGGACCCTATAAAGGAAGGAACTGCAGTTGCTGTGACATCAGTGCACTACCTTGAAATGTTTAACAACTTTCTTTCTCCAGAACTTGAAAGGTGTCAAGTGAACATGTGAGAAATACGGTTTCAGCAGGACGGTGCCACAGCTCACACAGCAAGAGCATCCATGGAAGTGGTTCGACAAATGTTCTCAGGACATGTTAATTTGAGATATGGCGATGTTTACTGGCCCCCTCGCTCACCTGATTTGTCAGTATGCGATTTCTTTTTGAGGGTATATTTAAAATCAAAAGTCTACATGAACAAGACTCACACAATCAATGACCAGAAGAATTCCATTCGTCCAAAAATTGAAGCCATGCTGACTGAAATGTAGGAGAGAGCCATGCATAACTTTTGGGGGATGATCCAAATTCGGAAAGATCAATATTACTAAAATTTTTTGGGCTATTATGCTGTGGTCTTATGGATTTGTTACTGAAATCCAACATTTCGTCCCCATCTGCGGAGGACATTCTCAAGGTGGATCGTGGCACTTTTGTACGTTTGATGCACACCCTAGCCGCAACTGAATTCTGTTCAAGAGGGCTCATGCGCAGAGGTGTGACATCTGTTTTGGATACGCATGCACAATTCACTGTGGCCGATTGTCATAGTTCGTTGTTAATATCATCCCATGGTGGGAGACGGTTACATTTTTTCTTCAACACCAGAATCCAGATTCCATTCAGTTTAACACCCTCCTTCATTCTATTGAAATTATTGGGGTATTTTACAATTTATATAGCCTCTCTGTACACTCTTTTTGTGATAGCCATTTGTGACTGCCAAAACTAAGTTTGTGATAACACAGTAAAGTGATAACCAACATAAATTTATTGGTACAGTACCGTTTAAACACAACACAAAGTTCACACAGGTCCAAAGGCAGGCGTAGTCATCATAACAGATCAATTAAAAGTCCATATAAAGGCCAAAGTTACAGAGCAGGCAATTACAGAGACATCTGCTTATACACAAGTGGAGTTCAGGGCATGCACTTTTTGGTCTTTCCGGAGTGACAAACTTCACAGGCGAAGGTAAGAGTATAACTGGCTACTATGTCCCTCGTGGCAGCCTATATACAGTCCTGGTAGTTTGTTTACTTGGTATGAGGTGGCGTGAGGGGTGCCTAGCTGAGACTCGTTTCCATCTCGTGACACATAGCCCTCTAGCGGTCTCATCGAATTGCCTAGAGTGGTCGGCTGGGGAGCCTACACTCCATTCACAACTATTTCCTTGTGTGGTTTGCACTGTAGGTCGCCGGCTGTGCATAGTGATATAATAATGTCTCAATAGAGGCATCTCAGCAACATGAGTTCTCTTATATGGTTGGATTTGTGAAACTTTGTATTATTTACAGAATTCAAAAGTATTTCAATGATACCATCTTCTGTAGTGTTGCAGAAGTGTCCCTTGTACTAATCTCATTTTAGGTCAAGGAACTGGATGTTCTAGTTTCTTATGAAACACCAACCTGTTGATCGCTGATCATCACTTCTTTAGTGTTGCTAGCTTGGCCTGCTTTTCACAACAAACCCCTCCATTGCTATCCACATTAGCCTAGCTCATGCATGCTAATTCTTATCTTCCACATCTTAAATTTTAATGTGACCAAATTGTCTTTAGCAGAAGAGTTACCTTGCGTGCTCCTTGACTTTTGTCTGAAGTACAGATAACTGTTACAAGATAATGGAATCACTTTGATTCTCAGGTTTGTCATTTTATGTCCCTACTGCATTATGGTCTTATTCTATTACACGAAAAGTTTGAAAGTTTGTTGCTCCAGGTTGTGTATGATATGGGAGACCAGACATTACGTTGCACACTGGACACAAAGTCAAGGTCTTTTCATTATGTTGGCACCTCAACAGTGTGAGGAAGTTCTGTTGTCTGCCTCCTGTTTCACCAAATTTTCTTTCTATTGAGAGAGACCTTGCATTTTTAATTTTTCCCCCTAGAATTATTGATGTTTTTTATTTTATTTTATTTATTTTTTTTTTTTTTATGAATTCAACTTTATTGTAAGCAGTAGTTTTTTTATACATTTTTTGTTTGTTCACTCTTGCTTGTGTTACCTTAAAAACTGTAGTGGTAGTTGTTGTTATTATTGAACGTAAATAATCTCTAATCATTTTCAGCTAAGCTAGTATTTAATGGCAATCAGTATTATGGCCAAGTAGATGGCCAGATAGCTGTCATATTTAGAAGTGAATTCTTCTGTGTGTTGGATGATTCATTTACTTTGCCATCAAGGAGCAATAGTTACTAATTTTGTTTGTAATTCCAGGTATATGAATGTTACAATGTCTGATGCTATATTTACTAATCCAAGAGGACAAAACTACATGTTCGATTCTTTCTTCCTAATGAACAGGCAGATACGATACTTCCATATACCAGAAGAGGTGAGAGAATTACTGTAGTCTTTACTTCAGTATTCCATAGAAGGTGTTCATGATTTATTAATACTTGAGACAATAGACTGTAATAAAATACTAAACATAATTATTTCTGTAAAACTAAGCAATATAATTCATTAGGCTAGGATTAGATACTATTATTCATTAAAACCACAATGATAAGGTCAACTAGTTTCAAACAAGAATACATAGTTGTTGTGACAGTGCATCATAAATTCAAATCTACCGCTGCGCGAAAAGTAATATAGAAGCGCTACAGAAATTGGACAGTGCTGCCTAAGTGAACCAAGGCTCACTTGGACTCAGTGGGGCACTGGAGTTTGTAGTGAACCATAATTAAATACACTAGCTGTAGAGAGTTTGTCTTGTTGTGTTAATATAGTTACAACACTTTGTGGTGGCAAGTTGCGAAATAATCCACACCTTGTCATCAGCAATGTTTTGCTAAATATGGAACCTTAGACCAGCTATTGCGCACACTCATTGAGCTGTAGACTGCCCTCTTAGCATTGTTACATGACTTACCATAGACGCTTACGTCAGTTGTGTAAACGTCATTGTCTAGTCGGGTCGCGTCATGTTCTCTGCCTCCATTCCCTCCCTTACGAGGAAGCTGTGGAAGAATGGGAGGATTATGAAAAGCAACTGCAGCAACATTCTGTGGCTTTCGGCATAGGTGACTATCAGCTCTGCAATTCTCTGTTTCTTTCATGGATTTCTCCGAAAGTGTATCAACTATTGGCTCAGCTAGCCCCCCTACAGGATCCATCATCATTATCTTTTACTGAAGTGTGTGACATGGTCTCCAAATATTATCACAGAAACAACCATGTTGTTGCTTCCCAAGTGGCTTTTTACAAGTGCCGCAAGCCGCTGCATCAATCATACCGCGCATGGGCCACAGAATTACAAGGACTTAGTAGAAAATGTCAATTCATTACAGGTGTGCATCATGAGTCTTACACAGATTCCATGGTTAGAGATTCAATTCTTAGGTTGGCTCCGGATAAGGAAGTTGGACAATGGGCCCTCCAGCTCCCGAAACGCTCTTTATCTGAAGTATTGAGTATTTCCCAGTTGTATGAAATTTCTCATGCGGCCGGTGCCCAAATTGACGAATACATGGACGTCAGTATTGTGCAATCTGATACCATGGCAGACAACACGTCTCTTTCGTATGATGATTGGCAAGTTGCTGCTGTGCATGTGCATCAACAATGAGTGGAGCAACCGCGTGTTAAACAGAAGCAACAGCAGCAGCTGCAGCAGCAAAATCAGGTACGTTCGGCGATTCCATCCTGTCCACGTTGCTTTATCAAAACACGAGAGGGTAGACTGTCCTCAACGCTAGGCCACATGTCACAGCTGTCATAAGAAAGGTCACATTACCTCAGTCTGCTAATCTAACAAGACGCCTACTGTTGTTGAAGATGATGACTGTTATGACTGTCAACTGTGTACTTTCCAATACTAGTAAGTTATATATAGATGTTCAGGTCCTTCACAAAAATATTCACATGCAGTAGACACAAATTCTGCTTTTACTCTCATACATTTCCACACATACTTGGAATTTGGTTCTCCACCGTTGTTTCCTGTTATGCGCTGTTTGCGGACATAAAACAGACAGGAAATTCCGATTATTGGCCAGTTTGAGGCGTCCACTTCTTACAAGTTGTTGTTTGTTCTCTCACCTTTTATGTTGTTAATGATGCATGAGTGGAAAACTTGTTTGGATATGATGCTTTAACTTTTTGGATTCTCCATTACAGATGATGTACATCTGGTATCTGATGATATTCCTTAAACTCGGTTAAACACATTGTGTACAGAATTTTCCTCAATTTTCTCTCCCGGCCCGGCCGCACTGTCAATTTTGAGCCACATGCAATGCTCAAACAGCCGGCCGGCTCGAAATTTTTCCTTGGCAGCACCCTTCCAGTGGCCTTATGTGACCCAGTCTAGGCAGAATGAGATAGGTTGGTGTCTTTGCGGGTTCTCCTATCAGTTACTTCTAGTGAATGGGCATCCCCCCTCGTTGTGGTTTGCAAACCCAATAACAAATTGCAGTTGTGTGGCGATTTCAAAAAGACCGCCAATGCCCAATGCCTTATTGATACTTATTTGTGGGCTGACAATTCTTCTCCAAAAATTGATTTATCGGAGGCATATCACCAACTGAATTTGGACGCAGATTCTAAAAAATTTCTTGTCTTAAACACAAGGCCTGTATCAGTACCAACAGTTATCGTTCGACGTTGCCAGCGTGCCGGCTATATTTCAGCAATTTTTAGAACAGCTGACGGCTTCTGTGCCTGGTTGTATAAACTATCAAGATGATAATCGTAGTTATGGGGGCTTCCACGGATGAGCATCTTGCTAATCTTCGCATGCTTTTCAAAGTTCTCCTGTCACCGGGGTTGAAGTGTAATCTCGCTAAATCTCAATTTTTTCAGTCTTCTATTGTTTTTCTGGGGTTTCAACTGTCATGTGACGGGATATGTCCCTTAAGTCAGCACCTAGATGCTACCGTGGCCCTCCCATGGCTGTCTAATGTTAAAGGCCTTAGGTATTTCTTGTCAAAATTGCCTACTATCATAAATTTCTTCCTTCCATGGCTGATGTGGCCCATCAATTGAATCAGCTGCTCCATAAGAACATTCCTTTCCACTGGACTGATGAATGCGAATGTGGCTTTGTCCACCTCAAAGATCAACTTCAGTCGGCGCCATGTCTAGTCATGTTTTGCCCGGGGTGGCAACTGGTGTTGGCCACGGACGCATTCCAATATGGTCTTGGGGGCTGTCCTTGCACACCAATATGACGATGGATCAGAGCGGCCTATTACCTATATTTCGAAGATGCTCAATGGCGTTATTCTCAGTTTGAAAGAGCCACTTGCCATAGTATATGCCTTAAAAAATTAGATGTTTTGTTGTACAGTTACAAGTTTCATCTCATCACCGACCATAAGCCTCTTGTCTTCCTGTTTCATCCTTCAGCATCACTTCTGCATAAGGCTGCACACAGGTTACAACTTTGGGCTTTATACTTGTCTCATATTCACTATGAGTTTCATTACCACCCCACGGCCCAGCACGCAAATGCTGATGTCTGACCGCAGCTGCCTATGGGTCCTGGCCCCATTTTCGACCATGTTGAGTTATGAGTTACTCTGTTTTCACGTGGATGAGAACGAATGTCGTGTAGTTGATGGTTTTCCAATTACAGGGGACCATGTTGCTCCTGCCACAGCTGATGACCCAGTTCTCTGTAAAGTGATTAGGTTCATTCAACAAAGGTGGCCTGACAGACCCTCTGGCAAGGAATCTGACCCTCTTCGTAAGTATTATGCCTTGCACCTGTGACTGTGTTTGTGACGGTGTGGTTCTCCTCTCTACAGACGGAGCGTTTCCACGGGTGGTGGTTCCTGCTTTTCTGCATCAATGTGTTCTTCGGCTGTTACATCAGGGACATTGGGGCGTTTTGCGCATGGTTGCCCTGTGTACCAAATGTGCTCAATAGTCAGCAGCCCCTTTCCTGTGGCCTGCCCCAGTGCGCCCGTTGGAACGGGTCCATGCCGATTTTGCCAGTCCTTTTCTTGGTGCCTACTGGTTTCTCGTCATTGACACTTATTCAATTTACCTTTTGTGGTTCGCTGTGCATCCTCTTCCACTGTGGCAACCACAAATGCTTTGGCAAAGATTTTCGCCCTCAAGGTTTACCCTCTACACTTGTCACCGACAAACGTTAGATGAAGAAGTTCCTCACTTAGTTTTCTACAGAAGATGCTTTACTTCACTTTCTAAGTTCTTGGGCTTGGGATTGATTTACACCCATGGGTGATCACAGCCCGGCCTAGCTCTGACATGGTTGTCAGCCACCCACATTGTTACATCTCCTTCACTCCCGACAGTCTTGGGCTGTTTATCAACCTCCTAACAAGTTCCAAGTAGGTGCCCCTGTTTGGGTATGGGGGTATGGCTCAAAGTGGATCAAAGGAACCATCAGTAAGTTTAGAGGTCATCGGTTGTGTGACATCCGTACTGATGAAGGAATGGTTGTTCGCCATTTTGACCAGATACATCAGCAGGCAGTGGACCTGCCATTGTCAATGTTGTCTCCACACAGGACTATTCATACTCCTTCAGAAGCCAATAGATACCATCTATGGGTCCCACCTTTACTGCTTACCACTCTGAGTACCCAACATAATCCTGCAGAAGGTGTGCTTCCATCACATGTGCTGACAGTGCTGGGAAGTGTGCCAGCATCACAGTTGCATGTACCAGAGGCTTTACAGCTGTCACCCCCCGTCATTCAGTCCTTGGAACATGTGCCTCCAGCAGAGAGCATGCTGACTTCTCCGCCACCTGCAGCCAATACTTCAGAGATGTCACCCATCATTCAGTCATGGGTTTGTGTTCCGTGCAATGGGGCACTTTCGCCATACGTTCGCATGGCACCACGTGACCTGGCCGCAACATGTACAATGTTTTTCAACAGATGTATGGTGTGGTCCCCATATGATAATGCTGAAGTATCTTTTACTTCTTTGCAAAATTCACATTGATCTCATTAAAGAAATAAACAGACTAAACAGCACTAAGGACTACACAAAAGGAGAAATGTCAACTTTGGGGGGGGGGGGGGGGGCAGAGGAGAGATGACATGCTTGTTGTGAAGTAAAAGTTTGCTCAGGCTACCATTGACTGTAGCTTGTGAGTTAACCGTCTTCCTAATGTGATATCCTCTCTCAGTAGCTGTTAAGAAACAAGTAGAAAATAACAAAAACCATCTGGATGTGAGCACAAAAATATCATTTAGGATTAGAAATTTCTGACATTAAAATTGTGAAATAGGATAGAAGCAGGTGCCTCCTCCACATCAGGCTAATTAACAGAACCACATCAGGCTAATTGACAGACTGTAATGCTTTGGAGTGACCCCAGCCTCATCATCATTACAACAGGCAGTGTTGGCATCATGGGAATTGTAGTATTGGTTCTACCAGCAGGTCTTGCCATGTGACTGCTTACCTTGCTTGCCCTATTGGTGACACAGATATTCTTTTAATGAATATAGGTTGAAGCATAGAATTGAAATTTGTATCAAGTCTGAGATTCGAACCAGGGTCTCCTGCTTACTAGGCAGCTGCGCTGTGCATTACACCACCCTAGTGATTTTGGACGCAACACTTTTATGGATTACTGTAGATAGTAGCCTTCACCAATACAAACTTTAATTCTGCCTCGGAAACATGTTTTATTTGATTCTTTAAAAATATCCATGTAAAATCATCAGAGATTGCTTGTCAATAACTACATTGTGTATTTTAATGAATTCACACATTCATCTGCCTATAATAATGTTGCTCAGTGCCCCAAAGTCAACATCATTATTTTGTCTTTGTCACACCCTTAGATTACTGTGGAATCTAACAAAGATTTTTGGTGTTGTTATGTGTCAGTTTTAACCCTTGTGCTAAAAAGTAACATTGTTTTCTGTTAACAGATGGATATAATCCCAGCTATTAAGAGACAAATAGAAAAGCTCGGTAAAAAAGATGATACGTATCGCAGAATTCAGCGGAAGAAATAAGAGGTCATTTGTTTAAAGCAATTACTCAAAATTTCCATTAATTTAATTGATATTAATTCGCCAACTTATATGGATGATGGTGCTCATTATTGAAAATACAATATTAAAAGCTTTGTGTGAACTGGACAATATATTGGTGTAAATATTTTATTTGGTGCTGCTTCATTGTATTGTGCCTATGAATAAGAGACTGATGTATGATTATTGTTTTGTATTGCTTACCATACTGTATTGTATGAATTTGTGATGAATATAAGAATAATTTTTTTGAAAGACTGACAGTTAAAAAGAAAAATATTGTACAAGAAGCTTTTGAATTTTCATTCTTAAGTAATTTTTAAAGTCCACATTCTCAATATTTTATCCTTCATAGAAGTCACCCTCTGATGAATGACTTCATCACAATTAAAATTTTATCATTTTTAAAAACAACAAGTAAGTAATATGAAATAATGTCACTGGATCACTGATTTCAAATAGTTTTCCCCCCTGTGCCAGTTACTGAGGGTGAACTCCTTACAGTGATCATGTTAATTGTTAAATACTTCCTTATTGTCAGTGAATACGTTGTCTTTAATGACCATACTTTCCACAGGATGTTATACCCTAATCGTCATCATCATCATCATCATCTTTTTTCTTTTTTAACTAATGGATTCTGGAAACACAGTTGCAAACAGTTTTATAATTACAGTATTTACCTTCATGACATTCCAAACATTGTATATCCTGTTTTTTGTTTCATTTTGATTTTTTATATAACCAAATTTATAGCAAGAAAGAAAGCAATAAACCTAAATTTAGGCCAGAATGGAGGCGAGAATCAAGGATGTGTTGTAACACAAATCCCCCCTAGCAGAGTTCTGAGAAGATTGTATCTTCCCTCAAACTATCGCACATATGGTATATAATAGAAGCAGTTTTGGAAGGTTAAAGTGCAAGTGATGTATAATAGGAGAAGGTGTAGGAGTTTTAAGAATGTGATTAAAAAAGACGTGTAATATAATGTAAAGTATGAAAACAAAACTGAAGCTGTACATTCAGATGTTACATCAGTCTAATCAGGTCAGTGGTGTAATTGAACAGTTGACTATCCAGGCCAAACACCTGTGGTAATGGGAACAGTGCTACCATGTTACATGCACAGGAACACCTTGTTCTCTCAGTGGCCTGATGAAATGAGAATGCAGCCAGTCCCATTATCAAACTTGGACGCATCGACCTGAAGTGGAAGGTTCTTAATGCTCCATTAACCAATAAAAACAGCAGAATGTGCAGCAAGAAGAGGTAGTAAAGGATCAATGGACAGCCCATTATGGTCAAGAAGAAATATTTATTGTGTAGTTCAATAGGTTAGAGTAAAGCCATGGTAAAATGCCAGCAAAATATGAGAGTTGCAATTATGTTGTTTGGGTGTACTGTATTGTCTTTTTGTATAATGTGGCATTGTACTCGTAGCAGTGGAAATGTGAAGTCATCAAGAGAGGTCTCATCACCAATTCAGGTCTCTTGTGTTAGCTGTAGAACCATCAGCAACTGTCTCAGAAACAAAAAGTGATGAAACTGAAAAATCCAACTTTTGCAAGAAGAGAAGGAAGACATCCAGATTTTTATTAGTGCATGACTCAGGGTGGGCTTGTGAGGCACCTGTAGATGGGAAAGGAGTTTATACAGTGCTGGTGGGTTAGGATAGTGCCTGTAGCTGAAAGGATATTATTGTTATGTTTTGCACTTCCACTAGAATAGTGCACGTGACTAAGGAGAATATTTTTTATGGCACAGGTGAGCTGGTATCGGTGCTCAGTGAGCTTATGAAGCTAGTTCACTTGATCAAAACTTTTAGTGGGAGTGGGAGGATTCAGAGAGCTAGTAAAAATAAAAGTGCAAGAAGTTACAATAAATATGGTAGATTCCCAGATCATGAGTCTTGAAGTGCCACCAGAACAAGGTTACCATGGATCTAGTTTAATTTTGTAGTGTTGCAGGTAATGTCTACATTTAGTTCATGGAGTGTAAGGACAGTAAGCTTAATAGAAATGTCAATAAATAACAGGTCAGTCCATGAACTACACTGGTCAAAACAAAGGGATTAGTTGAGATATCTAGGTTCTGAAGTACTATCATCAGCAGAATGAACTAAAATGGTTTGATGTCTTTCTGTCGGTTCTACAGAGTGGAAAACAACATTACAGCAATGGAGATAGTGGTAATAAAAGAAAGTTGCTGCAGAGGGGTTAGGTGTTTACTCTACCAAACAAATGATACCAGGAGTTGAGTTAAGATAATGTAGTGAGCGGGTAATGCAATGTGACTTAAGACTCAGAGGAAGGTGGCTGCAACTATTTAGAACACCCCAAAGTGTAATTTCGAGGTCCTAGACACAATTTCAGACTACAGGAACCGTTATATCTGGCATTATATAAGGAGGCACTTCCATGCATAGAGGCGGAGCGATAGGGAAAGCTGGAGGGGAGGAGCTACAGCCGAGACCAACAGTTGTGCCTGCAGGAGAAGCATTGTGTAACTCGCAGTCAGCCATGCGCCTACAGAATGAACATTATTGCGGTAATGGAAGGGGATGCGCAGAACGGCTAAAAACTGAGTCAACTTCGTAGCTGTCGCCGACTATAAGGGGGCTAAGCCAAGGTCCTCTATGGTTAACATCAGCAAGAGATGACAGTTATGTCCCGTTAACAGCCCTTCAAGACAGGAGGCAGAATGCAACTCAGCTGCAAAGCACCCTCCAGGCAGCAACAGGATGCTCAATATCAACACAGTCTGACATCACCTTCAGGAATGTGGCCTCTATGCATGGAGGCTTATGGTGTGTGTGCCACTAAAACCACGACACTGTTTAGCCTGCAGACACTGGGCAAAGAAACATAAGGATTGTAGTCATAACAAATAGCACGGTGTTCTGTTCACAGATGAGTCAAGATTTAGTGTTCAGCTGATCCATCGTTGTTTCCTCATCTGGAGAGAACGTGGAACTGGGAACAATCCTGCTTATGTGCAGGAAACATCACCATGCATGGGTGATAGTTTTCCGGGTCTATCCCAGAAATGCGGGATTTTCTAATTATGTATCCGGATAGTTCCGGGTTTGCGTAGAGGCTCTTAGCTGTGTAAAAAATTTCCCAGGAAATCAGTAATTTTCAATAGACAGAACAAATGTTCTTGTGTTTTCTTATTCCTCTATGTATAGCTGCAGCATGCGATCTATAATGTATTCATCTGCCTTTCAGCTCAACCTACGTGGGCGACAAGAGAGCGGCGACAGCTAAAAGCAACAAATTGCAACCGCATGTACTGCTATGAGTCTGTCGTACGTGGGCGACATTTATAGAGCTACGCAACAATGAGCGATGTTCCAGCAAAGGAACCACTGGACAGACAGTTTGTACAAAATTTAATGAAAAGTTGGTCATTTTACCAATCGACACTACACAAAGCCAAGTCATCAGATTCATCGAGGCCTAGTTCTAATGGATACAGTATAAACCATCCAGTTCTAAAATATATTGCTCTGCTGGCAAAACTAAATTAAACTCTACACGTGAATTTGTGCTATCTACAATTTCTTCTTCATTCTTTGTGCGAGCTACTTTCATTGACCCACAGCCTTATACAAACATAGAAAATTATGGGAAACGAAAAAATATAGAATTTTCAGAAATAAAAGGAAAACAAATGAAAATCGGAAACTTTTTCAGAAAAAGTAATTTTCTTACAGCTTTCACCATGCTTCATTGTCAAAACAACACTATGAGTATCCCTACTAATCAACCTACTGATTTTATATGAAAAAATTTATTTGCTAAATTAAAATTCAAGACCTTTTAGCTTGCATGTAATTGTACTGTATGATTGAGTTTGAAAACACAGTAGGCCCAGTTTAAATTTTACGTTATCTTGTACTATAAATGATAGTCAAAATTTCAGGGATTTTAATAAAGCACCACAATCACCCCTGACCATGTCACGGTGTTAGATGAATGCTGTGGGCAGAAGTCAGTATTGGTGAACTTACAGATCTCTCTGTCATTCAGAATGGTACTTTGACTGCTCAGAGGTATAAAGGCGAGATCCTTTGACATTTCGTTGTGCCATATGCTTTAAGTTGTGAAAAGAAGGGACTGGGAGAGTGAGCAGAATAAAAACTAAACTGTAAGAAATTCACACTGAATAAACAATGTTTATATCAGAACACATCAGAACATGCCGATTATAATGTTTTGGAATGTTAAATATGACACACCCATTTTTCTCATGTAGTCATTGGGCAACAAAAGATTTAAATCCTCTGAGTTCTATTGTTGTAATCACTTGACGTTGCTTTCTCTATGGCATAACGTAAGTTGCCTTCTGCTTTTGTACAGTACCTTTTTACATATATAACATTCTGTCTTGTACCATGTAATTCTTGTAAAGTTATTGTTACACATTATATGCAGGTCTGTGACACTTGAAAATGGCCTAACATAGAGGCCGAAACCGGTAGTGTGGGCTTAAATAAAGCACCAATAAATGCAACTGGAGCTGGAGTTTCATTAAAATTTGAACCACAGTTGCGGCAACAGCAAGCCTCCAGTAATGGAGAAACTAATAATTGGACTGCCCAGCCAGGCAAGAAAAGCTGTCTTCACCTACAAGAAACTGCAGATAAGACTATCTTCTATTATTGCTAATTTAAAATTTAACAAGACTTGTTTACGACTTAATATTACCCCTAACTATGTAAATGTTAGGATTAACTCAGGCTCAAATGCAGCTCGCTTAACAAAACGTCAATTTGAAAAACTGTGGATAAAAAACGAAATCCTGGACTTTTATAAGAAAAAGGAGCTTTTGAATTTAAACTTGTACAACACTCACTTAATGCTATCCAAATTTTTATCTCCTTTGCAATTTGATCAGGTGCACAAATACATAAGAGTGGGAGTGCTTAGACAACAAAGGGAGCTGGAGGTTAGGCATAAAAAGAAACTAGACAGACTTTTCGCATCTCAAAATCAGGCGGTAATCATCAAGAAGAATAGCGAAAACAGCTTTGAATTCTACGACAGAGTAATTAACAACACCACAATTGAATTCTGTAGGAATGAACAGGCACTTTTAAATAAAGGTTTAAAGTTCATTCCTGAACCCATTATGGGAAAGAAACAAATAAAAGATTTATTGGCTCATGCCAAATTGGCAATAGGTACTGTTAAGGTTAATAAAACTGAACAAGCAAGATTAGCCGTAGGGGTCAACAAAATTCTAAGTGAGGCTGCGTACCGACCTACAAAACACCTTTCGAACTTTCTGTATGTCGTGGCTTCAATCAGAAACTAAAACATCACAACGCCTTAATAACCAAGGCAGATAAGGCAAATACCTTGGTTATCACATACACACGCGATTATGTGGAGAAAGCAGAAAAGTTCTTTTTGGAAAATAATATTACAGAAATAAATTACAACCCAACAAACAAGCTTCAGGCAGAGATCAGGAAAGCTATAGATAGGAACTGTTTTATATTCAGGGACAAAAAAGAAAAAGACAGCTTAAAAATAATGCATCCTAGAACTCCTTCATTACGTTTACAAATCAAGACCCACAAGAATAATGCGCCTAGGCCAATTGTTAACGCTATCAACAAACCTAGTTATTTACTGGAGAAAAAACTAAATAAACTACTGAGAGAACATTACACCTTTGAAAATAATTACTCTGTAAAAAACAGTTACGAACTTGTGGAAACAGTTAGACACATCTCAATCCCAGCCAACGCTAGGCTCGCCTCGCTCGACATAGCAAACATGTATACTAACATACCTATAAACGAAACAATAACAGTAATTAAAAATAATTTGCTGATGCACAAGAAACTTCCTCTCGGGGAAATCATTGAAATGATTGAGCTGCTGGAAATATCACTAAAGTACAACTACTTTATATTTCATGACAAAATCTACACACAGAAAGACAGACCAGCAATGGGATCTCCCTTGGCAGGTACACTGGCAGATATTTTCGTCAACCACTTAGAAAACAAATTTTTTAATTACCATCCTGAAATTAACGCTAAAATAGTGTACTATAAACGGCATGTTGACGATATTCTCGTCTTATTCTTTGGCTCCCAACAAGAAATAGACCAATTTGTAAACGCTTTTAGCGAAATGCACAATAACATCTCATTTGCCGTTGAGCATCAACAGGACAACAATATTAAATTTTTAGATCTTTCCATCAGCATGGTTCAAAACAAACACACCTTTGGTATTTACCACAAACCAACATCTTCTGACGTCATAATCCCGGCTGCATCTTGCCATCCTGCTCAATATAAAAAGGCTTATTTCCGTTCAACAGTACGTAGACTCCTCAAACTGCCACTACAAGATAATGAAATAAAAAAGGAACTTAACTGGCTCCGAAATATAGCACGGAATAACGGCTATCATAGCATGATCGTAGACGAGATTTTTACCGTGGCCAAATCCAACAAAAACCAAGTGAGCCAAAATATGGAACCAGGTAAGAAACACTTTGTTTCATTCCCCTTCAGTGGTCAGGCCTCATATAAACTAAGTAATTTGTTTAAAAATTGTAACGTGCAAATTGCATACAAATCACTTCTGCGTCTTTTAATACCTGACATAAATACAACGCAGGACATATATCAAAACGGTGGCATATACAAAATTCACTGCTCTGACTGTAATGCATACTACATCGGGCAAACAGGACGCAACTTCAAAACGCGTTACAAGGAACACACAGAACTCGGCAGAAAAAACGCTGAAAGCAAATCCACCTTCGCTGCTCACCTTATACGCAACAGTCACAAGGTAGACAGTATCGAAAACAACCTGACAATACTCCATACAATGAGGAAAGGCTATTTCATGGATTTTTATGAAGACGTTGCTATATACACTCACCTAAAAAAGTCCAAGAAAGACACGCTTAACGAGCAATGCACTTTAAAGAATACTAATTTCTTAGATATCTGCCGCCCAGTAATTGACAAAGTTTTTTAGAAATGCTCCGCAAGTTCGTGGCTGTTTTCAAAACATATACTACTGTTTGTAAAAAAGTACAATGTAAGCAATTAACGACGCGTCCAAACAGCTCTAGAGCCCACACCAGCGTTCAAATTTCGCTCGCTAGAGGCCGCCCCTCAACTATCGGCTTGGACGCCTGGTTTGTTGCAATCATTTTACATCCTAAGAATTTTTGTACCTTATTTAAACAATACATCCAATTTTAATGTAAACTAAATTGAATACAATTGGCCTTAAGCTAAATTATTATACTTCCTGTATCAAAATTTTAAATTGATGACACGCCCACCTTTCACATAGCCTCATTGGCCGCTAAATGTTCTGTTTTGTATCCTAACTGACATTTATAATATTTTACTATTGACCTTTACATTTTATCAACTAATGTTTAGAATTTCATGCTTGCAATGATGTAATGTTTATATCAGAACATGCCGATTATAATGTTTTGGAATGTTTAATACAACACGCCCATTTTTCTCATGTCGTCATTGGGCAACAAAAGTTTTAAATCCTCTGAGTACTATTGTTGTAATCACTTGACATTGCTTTCTCTATGGCATAACGTAAGTTTCCTTCTGCTTTTGTACAGTACCTTTTTACATATATAACATTCTGTCTTGTACCATGTAATTCTTGTAAAGTTATTGTTACACATTATATGCAGTCACACTTGAAAATGGCCTAACAGAGGCCGAAACCGGTAGTGTGGGCTTAAATAAAGCACCAATAAATGCAACTGGAGCTGGAGTTTCATTAAAAAAAAAAAAGTTGTTTGACTATTCCACCACAAACAGAATGCACCCCATGAACTCCGTAACCCCACTTTTTCCATTTGCATTGATGTTGTTGTGCTTTTGAAGGTGAAACAAGCATGAGTGTCTCATCTGTTGTGTGTGCTCGGCAAATATTTGAGCATTGCCATTATATACCCTCTGTGTAATCCCATCCATCCTGTCTGATAACGTTAAAATTTGGGTTAATTTATTTCTTTGCTCATAGCATTTCATTTAAGTAACTATTAATTTTCTTTACTTCCTATTCGCTACCTAGAATTTTTAATTTTGGACCTGTCTATCCCCCACTCCTTATACCTGTTTACCATTAACTTAGCATTCTACTCCTAGTAACTCCTGAATGATGTTTTTCAATAAGCTCTTTTCTGCTTATTGCCCTGTTTGCAATCTTTGAAACTCTCAGGCTTTTAAATCTTGGTCCATGCAGTTCTCAAACACGGTCTATCCTTCTCATCACATCCAGTAATGCTCTCTACATTGAGGTTTTGAGTGACTAATCAATCCATCCCTCTGTCCTTCTGACAGAGGAAGCCACTATAAGCTTGCATATTTTCCTATCTTTTTCCTGTGTGTTTTCTCCAGATATCCCTTGACAAGTAGCTTTTTTTATCTAGAAAATTATCTCCCCAGGGGGCTCATGGTTCTTTCATGAGTATGTGCATGACGAGCAAAGGGCCCCGAGTTAATGGAGTCTTCCTTCCTTCTTTCCCTCCTGGACTGCATTTCCTTTCCTATCTTCATTCCTCCCCCTCCTCTCTGGGGGGTTTGGTCCATCTGACCCAAACAACCAACCAACCAATCAGGAAAATTATACATTCATTGACATAAATTAATGCTCATTTTGTTTTCTTCTTATAGGATTGAATACAAAATCTGTCTGTGCAAGTTTCAGAGTTAGACAGTAATTTGGAAAGCAATTAATATTCTCAATCTTGAAAAGATGAAATGTGAGGAATGTGGTATGCAACTGACTTTGTCTAATTCTCATGAAGACTGCAATTTTTCTAGTTAATTTGTTGACTTTCATTTGAATGGTATTAGCATTTTCAAAGTAATAAAAAATAAACAATAACTCTGACACCAGAAGAGGCAACTGTGGTTCAGACAAGGACAATAGAACAAGTATACCTTCTAAGTGAAAGAAAGCATTACAACAGCTTTCACTGACAATGAATGGATGAATTTTTGGTTATCGAATGAGAGAGAAAATTTTAAATTGAGTTGCTTGCAAAATTTGATGTATTTTGTAAAATATGTACAAGAAATTATTTCATGAAAAAAGAAATATATGCTAAAATGAAACTTGGAAAAGACTGAATGGAAAATTAGTCAAAATATTTAGAATTTCTTATCAGAGACAATGTACAGTTAAAATGTGGAAATCCGAAAATGGGATCACCCAGTCACAAGAGCAATAGACATAGGTAATTACCAGTCTTTTTTAAACCGGTTAAGTAGAGTTAGCAGATCATTCAGAATAAGTTGTCACAAAATGTCAAAGTCTAGATTAGTCAGCATATGAAAATCTAAAAAAAAAAGGGAAAATTACTTTAAATGAAAACATTTTGGTTTAGGCTTTTCTGTGACTGTGTTATGAAGTTTGGTAACAGAAATACATTTTCTTTTAATCGTCACTTTGTTCACTTTTCCCACAATGGGTTTCAAGGGTTTAAACCCTCATCATGAGATGGAATTTTATATTATATTGTTTACATGTGGGTTGTATGGCAGTATAATATAAAATTCCACCTGATAATGTGGGTTTATACCCTTGAAATTCGTTGTGGGGAAAAACAAGCAAAGTGACTGGTAACAGAAATACCTGGTCTTTTATCAATGGGAAAATTATTTGCACATTTTGTTCAAAATTTCTTTTACCAGTTGCCAAAAGTATTTAGTTGCTATCCTTGGATTATTGGCCTGAATACAATGACATCTAGGTTTTTCAGGAGGCTCATGAAAAGAAATTGGCACTATGTGGGTTCACCAGAAAACCTAAAATAATTAGCTAATCATTTTACAGAACAATTTCAGATTGCTCCATGCCATTACAGAGAACGTGATTTTCCACACGGAAAGCTTTTGACTGTTTCAGGATTGTATCACAGTTTCATTAGAATATTAGTGAGGTGACATTGTACAAACTCCACTTCGTTGTGTACAAAGAAGCAAATTTTAATATTGTAGTCAGAGAAATGTAAGTATTATTCAAATTTGTCACTGATTAGTGACTGATGTTTTGGTGATGGTAACTTCTAATGGCTATAAATAAAATCAGGTGGCTAAACCAATGACCACATCTAAAATCTTGTACAATTATACCATGAAATACTTTGTGAAAATTGACATGAACATTACACATGCAAGAAAGTAAAAAGTACAGTACACATAGAGATGGTTGAAACATTTCTAGGCTATTCAAACTGTAGCCAGGTTTTATAAAAACTGAGCTACAAAATTTGAAATTATTTAAAACAAAATTCATCTGTGTAACTATATCAGCTGTAGATCCTTTATAATAAATGAAGATGTTTTAAATCAGTCACCAAATAAAAATATAAAAGACTGAACTGCACAGCATACTTGCAGTGAGACACAGTCACAACTCCCAAAATCCGTTGTCTCCGAGTTATCGAGCATGCATGCTGCCCTGGGTTCACTGATGACTCACAAAACTCTGCTGACTTACACATCTACAGAGGCAGCCTGCTGGCAAATCAGAGAGGTGGGGTCTGCACATTAGTGGCAAACAATGGGCCTCAGATGGACAGGCTGGATCCATCAGAGATGCATGGGTTTCTGACCCAGTGCACGGAAATCTCATCACAACCACAGTCATCAGTCGGTGACAATATACTCATGAACTGAGACTGTGGCAATCAATATTATGCAACAGATAATGTTTGTGAATACTTCTGGGTTCCATTTAAATTACTCCTCACTCTTCCCAGCCTCTTGTCACCAGCTGCTTGGCTAGTACTGAGTAGCATTGGCAGCAATAACAGCAAGCTGAGGCAATTGGTGACGAAAGAAGAGGCTGTAGGAAGAATGGAATATGGGGGGGAAGGGGGTAAATGACTCCCAGTAGCTATTTGTCTGCCCAGCCAGCAATAGTGGCAGCTCGCTAAAAGATAACAACAACAATAATAATAATATATTTGCCTTTAAGTGCTCCTTTCTGGAACTACGTTAGGAATGGCTGTAAAGGAGAATAAGTACTCTGGAGGAGTTTAAGGACAAGCAATTCATCATACTAGTTTCTACTTTCTTTCTCAGCACCTTTTAAATAAAAGTAAAGCAGTCAAAATTCTGAAGATTGGTTTCAATATCACAGGGCTTTACTAGGGATGTTTCTGTTTGGAGGTGGTATTCCGTTACCTTCCTCCAATCTTTGAATTGACATTCCCAGCCAGTTACAGGTGGACCTACAGTAAAAAGTGGATTCCAAAACATGGTGCAATTTGGCATTTTTCACATCATTGTCAGAGGTGAAAGAAGTGAAAAGTGACAAATAAAAATCCTGGGTCTGAGCAGGTACTGAACCCCTGACCTTTGGATTCATAGTCTGGCACTCTACCACCGAGTAACACCATTAACTTTTACACTTGATATATTTCTAGCAGCCACAAGGAAGATGATGTGTTAAATACGCAATATAGAATATAAATATCAGTGTATTTTATCCTTGATATTGATATTATATGTTACAGTCTGCACCCATTTAACACATCAACATCCATGAGGCTGCTAGCAGCCCCAACATAAAATTACGACCAGACATACTATTCTGCCTTAAGCTTGGGGTGAAACATTAAACACTATGTAGGGTGCAGTAATATTAATCTTTATTACTTCTTCAAGACTCCATTGGTTGGAAATAAATAATTATAATAGCAACAAAATTGGTTTATTGCCAATAAAAATAAGATTACATTAATAGAGTGCAATTATTGCTCTTAAATAAGGTTTTGCCACAGTAACATGTTTTGTGTTTATGGACGGAATCAGTTTTAGCTCATATTTTGTACTCTTTCAACTATACTCCAATTTCTGACACTAATTACAAGATGGAGATTAGTATTTATAACAAATTATTTGTTTATATCCAGAGATCAATAGAAATTGCGACAAAACTTGTCTGCTCACAATGTTTCAAGGACGGAATCATTATATCACAATAAAATGTCTAAGGCAATATAAATAAGCAGATAAAATCAGCTACACAATACAGCACATTATCTGATAAATATGTGATGTGCATCAATGTGATGTGTGTAGGTTTAGTAAACACAGCACTGCATCATAAAATCTTGATTGTTTTCCACCTGAGCAATCTGTTGGACGGATTAAGTTTGAAATAGAAATATTCTTCTGGTTGCACTTCATTACAGCTGCACAGATGCATGACACAAAGGGCAGCTTTGCCGTACAATCATATCTTGTTCTGATGCACAATGCTTGTCTACAGTGTGGACTTGTGGTGTATGCATGTCCAAGAGTGGCCTTCCAGTAGCAATACAACTTGGAAACTTAGTTCCACAACTTGGACACATTCTAAACCTGTAACAGAAAATTGTAATTTAATGATATTAGTGCAAATATAATAATCATAATAAAAGTACAAAGAAATTTGTCTGTTTTCAAATTTGTTCATAGTGCACAAATGTCAGTGGCAGACTACTCATCAGTAGAGAAATGTGGATATTAGAACATTATTGGTACAGTAACTATCATCGGTCCTTACCATTTGAGTTATTCATGTAAAATGACATGAGATAAATGCATGTTCAGAATGCATTATGCAATATGTGCCTTCATTTGAGCTACATTCATAATTGGAGTAATGAACACATCATCTTTCAGATAACCTGACAGCCAGAACTCATACATACTAAGATCGTGTGATCTGTATGATTCATCTGCCTGAAAAAATATGCTCCTAAGATGAATGATGCAACTCACAACACAGTCACCTTTGCACCATAAAACGATATTGGTTGATTTTCTATTCCCATATTCTGCATATTGACAAGCCCTTGGATATATAAATGGGTTTAGTCTGACGACAGAAACAACTCCTGAACATGGTTGATTTTGTTATGGACAGCAGTGTGTTTGCAGGCTTGTCTATCATTTGAGCAATACCTTGTGTGTTCGTTTGTTTGCATACTACTGCTCGACCCCTCCTGCAATGCTGTGGATATATGTCCAAATGAAGGCAGATCAACTGCTTTCCTAGCTTTGCCATATTGCGCTTCAAAAGAATAGATATTTTGCTTTCCTAGCTATGCCATATTGTGCTTCAAAAGAATAGATCTTTCTGAATAATGTAATCATTTTCTCCAGACCCTTATCAGACCAATGCCTGTTTTCTTACCTTTGTCAGTAACTAAACAAAAGTTCTGAACACTCACACTGTCACCATTCTTGTCAAAGAACTTCACCAGCAGCAGCCTACAAAACGTTATGGAGAAAGCCACATTGGGTACCTCAGACACCAACTAATGAATCTGCAAGCATGCATATTCTGATGTCTACAGTGCTGGCAAGTGGGCTAATATCTTATTTTGTGCTCTCCCTCCTTTTTTTATGTTTCTGTCTGCCTAGAGGTGTTAATAATATGGTGTTTAAATCAGACTTCATTCTGAGCAGCGATTCTCTTTCTACAGCATTTTGAAACTATAACTAGGGACATTTTGTATATGAGATCTAATTTTTAAGGATGTCCGCACTGATAGAAAAATGATTCCCCAAGTATAAAGAGCAACTAAAACAAATAGAAAAAGATATACACACATCAATAAAAGTGTTGCATCGCCTTGTTTCCAAGGTCTCATGTATATTGCATCAAGAACAAAGTTCCTTAGATTGCCCACCCCACAACCCTGCACAAAGATATAAACAACCATGCGTAAACAGCGCTAATGCAATGGAGTATGTGAGACGGCCAACCAGTTCCAGAAAGAAGTTCACTGCTTGTGTTGACTATACACCTAGTTCTATCATGCTTAGAAGGACAATTTCAGTTTGATCATATCCACATTGTTCCTTTGGTCAGGAGGGACTCTCATCAGGGAAGTTTTCAGTAGTGAACCAAAGCGATGTTCTTGGAGCACAGAAGAGGTACAGAAGTTCTTACCATGACATGTATGTTGCTAATGCCTACTGTGAGCTGTGTTGGAAAGCTAAGATGGTCCAGCTGATTTTTGTAGATAATAGGTAATAGTGATGTTCTGGTTTCAAATGTTTGATTTTAACATAACAGACTTTTTGCTTTGATATTGGTTGGCTTTGGCAACTCGCAATCAAACTGTTTCCTCTCAACGTAATCTTTATCTGTCTTGCTACAGATCAACCTGTTACCGAAGTCATCCAGGCCTCAACCTACAATAACTTCTCTTTTTTTCCCATACCGTACAGTTCCTACCTCTCTATCCCAAACCTCAACTATTTTGAGTGGTGCGTGAACGTGCGATCGAATGTGTGTGTGTGTGTGTGTGTGTGTGTGTGTGGTCTTGTGTACTTTCAGTGTGCACGCATTTTATTTAATTGTTTTATTTTTCTTTCCTCACCTGCCATCCCACTCAATTCCTAAGCTGCATCTCATTATTCCCATCTAACCCATTCCTACTACCGTGACGTAACCTTCCTATCCCCTCCCCTACTGTCCCCGATTTACTCGCCGCAGAGCGTGATTCGAAGTGTGGCAGCCAGAGGTGATGGTTGTATGACTTTGTTGTGTGCCTGTGTGATTGCATGAGTGTTCTCTTTTCTGAAGAAGGCCATGGCCGATAGCTGAAAGTATTGTATGTGTGTGTGTTTTGTATGTGCCTGTCGCAGCTTGTCGCCATGTCTTTTCCGATGAGTTGTAAACTGTCCTTACTATATTATTAATTCCAACCTGGACTTTCCATTATTCTATGTTACCATAACAATTTGATCAAATTTTATATTTTCTCCCGCAAAAACTAGCAAGGATGCCAATATTTGCAATAAATCACAATGATGATGGCCCATTCTAGAATTTAGCCGATTATTTTGTTAATCATCAAAAATCAATCATAATGTATAATTTAACAACTTTTAAAATAAGTAGGCTACTTTGAGAGGAAAAAGAAATGGGTAAACTGTGACTGTACTACAGCTTTCCCAGTATCTACAGAATTTAAAAAATGAAATCTTGAAGTGTCCATGAAATCCTACTGTTAATTACAAGATTAAAAATTTTGAACATTCAATACTGTATATTTAAATTTACAACTATTAATGAAGAAATATTTCAGTCATGGCCAATGGTAAAAAATTTACAATTAAATTTAAGATTTCAACTAAGGTAGTAGAATCAAAAGTGATTATGCAATAATGGTTCAGTTTTTACCTTTGAGCTGCTACCACTTCGTTTTCCACCAAGCTGGATGTTAACTTTATCTCTAAGTGCTTTAAATCCAGAATCGACAAGTCCTTCAGCTGTTCTTGGGAAATAGTAATCTTCTGGTTTGCTCTTATCATATCCAAATATTTTAACATTTGGGAATCCTCGCACACCATATTGGGAACTTAAAGACTTGTGCTCATCTGCATTCACTGCTCCTACTTTAATAACACCCTAGAATAAAACAAATACAATATTTTAAACATCACTGTGTCTCAGCAACAGTTATAGGATAGCAAATTAATAATCAGCCAACCAGTTGCAATAATTGTTTAATAAAATTGCCCACGGTTTTGATGGATCTAAATACGTCTTCTTCAGAAATACATGTATACCTACTATAAACATTGTGACATAATAAATTACAAATTCATAATTGCTTTGCCTGAAATATGCGCCATACCAAGCCTAGTGTCTAAAACATTCTGAAATACAAATCAGAATAAAACTAACTAACTACACTTGCATACCACAGGAAGGGACATTCCTATGATCTAAGGAATGTGGTTTAGACTGAAAGACGCATCAGTGCATCTTCAGTCATTCACGGTTACTGGTTTGAAGCAAGAAGTGTGCATACCAGGACTGGAGGCACATGTGTAACTTTCAGTGGGTTGAGTAGCTATTGCCAGAAAATACATTGAATTTATAACTGTCAGTAAATAAAATATTTTGAGAAAAAGAGGGTGAGAAGGTTGAGGGAAGCTGTGGAAACAAATATTACAAAGGTCAATCGTAAAAATATACTGACTAACAAATACTGTTGAAATACTTTGTGTAAACGAACAATAATAATAGAATTTTGTACCTCTCAGATGAATAAAAATAAACTGGATTAGTATGTGGCTTATAGTGTGGTGATGCAAATGAGATAAAATGGCTGTCATGTCAGTTACAAAGGAAAATTACAAATGTAAGCAGGTTTTACATTTTTTCAGGAAATGAACAAATCGCAAAGGCTACCGGTAACTAAGATTTCGTGAGCAGTAGGGGTTTGAAGCCTTCAAAATATTGTTTACAGACAAGATTTAACTGATAAATTAATAAATTGCCATCCTTGAGTTCTAGATGTTTAAAGATCAAGTTCTTCCCAAAGATCAAGTTTTCGCACTTCTCTGTGTAAAATGATAGTGTCTTCTAACATTTTCGGAGTGTGGTTGGCAAACAGTAAGTGTTCTCAAATGTAGAGTTGTGTGTGTTTGCTCCTTTCTTTCCTAATAAGTGCTCTTTGTATCTTGTCTTCACGGCTCTGCCTGTTTGGCCAATGTTGTAACAAGGACAGTTATCACATATTAATTTATAGACTCTTTAACTAGAAAACCAACCACCCGTATTTTTCACTGTGTGCAACAATTTTCTCTTTAGAGTGTTGTCTGTAGAAAAATAGTACAGTTGAAATTTTTCATTAGAAGATGCTTTATTCTGTAGGAAATATTTCCCAAGAAAGGAATGGATATGAATATGTCTATTTTTGCTGTCACTTTAAGAACTGTTGAGCAATGTCAAGTATTTTGGAGTGGTTTTCTTCCTCAAAATGGGATCTACCAAACCCTGGCCATACCCATTGTTGACTGCAATGGATCTTATCACAATTCGTTTTCTTGGTTGGCAGGTAAAAAAGGGGTGGTTACCATATGGTGTGGGCTTCTGGATGCATTGAGTCTGCATGGATAATGTTGTCCAAGTAGGTTTCATTGCGGAATATGTTAAAATTGAATGAATTGTTTAGTACTGAAATGGTTAAATCCAGAAAATTCAGTTCCCCTTTCTCATTTTGAAGTTCTTTTGTAAAAGAAATTGTTTCATGGAAACTATTGAATGGTTTGAAAAGAAGATCTAACTTGTGATCATTACCGTCAACAGCAATGATATTGTCAACATATCATGCATAAAGCCGAATTGTTTGACGTCATTCAGAACTGGAATTTAAAAATTGTTTCAAGAGCGTTAATACAGACAGTATACATGCATATAGTTGAAAGTACTTCTAAATTGTATCTTAGTATGACACACAGTTCATGAGATATGAATACAAGCAGTAACGCTCATGGAAAATCACTCCTTCCTGCACCAAGTTTTTAATCTTTTACTCCTTTATTACTAACTGTATTCCCAAGAGACGTACGACCCTTATACAAATGAATATATACACGAAAAATGGCAGGAATAAATACCCAGGCAACACCGGGTTTTCAGCTAGAACCACTATGACCAAGACACAAAGATGTATAAGGAGACTCAACAGTTAATCTATTCATTTTTTATTTATTAAAAACCATTTTGAAGTATTAATTAAAAATCTTTGGTAAATTCCCAAGCAATATAACATTCCAGGATGGGAGGACCACTAAGCATTAATATTGCACCCTCCCAAAGAAAGGACCCAAGTTACATAAAAGAAAACACTTGCACCTGGTGGTCAAACAATCTCAGATGGGGTCTCCCAGTCATTAATGCCATACAATAATTTAATTTTACAATAATGAAGCCATGTCAAAACCATTCTATATCAGCAGAAATTGTCACATTGCCTGTCATCTGCAGGAAGGCAAAAAGTAAAAATACAGAATACACAGAAAATTTCTATATTATCTAGTTTTAAAAAGCCAAAACTGAACATTGGGTCTTAGGTTTACGTTATACCTCATTGCTCATCCAACAGAAATACCACAATCCATGTTACCAATTAGAGTGCAATTAACATGTTAATTAGTGCATTGCATTGACATAAATAACAGTAGCAACTGCAATGGCACTGAAGAGTGACTTTCATAATAATTTATCATTCAATAAGTCATGATCTGCCATGGCTCTGGCTAGAACTACATAAAGGATTTGGAAATTTAAAGAGCTATTTCTGGAATGCTAAAGAGTTTCAAACCATTACACAAACATTTCAAAATTAATAATGCCTGTGGAACAACAGAACACAATAAAGTTGATATTTTAAGAAAATAATGCCCATTTGCTCAGGGAACATTTATGAGGAGAATGTTTGGCAGTAAAAATGGGGGAAAAATTGGTAATTTCAATCTGATTGTGAGTGGAACATTATTTCTAGTATATCACAAAAGGATTGCACAATACCTCTACAAAACATGAGAAAATGACACTGATGTAGAGTATACAGCTGTTAAGGCGCATGCGTGCACATGCACACAACTGTTGCTATAATCAAATGCCTACTGTAGGCTACTTCTGTTTTTAGGATGCTTGAGTGTGCACATCATGTTAAACATGTTAAGCACAGGGGCCAGAAAAAAGTAATGAATCAACCAACAGAAAATGCGAAAAATCTGATATGCACATCTCTACAACTCTATAACCTCCATTCATTAATGACGATCATGTACTAGTGAACAGTGTATGCTTCTAAAGCAGATGCCTAAAAATGGAAGAAAGAAACTGTGTTAAAAACAAGGTGAAAAGAAGAAATGCATGGCTTCTGAGGAGAGGGGAGTGCTTCAAATCTCACTACTTGCAGGAAGAGCCACAAAACCACACAAGTGTCAGAGATAAAAATTTTATAGTTGAGAATAAAAACCGCTTTCATGGAGAAACCCAAGGACCCTGTCAGTCATTTGAAAATATCCGCCAAAACTAAAGGCAATGAGTGTGGAATTCCGTATTTGGCACGGAGTGCCAACAGGAGTGGACATGGCAAATTGTAGTGCTCCACAACCACAATGTGGGGGGAGGCTCATTGTGCAAAATGAAACCATGGGACAGCCTGGAATGTTCAATGCAGTGATGGCAAAGGACAGTGGATTCCCTCTGAGGAGGGCATAAGGAAAAACTCCAAACTGCAGTAGTCTACTTGATGGAGCGGATTTTATTAGATGGATCAGACGAGCAGTATAGGGAAGAGAGCAGCTATGCATTCTCAGAGTTTTGCATGCAACTGCATATGTCTAGTCCACGGTTGACCCTCTCCCGATTCATTATAACTACGAGCATCCTCTATTCAAAATAGCATGTCCCTACAATCTACAGTGTGAAGGACACCAACAAGACTACTCTGCCCTTGCGCCAGAGTTAAATTAAAACCTTGTAATTGGGTAATTATTTGTTCACAATGTTGAGAAATTTGCCAAATTAAACTGCAGTTTTGAAGGTGGACTATTATTTAGTGATAAACTTAAATGTGTGTTGGACTGGCACTCTAACCTGGATCTCCTGTTTTTCATGAGGAGCCTCCTTTCCTCTAGGCCACCTGATCATGCTTCCCAGCCAGACCCAAACTTCCATTTGCCACACTTGCCTACATCCCCTAGTCTTCTCACACATGTAGTGTGAGTCCCAAAACAATGGGACACTTTATACCATTGGTGCCTGCCTTGGCATGTCAAAAGGAAAACACTTTGTAGGTGATTTGCAGCCTCAAAAAGGTGGATTTTCACTGGGCTTGTGCGAAAAGCCCCCATTGCTAAATGGACATCAGTATGTAGGATGGGGTCTAAGATCTGCAATGCAGGAGCTGCCAAATCAAACACCTGGTTCCTATAGTCCAGGCGTGACTAGATAAGTGCCGTATAAACACTTCAAGAGGGTTGGACGGGTGGCTCCCAAAGCAGTGTTGCTGAGGCAGTGCAGTATACGTAGATACCGCCAACACTTGTTGCAGCTGCTGAAGGTGTAGGACCCATGTGAGCCGAGCATCGAACAGGATACTTAAGAAATGATGTCTCTCTTCAATGTGAAGGTCATCACCCACTGTCCAAGTGTGACAACAGCGCATAACTAATTTTGGAAGCAGAGACGTGGAACTCATGGAATAAGGACCAGGACTGCACCTTTTGAATGGCTCCCTGCAGTCTTCTTTCAGTGACACCAATGGTAGCAGAACTAAAGTATGTACAAAAGTCATCGGCACACAGTGAAGAGGTAATCGATGACCCCACTGCTGCAGCAAGACTGTTGATAACAGAAATAATAGAACACGAAGAACAGAGTACTGTGGGACTCTGTTCTCCTGCGCATAAGAGGAGCTGAGATAGGGACCTACCCTAACCCAGACGAAGTGAATCGAGAGGAAGTTCTGGATGAATGGCAGAAGTAGACCTCCAAGCCCCAGCTGTGCAGCATAGCCAGAATGATGGTGCCAGGTGGTGTCACAGGCCTTTCAAAGATCGTAAAAGACCACAACCAGGTGTTCACACCTGGTGAAAGTAGTGTGGATAGCCAACTCCAAAGGCACTAAGTTGTCTACAACAGAACGGCCTTGGCGGAAGCCCCCCCCCCCCATTGTGTGGCGAGAAGACCCCGGTCTTCAAGAACCCACATGAGCTGCCGACTCTCCATAACCCCGAAGAGCTGGCAAAAAACTAACTGCCTCTGTTCGACCTATTCTTTGACGGTGCGGAAGTTCTCACTGTAAGTTGCAGTCACAGAGTTACTAGCATAATGGTCTGCCATGTGCTGGGCCTGTGCATATAGTAACCTGCCAGTGTTTGGTACCCAAAAAGGCACTGAACCTGTGATCACACACTACATGGGGCAGCGTGAAAGCCGATGGTAGTGACGTCTCCCAACAGTCCTGCTTACACTGACGCATCAGTCTCCAAGCTTAGGCTTGGAGTCGTTTACAAATGAACAAGTGCTCTATACAAGGGTGGCGCCGGTTGCACTGGAGTGCCCAACAACGGCCTCAGCAATCTCTAGTGACCACCATGGCACTGACCTGTGCCAGTGGTGGTCGGGTCATAACAGTTGCCTCATCAGCAGAAGCAACAGCTCTAGTGATATGTTGAGCAGCCTGAACAACATCTGGGATTGGAGTAGTCACCCTAGCAGCCGATATGTAAGCAGGCCAGTCAGGCTAGAGACAAGTGAGGCAAGCCCTCTGGAAGTTGAAACTGAAGGAGAGAAATATTGATGGACAAGTGGTTGCTACCACAAAGGTCATCACGGACCCACAAATTGAATTGCAGCAGAAGGCTCGAGCTGCAGGGAGAAAGATCAATAGCCAAATAGCTGAGTATGTGCCATGCACCACACTGAAATATGTGGGGGCACCTGTATTGAGAAGGCAGAAGTCCAGTTGTGCTATTAGAGCTCAATGTACCTACCACGGCCGGATAACCAAGTGTCACCCCTATAAGGGGTTGTGGGCATTGGAATACCCCAAAAGAAGGAATGGTGGGGGAAGTCATACAATTAAGGCATCAAGGGCTGCAGGAGACACTTGTCTGGAGGAACGTAGCTGTAATAGATGGTAATGTCCCGTTGTGTCCAGATTCTCTCAGCTACTGCTGAGTGCTGTGCGAAGTGGCACTGATGCACTGGGGACAGTGGCAAGCGTCTAGATACAGGCACCTCTGGATGCCCTAGCATATGCTGCATGGTTTTTACAGTAGCCCCTATAGCTACGAAGGACAAGGGTCCGCTCGGCAAGAAACCAGGTTTCCTCTAGGGCTACACAGAGCTGGATAGCGACACAGTGACTGCTGGGGCTCAGTCAAGTGGCAAAATAAACTGCCATAGTTCCATTGGAGTACCACACCATCTCCCGACTTACGGGGCATGGAAAGTAGTGCGGGTTCTACAAAACTATTTATCGTCACTGACTGTGGAAGTGGAGCCTCGACATTTATGGCTTCTGAAGTCTCAGGTGACGCGAGGATCACCACCTCGTCCTCAGAAGCTGAGGTATGCAGTGGTGGCACAGTAGCCACATTGGAGACTTTCTTCTTACTCTTCTTCTCTTGCTTGTCCTTTGGTTTCTCTTACTGAGAAGGCTTTATTGAATCAGTCTCAGAAACTGCGTATGCCCTAGAAGCCCTACAACCATCAGTATGTGACTCTTTCAGCCACTCACTGGTGTCTACTATACCAGTGGGAGAAACTGTGGAAGAAAGGAATCCACTCTATTCCTTCCTCACGAAAGGAGCCAGAGCAGGCTGTTTCGTGTATGACTCAGGGGTGGGAACTGATTTGGTTGGTTGGTTGATGGGTGGATGGGACCAAACAGCTATGTCATCAGTCCCATGACCTCTATGAAATGCAAGCAAGGGTGTGGGCGACAGACAATACCGATAGTAAAAGAGGAACTAAAAGGGGGGGGGGGGTTAAAATCAAGTAGAACAGTGTATGCTCCTATATCAGAAGCCTAAAAATGTACAAGGTAAACAACGTGAATTAAAACCAAGTTAAAATGAGAAATGGAAGTAGTCAGGTGGAGGGGAGGGGAGAGATCCAAACCCTGCTGCTCGCAGGGAGGGCCACAATTCCACCAATGCTGTCCAAGTGTCAGAGATAAAATCTTATAGCCGAGATTAAAAACCACTTTCATGGATAAATCTAAGGACTGTCAGCCATCCGTGAATCATTCGCTGAAACTGAGGACAATTAGTGCGGAATTCCGTATTTGTCACGGGTGCCAAGAGGAGCGGACATTCCACTAAGATATGAGCCACAGATTGTAGGGCACCACAACCACAAAGTGGGGGAGGTTCATTACACAAAAGAAAACCATGGGTCAGCCTGGAGTGACCGATGCGGAGACGGCAAAGGACAGTGATTTCCTTCGAGAAGGGCGTAAGGAAGAACTCCAAGCTGCAGTGGTTGACTTGATGGAGCATAGTTTATTGGATGGAGCAGTAGTCTGCCAGTTGGTGTTCCAGTCCTGTATGAGCAGCGATCTCATCTGCACCCACAAATCTGTGCCCAGAATAACCCAGGGGAGGAGGGTCTGTCGACAGCAATGCTAGCAGCTCTAGTAATCGCATTAGACATATCACTGATGACATCATCTATACAGACAAACAGGGATGTATACAAAGGCCAATCAGCATGACCGTAAACTCAAAGAGGTATCCTGTCCCTCGTCCAGTGTGAGGGGAGAGAGAGAATCAACGGAAAGTGTCACCGTAGCAAAGGTTGTCGTGCGGTGACCAACTAAATAAAGGGAAGAGGGAGGGGGGGGAGAAGTGAGTGAAAGGTCTATGGAAGAAAAGGTGCTGTGATGGCACTAAAATGGGTCGAGGAGCCATCATTGAGAAGGCACAGGTCATGATTGGCAATGAACTGGTCAACGAGGCGGCCCCATGAAAGATGATGGGCACTGAAGGAGGTAGTTGCTGAAGGAGTGCTGCGATGGCAACAGATGTAGGTGGTCTGTCAGGAGGGAGATACAGATTACGAACTGTTAATGGAGTATGTAAGTGGACCCTAACAACAACCGCTTCCACTGTGGTATGGAGAGGGATCCATGAATTAACAATGTCCGTATGAATGAGGGTGCAGACTTCACCAGATGCTTGCAGGGGGCAAAAACGGTTCCGACAAAGCATGAAACCCATGGAGTGTTGGGGAATGGCCATCAGTGAAATGTGATTCTTGCAAAACAACACAAGCTGCTGAGTAAGAGGCAATAAGATATTTCAAGTCCAGAGGGTGATGGTAGTAGCCGTTACAGTCCCATTGGATGAGAACAGATCGAGGATCCATACGGAAGGTGAACGGACTGAGGCATGTCACAAAGCTGGGCCAATGTCTGCCACAGACGAGGAAGGAACGACATCCATGAACAGCAAAAAATGTTCAAATGTTTGTTAAGCTTATGGGACTTACAAACTACTTATGAACTACCTTATACTATGGACGGCACAAATATCCATGCCCGAGGGGGGATTCGAACCCCCGAACATAGTGGCCATGCAGACCGTGACTGGAGCGCCTCAGTCCCACGCGGCCGGCTCCATGAACAACACATCTGTGTGTTCGGTGTGATTATTTGGCTGTAAGGACAAAGGCGGTGCCTTCAGGACTACCGGAAGGGCCCCTGTCCTGAGACTTTTGCTTCTTTTTCATATTCTGCTCCACTCTCTCTCTTGCAGGACAGAAAGGACAGGTCCCACAGAGAAATCTGGTGTCATAATGGTCTGGCACCGACGAGGATCGGATGACCGTGGCATTATCGCACTGGATGTCTGGCTGCTGGGAGGAGACACAGAACCTCCTATCTGGTAGACGCCAGTAAGAGGAACCCTGAGAGGGGACACCTTCACCGATAAGTGCTACTAGAGAAGGGGACCACTTCTCCGGCTGGGGAGGAGGAAGAAGGGGGCTGCTAAGAGGGGGGCAAGGGAGGTGCAGGAGGGGGAGGGGGAAGAATAGGGTGGGAATGGGGAGGTGTAAACGATGTAACCAAGGCATAACTTTTAGATAACTGCACGGGGTGCAGACACTCAAATTTTCAGCAGGCCTCCTGGTACACAAGGCGGTCAAGGGACTTTAATCTTCTCCTTTTTACAGACAGGGCAATCTGGAGAGCGAGGAGAGTGGTGCTCATGACAGTTAATGCATATGGTAGGTGGAACACAGGGGTTCCCCTCATGGAGTGGACGTCCACTCCACTTTCACCACATACAGGGACCACTGTGCAACAAGAAAACTTATGCCCGAACCACATACATCGGAAGCATTGCATGGGAGGTGGAACCTACGGCTTTAAAACGATATATCATTACCTTGACCTGCTCTGGTAGAGTACCCCCCTCGCAGGCCAAGATAAATGCGCCAGTATCCACACGATGATCTTTAGGGCCTCACTGCACATGGCGAACAAAACTAACACCTCGCCATTCGAGGTTGGCCCAGAGTTCATCAGTTTGGAGGAGGTCGCAGTGGAAGATAACTCCCTGCGTCATGTTTAACGATTGATGTGGGTGTTACAGACATTGGAATGTCGCCAAGATGGTCGCAGGTGCACACAGCTGCAGATTGGGCAGCAGAGACTGTTTTAATGAGCAGCGATCCAGAACGCATCTTGCTCATTGTTTCCACTTCCCCAAACTTATCCTCTATGTATTCAACAAAGAACAATGGTTTGGTGGCGGTGAACGTCCCTCTATCCTCCTGGTGCAGACCAGGTAACGTGGAAAGGGTTTCACCCTGGCCCTCCTCCCAGGAAGTAGACAGTGAGGGGAAGGTCCTCTTATCGTAGCTAGGAGCATTATATCAGTTCTTCCTGCCTTCTGAGACGGCCATATCACAACTATTATCTAATTTGACACATTTCACTGTGTGAAACATCCACTCTGGTACCACCCACTCCGACCAGGGACTCTCCCCATGGATGCCAACCAGCCACAGCAAAGGCCATTGCCAGGATCCCTGGTATCGACTCCTTGCCGCCCCCCCCCCCCCCTCAGACTGGCTACACGTGCTGGGGACCTAGCAAGGGAGAGGGATATGGCAAAGAAGGAAATGGGAAAGGAAAGGATTGGGATCCACGCCATAGGGGCTAGGTCAGGAGTTCTTCCCTGAATGGCTCACACTGGTAACTGAGTTTTTGTCGAGGTCAAATCCCCAAGGGGGACCAAACTGTGCCGAAAACTGAAGGAAAACAACAAAGATCAAATTATAAAATCCTTCCCATTTCATTTCCGCATGGTGTGGTACAGCAACCGTGTTAAGTCAAACTCTTAAATAAAAGAATGTCTTGGTTGCAAAAACTTTTATTGAAATGACGCGTTTCGCCCAGTTAGAGCATCTTCAGTTTTCTGACAAAGAAGAAAATATGATTCACATCTTACAATTTTTATATTGAATTGAATCAACTGATTTGTTTAACAGTGAGTGATACCGCTGATCAATTGATTACATCGTTATTGTCACAGTAAAACATCTTATGGCTGCATTTTGACCTAAACACCCTTTATCACAGTAGGTAAAACATCAGTAGCTACATTATTGCAATCCCTTATTACTGACTTCAAAATTGTTTTGTAGCTAACAAAATAATTTTTTTTTGTAATATTGTCATATTGTAAGATGTGTATCATTTTTTCTTCTTTGTCAGAAATCTGAAGATGCTCTAACCGGGCGAAACACGTCATTTCAAAATTATTTGCAACCAAGGCATTCTTTTATTCAAGAGTATGATCAAAATTGCTGCAACCATCATCGAAACAATAGGAATAGCCGTGCCGTTTTGAAAGAAACCACCTAGAGAGGGGGAGATGAGAGGCATGGGGAGGAATTACAATGGGGAGGTAATGCAGCCCAGGAAAGTAAGAAGAAAGGCTGCAACGGCTTGGGGACCCGTGCGTGCCACACATACCCACAAAAGAGCTAAGCAGGGACTTTTGGGGGCAACAGAATGAGAGGTGCCACAACCACATTTCGACGGGTGGGCCTGTGAGCCTGCTGGGACTAAATGACTAACTGAACAGGTGGCAATCTTCTCAGCTGAATCGAAGATGATGCAGCTGCAGCATAAGTTGTTTTCATGCTTACTGGGTGGTGTTTCTCAAATCTCTTAATGGCCTCGGAATAAGAGAAACTTCCATAGTTTTATATTCCATGATCTTTCTTTTTGCAGAACTGAGCAGGAAACCTTTTGTCCACAGTTAACACAGATGGGAGAAGATCTACACTCCTGAGAGGTTGATCTGGCATTACACATGGAGGACATGTGCCCAAAAATAGGGGGAGGAACGTACGGCTGTACGTCACAGGCAATGAATCGCCCTCAAAGGCCAAGGTACCGACAGCGACCCTGTTGTCCTTCGGACCCCTATGAACTCGCCAAATAAAGTGGTAATTACCAAGAGATATTGCCAGATTTAAGGTTTGGGACAACTATGCTGCCTCACCAATGCAAGGGAAAGACACCTTGGTGCCAAGTATGGTTGAAGACTCGGAGAAGATGCTACTGTAAGTGTCAGATCAATTAATTGTGAATTGAATCTGGAGGGCTGGGTGCTGTTTGTGTGATGTGACAAGAGCTCTAGTAGTTTTCAGTAAGTAAAGGCTTCATTGCAGTGACTAAAACATGAGGTGGGGTTTCATATTGCCATTTCTGCCTTGAAAAGGTAGCCATGTATGAAAAGGATACCTATGCTGTAACAAAGTTGATCACAAAGTGGTCTGCAAGAATTTACCAACTGGTACAAATACCAGGACTGTTGAGTCTTCATGACCCAGAAAGACACACAGCATGGCCAACACCTGAGAAAGATTGCTTGCAGCAAGGGACCAAACAGCTAGGTCATCAGTCCTTTACCTCAGAATGGCTTTATTCAGAAATAGGTACTAAGGAGGCAGTCCAGCTAAGGATATTCTGCTAGCAAATGGGAGGAGGAGAGACTATAAAGTAAAATCAGTTACACCAGCAAGACTAAAACCAACACAAAATAAGGAATGGTGCGATTCTATGCAAGTGACCGTAAACATCCAACCCCTGATTCAGTGCCTAAACATAGAAGGAAAGTCTTAAAAAGAAGGCAAAAAGTAACTGGATAATGCAGTCACATCATTAAAATATCTAGGCGTAACACTGTAGAGCGATATGAAATGGAACGAACATTAAGGACAGTTGTGAGTAAGGCGGACAGCCAACTTCGGTTTATTGGGAGAATTTTGGGAAGATGTAGTACACCTGTTAAGGAGACTGCGTATAAAACACTTGTACGACAAGTGTTTGGGACCCGCAGCAGATCAGTTTAAAGGAAGACATAGAAGCAGTGCAGAGGCGTGCAGCTAGGTTTGACCAATGCGCGAGTCACGGAAATGCTTCGGCAACATAATTGGGGATCACTGAAGAAAAGACGACATTATTTTCGTTAATTTCTATTGAGGAATTTTAGAGGGCCAGAATTTGAAGCAGAGTGTAGTATGATCTTGCTGCCGCCTACTTACATTTCACGTAGTGATCACAAAGACGAGATAAGAGAAATTAGGGGTCGTACACAGGCATATAGGCATTCTTTTTTTCCCCATTCTATCTGGGAGTGGAATAGAAAAGGAAATGCCTGGTAGTGGTACAGTGTACCCTCCGCCACCTTATCGTGGACTGCAGGGTATGCATGTAGATGTAGAAAGAGATAACTAAGAACCTGGTCAACCATCCATGGATCATACGCCAAAACTGAGGCAATGAGTGTTTATATTCATGTTGGGTTTCCAGCCGGATCATCGAGTCATCTTGACAATATTTCAACGGACCACCTGGCCGCCATCTTCAGGTGCTGAGTCTCGTAGGAAACTGAAGTCTTGCCGTGCCCGGCGGCAGCCTTATATACGCCGCGAAGTACTAACGGCGCGTGCGCCAGAGAGTCGTGGCTGCGTCCTCTGCCGCAAGCAGCCGGTGCAGTGCCTCAGTGGAGAAAACTGGCAGGAACGATGTATCGCTTACATGCGCTAGTTGTCACAGTGGAGAAAAGAGCACGCTGTTTTTTAAAATCCATAACGGGATTCCACATGTTGCTAACGTAATCACAGAGGCAATGAGTGAACATATGTATTTGGCATAGAGGGCTAAAAGGAGGGGACATTCCACTATGGTATGAGCCACCGACAATGGCATAACATGGGGGAGGCTCATTGCACAAAATAAAACAATGGGTCAGCCTGGAATGTCCAATGCTGAGAGAACAAAGGACAGTGCCTGCCATCGAGGAAAAACTTAAGGAACAACTCTATGCTGCAATTGTCTCCTAGATGGGGCAGTAGCCTGCCAGTTGCTGTTCCATTTTTGGACAAGCAGATAACGTATCTGCACCCACAAATACTAAGGAGTGTCAAGGGAAATGGATAGTGAGTAATTGCTGCTCTGGCCAAATAGTTAGTCAATTCATTACCTAGGATACCTACTTCACTGGGGACCCAGAGAAAGGCAATGGAGCAAGCAGCAGGAATAAGGTCAGTGAGGGGAATTTGGATAGAAAAAAACTAAATGATGGTAAGTGTAGCATCAGTCAATGGCCTGCAGGATGCTCACAGAGTTGGTATGGATTAAAACATTTCCCAGGGTGGTCTGTTTAATAAAGGGCTCTGAAAATGGCTATAAGTTCTGGCGTAAACAAGCTACATGTCCCCAGCAGAGAACAAGGGAGTATGTGTGGGATCAGATGGGGAATACAGTCTAGGAAAGAGAGAGGGACGTCCCTGCAAAGGGAGACCAGCTGTAATCCGAAAGGTAACATAACTCAAGGGCAGGTATCAGAATGTTGAGACCCATCACACACAAAAAGAATGCAAGTCAGATGAGTAATGGAGTAATGGCAATGGTGTGGGACACCAAAAACTGATGCCACCTAATCTGAAGAAGGAAAATTTCCACTTTGACAGGAATGCTGTCTACAGAGCTGGTCCAGAAGATACCCTTAGCAAAGTGTACACTGCAATGGTGAACTGGGTCAAACAGTTTCAGGGAAGAAGGAAATGCCAAATCCTAAACCTGGCCCCCATAATCCGATAGGAAGCTCAATAGATACGAAGGACCTTGCCCAATCTGCGCCTCAAGATGAGTGAGCAGGAAATGGAGAGCTTTAAGCTTCATGCAACTTGTCTTAAGGTGACTAATATGGGGCAGCCAAATTAGTTCTTTTATCAAAAAGGAGACCCAAGAAAAAGTGCTGCACTACAATTTCCAGCTGCTGAGTACCCAAGTACAAGTCTGGATCAGGGTGAAAGTCTGTAGTATGATAAAAATCATTTTGGAGGTAGTCAATTGAAAACCAGGGGAAGAACCCTTGTAGAAGCCTGACGAATGGCACCTTGGAGCTGGTGTCCAGCATGGGCTACTGCCGAGAGAGCTGTACCACATGCAAAACTTGTTGACACACTTAGCAGGACCAATTAGCGGCCCAACAGAGCTTACCAGGGCATTGGCAGTGATGACAATCATGACTAGTAACACCACTAAACCCTATGGAATGCCATTCTCCTGCTTTGATTGGGGGGGGGGTGGAGGGGGGGGGAGGACTAAGTGAGGAGCCAGCTAATATGGAATGCAGTGGGATAAAAACTGGCTGATAAAAATCTGCAGGAAGCTTTAGTACACTTCAGTCATGAAGAGAACCTAAAATATGATAATTCCAAGCAGTGTCATACGCCTTACATAAATTGACGAAGGCTACAACAAGATGGCATTTAGAGAAGGCCTGTCTGACTGCCGTTTCCAGGTTAAGTAGATGGTCTGTTGCAGATCGTCCTTCCCAGAACCCACACCAAAAAGGTGACCAAAGTCCACGTGATTCAAGCACCAAGCATAATTAAAAAAACTGCACACAATTATTTCTGAAATGGAAGGTTGTTTGAACCCTCAAATGATGATATAGCAATATTGTGGCACTGTTCAGTTAACCATCTCTTTCCGTATGAATTACAACTTCAAAGATAAGGACACTATACACCTACATCACATTATTGACTATATTGTCAAAGGTTAGCACCTCCCTTAAATTTACTAATTATATTAAATGTATATAAGCATAGTTTACCTGCAGCTTTACTGAACATTATTAAGAATAAGCTACAATCATAAGTAGGACTGCAACATCTAAGCTTAGTAAATGCCATTTCTGTGGCAGCCTTTAGTGATACTGCATCCACACTCATATTGCAGTATATTTTCTACTGCAGGTATGATTAGGGTTTCCCAGCAAACATTACTCTAACAGTAACGGCCTACATATCGAAAATTAGCTTCTAAAAACTAATTTAGCAGCTCACTTACCTTTAGAGCAGTTGCTGCCTTTGAGAATTCTGGTGCAAAGTCCTGGCAATATCCACACCAAGGGACATAAAATTCAACTATCCATACCGCATCACTCTGAATAACTAACCGATCGAAATTGGCAGGATTCAGCTCTACAACATCTGAACTCGAGGGATATAAGGCACCCACCGACGACACCAGGCAAATGAGGGCACCTAAAAAGATTTCGTCAGTTAGGCTTAATATTACAATAACCTGTTGTGAAACCGGCGACCGGTCATTGAGATGTTATAGCCTACATTTCGTACAAGTCACAATAGTTATAATGTTATAGAAACCGGATTCACATAGGAGGATGCTCCTCCCCCCCCCCCCTTTTAAGAAAAAGAAAGCAGTACTTTAATTTTTGGTATCGCAGTTTTTCATTCTTTACAAGAAAATAAAATTAGTAGTATAGTAGGCCTATTTGAAACTAAGAATTACTACCTGCAATGTTAATGACAATAGCTGATTTTCATATCTGGGCTTTTAGCTAGACTATACTCTCTAAAATGGAGTTACACTTTATTTTAAGAAAATGCCATTCATAGGGCACCGGAATATGTATACGTCTTTTCGAACACTATAACTACTTACCTAGAAGAAATGCCATTATGAAAAACAGTCTTATTAGTTCAGTTTTGTACTGTATTTGCAGAACTCGTCTCGTGGACACTTCACACCATCGACTCAATTAATTACAATAACCAATAGATACACAACACGCAGCGTTGACACTTGACTATGCTTGTATGTATAACAACTTCGTGTTTGAGTCTGATTGGCGCGGGAGAGCTTAAGTTCACGACTTTGGGAGCCAGCGTGACGTCATTATGACGTGTACATGCTGTATCGAAGAGGCCACATAATCACATATCGACTTTTGTGAATTTCGAGATACTGTGTACTGCGTAGCGCCTCCTTCAATTCGTTGTTCTAGCGTTTTGCGTTTCCTTCAAACGTTGTTAGTTATCTTGTTTTCAATCGCTTTTCTTAGTATGTCGACTTACTATGAGAGCACAATGAGAGAAAAGCTGAAACATTTGAGCGTTAATAATGACGGGAAATTGTGTGGCTACTGCGAAATACAAGAATAAGTTGATATGCTTCTTACGCAGTTCAAGTGCATCGGCTACTCTTACTCCGTGAGAGATAGTACACAGCATCTAAAATAAGCAGGTGAACTCAGAAGTAAGGTAATGTCTTGTTTTCGTTACTGTAGCCCGTATATCGCTCAATTTTATTTTAATCTTTCTGTGTGATCACGAAAACGCATTTTGGAGTGTCTACCAGTTGTACATAGCTAAGCAAAAGTAATTGTAACATATGTAGCCGATAAAATAATGTGTGTTCAGTTGTTTAATAAGTTCCTCTGCTTCGTTGTCTGTGAGAAAATAATTTTTCACACTGTCATGTCCGATTCTTTAGCCGTTTCGTTAAACCATTTTATTTGTACATTTGCAGGTTGTCCAAAATTCTTCTTCACCCAAAGTAAAGGCAACGTTGAGATCCGATTTTACGGATTTCCATCTTCTATAGTAAGCACAAATCACCGTAAATGTATTCTTGGACCTAAGTATTATAAAGACAAGGAGGCGGCAGTTCCAGATCACCTGGTTGGTAATCTCATTACTTCATTTCTTATCCATCTGTAAATAATAATAAGTGTTCGTTTACAGCGTAAACTAAGAAAAGTAAGGCGTAATTGAAGACAGGGTATATGCTGTCCTGCAATTCACTATTAATTTGGTATTATAAAAACCGGGGAAAAAGGGAGGTGACAAACCATCTCCCTCAACAAGTGACTTCTTCAATTCAAACGTTTTTACAATCTCTCCCCCCTCCCCCACACTGTTCTTTGGAAGTTGTTTCTTAAAGTTGCTTTAATTATTTTAGTTGTTTTACTATCAAATTAAAATTTGTTTGACATAAATCAGTGCATTTCTGTTAATCGACTCTTACACTATTTTGACGTCCATAAAAGTACATATAGGTCTATATTAAGTTGCTACTTTTATTTCTCTGTAAATTAATTTCCCTTTCTAAATTGTGCATGATACTCTCCTCATTATCTGTGTCAAGTATTTCTTCTGCACCTTTTTCAAAACACCTCGGATAAAAGCTTGTAGGTCACTGGTAGGAGGAAGAGTCTCCTATAGTTGTTAGCATCTGTTTGCTTCTTTTTTATATAGTGGATGTATTAGTGCAGATGACCATACTAATGGTGAACTGTGTTTTCCAAATTTGATTGAATATTTCAGATATAGTATCAGGTGTCACCATAGTACTTCTCCAGATGAGTTATTGTTTTTGGGTAATTTTATTATTTCTCTTATTGTTGGTGGTGGTTTTGACTTTAATGATGAAATCAAATCATAAGAAATCGTTGTTGCTCATAATCTGTGTAGCATGAAAATTTGTTTTAAGATCTATTTATTTACCAACAAATTTTTAAAGTGTTAGTTACAAAAATTAAACATAGTGATCATAAATTTACCTGAATTATTTGCATATTGCATGAGCAACTATTTGTACTAGCATAATTGAAACTTTTTTATTCTGTTGCAGATAATTTTAACATGAAGCAAAACATTAACTCAATGCTGACTTTTTTGTGGCATTTCTGGCCCAGCTGGGATCGTGTTCGGCCTGTCTGGTGCAAGTTTTTTATGTGACGCCACTGGGGTGACTTGTGATTGAGTCAATGAAGAATCACTAGATAAAGTGATAAAGTAACCGAATAACTTAAAATATTGTATTAATAATCAACAACAATCAACCTTTCATAACTTCTTGAGAAGCAGACCAGATCAAATCTCTCCCCCCACCTACTAATTGCTACTGCAGAATTACATATACCCAATGGAGGTGTGGGATCACTGCTGAAATATATGTTTCTATCTTTTTAAAAGTTGACACCACTGTTAACGGAGGTCCATTGCCTGTAGGGTTTGATACCTTCACATCATGTTGCGAGATTTCAAGGTGTTCAGTCATTTTTGCAACTGTTTCAGTACTGCAATTATAAGTCAGATTTATTAAGTTCTTACAGATCTCTCTTGCCCGTTACGTGCTGCGAAATTAGTGCTTAATGTTTCAGAAATGTTGAGCCATGCATTTGCTGCTAGTATTCTGTAACCCCTGTGCTGCAGTGTTTGAGTACTATAACTGCTTCTTGAACCAAACCCATATGTTTCATCTAAACAAATTGAGGATTAATCCTATAAGTGAAATTTAATTTGTCAAATCCCCATTCAGAGAAGAAACAGAAGATGGCACAAAAGTATTTGCACAGAACCTTAAACTTTAGGAAATCTGGACATGGACAATCAGGTTTTGCAAAATCTACTTTGTAAAAACATTCTTCAATTTCTGCACTGGTTACATGAAAAAGTCCTGTAGCCACCACAGTTACTGATTCTGCACTTAAGTTAATTTTTTCATATTACATCATCACATGCTTAACAAACTTTGGTGTCTTCCTATACAGGAATAAAGAGATGTCTTTGATGTAAAATTTAACTGCGGAATTTAACTTGCAATACTTTTCAATGGGGCTAGGAAGGTAACTGTTAACTAAAACTGCAATGAGGTCTGTTAATTCTGTGTTTGTATTATGCTCTAGGTGTGAATGTTTCACCAATTTGTTCATTACTGAAACAGCAAACATACTTTTGTACTTGAAAGCCTTTAACCACCTTTTATGCACTGGAACCCATTGTTTATCAAAGTACTGCAAAGCAGAATCATTTGGTTTATCGAAAACATGGATTCTCAACTTTAGTAAATTATCAATATACTCTTGCTTGAAAGACGACTCTGCATTACCGTTCCACAGATTAAAAATTCTAACTCACATTTTTTTGTTCTTTTGTGAGAGACCATAACCACCTTTCTCAAACCATTTCTCTGTTAAATGAACACAGATACACTTTGAAACAGGGAAACAAGGACTGAATTGCATTTATTTTGGACACAGAGAAATCAGTAACCCAGTAAACAGGATTCATGTTTTTGTTCCACTCCTCGAAAATATTTAATGCTTCTGAAATTGACCATGTGTCTTCTATTTGAATGTAAATAGAACCTACCACTAAATAGCACACATTTGCCTTTACTGTTACAAAGAGTAGTGGATTATCACACTTGATGGTCTTTTACGTTGTATCAAGCAAGCGCATTGTCCCACACTTTCTCAGTAGTTCCCTTTGTCATGAAATCTGATAGCAAAAGAAGAGTGGATGTACTTCTCCATCAACCTCTGTACAAAGTCTGAAAACAGGCACTTCCACCAGTCATCATCAATTTTATTTTATTTTTTATTTATTTACTTTTTTTCCTTCCTTCACTTGCGGCATATCCTGATCAATTGCTGTTTCCTACAAAATCAGTGTATTTAGTCATGGTTGTTAGGGATTTGCTTTGCAGGGGAAAAAAGCGGAAATCTTACCAGCACTAAGATACTAGTAAAATAAAATTTTTACTAAGTTAGTATTATTGTAGGACAGACAAGTGTCCAAAAAAATCCATCTGGCTTGTTGGACCCTGAGGCCTGCTTCCAAGGGCAAACTACAGCCAAATCTGTTGACTTATGTTACTGAAGGATCTAACAGATAGTAACAGAATTATTAAACAAGTAGGGCTTCTCCAAACGTTATTCAAAATTATTTATAGAACTTGAGAATTTGTTGATTACTGTTATAATTGATGTAGCCTATGAAGATTTGTCTTCTAGTTTCTTTTCTAGTATGACAGAATGTACTGTGTATTATTCCTTTCAGCCATCTGAGTTTTCATGTAAGCTTTTTTTTCTGTTCTGATTACTTTCCGAGGAATGCACAGGAAGAATCATATTATTTTTGCACATCATTGTTATGTATTGAACAGAAGTAACAATTTGTTTCGCCTTTGAAGGGTGATGTGTTCTAGCAGAGTTTGGCATTGTATTCTCATGTGTATTTCAAACAGAGCTGAAAATGAATACAAATTTTCACTAATTGTGGTATCATACTTAGGATTTAATAGTGTCTCTTTTATGTATGTTTTGAATGTAAACTGGACATAAGTTGTAAATCATCTGGAATATTAACATGTAGTCATAGATTATACTGAATAAAATGCAATTAATTACCATTACTGTATTTTTGTCTTTGTGCAAGATTTCAATAAAATTGACAGCATTTGCAATACATTCTTAAAACAATAACAAATTCAGAGCAGAAATTGTGTAAACAGGGATGTGCATTTTTTATGTCTTCATGCCATGCATTACTTCTTTCTACATTTCTGCAGCATTTTAAATTTTTGTGCCCTACAAATTCCTATAATCTATTTTAGGTCTTTGATTTCTTCCAAAATGTTATCCTTGTCACAATTAGGCACTGAAATTTTTCCAAAGTTCTAGAGAGGACTGATGGGAAACTAAAATGGCAGAACAGCTTGTTCGTTTGATAGTTAATAACAGTTTTACTTTCAAATATTGTACTTTAAAAATCATGCTTTACTACAACAAATTTTGCTGCTCTCACAAGTGACCAAACAACTATTATTTCAAAGATACTGGTAACTGAGCTAATCCAACAATATCTGAAAATCACTAAAATAAACAGTTTTGCTACCATATCTAATCTGATATATAATTTCCAAACATTTTAAAATTTGAACAGAATTTCATAGTATTAGACAATGTTCTATACATGTTGAGTATCAAATAAAATGAGATGAAATATTAAAGTACAGTAGTTGGAAAAATTACAAACAGCATACTAGCTTTCAACTTCTATGAGCAATGTCACCATTTTGTGTGCTAGGAAGACTACTTTTCTTAAGTACATTCTCATTAGTTATGGTGTAAGTTTGTGATAAGTATGTTAACTCTGTCACCCATCAGTAATGCCATATAAGAAACAATACCCACAGTGATTAATGCATTGCACTGTTTTAAATTACAATATTTATATCTTGGTTTTGAATGTAATTTCAATAAAAGGATTGAAAACTACCAAGGGCACCCATTTCCAATGACAAGGGGACCCTGTCTTCTTATCTCTCAGGAAAAGGAAAAAAATTTAGTGCAGTCAGCAGTTTTTCTTCCCATAAACTTATTTTAAAGTATGCATTGTAATAACAGAACTAAGTTTTTAACAAGTTGGTACTTGAACTTCATTATGACTACTTAAAAGTAATTGCTTGCCTTGCAAACTGTTACAAATACTTTTCTCCCTGGTTTGGCTTTCCTTAGAAATTATCATATGGGCACTCTTCAGAACATCATAGCTCTTTGGCTGACATGATGCCTTGTTGGGTTTGTGTACTGCTAGGATTTGTTATTGATTTATTTGGTGAGGGACTGGTAAAAGGTAAAGAAGTTAATACTCTGAAGACTGGTATGAATACCATAGTGGTTTACTGGGCATGGTCCTGTTGGACTTGGTGTGCTATTGCATTCCTCCAATCTTTGAATTGTGTTACCCAGTCAGTTAAAGGGGAACTTATAGTTTACCTGAGCTCCAAATCATGATGCTACTCAGCATTTTTGCCGGAGGTGAAAGAAGTGAAGTGACATATAAAAATCTTAGAACTGAGCAGGGATCAAACCTGCAGCCTTTGGATTCATAGTCTAGCACTCAACTATGTTACTGAGAACCACCTGTGAGATTGAACTGAGATTATGAGATGCAGACAAGCAATCTACCAATCATCTTTTTGTCTAGTTCCTACTATGTGGAAGAAATTCAGAATGGATTTCATTACTTTCTGGTTTTAAAGTTTTAAGATCAGTAGAAAATTTAAATACAGAGAACGTTTTCTTTAGTGTTATTTTTGAACAATATAAGTTTGCACATGTCGTGTATTTTATCCTTGATTCCTGGATATGGACAGTAAATGTAATCATATTAGCTCATATGTTGTCCCAAACTTTTGTTTCCAATCACGTTTCGTAATAATGGCCATGTTTCTCTACTTCGTGTTTGAAAATTTAGAGACTCAACAGTCTTAAACACAGTTGGCTTGGGAGGGGCTTGACCCAGTTGAGCTAAAACCAAGTACTTTTAGAGAGGGCTAAACCAAGTTGAAAATGGTCTTTATAAAGAGAAAACCACCTCTGGATATGCTGCTGGTCCAATTACAGAAGCAGTCTTTACAAGATCTAAATCTATGTCAGATGTCATTTATGATATATCATATATGATTTGAAATGACAGATTCTCATATTAAAAAAAAAAGGGGGGGCGGGGGAGGGGGCAACACAGAAGAAAGTGCTTACACTACAGCCTATATTTACTTACAACACTTCTGCACAGTTAAATTTTACTAACCACATTGGCAACAGGAGTGTACAAATATTGGAAATGAAATGTTTGCTTTGCAATGGTAATTAATATACTGGCTGGAAAATTACATATTTCATGGTCAATATGAAAGGTTATTCCACTCATTCTTTCTGACGGGGTTTTCAAGGAGCATTCAATGGTCGTTGGCAACGTCTGCACAGTACACTGCAGATGTGGTAAGTACAATTTTACCTTCCAGGTATTTAAACACTTTCGCTGCAGCTGATACTTATAAGTGTACGCGCTCACTGTAGAATAGCATCAGCTGCAGCGAAAGTGTTAATTGCATACTTTTTTCAATTCTATCGTAAGGTAAAATAAATCAGTCAACACTCTGAAGATTAGGTTCAATACTATAATGCTTTAGTAGATATGGTCCTGTTTTGCAGGCAGTATACCATTCAGTTTAAAATGAATGAATATTGAACCATGGTGGAACTCTGCATTTTTCACACCAATAACAGTGTGAAAAGTTAAAAGTGACAGATAAAACTCTTTGGTTTGACTGAGGATTGAACCTGTGACAGTATAATATAGTCTGTATTGGTTAGCTGCCAGCTCAGTTGTGTGGTTTGAATCTATAAAGTAGTAACTTCTTTTACAAAATGAATGAGTGGAGTTTCTCTGGACCTACAGTTGAGGAACAATGGAGGAATCTTTGTTTTCACCCCTTTGCTGTGAATAGGTGAAAATTCTAACCAACTCTTTTCTTTTCCTGTTTTCATAAATAGTTTAGATTTTCCTGGCCATCAGTTTGTATAGTTATACAGAAATAGACATCTAACAAAAAATGGACATTTATGATCTTCGACATCATCTCTTCGAGCCAATGTTCTGTTAAGTTCAGCACAGAAATAAATTGCAGTTAAGTCTCTTAACACATTTCGTTGAATCGATATTTGCACACAACTCTTAAGCTTGTTACACCACTGGGTGGTTATTTCCCTATTGTGCTATTTTTTTATTATTTTTTTTTTTTTAAAGTTGCAGGAGACATCATAAAGTAAGGATGGATGTGCTGCAAACTTCCTGTTTGATACACATAGGGGTGATGTGCGTTTCATGTTTTTACCCATCAATAATTGATGCTCATTTCTGTTGCTCATCTTCCATCATTTTAGTTTCATTTCTTCTTGGACATTTTTTCGCCTCTAATTGAGGAATATGTGTAACCATCTTTTTGCAAATGTAGACCATACAGACTGATTGCTTTTTTAACACCTCTCTCCTTACAATGGAGGTGTCACCATAAAGGTCATGAGGCGTGTTCTACATTTTCAAATGAGAAATTTCGACAATGCAAGGTCCAGATTGAAATGTCAATAATATGGGGATAGATAATAACTTGCTGTAAAATTGATCACTGAACTGTCAGAAAAGAGTTAACTCATTCACACATGACAGCCAACACTGGCTGCTACGGCACAGGTAGCTTTCATGTGTGGATAAGTGATTGAGTGAATATACTGTTTTCTGATGAAGACTGCAGCTAAAATTTTAAATATCTGGTTTGAATGTTTGTCTTTTATGTCTGTTGGTAGCTCAGTGAGTTTCTTCTTATGAGTTGTAACCTAGAGATTTCTTTGATAAGAAAAGCATTCTACAATATTTTCACTTTTCTATATGCTCTTAATGCTAGGGTCCAAAGTTGAATTGAGCATATGATAACCAAAATATGGTTTCCACAAGAATGGACAAGCTTTAGCCTATTGGTGCCATTTTCTTCATGCAACAAGATTTTGGCATAGTTTAAACTTCCCCATCGTAATGAGAAGCATTACACATTACAGCATTACACACACACACACACACACACACACACACACACACACACACACACACACACACAGACAGACAGAGAGAGAGAGAGAGAGAGAGAGAGAGAGAGAGAGAGAGAGAGAGAGAGAGAGAGAGAGATCAATTAACAGTCAAAATAAAACAACCTTGTATCAGTTCTGAACCTAAACAAAGCTGCATGACAAGGGATTTTGTGGTCAGCCAACACATTGCTGCTACAACTGGCCACCACACAAACTAGACTGCCACTCAGTACCACAGTAGATGAATTAAATACTTGTTCCACTGATCATGTATACAGAATTTTATGATGTGACTGTTTATACAAGGTATCTTTCTATGCCAGAGTTATATTTAACCTATAATAGGTAAATTCATCCTTCCTGCTAGTGTTGTAGCTATGAACATTTCTTTTTCTTTAAGTTTGGTTATTAATAATAAATTTATACATTATGATGATCCCCAGTCACTTAAATGTCTGCAGGATGATCTTGGTGGTCTTCAGCAATCATTCTGATTACGCACTTTTTGTGGAATGAATACTTACTTACCTAATGATGATTTATCCCAAAATATGCCATATGTAAGCAGTGTATGAAAATAGGCATAGTAAGCTAATTTACAGTGATGTTTAGCAGCAAAATGTGCAATAAGCAACAGCGTAAGTAACTAAACTCTAAAAATTTCAGCAAATCATCAATGTGTTTCTTCCAAGTCAGTTTCTCCTTGATGCACACACCTAAAACTTTTGATTATCTTAACTACAGAATTCTCTTCAAAGTCTATATTTATTTAATGATGTCATACCATTTACTTTATGGAAAATTATGTATTGCGCTTATCAAAATTGGAGGAGTCATTTGCAGAGAACCATTTAACATTTACCTAAAAGACATTGCTTACAATCATCAGTTAAATCTTGTTCAGGTTAAATTTTACTTATGGCAGCCTGCTATGTAGGCCTAATGTGCTAATGTTGGCAACAAAGTTTCACTTTATGAGGATAAGTAACAGGATAACTTAACTTACTTAGTGGAAAAGGGTACACACAAGAACCTGTCAACAATACAGTAGGAACAGCATTAATTCTTACTTCAACACACAGGATTATTCCTGTAATTCTGTGACTGGGTTTTCAGAGCATTCAACCATAATTTTCACTATGAGCACACTATGCTGTCAGCATCAGAAGTAAAATTTTACCCTTGTTTGGCATGATCTATAGAAAGTTGAATGAAGGGAAAATCCATAACTTCAGAAACTATCACACTTCAGCATGTTACAAAAGACTTTGTAAATAAAGAAAACAATGTTTTGAGATTATTCCAGTTTCAACTCAATTTCAATATAGTCAAGAACAGAAGTCAGTATAGGCCTACATCTTTGTTTCTGATTTCCTTATTTGAAAATAGGGGAGGAATATATCATCAATGAAAACGAATGGCATAACTGAACAGTGGGATACCACCCATTAGCGTGTCAAAAAATCCGTATAAAGGATATCTTCATATTTCTGTATTGTAGATAATAAATAAACTGTAGTTAACCTTGTAAATTACAGATAACAGAATGTACCATCAATCACAGGCCAAAGCTGACAGGTGGTATCCCTATCTTCAGGTGAGCCAAAAGCATCACACTGCTGGTTAGACATGAATTTATTAAAGAAAATATGGTAACTACGCACAAACATACAGCAAACAATTACATATCTAGGCCTACTTGGCCATACTACTCTTAAATTTTTTGACTTTCCTTGATTTTTCTTTAAAATCTGAGCCTTTGTCATTACACAATTTTTCATAATTATTTAAAAGAATTTTGCATGTACACTGAGATATATATTCTAATTTACATAATAGGGTGTTGTAATGCACACAACTACACTTGGCATCAATGACTCTGGAGTTAACTAGTCTTTTAAAGCTTAGCTTATGAGCAACTGAAAGCTGCTTTGCACACTCCATAAATGACTGTAGGTGTTTTTCAAGTAATAAAGATATTGTGTGCCACACCAGAGCTACAGTAAAGACTGCCTCCTCAGAAGGCAAGGTTAGTCTGCCTCTGTTCAAGTCTTTCACAAAATCATAAGAATAGTCCACATCAACCTCCTCATTCAACTGCAACCATGCAGTGCATGTACTACACTTACACTTCTGTAAAACTTTCATGACAGTGTAACCACCAATGTAAGTTAGAATCGGTAATGTGTCAGAAGGTATGTCATCTATGCTGAAGCTTACATTCATAACATCAGAAAACACATGTAAATCAATATTTTCCTCTTTACCATTACTCTGATGAACAGAAATTAAAGTTTTCAAGTGAACATTTGCATTGTTAGCAGCAAACAGTACATCATTCTTAAATCTAAGCTTCCTCTCATTTTCTAAGACCTGAATGTAGCTAATATAATAATTTGCACCACTCAGCTGCCGATAAGATCCAAACCAACTCTCCAAATTATCAGATTGAAATTTGCCTAGAAGAATACAATCCATCTGATAGTTTTCAAATAAGTAGGGAATTACTTCAATGAAGGATTCAGTAGTCAAAATTAAAGACTGAAATGTTTGTGCTGTTAAGGCAACATTTGATGGAACAGACAGTCTCCAGATCTTCAGCCAATGAAGCATATCTTTCAAAAATTTCAACTGATTAACAGAAGACACTTTCACAGCTTCCCTATAGGGATCATTAAACCTTTGTGCTTCAAATACACTTTTTGTATTAACAATTTTCCACCAATTTACAATAATTTGAAGAAATATAGTGGTCTGATTTATGTCTTCAGAAAGGGCAGGAAGGTCTTTATTTGCATGTTTAAGTGCTACAACATTGTTATCATTGAACAGCCTGAGAGCTAATTTAACATTTTGTTTTTGTATGGATGAAGGATACAAAACCTTGGCTGAAAGTGTGTGACCATATTTAACCAATGAGTTTCTTTCTTTCTCATACAAAAGTTCCAGATGCTTGTATTGTGCGGACAACATGAGAGAGTGGTTGGACATATCCGGAAAATGCAGAGTCTTGTTGATGTTTCTCTTTGTTTCCCAGTTATTTCTAATTGATTTCAAGATATGAACAGTGTCAAACATAAAGAACAATTTCCTAGAAGAATCTAGGGGATGCACAATGCTAGGTTGCAGGATTTTATTAGGACTAAAGAGTTCATATGCTTTTCTGTTCACATTATTGTTATCAGCTATGATGCTGACAACTTTGAACCCTGTACTTTCTACCATGGCCAGAACTTTTTCTGTTAACAACTTTAACTGTTCAGCTGTCATATTGGCAACTGGTATAATAGCTACAACATCAACATAGCTTTTATGGGTTTCAATGCTTTCATGAATAGCCTTCTCCAAGTTTTCTTCTTCGACATCTGCAAGACGTTTTATTTTAGGCACAGGTTTCGAGCAGTATGATGGTGTGTTTGGAAATATAGTGGGCACAGCATCATCTGTTAACTTAGGGATTACCCTTGGAAAAACTTTTAACACTCCCTTGTCCATAATTTTGTCCACTCGAATAACGTAGGACTCGTCGAAATGTTTTACACATATACCTGGTTGTTTCACATTGGAAAAATCCGTTGGAATATGCCTAAGCCACACATTACGACGATTCTAATCAGATGGCAAAGAAAATATTGTTGTTCTTTCCGTTTCTGTTTTGTAATTGGATTTACATCCAAAAACACTGCACTTGCGTGGCATTTCAATATTTCTCCAAATCTAGAAGTAAAAGAGGACGGATATTAACACCCTGCAAAGTAACTACCGTACCGCGATTTTACATGGTAGACTTATTTTACTGCTGTATCATGACTGCATAAGCGAAACTAAATGAAAATCGTTCTAACGTTACTTACCTCGTATGTACAAATAAATCCTTTTTCCCTTATGAGTACTGCAATTTTCTTCGACTTGCATGCACTCTCAAAAACACCTCACCACTGATCAGCACTAAACATTATTTCGGAGTATCTTATTAGCACGTATTTCCTACGTATCTTATATGTTGATTGAGAAATCTTGTTGTCAAACAATTTCAGAAGAAGTATTTCACATTGCAGAGCGCAATTCACTGAAAACTGCCACAAGAAAACACTTTGTATTCACGCTGAGCAACAACCACAACACAAGATACCGACGTGACTGATCTCGAGCACTGCGAGACCGGCCCTGGTTGGTGACGTCACGAATACGGGCCGCGGCCTGTCTTTTTCGTCGGCCACGGGTTTCCATGGTCGTGAACATAAGCTCTCCCGATTGGTCCAGGCAATCTCATGTGCAAAGTTTATCTTCGTCTGCAAAAAGGCATCGAAAACATAAAGTATCATTGGTTCTGGGAGCTGTTGCGCTTTTACATCAATTTTTAATTGCTTGAAAACGCAATCCATTTCATAAATGGTTTAAATAAATGCCCGTAAAAATATAATTACGATAGTTGAAATTTTCTAAAATTCGCAATATTTCTCATTATGTATGTTGGCTCCCCTGGAGTTTTGATGCGCGCAATTTTCAAGCAGGAAATAATGCACCTCGAAAATTTAATTAAGACATAGTAATCTTGTAGCTCATAAGTTATAGAAGTAAATCTAACCGTTTATTTGTAGTATACACTTGTACCCATATACATTTCTGTTGTAATGCTAATGTTGCATGGTAAATTTAAAAGTATTTCAAGATATTTAAATATGATAATCTTTCTACTACAAAGACGTACGGTAGTGTTTCAAAACGCTAAAATGTGGTTTTTGGCACTTTTTATGTTTTTTACACAACTTTGTTGTCTAAGCGATTATTATTTCTTTTTTCATCATTTCCAGTCGTCATGACTGCAAAAAGAAGGAAGGAAGATTCGAATACACGTTCCGTCGACATTGTAGTCATTACAGTCGGAGCATAACTATTGTCCTTTTTTTTAATTTATTTATTTATTTATTTATTTTTTGAAGGATGCTGGAAGGAAAATCACTGTACACTCTGAAAGGAACCGTCCCGGAACTTGCGCGGAGTGATCTGGCATATTACGGACAATTAACTTAGGATGGGCGCATTCCTACTGGCGATAAAGGTGGATCCTTGCATTTATCACCAGAATGCTAGAAGCAGAGCATAGTGTAGAAGCATCCGGAGCGCTTGTGACAAAACATTCCGTTCAGCGCCATTTTGGAAAGTGTTATTAACAGACTTCTAGGATAGCCTTGGGCCACTTCTTTTAGATTTCATGCCATATTGTGCAACCAACCATCAATGCCGACAGCTGTTGTTCCAAACTGTCATGTCTGAGGGTTGCCATTATGAGAAAGAGCTGAGGGATTCCCTACGTATACCAAAAAAAAAAAAAAAAAAAAAAAAAAAAAAAAAAAAAAAAAAAAAAAAAAAAAAAAAAAAAAAAAAAAATTTAAATGTTTGTAAACCGACTGGACTAAACTGCTATGGTCATCAGTCCCTACTACTACTTACACTAACCTAAGGACGACACACACACCTATGCCCCAGAGAGCACTCGAACCTCTGACGGCGAGAAATCGCGCGCACTACAGCAAAGCGCTCGGCCCGTCTATATCACGGCCCGATGAGTACAACATAGCTTAATTCTGGCTTACGACAAAGCAAGATCACATGTAGCAATCATAAAGGCCGAAAAGCTCCAGACATTTAACAGGGAATTTGTCTTTGAAAAATTTGCACTTCTCTTGGGCGTGGGATTTTTCATTTATTTTATTTATTTATTTATTTTTTTTTTAACTGGCTATCTCAATTTTTGTATTATGAAAATAGAGTATAAGGAGTAAATTGCTGGCATTTTTCCATGGATTTTTTTAACTGTATTTTTCCACATCCATCTGGAATAGATAAAAATTTTCCTTAAAATCGATTTTCGTAATTAACATATTAGAGTAATGAGCTTAAAGGAGGTTAATATTGCATAGTCATATTTTCAATGAACAAAATATTAGGATATGTTCAATTGTTCGCTATAGTATTAGGAACTTAGTAATAAAGTAAAATGTGTGGGGCAATAGCGCGTCCAACGAGCTATATATTTTTCATACAGGTCGTTGAGCCTAGCCTGGAGCACACCACCTCCAGCGCCGCGCGCTGAATCGGGAAACTGATTCTAAACGACTTCACTTACAAAATCTTTAATATCTGGGTTTCTGGCCAAATACGTCACCCCATTTACATGGACTCCCAATATCGGATTTCGAAAACCGATATCCAACATCCGCTTTTAGTTAGTCAAGTAAATACTCGAAAATCGATTATGGAAATGCACTTCTGTAAAGCGGTTTTCCAGTTCCACAATCGATTTTCAAACGCATCCGTTTTTGAAACGTTCTTTACTTTGGCCATCACACGTCATCTTGCCACCCAAATAACAAAACTCATCTACTACTTTTATTGCCTCATTACTAATCTAATTCCTTCAGCATCGCGTGATTTTCTGACACCGCATTCCATTCCCTCGTTTTACTCTTGTTAATTAACATCTTATATCTTCCTTTCAAGACTCTATCCATCTAATATATAAAGCAGAGTGTCCGTATGTTTGTACGTATTGCATACAGATCTACAGTTTTCTTCCAATCTTTATGAAAGGAAGGAAAGGAAGCTTGGAGTTTAACGTCCCGTCGACAGCGTGGTCATTAGAGACGAAGCTTACGCTCGGAGTGTTTGTGCAAGGATGGGGAAGTAATTCGGCCGTGCCCTTTCAAAGGAACCATCCCGGCATTTGCCTGGAGTGATTTAGGGAAATCACGGAAAACCTAAATCTGGATGGCCGGAGGTGGATTTGAACCACCATCCTTCCGAATGCGAGTCCAGTGCGTTACCACTGCGCCACCTCGCTCGGTAATCTTTATGAAATTTTGTACAGTTAAACTTCAATCCATGAGGACGGTCGGCGTAAATGTAAGAATCACATACGATATATAGTTCACGAGATATGACATCAGAAACAATGAGATGCGCGAAAAACTGCTGCATTTTGCAACAATGCTGCTCATTTTCTCCTAAACCATTGGACCGATTTCAACCGAATTTGGTACACACATTCCTTACCATGAGATAGCAATTGCTGCATGGTTAAGAATCACATACGGCACATGGTTCAAAAGATATGATGTCATAACCAATAGAAATAGCAAAAAATGCCATATAATGCGGCGAGATTTTCGAAATATGCTGTATGGGAATGACAGTACTTAGCGACTTGCAACAAACTTTAAACATAATGTCATACCTTTATTAAACTTTTTCTCGCTGGTAACCATGGTAAAATGATGAAAGGAGAAAAGTTCCTCGCTTACTAGTTTTCTGCTGTTTATGGAGTAAAACTATGGCTCTCGGTATGACGTTACAATTTATAATTTGAACACTACAAATTGTAGCGACAGGAAATTTTACAGACAGTATACACATATATAGTTGAATGTAGCTTCTAAATTGTATCACAATATGACACGTAGGTCATGAGATATGGGCACATAAATAGTAATATTCATGGAAAACCGCCCCATCGAGCTCAAATTTTAATCTATTACTTCTTTACTACCAATTGTATTCCCAAGAGATTTTACAGATATACAGCCTTTATACAAATGAATAAATACCTGAAAAATGGCAGGAATAAATAAATAAGTACCCGGGCAGTGCTGGGTTTTCAGATAGTTCCTTTGCTCTTCAATGTCGTTTGCTGTCTCTGACAGAATTACTATGTCGTCAGCAATCTGCAAGGTTTTTATTCCCTCTCCCTGGACTTTAATTCTCTCTCCAAACTTCTATTCCTTCACACTTGGTCAATATAGAGATTGAACAACATTGGGGGAAGGCTACAACCTTGTCTTATTCCCTACCCAACCACTGCAACCCATTCATGCCATTTGTACAAGTTGAACATAACTATTCGCACCCTATATTTTACCCCTGCTACCTTCAGATTTTGAAATAGTGTATTCCAGTAAAGATTGTCAAAAGCTTTCTCCAGATCCAAAAATGCTAAAAACGTTGGTTTCGCTTTTCTTAATCTATCTTCTGAGATAAGTCGTAATGTGTGTATTTGACTCGCATGTTCCTGCATTTCTCCTAAATCCAAATTGATCTTCCCCAAGGTCGAATTCCACTAGTTTTTTAATTTGTCTGTAAATAATTCGTGTTAGTATTTTGCAACTATGACTCATTAAACTGATAGTTCTGTAATATTCACATTTATGTGCACTTGGTTTCTTAGGAATTTGAATCTCTATATTCTTCTTGAAGTCTGAGGGTATTTCCCCTGCCTCATATCTTACATACCAGGTGGAACAATTTCTTCATGACTGGCTCTCCTAACGATAATAGTACTTCAGTCGGAACATCATCTACTCCAGAGGCCTTGTTTCTACCCAAATCTTTTAGTGTTCTGTCAAATTCTTCTTGCAGTATAGTACCTCCCATCTCATCGTCCTTTACTTCATCTTCCATTTCTACAATACTGCCTTTAAGTTTTTTCTTTTGTATAGGCCTTCTATATATTCCTTCCACTTTTCAGCTTTCCCTTCTTTTCTTAGTACTGAATTTCCATCTCATTTCTTGATATTTATACCGTTGCTTGTCTTCTCTCCAAATGTCTCTTTTATATTCCTGTAGGCGATATCTATCTTTCTCATAGTTGTACATTCTTCTACGATCTTGCATTTCTCCTCAAGCCACTCCTGCTTAGCCAGTCTATACTTCCTGTCAACCTAATTTTTCAGACGTCTCTACTCTGTTTTGCCTGCTTCACTTGATGTATTTTTATATTTTCTCCTTTCATCAATTAAGACCAGTATCTCCTATGTTATACAAGGATTTCTATTAGGCCTTCACTACTCTGTCTCTCAGAGCTACTTATTCTTCTTCTGTTGTATTACTTCCCCCCATTTCAGACAATCCTTGCCTAATGCTCCCTCTAAAATTCTCAACCACTTCTGGTTACTCCAATTTGTCCAGATTCCGTCTCCTTAATTTTCTACCTTTTTGCAGTCTCTCAAGTTTTAATCTACATTTCATAACCAATAGCCGCGGCGGCGTGGCCGAGTGCATTGAGGCGCTTTGCTGCGTTGCGCGAGGCCATTCCCTGTCGGGTGTTCGAATCCCTCCTCTGGCATGGACTTTAGTGCTGTCTTTAGTATAAGCTAGTTCATAAGTTTATGGACTGATGACCCTGCAGGTAAGTCCCATAAGCTTTACAAACATTTGAACATTTTTTTCATAACCAATAACTTATGGCCAGAGTGTATATCTACTCGTGGATATGTCCTACAGTTTAATAACTGGTTTCTAAACTTTTGCCTTACCATTATAAAGACAATCTGGTACCTTCAAGTGTCAGGTAAAAAATTTAAATACAACATACAAAGATGTTGTTGAGTAAGCGTGCGTCTACCCTGCTGTTTGCACCAGCTGACATCCCACGCACTTGCGCGCTTCACTATTAGTCTATACTAGCTGAAAACCCGGTGTTTTATGGGTATTTATTTATTCCACACTCTTGTTAATCCATCTCCACTCCCTCCTCCCTTTCTCTCTCTTTGTCCATCTTTTCCACTCCCATTGCTCAAGTCATCTTATCCTAACCCTCTCTCAGCTCATTTCTTCACCCCACTGTCCACCTCGTTCTGTTTCTGTTCAATTCAGTGTCAACATTTCATCTTCTCCTCCCCCTCTTCTCTTCTTCTTCTTTCTTGCACCTTTTCCTGCTCGCATTGTCGGCGTGGTTGACTATATAATTTGAATTGTTAATTTTAAGGGGGAGGCAGATGCACTTCCATTGTCACCTCTACCTACACCGCTCCATTAAAAATCACATCCCTTTTGTGGTGAACAGGAAACAGTGTAAAATTTATTGCAATGTACCCTCTGCCATGCACCATGCAGTAGCTTGATGAAGGTGAAGTATCCAAAATTTCACCAAGAGTGGAACAAAACTGCAAATTGTATGCAATACAAACCCACAAACACACGGACACTCTGCTTTACTCACTGGTCAAAACAATTAGGGGATCAGCTGAGATATCTAGGTTCTGAAGCACTGTCATCGGCAGAACGAACTACAATGTTTCGAAGTCTTTGTGTCAGTTCTACAGAGTGGAGACAACAACATTACTACAACCAACATAGTGGTAACAACAGAGGGTGTTGGTGTTGACTTGTGATTACTCTACCAAAAGGATTACACAAGTAGCTAGGTTCAGAATGCAGGAAGTGCAGCCGCGGTGGTGTAGCCGAGCGGTCTAAAGCGACTCGCTGCGGAGCGCGCGGTTGCTCGCCGTGGAGGTTCGAGTCTTCCCTGAGGAATGGGTGTGTGTGTTTGTCCTTAGGTTAGCTTACCTAGGTTTAAGTAGTTTGTAAGCTACAGACTGATGCCCACGCAGTTTGGTCCGATAGATTTACAAACATTTGAATAGGAAGTGCAATGCAACAACAACGTGACTTACCCGAAGCTATGGCATGGAGAGCCATAGGAAGACTGGAAGTGGGATAGACACAGCGGGTGGTGCCTGCAGCTATTGGAGTGTCCCAAAATGTAATTGGCCCACTGACTGGCTGAAATAGGTTCTATAACGCCGTTGCGTTGCCATTCTGAAAGTTCAAATGCCACTTGGTCCTTCAGGGCGAGAGGCACACGGCGCGCCCGACAAAACTTGGGTTGGGCCGATTCCTTGAGAGTCACTTGTGCAATAAACTTGGTTGTTCTACTAAGGCCATCTGTGAAAAGTACAGCGAAGTTGTTGCACAATTTATCTAAGCTGTCGGTGGGCACACACGATTGAACAGTCAGCACATTTTCCTGTATGCTCATGTTGAACAAGTCGAACAAATCTAGTTAAAAAATGTTGGTAGAATCTTCCGCACACAGTACATGGAAAGTCACTGTCTGCGTACAATTTCGGTACTTTGCGGGCAAGCTACATTTACCGAGTACCTGTATTGTGTCCCCATTGTATGCTGACAAGTGTACAGGGGTTGGTTGCAACGGAGATTGGCCCAGTAATTTGTAAGTTCTATAATTTAGTAACGAAAGTGACGCTCCCGTATCTAACTGTAATTTCACAGGCAAGTTTTGAATCTGAACGTTTACAAACAATTTATTGTTCTTATGAAGCAACAGGGTCTGTTTACTTTTATTGGATACTGAAACACGAGATTTGTCTGAGAGAACATTTATGAAATGCTCGTTCACTGTACTAGAAGTGATTAAATTTGTAGACGGCTCACCAGGTGCCTGTCGCTGTCTTTGTAAACATACCGATTGTACATGTCCTTGCTTTCCACACGCAAAACACTGATCATTTCGCAAGGGGCAGTTACTTCGTTTATGTTTGGACAAACAACGTGGACAAAATTTTCTAACATTACGAGTGGTGTCCGTGTGGTTCTGGCGCTTGTTGTCTTTCTGACGTAAGGCGTCCGAGCGGGAAGTCTGTGGCAGTTTCCGCGAACTATGTTTACTGCCTCGGCGGACGCTGCGGCCGTTGTGAGGACCTGTGTGTCGCTCATTTTGTGCCGCTACACTACACACTTGAGGCGAGTCAAAGCATTGGCTAGCTAATTCACATGCGTCCTGATGATCAATAAAAATCAATACTTGTTGTAATGTGGGATTACTGTACTCTAAAATTTTGTCCCTAACTTTGTAATCTGTCACATTTTGTGTTACCGCGTCCCTGATCATAGAATCTGCATAGGAAGCACCATACACGCACTTAAATTGACATTTTTTTGTCGTTTCCTGCAGTTCTGTCACCCATTGGCGATACGTCTGAATTTCCTTTTTCTAAGTCTAAAAAACTGATAAAGGGCGGCCGCTACATGCACGTGGTCTGAGTAATACTTGGAAAGGGCGTCTACTAAGGTGGAGAACTGTACTTGATCGGGTTTATTATCCGGGAACAGCTTTTCAGCAATCACGAAGGCTTGAGGGCCACACCACGACAGAAAAAAATGAATTTTGTCAGTACCTGGTAGGTGATGGGCGATGAAATGTTGCTCCAACTGCTGAACATATTTTTCCCAGTCCTCCTTGTCTTCGTTGAAGGGACGGAAAGACGGAACGACCTTGGGTGTGGTGGCTGCTGGCTGCTGTTGCGACAGTTGCTGTGCTTGAGCCTGCAGTACTTGAGATAGTAGTCCTTGCAGAGCTGCTGTTTGCTGCGCCTGTGCCTGAATAACAGAGAATAAATCAACAATTGTAGGTGGCGCATTGCCTGGCTGTGACAGTTGAGGAAGCCCTGCAGAAACTGTGGGTGGGGGAGCAGTCATGCTTACATAATCTCACAAAAAAAAAAAAACCAAAAGAAACGCATTCCCTAGCAATATAACAAATTTCTTAACTACTTTCCCAAACAACAAAATTAACCAATACGCCAGAGCATTGAACGAAGACCAAGACAACAAACCATATTGGCACGTGTGTGCGTGGTGTCGCAATGCTTGTGAAAAATTTGACCACCTGAGCAACGTCGGCAAGGCAATGCAGTGCACTACTGACAAATACAGCCAATTACAATAGTATCTACACTCCCATCCTCGTCGCCATGTTTCTGTCGTGTCCTTAGCGATCACAAGAAGGAAGGTGGGTTCCAGGTTGTAAGCCGCAGTCGGGAACTCTGAGAAAATGCTACAGACATCAACCATTAGTCAGAAGTATATTCCAGAATTAGTACGATACATAACTTAAATAGAAAACAAGTAACAGCAGATATCCTATTTATATATACGCAACGTATTTAGATGAGTGCTGGTCGTCGTCAGAAGGTCATTTGGCGTGGTGTCTTCTATCGCTCCATAGGAAGGCGCTGGCGGCATCCCCATCGGCCGTGGCTTCGCGGGGCGCTCTCTGTGGCGGCCCGCGAAGGTGATGTTACCAACCCATCCGTGTGACGGGCGCTATATCGCAGCTATCGATGTAGCACAGGCAGCAACAAGATGCTCAATATCAACACAATAGTCCGAAATCACTTCTGTAAATGTGACCTCTATGCACGGAAGCCTCTGTTATGTGTCACATTAAAATTACAACACTGTTTAGCCCGCAAAACTGGGCAGAGGAACATAATAATAGAAGTCGTAACGAATGGCGTCGGCGTCTATTGACAGATGAGTCAAGATTTTGTATTCAATCGGAGAGAGCGTGGAACTCGGAAAATTCATACTTATGTGCAGGAAACATCACCATATCATAGTGGTGGGCGAATGGTGTAGGCAGGGGTCAGTACTGGCGGACGTACGGGTCGCTGTGTCATTCAGAATAGCGCTTTGATAGCTCAGAGGAACAGAGTCGAGATCCTTCGACCTGTTGTTGTGCCCTACGCTGATGCCATAGGAGATGGGTTCCTTCTGGTGGACGATAACGTCCGTCCACACGGAAGTGCACTGGTGGACAACATGCTTGAACCTGAGGGAATTGAACGAATTGAGTGGCCAGCTTGTGTACCAGACTTAAATCCGATGGAGCATGTCTCCAGGTGCACTTGGCAGACCATTGCAGCCAGATCACAACCTCCCACAACGTTTGCAGAACTGGAGACTGCACTCATGAAAGAATGGTCAAATATCCCTCAAGAGCTGACTGATAACCTCATACTGTCCATACCAAGGAGGTGTGCAACTGTACTCTCCAACCGAGGTGATCACACCATAACAGAAGGCAACAAGAAGAACTTTTTCACTGTTATGGTAGTTCAATGTTGAATCGCTCTACGTAAACGCCATGTTAACCTCAGTTAAAAAGTTGAAGTAGCGAAATATCGTATTGTATCACACACAAATTACAACTGGAACCAATATCTGAGTAAAATATGTTACAATATGTTTAATGTGTGTGATATCTCACACGATCCCCTAATTGTTTTCTGCAGAGTATATAAACTAGCTGAAAACCCACCATCATCTGGGTACATATTTATCACAGTCATAAGTTAATCCATCTCTCGTTGCCTTTTCTCTCTCAGACCACCTTCTCTTTCCTTCTCTCTCTGTACATCTCCGATTCTCTCTGTTCATCTCCTCATCTCCCCTCTCTCTGTTCGTCTCCTTCTACCCCCCTCTCTGCCCAACTCCACCTTTCTCTCTCTCTGCCAATCAACCCCTCTTCTCTCTGTCGAACTTTTAAGCCACATCCTCAGTCCTTCGCGTCCTCCACCTGTTAAAAGTTATATAACTCTTTTAACTTTCATGGTGATAGTGAAGTAGTGTCTAAGTTTATTGAAGGTACACTTGGCCATGCACCGCATGAAATCTGAGGTAGACGGTGTTGTTCCTACTGTTTCCAATGTTGAGTGTGCAAAATTCCGTCAATTTCAGAATAAAACTGTAGTTTTTGTCGATGTACGTGGGCAAATACCTATCGCCATGCAGCATACGATGCTTCATGAAGTGATCTTCCTCTTGTTTTGAAGGGCAAGTGTGCAGATCGGAATAAAGGAGCAGAATTGTATGAAATTGAAACAAAAGCAAACGAATGCAAAAAGGAAAGTTATGATGTAATATTCTGAGGTATGTGTCCTAGGTGTTTTTTAACCCTAAAGCTATCCATACCTTACGCTATGGAATATGTGCACCAAAATTGAATCGGTCATTTCAAAAAGGTCATTAGTCATAAAAATAAAATTTTACAGGAGAAGGAAAAAACGTTCTACAGCATAAACCATTTATTTGTTTACTGTTATTTTAATCCCAATATTTAGTGAGGTGCCAAGCACTGTGTTACACTGTGTATTTTTGTTTTGTAATTAATAGTTTAACCATAATATTAATTTAAAAATTGCTGACTTATGACCTTTTTGCAATGAACGACCGTGCGTTGCAACAAACGAAAGCATTACTTGCAAATAATTGCCTATTTTATTGAAAAATCAGTTAATATTGTACACAGTAAAATGAAATGTGAATATTATTATCTGAAGTAACATTTTTGGCAACATTTGTGTTCTTTATAACAACATGAAAATAGAGTACAATAAACCAAGTCAATCTTCTTGATCATCATTTTCATTTTTTGTTCCCCCATCCATTGGCCATTCCTGCAGTTGGTCATAAAATTCCACATATTCAGCTGGAATGTACCTCTTTATTTTCAATAAATCTTGTATTTTTTATATTGATCGGCACTTGCTTTCCAGGATATGCCAACTCGATGGGAAGTACAGGATGCTTATTGAATCTATGGAGGGGCTGGAATGTCTCTCTGATGATACCATAGATGAATTGCTGTGTTTTTAGTTGCCCAGGATAATGTGCATCATACTGAAAAGTCATTCATTTTGAAGGAGAAAAAGAAACTTTTTGTTCTTTGGGAATTTTTCCCACGCTTGATTCGGAGAGGAAACTCTTTTTAAAATAGTCAGACCGCCAGTTTTAAAAGACTAATACAGCAACATTATCAATAGTTTCCACTGAGTATTTACTTTATGTCTTTTTGATCATTTTGGTGTACTGTTCAGGTAAGTAGATCCGGTCATGACGTCTTACAATTTTTTTTATGGTTCCAAAATCTCTATCGTTTGGAAGGAAACTATGCCCGCGTATAGGAAAGTAATGTTTCATCTTCCTAAATCTCCCAGTTGATACAAGTGTTAAACAAAAGCGAATCATTGGGTAATTTTTGTTTTGACCAGCACACCCGTCAGAGAAGAGATAAAGCTCAGTCACATCTTTTGAGATACTTCTCGATGTAATTATACAGAAATGAACAAACCTCATTTGCGCATTTCTTCGCTCCGCCTTCATGGTACACATAAAAGTGGACTGTTTGGTTTTCGTATTCTGTATGCCAAAAACATTCTTAAATTAGGATCCTCTTTTCGCGATCTTCTGCTCTTGAAATCTTGAACTTCGATTAGCCCTTACAGGAAGATATATTGTTGATTCTTATCACTGAAACTGTTCAAGTGAGCAATGATATCTATCTCCGCGTCATAATCAAACGCCGGCCGCGGTGGCCGAGGGGACTAAGGCGCTCCAGTCACGGTCTGCATGACCACTACGGTCGGGGGTTAGAATCCCCCCTCGGGCATGGATATCTGTGCCGTCCTAGTTCGTAAGTAGTTCATAATTAGTTTTTAGTTTTAGGGACTGATGAGCCCGTAGTTAAGTCCCATACAAACATTTGAACACCATCAAACAGAGAAAAACAGTCATTTTTGCACCTGAAAGAGACGAAGTTATCAATTACGATAATGCTTAAATTGCATAGTATGCAGGTATGTGCATTTACTTCCATACAGAAATCAAGTACACGTATTTTAGTCACCTACAGTCATCTCCTGTACTCCGACGCTGAGTTTTCTCATCTTTCCAATTCACATATTCCACTACCTTTACTTTTGAATCACGAATAATATTCCTTTTCTACTTAATCAGCGTTTCCTGTCCGTTTCTTGCCTACAGAAGGCATTTCAGAGTCCAAAGAAGACGCAGATATAATTACACCTCGACAAATAAATGGCTTCTGAATGCGACAGTAATGACCTATTATTTGAACCTACAATGCTGTAAACACAAAAATGGATTGTTGTAGTGATGCTAACCTCAGACGACAAAATACACGGGAAAGCAGCACAACGCCGCCAATAACTTCTGCGTTCGATTAAATACACCTCCACATAGTCACTGCAAAAACGGCATGATTCAATGACTCATGACCTTTTTGCAATGAACGAAGATTTCAAGGGTCGATAATGACAGCATTTGATAGCTGACTTCTGCCCTTCTTGTACGTATGAATGCGGCTACACTTTCCCATCCATTTCCAATGGATAACTCATTTTCGTAAAAAAGTTGACTTATGTTAAATGTTTGTAGAACTTATGGGACTTAACTACGGGGTCATCAGTCCCTAAACTTACAAACTACTTATGAACTAGCTAAGATGAAGGACGGCACAAATATCCATGCCCGCGGGGGGATTCGAACCCCCGACCGTAGTGGACGTGCAGACCGTGACTGGAGCGCCTCAGTCCCTTCGGCCACCGCGGCCGGCAGTTGACTTATGACCTTTTTTGCAATGACCGATTCAATTGGTTAAAAATATGGTGCAGTGCTTTAGGAAGATATGGGCAACATTGCTGCATGATGCAGTAGTTTTTCGCGCGTTGGATTGTTTATGACGTTATATATTCTAAACTATAGGTTGTACGTGATTCTTACGCCCACAGCGACCTATCTCTTGGTTTGAAGGTCAAATTTCATCGAGATTAGGAAAAAGCTGTAGATCTGTATGTAATAACGTAGGCCTACACGGACACTTTTTTTTGTGTTTTTAGGGCGCACAACTACTGAGGTCATTAGCGCCCGAATCAGAACTGAGATATACCGAAAGATAATAAGCCTATATGAAAGCAGTTAAAAACATAGGGTAAAATACAACAAAAGGAAGAGCTAAATGTCCTTTGACAAATTGGTCAAGTTGATAAAATTCAAGACTCAAGCAGCAGCCCTTTCGACAACAGCTAAAATTTCTTCCAGTGTATCTGGTAGATTCAGTGCAATCCGAACAGGAGTAAAATTTGGACAGACAATAAAACATGGTGCACCGTCAGCGGGTGACTGCAGGAACACAACGGTGTGGGGTCACCAGTTTGCAGGTGGCGGTGGCTGAACCTTTAATGTCCGATCCGCAACCGGGCCAAGATGACCTCTTCTCGTCACGAGCGGATTGAGGTGGTCCCCCAAGCCACCCGAAGCGGTTTAATGGTTCGACGCTTATTATTTGTAAGCGAGGACCACGCATTATGCCACGACGATATAAGGCGACAGGAAAGAGCTCCTCGAATATCATTCTATGGGACACAGTACGTAGCTGTCTGAGGGAGGAGAGTTGCAGTCTTGGCCACGTTACCAGGCACGCCTGCGTGGCCAGGTACCTACAGGAGGTGAACGCGAGGGCCGTCGGCAGCTAATAATTGAAGGGACCGGTTGATTCAGTGCACAACAGGATGGGTCGAAAAGGGGTCTCTCAGACTCTGGACGGCGCTCAGGGAGTCAGAGCAGATGACATAGGAAGGAGAACGATGTCGGCGGATATATAGTACAGCCTGATAGAGGGCAAAAAGCTCAGCTGTGAAATTCGAGCAGTGGTCATTAAGCCTGTACTGAAAACTGTCATCCCCAATGACAAACGCACATCCAACACCTTCATTTGTTTTAGAGCCATCTGTATATATGAAGAAGGAATTTTCGAGCAGTGCACGAAGTTCAAGAAACCTCGAATAGTACACGGCATCCAAAGTTCTCTCCTTTGGGAGTGAGTTGAGTTCGAAAGCGACGAAAGTGGACTCCAGGAGGGAGCAGGACAGTTGCAGACAGCCCAATATTGGCTATCAAGGACATCAGTAAAGAATGATGGATAGGTAGGATGGTGGGGCATTGAAAGCAGACGGCATGCCTACCGACACAGTAGTATGTCACTTCGATAGGTTAAAGGTAATTCGGTAGCTTTGGCATAAGGCTGTCAACAGGGCTAGTTTAAAAGGCTCCTATAGCCAGGTGTAACCCCCGATGGTGAATCGAGTTTAGGCGGCTAAAATGGACGGCCGTGCAGAAGAGTACACGAAACTCCCGTAATCCAGCTTGGATCTGACAGTAGACCGATAGAGGTGAAGCAGGACGGTACGATCCGTCCCCTCATGATGTACCACTAAGAATACGGAGAACGTTGAGGGAACGAGTACAGCGGGTAGCCAGAGAGACATATGTGGAGACCAGCTAAGTTTCCTATCCAACGTACTGTTCTTTACATCAGGCATTTATTTATATGAATCTTCGGTTAATTCCTTCCTCTGTCTGTTCAAAACTTCCTCTCCCCGCCTTTTCTCATCTCCTCCTCCCAGTGGCGGACTAAGGCTGTCGGAGGCCCGGGCAGTGGAAAAAAAAAATGAGGACACCCGTCCGCTTGGAAATACATCTATTACTACATAAAAAGTAATTTTTTAGATTTGGATGGCCCCCAGGACGGGAGGTAGGGGGCAGTCTAAAAAAATAGCTGCCTAGATTTGCAGGGCACTTAAAAAATAATAAAAACATGTGCTTTCGAGGTGTTTGGAGACTCCCCAAGACGAGAGGTCCGAGGTGGTCCGCCCCCCCCCCCTTAGTCTCTCACTGCCTCCTCCGCCTCTGTCAGTCAATCTGTCATCCCCCCATCTACACTCCTGATCATTAAAATTGCTACACCACTAACATGACGTGGTAACTGACAGGAAGAAGATACTGTGATATGGAAATGATTAGCGTTTCATAGCATTCACCTAAGGTTGTCTCTGGCGGCGACACCTACACGTGCTGACATGAGGAAAGTTTCCAACTGATTTCTCGTACACAATCAGCAGTTGACAGGCATTGCCTGGTGAAATGTTGTGTGCCTCGTGAAAGTAGGAGACGTGAGTACCATGACGTTTCCAACTTTGATAAATATCAGCTTGTAGCCTATTGCGATTGCAGTTTATCGTATCGCGACATTTCTTCTCGCGCTGGTCGCGATCCAATGACTGTTAGCAGAATGTGGAATCGGTGGGTTCAGGAGGACAATATGGAACGCCATACGGGATCCCAATGGCCTCGTATCACTAGTAGTCGAGATAACAGGCATCTTATCTACATGCCTGTAACGCATCGTGCAGCCACGTATTGATCCCTCAGTCAACAGATGAGGACTGTAGCAATACAACAACCATCTCTACGAACAGTTCGACGACGTTTTTCAGCAGCATGGACTCTCAGCTTGGAGACGATGCTGTGGTTATCCTTGACGCTGCATCACAGACATGAGCGCCTGCGATGGTGCACACAACGACGAACCTGGGTGCACAAATGGCAAAACATTATTTTTGCGGATGAATTCAGATTCTATTTACAGCATCATGATAGTCTCATCCGTGTTTGGGGACATCGCAGTGAACGCACATTGGAAACGTGTATTCGTCATTGCCATACTGGCGTGTAACCCAGCATAATGGCATGGGGTGCCACTGGTTACACGTCTCGGTCACCTCTTGTTCCCAACGACAGCACTTTGAACAATGGCCATTACATTTGAGATGTGTTATGACCTGTGGCTCTACCCTTCATTCGATCCCTGTGAAACCCAATGTTTCAATAGAATAATGCATGATCGCATGTTGCAGGTCCTGTACGGGCCTTTCTCAATACGGAAAATGTTCGACTGCTGCCCTGGCCAGCAAATTCTCCAGATCTTTCACCAACTGAAAACGTCTGGTCAATTGAGACCGAACAACTGGCTCGTCACAATACCAGTCACTACTCTTGATGAACTGTGGTTTCGTGCTGAAGCTGCATGGGAATCTGTACCTGTACACGGGATCCAAGCTCTGACTCGATGCCCAGACATATCAAGGCCGTTATTATGACCAGAGGTGGTTGTTCTGGGTACTGATTTCTCAGAATCTATGCATCCAAATTGTGGGAAAATGTAATCATATGTCAGTTCTAGTATAATATATTTGTCTAATGAATACCCGTTTATCATCTGCATTTCTTCTTGGTGTAGCAGTTTTAATGGCCAGTAGTGTATAAAAAAATTACATTTTTATATGAATTTTCATGGCAGTCGGTGAAACGTTGTCGAAAAATATTGGAAGCTATCCTCAACCATTTATCTTAAGAAATTTTATGAAGACATCAAGTGTTCCTCTTGTTTGGAAGCTGTAGGTAAAAATTTACATCAATATCCTTATGAAACTGTAGTCCGGTGACGATGTCTGTTTAAGGTACACTCCAACGTCAAGTGCGCGAAATTTTATCAAAATCTGAATAAATCGTAGATTTGCATATGTTACTAACAAACGATTTGTGGGAGATGGTCGTTTACCATGTATCTCATTATTTGTGCACCGAATTTGAATGATTTCGGTCCAGTGGTTTAGGAGATGTGCAACATTGTCATGTAATGCAGTACAGAGCACCCAATTTTTCGTGGCCCCTCTGTGACTGGCGGAATTCGGCTGAGTTCGTGTGTCTACGTAATGTTTATGCTCTCTACCAGTAAACATCGTCAATGTATTGTTGATTTGTACTTGGTATTGATTATTGTCGTCCAGTTTGTTATTTGCTAAAATAACCCCACATACCCTGACGACTTCTTTTATAAAAAGGAATACTGTCCTTGAAAGTGGTGTGAGGAATGTTAATTCTGACTGTTATTCATTTACGACAATAAACATAGGCAGAAAGCATAGCTACACCCACTTGATAAATCTCTAAAAATTATTAATATTTAGTAGATATACGTTCCAGTTTTCTATTACTCAAACATTAAAGTGAAAATTTCGTGTTTGATCTGTGACGCTTTAACCCCGTACACATGTTGTTTCTTTTAAAACCTGTAAGCTATAGGCCATAAGCTGGCGGCACTGGGCGAAAGAGACGAGGCTTGTTCTAACAGCCAATGTGCTACGAGCTGAATGCAAGCCTTAGGTCCCAACATTCTCCTCTCAGGGGCCACGTTTCAGTGTGTGATTTATAGTTTTTCGCGGATTTTATTGTTTATGACTTCATATACTCTGAACTACGTGATGTACATGAGCCTTTTTTGCGCACTTCTTTATGACTTTGAATGTCCTGAACTATGTAACGTATGTGATTATTACACCCACAGTGACCTCCCTCTTGGTTTGGACGCCACATGTGTTAAAAGTCATCGAGACTGGAACAGAACTGTGGATTTGATTGCATTGCAAACACAAGAACACTTTAATTTTATAAGAAGATCATTAAAAAAGAAGAAATTAGATACCTTACCAGGCTTCACTTCATAATTTAGTTAATGATAACACTAAAATTTAGTATTCAATGTCAACTTCCTTCGAGCTCATTGCTGCTGTAAATAATACTATACACTCACTAGATTTCTTTAAAGGAAAGATGGCTATAGAAAATCATTGTTGTTATTTAAATTCATGAAAAATATCAGCAATTCATATCCTTTACCATTATTATCATAACACGAAAATTGAGATGGACAGTTTTTTTATTTGTTTTTTAAAGGAAAATTCTCCTAGTGTAAGTGCTAATTTTTCGAAGTTTTTTATTCACACTTACAATGAATAAAATCTTTAAACAATATATATTAATAACATGGACATACACGTTTTTAGAAAGAAAAAAGTCTAAAATCATTACAGTAGGTCATACCCAGAGAAGATCTAGCCTATTTTGGAATAAGCCTTTTTTTTACAAAAAAAGTAATAATAACAACAAAAAATAAATAAAAATACGATATATCTCGAAAACTATGTAATATTTTTTTGAATTTGTCAAACAATCAATTTTTTGATTTACCCTTGGATATTCTTTTCGTATTGGAAAACATATGGGTTATTTGAGTTACAGATAAGCCAGTTGTATGTAACAGATTATCGCGTTTTTTTTTTGTATACCTCTCTAAACCTAATAAAGCAATCGCTACTTATAAAAAAGCTATCGATAGGACGTTTTAAGACCTATAACTTTCTAATTTAACACTTTTCGTTTGGCATTATAGTCTCTTGATTAATTAACAGAAACATTTTTTTTCTTAATTTGAGAAGTTTTTGCACATCTTCACAATCTTGGTTTGAGTCAAGAATCAGAAATTCTATTTAAAATTTAACTTCCTATGTGATCATTTTTGTGTTTTCAGTTTATGATTTTTGCATTCGTTTTTCCTAAATGCTTGGACTGCAACACAGCAGTCTATAGGTAGTTCCATAGTCAGCTGAAGTACACTGCAAGGGAATCTTAAATTTCATGCTGTGATGGGAAAACTGTGGGAATTGGTGTGGGAAATATGTGGAAAAAATTACAAGGTCAAAGAATACAATGTATATTTGTAATGGTAAGTATGTTTATTATCTTGTCTAAATAAAAAATAGGGTAAAGACTTTCTAATTTGACTCATAGCTAGTAGTGGCTTGTAGCACAGGGTTAAATGTCAGATTTTGAATCTAAATTTATCGGTTTCGATCCCCATTAAGTCCTAAGATTTTTATCTGTCACTTTTCACGTCTCTCATATCTGACAATGTTGCTGATATGAAAAATCTCAAGCAGCACAGCCTTTTTGAATCCACATTAAACTTTAGGTCTCCCTATAACTGTCTGGGTATGTTGGTTTGAGTGTCAGATGAAGGCAATAGCATACCACCTCCAAACAGGACCATGCCATTATGGTGTAGAAACCCATTTTTGGATTTTCGGTGCTTTTTACCTAGTAGAAGATGAAATCGATATGTACACAAGTAAATCATTAATATATAAGTAAATGAAATTGCTTACAAATTTTTATCTGTATTGATTTTTTTCTACTCTTACATGTAAAATAACTGACAAGGAGTTTCTTTTTTCTTTATACAAACTGCATGAAAATTCTTCTCGAATTACTTTGTGAGGTGTTGATAATCACGATGGAGAAGATGATATGTTTCTCTAATCTTAAAAGTGGTAGGGTTTAAAAAGTAGTATGATTTTATCTTACTATGCACTGCTATGTACGGTACTAATGTGATTAAAAAAGGTGTGAAAATACAATTCTTCAGGAGCCATATATCGGAAATTATTGATCACAGAGATAACCCTTGGCCTATCAGAAGAAAAGCATAAGCCTATTGTAGCTACCCTAAAGGTTGTGGGTCAAAATTTAAACATTAGCCAAATTCAGGAAATTGGGTGGTTTTTGTACATTATATGTTGTCTAGGCGGAATTTTTATTTGCTATAAAAGAACAATTTGCTAATATACAGATCATGAGAAAATCTTGAAAAACGATAATTTCTGGGTACCAAAAGTACTACTTGTCAGGATGGGCATTTCTACACTGTTTATTCTATAACATTATCTAAAGTCTTATTATATAACCTTAAGATGAAATTTTCGTACTATATTTCAAATTTTTTCGATATACTTATTCGTTATTGAGATCCAGAGAATCATATTTGTCATACATAGTGATAAAAATCAGATTTTACTGCAAATATCAAACTACCTAACTACAGCTATTGGCTCTAATTTTAACTGTATATGTTTCAACATTTATCTATAAGTGCCATATTCCCACTTTCGAAAATCATTATCCATTATCAAGATACGCCCAAAAAACCAGATTTTAAAGTACCAAAAGTACAAGTTGTGCTGAGAGATGACAGACTGAGCGCTATGAAACTTACATCTGATTTAATGATATCATTTACACAGTGACAAAATTAGATTTCTGCACATCATACAGTTTGATAATCTTTTTCAGATGAAATATTTATTTTATTTTCGTTATTCGTCTGAGCTACTGCGCAGCATCAATTTACATAAAGTATTGTAACATGTTTTGAATAGAGGCTATACAGAGGCAAAACACATTCCTCAGTCTTGGTTTATGGTTGTTTTTAGCACAAATATTGCACCATATGAAATTTCGAGTAGATATCGAAATTTTATTTCAAACAGAGTATACAACGATATCTCATTGCATTCTCAAGATATTAGTTACATATTTAGTGGACAAAAACGAGCAGGTTTTGCTTACTTGAATCCACACAGGCTTGACAGAAATTATGAAAGTCTTATCATTCCATTTTAAGAAAATTATTCGGTGAAGAAATTTTATTTTGAACATTGAGCCATGTCGGCTCATTTATCTATAGAGCGCCCCTTTGTTCCGTATTTTCTTGTCTTTTGGTGCCATATTTGATAGCGCAATTGAAGATTTGTCTTAGCTGTAACGGCTTGCTGAACACTTGGCATCTTCCTGGCTCAAGTATTGTGTCACATATGCATCGTTTCCGTTTCCTTCTATCACCGCTGATGATGCTTGTTATTTCTATGCTCTCTGGTTGACTGATTGTGTCTGGTGATATTGCTGGTGCTGGCCATGAGGGGGTTTGGTCAAGATAAGTGGATAGCAGACAGGCCGCATCGGATTAGCCATGCGCACTGGGGTGCCGTGGTGTGGTGTACACGGCAGTTCGAGTCCACCTCCCTCCTTGGGCACGAGCGTTTGTGTTGCCCTTAGGTTAGTTTACCTTAGTTTTAAGCTACAGACTGAAGACCCAACAGTTGAGTCTGATAGACTTTCGAAATTTTAAAAGCAGAAATTGTGCATCTTCCTCCATGCACTGTATGCACATGGTAAAGTCTCACAGACTAATGTCTACAGGCCTGAGGAATTTCAAGTAAAATATAATATACATATTCGTACATAAAAAATGCTCCTCTTTTTGATGCTTCATGTTAATGTGTACCATAATAGCAGACTGCTGTTAAAGTGTGCTACATATTCTTGTTGTGCTTAACACATTTCTAGGGATCCCAGATGTCCCACTTTTACCAGGACAGTACCAATGTTGAGACCTATGTCGCATGCCCAGTCTATGTGTCTCTCGGGACTTACATTTGTACTGCTATTCAGTGATACTTTTGTGTTAAATTTGTACTTTGCTTCATTAGCTGATTGTTATTTCCTGGTGGGAATTTTAGAAATTGGTACCTCGAATTCTGACATGGGCAGTAAAAACGTAGAATACAAAAACAGACACCACCACTGTAATATTCATTATCTTGCTTTCTCTTTTCAAACGAAAACGTGATAACAATATTTATCTGGGTCACTCAGTGTTAGCACATGCAAGACATTGAGGCAATTTTCTCTGATATGAACAGTCAATTGTATTTCAATATCACAACAGTATAAGCACTTGGGCAGTATTGAAGATACTGAGTCTCTGTGGATGATGGGTCTGGATCCATTGTTTTGTGATAGAGAGATGCCACCAAAGAGAAAGTTCGGTTTTCCGACTTTTTAGAATGCGAAATTTCTTTTGTTAGTAGCGTTCAAAATGACATGGGTAAAGTGTTTTGTGTTAGTTAGAATTTTGCATTTTCATTTGACAATGGTTGTAGAAACTAGAAAATGATGTTAAAAAACGTATTAAAACTAAGAAACACTCAGAAGAAGATTTTGCGAGACTGTCTAGCCAAACAGTAGATTCGTATTTTCTCAATAAGTGTGTGGGTGACAGTGAATTGGTGACTAAAGAGGGAATATTCGATTTTCACACAGTGGCTTGCAATCAGAATTTAAAATCAGTGGACTGCACGTCTTCACATATACAGAAGATTTTTGAACCTAATTTTATTGGGCACAGACTAAGGTGAAAGCAACTAACTGTGTTGGATCAAAAAGAATATTGGACTAAAAATGTGTATGTGTACTATAACTGTAAGAACAATAACATATACGCCTTCTAAAGGTGAGTACAAATTAAAATATCTTTATTATTTAAGTATCCCTTCTTTTATTTTAAAATGTAGGATTAATATACAAGTAGTATGACAAAGAAAATGTTAAATGAGAAAATTTTAGCTTAGACTTTACCATGACTGTTCCTGATATTGAATGAAACAACAAGTTTAGTGTTACCAGTCACTGTTTATTTACTTCCACAAGCGTGTGATTACTATTTTTGTAAAATATGTTACATGGAACTTTATCGTCTCAAGATTTAACAGTGGTCTACATTTGGTGTATCATACCTGGCAAAGATATTTTATCATTGTGCAACGAATATTGATAAGTATATTTAAGTACCTTGTTTAAGATTTTCTCACAAAATTAATACAATGAAAACATACTGTGCACTATTGACACATAGAGGATTACATTAAAAGCCAATATAAACAATTTAGAATGTAATTGTGACTCAATAACCATAAATTACTTTAATGTTGTATAAAGGTCAATTCACACTGTCAGTCACGTCAATGTCATGTCACGGCACCGTCATGTCAAGTTGTATTCACACTGTCCGTGTCCGTCACGTCATTTCGCCCATCTCAATATGCGATGTAGGAAGTGAGGTTATGAGTGACGATCTGTTATGTAGAAAGTCAATGCTAGAATTGAGGGAACAACAACGTTAAATGTTATTGACGGCCAAAGAAAACTTTACAGTGTATGTTTTTGGCCAACATACTGGGAACTTAAACAACATTTCAAAACAGCGACATTTATTTTCAAGTGAAAAAATAAACATATGAAAACATCAAACAATACTTATAAGAGCATAAATAGCGCCTGTTTAGTTTATCCATTACGATTTGCCCACTGACATTGTTAATACTGTCGTGAACAACTGAATTTTTGTCTTACATTAGAACTGACTTTTTCATTTAAAATGTTATTTAATGAAAATGGGTCATCAAATTACAATCTTATTCAAATAAACAGTTTACTTCAGTCTTTTCTGTTATAATGTTATGCAACATAAAGCATTTCTTGGTTTCAGATATCCTACCTCGATTTTAGGGGGACACTCAATTGACAAACATATTTAAGTCGTCATGAAACAGTAGAGATTTACTCCTAAAACGAAGTATAACAACAAAATAAAGATGAATAAGACACATTTGCATATAAACAGTGCAGTCGTCGACTGCAACATGTAATTCGCATGTCGAAAATAGGTTAACTTCCGATGTTAGCAGACGGCCGTTCCGTCAAAACATTCTTCTCGAGAATGCTTGACGTGACGTTGACATGACGGGACGGTCTGGTGAAGGACAGTGTGAATGTCGCCATTAGAATTGCATTGTGGAATGTTCTGACGGATGGTGCCATGATGTGACGTGAAGGACAGTGTGAATTGGCCTTTACTGTTTGTCTAACCTAAGTAAAAACCCTTTGTGTTTAGTAAGTATTTTTATGTTGCCACTTGGTGTATCACACCAAACTCATGTTTTTCCAGGCATCTGTATCACTGGTATGGTAAAGGTAATTTATAGAACATCTTCACCCAAGTTAACTTAAAAGTATTACACTTTATTCAGTAATGCCTAATCCTACTTTTATTTCTTGTCAGGTTAAGGCATTTTAACGTACAATGGTAATTCAGTTATATTGGGCACTAATGACTTGAGAAGTTGTGCGCCCTAAAACTACAGACAACAGTTATATTACAAATCACAGAGCAGAATGGTCTACATGATTCAGTTATGTATTTCTTTTATTGCTCTGGTTATTTGCACAGGCTAATTTCCATAGGCAGTAACACAAACAAAACAAGCAAAGCTCACAGCTTAACATATTTTACTCAGCAAAGAGAAGTGCTAATCTCTTCACTGTGGCACCATTGTGTTTACATCCAAGAAAACAGGAGGGTCAACAAATGCTGGCATACACTCTGGCACTGTTAGAAGTGGAGCGCTGTTAGACTATTACACGCTATCTGTCTATAACAATGATAACTTGTATCTCCACCGTCATGATAAATCTCTTTTCTTTCTCATCATCAATGAATTTAATCGTGTTATCCTCAAGCCATTGAGCCTCTCAATGAATGGACTTTATGTACTCACCTTCTGTGCTGGCACTGGGGCATAACAATGCACACCAGTTTCATCAAAGCCTGGCTGTACCGTCTCAATGCCGCATTACCGCTTCGCCTTGCTGGGTAAAAAAATCCCGTTTACGTGATCGACTTCATGGTGAAAACTGACTACTTAAAAGTACATGCGTCTTTTGTGTTGGTGTGTAAATCAGCCACCAAACACATCACAAGTTCTTCTATGACGTCACTGATCTTTAGATTGTGCTGAGTATGGAGTTCTAAATTCTGAGCGTGCAGCAGAATGCCCATGCACAGAAGTAAGAAGCTATAATGGTGTCATCTCACATCCGAAATTAACCTCTTCCAGTCGAGCTTGTTCATATTGCAGAAATGCTTTCACAGATCTTAAACTTTATTCTGTTATATGCTTTGTGTTCTCATTCAAATGAGTAAACACCGAAAATATTCCAACACAGCTTATTATTTCTTTTCCACTAGCATTCGCTTACAAAAGAGCAGAAATATGTACAAGAAGAAAGATATTTACGTCTTACAGGGAAAAGGCTTACACTATGCATGACTACGAAAGTAAATATATCAAAGTATTCCAACAAAAATTATTTCAATAGTGAAATAGTCAGAATTATTAGATGAGAAAATAATTTTCGATGATATTTGTCTGTTGGCAAGAAAACAAGACATGAAAACTGATGAAAACAGCGCTTTTAACTGAATTTTCGATGCTGTTTGATGTGATTTCCAGTATAAATTTTTTTCATGAAATAAAAGGTATAAGATTTGAAATATTTTGACTACATTTTCGGTTTTTTTAATGTTCTGAATGGTGTACAGAATTTACCACATGGCATTTGTCAAGATCATTTTATATTTCCTTATGTCATTAATAACCTCAATTATTTTCTGCTCCTACATAAAAAGTACACTCTACTCTCACTTAACCACTCAGATTCGATACTGCGGGGCAGGAGCAGACAGCACTACAGTCTTGGTGCTGACGTCTAAACGAAAACGACCACTCTAGACAGATGTGACTCAGAGGCGTTGCAGTAGACCCACTCATCTCGAGTAGTCAACTGAGACAAGAAAGTCGATCGTGTAAAAGGGGTCTAATACTTTCAGAATGGCCCACTTGACTTCGATTTCCGGTCTGATTACTGTCGAGAGATATCGCCACAGAGAGCAGGGAAGGTTATACAGCACTGGAAAGGAAGTAAGTTCCGCAATAGCTTAGGGCGCCTGTGCACGCTATGCACATACTTGTGGAAGAGGTCTGAGCCCCCTGAGGAGGACATTAAGACTGTGCAGTGACAGAGACAGGCAGTAGAATGCGAGAAAAAGGAGACAGTGGGTGAGACATATGTAGATGGTGGCACTGAGAAGGACGTGCTGTTTATGAAATGTTCACTATGATGAGAGCTAGAGCAAAAGGACTGAGCATGTTCTCTGTGTGAATACGTACGCATACCAATAGGTTTGATGAGGAAGGCAGAATGAAGACTGAGGCAGCTGGATCCCACTTTTTTGTCAGAGCCTATTAAACAGGAATAAGTTTGCCTCTTTGGTGCTTCCACAGAAGCATTTTTTTCAGCTGGTTTAATGTTTCTGTCTCTTTTAGTCTTGAAATGATCACTTTCTCTGATCTGAATGCTGAAAGAAACAGCCCTTAGTCAACAAAGCACTGCCAAAGTATATAGTATTATTACCTGGAATTAAAGTGAACAAGTGTTCAGATATACAACAGCAGGACCTCATTATAAAAGAATTTTTAACACAGAGACTCGTTTAATATGATATTACTGGATAACAAACACAATACAACTACAGTCAATGCCAGCAAAGTTTTCAAGACATGATTTCGCAATTTAAAAAATCTCATTTCTCCTCATTTACTTTATAAACATAAATTTGATAATATATTTTCAAACTAGAGCATCATAGGAAGAGAAACAACAAATATCATTTAATAGAGCCATCTTGTGACAGAATTTTGGAAATCAGTTCTGGAACAATAAAATGTTCTGAACAAAATACGTGTTAAGAATGCCTTTGAATTATTGGTTTATGACTATTTTTTTAAAGAAATGGTTTAGTATTGTTTAATAGAGTTCCCAGTCTCTGACAAAATAGCTTGATCTTTATTGCTTCATTCATAATCAGTTACACTATGTTGTTTATGAATTGAATTGTACTTGGTTCCATTCATCAGAACTGCTTACAGAATTGTTACTTAATATTATAATGATAAAGAGACATTGAATTAAAATTTGAGCTGTGGCCAGCATTTGAACCTGGGGTTTCCTGCATAGGCAAGTATTATAACCGCTAAGTAACCGTCACCTAATGGATACAGTAATTGCATGGACTGTGTTAAAGCACACCTTGCTCCACAACACAAACATCAGTTCTGCCTCATGTTCGCAAATATAAATTGATTTTGTGTTGTGGAGGGAGACATGCTTTAAGACAGTCAGTCCAATCACCATATCCATTATGTTGTGGTGGCTTTGTGGTTATAATGGTTGCCTAATAAGTAGTAAGACATGGGCTCGAATCCCAGCCATGGCTCAAATTTTAATTCAGTGCCCCCCCCCCCTTCAATTTAATATCTCATATATGTATATATATGTCTCTATACATTCATTTATTATTTGATAGTTACATAATATTTTGCTTAGCAAATCCACTCATGTCAAAAATCTCCATTCACGCTGCTCTTCCCACCCCCACACCTTCAGAAATTATTTTAATGTTAATGCAAATTTATGTTTGTAGGTGTGTATCTGGATGTGGGAGAGTTAAAACACTGCACTGGGTGCCAAACTACTTAGTTAAGCCACTCTTTACTGTGTATATCATATACGTTGACCAGATGTCCTAGTTTTGCCAAGACAGTCCAGCTTTTCACATAAATACTCTGAATTGCAAGTTGTGAACAACTAGTTTTCTTAAAGAAGAACGTTACAGAAATATAGTTCTTACACAGTACACAGCTGTTGGCTTAGCTCATCTCATGCTTGAAGTGTGATTACAGATATTTTGGGGGAAAAACTAATTTTAATTTCTCCCCCTCTCCCACCTCTCCACCAAGCATAGTATGGTCTCCACTCATCTCTATTTCTCACTTACACTGTTTGCTCTTTCATTCGTTTCCTCTCTTACTATCTCCACCCCCATTGAAGTCTTTATACAATCATGGATCTGAAAGAAACTCAGTCGACCATCAGCCATAGTTGTGTTCGATGTATTCAATTTGAGATGTGTGCCGTGTCGCGTCCAGCGTCGTTTAATGAGGGTATTATATTCAAAGATACATATGATGGTTGCGTAACTGCAAGATAAAATGAAATTATTGTATGGTTTTCATTCTCCAGATTGTCATCATCGGTGTTTGATTGTATACTGCAAGTATTTTATTGTCCACTTCGGTGACTTGTGTGTCGGTAGTGATGAATGTCATCATGAGAACTAACACACAACGCCAATTCCCGTGCCAGGAAGCGAATCTGGACTCCTAGCATGACACTAGCCCTTTTTTTCGTGGAGGAGGGTGGTTGTTTGGGTAGTTCAGTCTGTTGCGGACGTGTCTTCGTTTTTGTTCGTTGCTCTTCGTTCTGTTCGGGGATCAGTTCTTTTTATTAGAGAGAGCATTCAGCCCTCTAATCGAACGCTCAGACCCACCGTGCAGGCGTCAATGACATATAGAAGCGGGCTGTTATCTGCATAGGAGTCGAAAGAGAAAATAATGAATGAGCACGTGAAAAGAATTTACCCTCAAATAATGGCGATGCAGTTGGATTATTTGAAGCTGTGTTTCGCAAATGATATATGCACATGCTGGTGTTTCAGCTGCTATTCCTTTATGATACCAAGACATAAAAGACATGCAGAAGGTAGAGGTATATCTTGGCGAAAGCAGTGTAATATCATTAATGCGTTGTAGTGAAGAATTTTATGGTGTGTCGAGCCTGGATGTATTTAATAATTGTAGTAGATGCAGACATGCATCTGAATAATGTGTCCCTTGCCCCCAACACAAGGACTGCAAGGGAGTGACAGGGAGAGAAGAAAAATACAGTTAAAAAAATAATATAAATGCAACAGGTTTGCTTGAAGATACAGTACTCGTGCAAATGGGTGCTGTTGCTGCAACTGTATGTAGTTTTTGTACACACCATTCTATTTCTTACAAAAGTAAAAGGTGGCTGCCACCAATCACCACTGAGCTATGTGGCTACGCCACCACAACCATATCCGGTCATATGATCGATGTGTCGGTGATATAACGTGGGTTAGATGGCGCCACACTCCTTGCAGTCAGTCAGCAGAGGAACATGAAGCGCCATCTGAGAATTTGCAGTGGCTACCAACAGCAGCAGCAACAGAATAGGAAAGGAGGAAGGAAGCTTAGGGTTTAGCGTTCCTTCGACAGTGTGGACATTAGAATGGAGCTCACACTCAGAGTTTTGGGTAATGATGGGGAAGGAAATCGGCCATGCTCTTTCAAAGGAACCATCCCAGCAGCAGAATAGGAAGAAGTGGCTGAGTAAATAATAATTGTTTAGGTAGTTGCTATCATTATTATTATTGCTGCAGGTAACGGATCTTCTTCATTGCTCATCAGCTGAGATGGCGACATCCCCTGGGACTAGCAGCACCTCTCAGTGGGTCGTGACCTGCAGCAGCGATAGCATCATACAGTACATCACGACCTGCAGCAGCAACAAATGTGGTAAACCGTAGGAACGTGGGATCCAATGGTGTACCAGGTGGGAATGCTGCAGTCAGGTGAGCTGGAATTTTCACTAAGTATGTACATCATTGTACACAACTCCTTCAGGCTGGTAGTCTATTGCACAATCGTTTGCATTTTTCCTGTACTTTTTCCTCTACTTCACCTGGCACTTCATTAATTTTCATTTTCACTTCTTGAAGCAAAGAAATGTTTTCGTACATAGGTCCCCCTGATCCTCCCATTTGTGAAATTATTCTAGCCAGAAATATGTACTTGGTTCTAATGTAAGACAAGTCCCTTTTACAGAAACTCAATTGCATTTATAGATCGGCATCCTCCGGTATATTTTGAACTATCTTCTGGATAGCCGAGAGATACGTACTATAGTATTCCGCCGCTGATAGCCAAGTGCCCCAGAGAATAACAACATGCTCTAGAGGCACAAGTGACTATGGACAGACCAAAACTTTTGGCTTTGGCCAATGAGAACTCGCTAGCTGTCATCCAATGAGATGCTGTGTGTTTCTTAACTGGAATTTCTGGCAGTACGCGCTCTCATGTACTAGAAGAAACTTCTTGTTTAACTTATACCTCAAGTAACTTTCACTTAAAAAATTTATCTGTATTGTAGCCTTAAGAAGTTTAGGTATAGGTTAAACAAGAAGTTCTTTATGCAGTATGTGAGAGCGCGTAGCGCCTGAATCTTTGGTTATGAAATGTGCAGCATCTCTTTGGCTGACAGCACACACAGCATTTCATTGGCTGACAGCTAGCGAGTTCTCATTGGTCGGAGCCAAAAGTTTGGTCTGACCATAGTCTCTCGTTCTAGAGGCAAGGGGATATCTGGAAGTTGCTCTTTGAATGCCTGTATTCTTGAAAGTGCCTTAACAAAAATTTTCTTTACTTTAGGAAATTGTAGCTTTACTTGCTTTCCTATTTCGTTGATAACATGCACTACACAAGTTACGTGCAGCATCAATGGGTAGAATAATTTTAACAATTGAAACGCTGCTATCATATAGGTAGCGGGATTAGTGATGGGCAGAAGCACCTCGTTCTCATCCAAGCCATTTGTTTATAGCACCTTCAGCCCATTGTTCACAAAGTGTGTTTGTTGGATAGTTTTTGGGTGCTGTTTTGAGTAAATTGAAATGTTTGTAGAGCTATGGGACTTAACTATGGGGTCATCAGTCCCTAAACTTACAAACTACTTATGAATTAGCTTATACTAAAGACGGCACAAACATTCATTCCCAAGGGGGTTTTGAATAAATCATATAAGCTCTGGATGCTGCATCTGGATCTAGCTTGCCCATAGTCTATTTGCAATGTAAGAGCCAAGCCTGTCAGTAGTTTCACCCACAGACATCCATACACAAGAATCTCCAGCATCTTCTCGGATTCTGTGCAATGCAGCAGTGTAAGCTGAATCCACATATTTTTTTCCGCAAAGTTGACTCTGCAGGAATAGATTGAAGGTAGTACATTCAAGAAAACCTCTGAAAATTGTGTTTTCTAGTTTCTGAAATAGGATGTGCATGACACAAGTTACTGCAGAATTTGTTCTTTTTGGACGATTCATCAGATGTAATGGCCAAAAGAGTTTGCTTCAATTTTTACTTTCGTTCAACATTTGCCTTATGTGCGGTTCTATCTGAATGCTGGGTTAAGTGAGATCTCTTAATGCTCGAAAGCTAATACGAGAGAGAAAGAAACTGCAGTATAGAACCGCATATAAAGAGTATTGCTAAAGGATAGTGATAAAAAAGAAACCTGACATAGGAAAGTGAGAAGTATAAAACATATCAACTCCTTGTTGCATGCAAGGCAGAATATAATTTTTCCATCTGTCGTACATTGCATAGTGCTACAGTGCATAGGAGCGGTAGTGGCCAGATGATCGCCCCTTCTGAACAAGTAAATTGAGTCGCCCAGTGCTTTTGATGAAAACATCTGATGCTGAAAAATTATTTTTCGAAAATACATATACAATACTTTTCACCAAACGCAGATGTTTGCTAGGACTGGCTGTAGAGGAGCGAGGAAAGGTGAGAAGTGCAGTACTTTGGCCATAGACGGCATCTACGATTAACATTGTGATATTTTTACTCCATGTTCAACCTAAGTCCTATGAAACCGTTTCTTAGTGAAAATGCACAGCTGACTGGAATTCTATGAGCGAAGATTTTCAAGAATAGCGTTCAGTAGTCCCACATTCGATTATCATGTGTAACTTTGAAAAATACAAGAACGTTAAGTCAAATTAGCGAAATAGGTACTTTCTAGGATTTTGTTGCCGAAATAAGCAAAAAGATACATTAACGTCGAAATAGGGAATTTTAGGTCCTATAGAGCTAACGGTATTGAGGTTCATTAGTCATGAAACACAAAAGTACCAACATATGTTCGAATTGGAATTTAGGAAAAAAATAGGTGCTAACCTAAAGATCCGTGGTCTAGTGGTCACATTCCATATTAGAGGGCAACAAGTATGAGTTTTTCACAATTATGGTAGCCCCATGGTGCCTCACTTCAATTAAACGCCGCGTAAACCTAAAGTAAAGATTTGTGACAGCAAAATATCGTACTGTATCACACACAAATTACAATTATAATCAATATTTAAATAAATACGTTACCATATGTATATTGAGTGTGATATCTCACCTGATACCTTAATTGTTTTGGACAGTGTAATTTATTTACAAATTTACATTACTAAGAATTCTATCTTGTGGTCAATTCTTGAGCTAAGATTCCAAATCTTATTCTGTGTTAACTTCATTATCTAAATTCATATTATTCACTGCTCTGTTTATTACTATTAAGAAACTTCACATACTTTATTTGTATCACTAGAATGTACCCATTCCATGAGTTTCTCATAGATTGTTGGATGGTATAAAGGGATATTCTGCATCTCAAACAGAAGTATTTTTCACAAATTTATACTATAATCACGATTACAGTTGTCACAGACACTCTAATAGTTATTATATTCTTATTATATATTGATTCCAATTGATGTCTTAATGATTTAAAGTTTACTTATTTGTAAAATTAAAACCTGTAAATCATATTACCAGAGACTTACAGAAAATAAACTCTATTTATTTATGGAAGCTGTTACAAGAGGGGAAAAGATAAAAACTGCCACAAGCTGTTTCTGTTCACGCTGTATTGGAGCACAGTTGTTCCCAACACGCCCACAAATTCACGAGATGATAATTTGTGTATTTGGAAAGTCCCACAACTTAGTTAAAGCATTGATGTTTGACTTTAGGGAGTGCTTGTCAGAACTGACTGATTTGACAGTGAGCTTAAGTGCATAAATTGCCTAACGAATAGAATGGAGTCTTAGATTAATTTGTTTTACCTGAGCATGATGCACACCATTCTAACCAAGCGGAACGTCACCTTCATTATCACTGAATAAACTTATTGACTTCTCACTGGTTTAACACACAATTCACAGGGAAGTCCTTGAGGGTGCATCACTTCTTGTGTTGCAGTTGAGGGAGCCATGTATTCAACCTCTGTAGTTGTCGCAGCCACTGTTTGTTGCAGCATTGTATTCCACGAAATTGCTGCTACGCTAAGTTAAAAATGCAGCTCCTCGTCAATCGCCTTTGATCAAGGTTTAAAACATAATCAGATCACAAAAGCCTTCACGTTTCGTTAGTCTGCTTTTCTTTCTTTTTATTTTTTTTATGTTATACCTGTGACTGTATCTTGAAAACAGCAACCAGTCGCCTTTTATGTGGAATGTTTTTATTCTACTTTTTACATAACTGGATTCGGCATGCCTAGCATATTATCATCAGATGGAAAGACAAACTTTACATTAAATTTGCTGTCTTTCAAGATACTTTTATTCACCAGTCACAGTGTTTCTCATACATAATTAAAAGTAGGCCACTGTACGTAATAAAAGCTTAATTTTGGTAGCAGGTACCAAGATAAGAATTTACTGTTATAAAAAAAGCTTCATTTTAGCAATAAAATTAGCAAAAGATCCGTGTGAGCTACCGGTTACTCCCTGCTGCAAAACCTTGTTCCCTGGTCCAAATTGAGAACTGACTTGCTTCAAATTACTCTATTAACAGGAAGTTAACGATACAGTGGCCAATATACGCAGTGGCTCACACAAAATTACACACAGACATTAATAAACATAGAATGAAACTTTCTTCCAGGAGTGCTAGTCTTGCGTGTTTGCAAGAGAGCTTCTGTGAAGTTTGGAAAGTAGGAGGCGAGGTACTGGCGGAAGTAAAGTTGTGAGGCGGCATCGTGAGTCGTGTCGGGGTAGCTCAGTCGGTAGAGCGCTTGCCTGCGAAAGGAAAAGGTCCCAGGTTCGAGTCCCGGTTCCGGCACACAATTTTAATCTGCCAGGAAGTTTCATATCAGCGCACACTCCGCTGCAGAGTGAAAGTTTCATTCTGGAAACATCCCTTAGGCTGTGGCTAAGCCATGTCTCCACCATATCCTTTCTTCCAGGAGTGCTAGTCTTGCGTGTTTGCAAGAGAGCTTCTGTGAAGTTTGGAAAGTAGGAGGCGAGGTACTGGAGGAAGTAAAGTTGTGAGGCGGCATCGTGAGTCGTGTCAGGGTAGCTCAGTCGGTAGAGCGCTTGCCCGCGAAAGGCAAAGGTCCCAGGTTCGAGTCCCGGTTCCGGCACACAATTTTAATCTGCCAGGAAGTTTCATATCAGCGCACACTCCGCTGCAGAGTGAAAGTTTCATTCTGGAAACATCCCTTAGGCTGTGGCTAAGCCATGTCTCCACCATATCCTTTCTTCCAGGAGTGCTAGTCTTGCGTGTTTGCAAGAGAGCTTCTGTGAAGTTTGGAAAGTAGGAGGCGAGGTACTGGCGGAAGTAAAGTTGTGAGGCGGCATCGTGAGTCGTGTCGGGGTAGCTCAGTCGGTAGAGCGCTTGCCCGCGAAAGGCAAAGGTCCCAGGTTCGAGTCCCGGTTCCGGCACACAATTTTAATCTGCCAGGAAGTTTCATATCAGCGCACACTCCGCTGCAGAGTGAAAGTTTCATTCTGGAAACATCCCTTAGGCTGTGGCTAAGCCATGTCTCCACCATATCCTTTCTTCCAGGAGTGCTAGTCTTGCGTGTTTGCAAGAGAGCTTCTGTGAAGTTTGGAAAGTAGGAGGCGAGGTACTGGCGGAAGTAAAGTTGTGAGGCGGCATCGTGAGTCGTGTCGGGGTAGCTCAGTCGGTAGAGCGCTTGCCCGCGAAAGGCAAAGGTCCCAGGTTCGAGTCCCGGTTCTGGCACACAATTTTAATCTGCCAGGAAGTTTCATTAATAAACATATCACCATAATTGAAATTATTTCATAAAGGTGGCTAAAGAAAAACATTTTTGGTGCAACGGAACTTAAACATAGAAAAATTGCATCTGAGCTTGTTCTCAGCACTGGTGAAAAACAATGTTAAATAAAAGGGGGAAGGTCATCGAAAACTACAATTTATAGGCAAGTCATAATTATAATGAACTTAACTTGTATATTCAGGTCGAACGCAAGGAAAATGGGGAACCAATTTTGTTAGTACAATAAAAATGCATTCTACTGAAATAATGTACTTAAGTTAGCCTATCTTACACAGACAATGCCCAGTATTGAATTTAATATAAATTACACAGAATGTTAAAAGCTACTACGGAGGATTTACAAACAACACTCACTCGCTCACACACACACAATGCAACAGCGAAACTCACCAAGATCAGCATGCTGAAACGAGGCAGAAGCAGGCGCCACTATCATAGGCGAAATTCAGCAAAACCGGAGGTACCACACAACACAATATACAATGAAACTGCGAAGATGGCTCTCGTCTGTCATGCCTGATTTGAGATGGTGCATGAGTATAGCAAAGTTAAGTTGATTACACCGCGAGAAAACACGCTACCAGCGACACGCGGCTATGTTACCTTATCACACTCCACTGAAAGTAAAGTGGTTAAAAATCCGATTCATTACACAAAATCACGGCGAGTCTTAAGCTGCAGTCTGAGAGTAATCTATCTAGGCACTGGTTTAATGAGAACTGGCGTGAATTCAGGTGACCAGTTGCAAACCCCTGAAGTCGGAGTTTGGACCCACGTGGTTCCGAAAACCGATAAAAGTATATAAATTCAATTTCAGAACAATAAAAGAAATGTTTAGAATTACAAAAGGAAACGAATGAAATGCAGCTACATGCGATAGGAAGTGATTACAGAGACAGATGAAGTCCGGTCTCAAAAAAACCAGGAAAGTGTAATAATTACAAAGACGGAAAAGTGAGAATAAAAACTGTGGCACACAACCCATAGAAATATTTAGCATTTCATAAGCGAGCGATTGAAGGAGGTTGTGCAAGGCTAGAGAGTATTACTGACAAAGACTGACTGCATACTACAAATTTGGAGAAGAAACAGCAAAAGTAAAATTGGCGGGGAGAGAAGATCGCGAAATGTTAGTGGAAATCAGAAGGATACACACATAGTTACTTACCTGATGGGCATGGAACAAACAATAGTGGAAGCTGAAGACCAACCATGTGGAACACATAACACTTACGGAAGGAAATGATAAGAAAAATTTTACGTGGATCATACAAAAATGAACATATCGTCTGTTAGAAACTGGGCCCCACAAAGAAAGAATTTATACAGAGTTCTTACACCGCCACATAATCACAAAAGGTTTGAATATAGCAGGCCATTATCAAACTGCAACTAGTAAAACATTAACGCGTTTTTCTGTTGGAAATCACTGGATTGAAAACTAGAACACATTTCCGCACACAATCAGAAGGAATATTCCAAAGAATAAATCTAAGTTAAACATGCTAGATAACGAATCGCTACCATCTCTGCAGGCACAAGAGAAGAACCAACCTTACCTGACCACGATCCCAGCACAAATTGAAGACCTAGTGGCTAGGAGGTGTGGCAAAGCTACCGGAAACTGGGAAATCTATGAGTACAGTGGTGGTGGGGAGAGAAGATCTCATGACTCGCCCTGGAGAATGCTCGTTCACTGGCTTGTAACCGAAGGGTGTAGAAACCTCTTTGTTCGCATCAGCTGCAGGGGTTGGTAACGACTAACTATCGACCCTGAGCCAGAGAGAACCATGCAAAGCGAGCTATTACAACCCATATTCAGGCAGCCATTAGATCATCACAGATCCACTTAAAAATAAAACAAGTACACATTCTCACAGGGACAGTGGCATAGCAGAGAAGCCGTATGTATTGCCACATTCATATCCACAATAATAAATTATTAAAATAATAAAATCCTTGCAATATTGACTAACATTACAGAAACTAATATTTTAAAATATGAAATAAAAATGCTATTCCTCATGCCTTCAAAATAGTGGGGTTCTTGTTTTAACAAAATGCTCATCTAGCGACGTCAAATAAATTACAATTTTATAAAAAGTGTATGGAAGACGACAGACGGTCGTCTTTCATAATGGATAAAAGCGTTAGTTAGTCCTGTACTTATTGTGAATTGAATATATCTAAAAAATTCGTTTTACTGCTTCCCAGTGGATTTTTCATTAATTTGAGTTAAATCTGTTTATTACCACCACAATATAAGCAATGTCAGGTCTTGTGCTTTGAGACAAATACAGAAGAGAATCAACGGCTTCCTCATAAGGAATGTGTTTTAATGTCAAGTCTTCTTCTTAGCTCGGCTTTTCTTTACTTTTTCGCAGGTTCAAATTAGGTGCTACTGGATTACAATCTTCCATTCCACATTTCTTGCTGCATATTTACTTTGATCAATGGTAAAGGTAGCCTGTTTCGTTTCTGGTTTTAATCTGACGCCAAGACACAAAAATAGCTCGCCAAGATCTCACCTTAAACCAATTCATTAGTTCTGTTTTAAATACTTTCTTTTATTTATTACTTCTATTCGAAAAAATAATGAGTTCATCTAAAAAAACAATTACAATAAGTAACATATATTTTCTTTCTCGATACTGTAGTAAAAGGTTTGTTCATATTATGATTTTCTTTAAGTTCATTGTATCTAACTTCTGTTACCAAATATGTGGAGCCTATTTCATACCATAGGTTGCCTTTTATTAGTCTGCAAACCTTCGCTTCTTTTCTCTTCTTCACAAAGTCTTCAGTAGGTGAAAGTAAATTTCTTCATTGAGATCTTCATACAAGAATGCGGTTCGAGCATCCAAATGTTCAATGTCAAGATCAAGCCAACAGCATGGAAAGTAAGGAATGACGAACAATAGGCGAAAATATCTCATCAAAATCTACTCCTGGTAACTGTGAATAACCTTATGGTACGTAACAAGCATTATAACGCTCAACTTCAACATTTGCTGATTGTTTGACTTTGCAAACACATTTAGAATTGATTGTCTTTCTACATTCTTCGTCTAATGCTTCTTTCCACTTTTCCAAATCATTGTGACTCATTCCTTCTATAAACGATCTCGGCTCAGGAGAAAAATCATAATTGTTGTATTTGGGGCTGAAATATTTTTTGCATGATGAGTTTCTAATTACTGGCTGCATGGGAACTATATGTAGTTGTTGTTCAGTATCTTGATCGAAGTTGCCATTACCTTTTTGCTCTGTGTCACTTCAAGTCAATTCAAATGGAACTAAATTTTTATCAACATCAGTGGGTTGTGTTGGTCCCCACTCATCCCCCTTCGTACCACAGTTTTTCACCAATGTTAGAAACTGTCGCTGGCTGTGTAATGCCTTTCACTACTTTTGTTGGTGAATTTGAAGAATGTCTTCATACACTGATTTGCAAATTGTTTTTCATTATATATTTGAAGTATATTAATTTTTCGACGAGTTTCATTTTCCACTCGCACTTTGAATTCAATAAAAGTATCACAAATTTCTATTGTTGATTTAACATGTAACCAAATGACTTTCTTGACATATCAGCTGTAATGTGAGAAGGTAGCATGCTCCTCCCCATGAAGAGATGCTCATTGTTAAACAAACATCTGAATGTACTATATGAAGTAGACCTTTGGCTCTTCTCCTTGGTGTTTTTGGAAAAGGTTTGCGAGACTCTTTTGTTTAATGAAAGTGATACAATGGTCTAAATTGATTTTTTTTTCAATTAAATATTCATCCACCATTTTTTCTTTAGTAAACACATGCTTACACAAATCAAATATCCCAATCTGGGCCCATAACCTATTAGATATTGACTTCAATTAGTCGTCTTAAAAGATTTAAAGTCGATTATTTGTTCAAAATTAGAACTTGTACACCATATTACCAGGAACACACAGGCAACAAACAACATTTGTTAATAGAAACTGTTACAAAAGAAAAAACCCAAAGATAAAAAAACAACTCAGAATAAAAACACACTGGATAGAAGCACGGTTGTTCTAAACAGTTCTGTTTAGGTTTCTTGTGATATTTTTGTTCATGTTGCATCATCATATCAACTGAAATTCATCCCTTTTCTGAGATTAATTAAATCACCTAAAGAGTGTAATAGACCATAATACAGGGCTTTGTTAAGAAAAGTTAGGTTTAGTTGGGTTAATATGTGTAATGGTTTCTTCAGACAATACAACATTGATTGCAACAAGCTAATCATTTTTAATCCTGTCATAGTAGCTGGTACAGGTACAAGGCAGGAACGGTTACAGTTTTATGTAGAAGAAACATAGATGGGGTCTTCAACAGCATGTGTACGATCAACACCCTAACTACACTACGTGCCCTGAACTGTGTATAACACCTGCATCTTGGGAGGTGTTACATGGTGACTGCCCTGGTTTCACTTATGTGACCAACTCGATTGCAACTACGTCTCCTCTGACCTACTGTAATAACAGTGACTGTGCAGGTGGACTGGCCCATAGCCTTTGCACATCATAGTGTATACATATACCCAGTCCACCCAGTCCAGTGTGGAGAAGTCAGGGACTATGGAGACTAAATGTGGGACTCCTACAACATCAGGAATGTCGGCAACTAATGTAGAGTTTCTGGACCGAATGTGAAGGTCGATTACTGAGGTATCTGTCGTCGATTCAATGATGGCTCGATTGACTCAAACTAACCTTAAACTGTACTCTGATTCAATTTGGTAGGGAAAGATCGCTCTGGCACTGCCAAACATCTGACTTCTAGCATATGCTTCTTCGAGAAATTTCCACCATCCCCAGACAGCTAGGCAGAGGTCAGAAGCGATAAAGCGCAGATTCTCACCTTCATCCACCACCACCTTGAAGGAGTTATGGTGTATACAAGACGTAAAGAACGACGAAGACTGGTATATACTCTAGACCAAGCAGATGGTTTAGGAGTGACGATATAGTTGCCCATAGCACGTGCTTTGGTTACTAGTATCACCAACTATATCAGGATGTGCTTCATGATAAAGAGGCTTTGGTAGAAGTTACCCACACTGTCACCAATACACTTGATGCTGTGGTGTCAAAATCACGTTTAACCCTTTCCAGTCCAAATTTTATTGATTTGTGAACAATAGTATTTCCTTGCATATTTCTATTCATAATGGTTGAATAATGTATTATGTGTATATGTGGGCAGGCAGGCGCCCAAATGAAACTAGTGAAGTTAAACATCATGGAAACAGGCGGAGGCCCCCAAGAGGGGACTGAAGCCCCATTTCCATTGATGGTTACACTATAGTGCTTGAGCATCATCTTTACGATAAATATCCATTGTATTTTGGTGTTAAGTTATAAATGTCTTCTGCAAGTTCTTCTCAGAAGCACCTTCTCAGAACGTTAGATACAGTCCATAAGGTTATCTTCACCAATACCCATATGGCATCTTGAATACCTCATTTGGCACAAATCCTAATGATGGCCCCAGTGAAGGCACAATGAATAGAGATGGCACTGGATACTTAATGAGTCGTGGACTTCTCTCAAAATATGCTATGAAACTCTCCCCCTCCCCCTGCCATTGGCAGGACTGGTTTTATGTTTGTGCATATGCAGTAGCAATTTATATCAAGACAATACTCAAGATGTGTTAGTCAGTGGTGGCTTGTGCTCAGTTTCGTTGCTGTGGTCCAGACAAACAGTTGATACAGTCTGAAGTGTTCTTTATATAACCTCCATTTATATAACATCATTTAAACACTTTTATTTTATTACTCTTTTTTTGGGGGGAGGTATGTGTGTTCAATGTTGTAGTTGGTCTGGCCCACCAGCTCTGCTGGTTTTCCGTGTTCTTGTGTGGGTGTCTGAATTTATGCTGTGGAGACACAATTTATTGAAGAACTTGGGGGCTTGGAGGTGTTTCGATCGAACCGAAGTTCACCAGCTCTTCTCATGCTGAAGTTCTTACTTTTGTAGTTGTGATTCTGTTTACTGACTGTGTTGTAAAAATAAAATTGAACTGTGGGAGGACACATGTGACTTTTCTCCCTTTGGGAATGCACCGGAGAGACGACAGGGATCATCCTGGCTTTTTCCTTATGGCCAAGGTAAAACCTCTGGAAAAATCTTGGCTAGGAGCAGTTTCATGTGTATTTTACCTAAGTAGCATGTTAACTAATGAGTCTGTGTTCTGACAGGTTATTTACAGAGTAAATGTACAAGTCTGTTCTTATGACAGGCAAACTTGTCAGTTACTCTATCGTTTTAGTTTGGAATATCACTGCCTTCCTCCTTGTGAATGGAAAAAACAGCCAGTGAGTTCAGCCTTTCCTGACTCATATTATCCCTGAGAAAGGTTTTGACTCTTTTTAAGGTGCTGAAATTGCGTTCTGCTTCTGCTGTTAAATTTGATGTAGTTAGTGCAATTTTTCATGTTTTGTGCACTTCAGTGAACGATTCTTCAAAGTAATCTTCAACAAAGAGAGTAAACAGTTCACAAACTAATGTAACGCCTCTAAATGTATCATTGTGATAAATCACTGGCAGCTCATTTTTCAATTTATCGTTTTATGTTCTCTAAAAGAAGCAAACTTCTTTGGATGAATGATTTCGAAGCTCCTAAATAAATGAGAGTTTTGAACTCTTCCTTTCAGTTGGTTGGTCATAATGTCACACACTTCTTTGGCATCTGCTGTCAGATTAAGTTCACTGCTAGATTTGAAACATTTTCTTGGAGAAGCAATACACTCATCATCAGAAACTTCAAACCGTTGAATGTTCCTTCGTATTTCAGATACAGCACACTCAAAATGATGTAATGCATTGGATATGGTAACGGCATTTGCACTCTGTATCTGAACTGTGCTATAAGAAAATATCAATGTGATTCATGATATCATAGTAAAAAAATCACACTGCCGTGTTTTACGGCCCACTTTAGATTTGTAGTTTTATACGTTTTTAAAATATTTTGGACAAAAATAATAATGTAAACAATAAAAAATTAATTAATAAGAATGTCTGAAATCCTTTTAGGAAAAAAAAGATTTTAGGTAGTGGCAGGTTTTGCACCACGGAACTTCAGCATCACAGTCCAACGCACTGCCCACTACATTACAGCAAACACTTAAAAGATGTGTTCTTAAATTTCATACTATTCATGGCCGTTGTTAACTGATGCTAATATGGCATTTGTAGACACTAGATTATCATTTATCGTACGAAGAACGACGTGTTTTTGTTAATTCTTCAGTGCGTCATTGTTTTGAAATTAAAACACGTAAGTTAAAATAAGAAAATCATCAAATACGCAACGCAAGATGACTTATGCCAGAGTTCTGGGCGATGAATGTCACGTGACATCTGTGAACGGCTGGTTTTCGTTAATTCAGTGGAGGCTGTCAAAATTGTGGTTTTTTTCTCTATTTTTTTTTTTTTTTTTTTTTTTTTTTGGGCAAATATCTCTCAAACGATACGAGATATGAAAAAAAAAAAAAAGGGAACAAAGCTATAGAGAATCGTCTCCTCAACAAATTCGGTTATTCAATTTTAGCGTCAGATGAACGGTATATTTGCAATTAAAATTACATTACAATCGGCCTTTGTCTGGTATTACTAACGTATTTCTTGTCCGAAATATTTGAAAAAGCGAGGTTCTGGTCTCTGTAAAATTTGGTGCCGATCGGTTGAACGGTGCGACCTAAAAAGTGGGAACACATTACAGCCAGACAGACATCGTCAAATCGCCGTTATTTTTGCCAATATCTCTGCAACGATGCAAGATATAAAAAAAAAAACATAATAGAGCGAAGTTGTAGAGAATTTTCCCCTCTACCAATTAAGTTATTCAATTTTCGTGTCAGATGAACGGTTCGTTTGCAATTACAATTATATTACAAATGGCTTTTTTGGCGTTATTACCATATTTTTTGTCAGAAAAATTTGAAAACGGAGGTTCTGGTCTCTGTCGGCCTGCAATTATGTCTGTAAAATTTGGTGTTGATCGGTTGAACGGTTCGTCTTAAAAACGGGGAACACGCTACAGACAGACAGACGTACATCCCAAAATCGCCGTTATTTTTGCAAATATCTCTGAAACGATACGAGATATGAAAAAAACATAAGAGAGCAAAGTTGTAGAGAATTTTCTCCTCTAAAAATTCGGTTATTCAATTTTCGTGTCAGGTGAATGGTTAAGCCGTTATTTTTATTTAAATTTCGAGCTGTCAAAAAACGATCGCAAAGGCCCACTTTTAGTGTTACTACCGTAACCTAAAGTGGGACAAATTTAGGAGCAAGAAAAAGTGTGGATTGTGAAGTAAATTTCTTAAGGCAAATGCTTTTCATATTGTAACATCGTCCCAGTAATCATCTTTCTCAATCTTTTCAAAACATTCCAATAAGTACAATTTGTTTTCTTTGACAGCATTTACAAAAAGGGACTGGAATTTCCATCTAGTTGAAGAGACTGAAGGAATTCCCTTTTTGCAGACTGGCTGTAACAAATCACTCCGCTTGGAAGATGAAGAAGAAAACGTTGCAAAACCAGCAATATTTGCGAAGAACAACCTTATCGACTTTATGCTTTTACTGCAAGCATTCTTAAGAACCAAAATCGTTTGGTGCGCATAGCAGTGAACGTACTTGGCATGTGAGAGAGTGCTCTGCATCAGTGTCTGCGCACCACTGTGACTGCCGCTCATTACTGGGGCGCCATCGTATGACTGAGCAATGATTTCTTCTTGAACATTGAAAGGTTCCAGACGTCTTTTTGAAACTCCACTAACTCCATATGCTGGCTTATCATTAACGTTTTCAAAGAAAAGAAATCTATCAACAGATTTCTTCCCCTTAATATACCACAGTATAATGACAAGTTCAATTTTGCACTTATCTGTTGTTTCGTAGCCTGCAGAGAAATGATAGTGGCATCGTTCATGTCTTTAATCAGTTCTCGATGTAAACTTGATACATACGGTGCAGCTCATTTTGTATTATGTGTGACTTATATTTACACACGGAATTACTAGAGCTACTTAAGTGATCATCTACTACACTGTCAAGATTTCCCAGAAGAGATAACAAATATAAGAATTTCTCATGGTTTGCTGACTCTTGTTTTTCTTAGTGAGCTCTTAGTGCTAACTCATGAGTTCCATAAAACATTAAGCACTCTACTATTCTGTTTAATATGTGTCTAATTCATTATGTTTCGGTATTGACATTTTATACGTCGAATCAATCTGAGCAGTAATGTTAATTCTGCCAAACATTTTATATTTACCAGCATTTTATAAATGAAGTCCACATTCCTCGTGTTTCTGAATTCGTTCACTTAAATGTTTTAGATCCTTGCAGCCAACTGTTGTCCACAATCCTTCACCACCAAACAACACACAATAGAAACAAAACAGTTTTTTTTGTTTCGCTGCACTCACAGTTAGCCAAGACTTTTTGCAGAAGCATTTATAGCAGAAAGTTTCTTCTTCTTTCTTTCGAGTTGAGACATCAAGAAATCTTTTGGTTGATATCTAGCTTCTCTTCCACAATAAATAAAAAAGGGCGTTCTGAAGAGTCTACTGTATTCATTTTATACACAGTTTATGAACACTCAAGTAGCAACGACACAGCTCCAGAATACGTTTTGACCTAGCTGCTAAGAGTCCAGGGTCACCGGCCACAAACTGCAAACCTATGGACAGATGCACGAGAGGTGAGGAGTGAGAGCACGGCAGGTACAGCCCGCTTCAGGGGGGCCAGCTTTGCCTGGCCCCAAGCAGCAGAATGGCAAGACAGGTGAGGAGGGGAAAGGAAAGCAGCTCTGTGACGTCACTGTGACTGAACGGGCAGTTAAGGGCCAGCCGCTGATAGCCCTCGGCTGTTGGCATGGCTGCAACACGAAGATAGGGGGGCGTCCACCGGGCGGGCCCTCAACCATGCTGTGGCGAGAGGCAAGCGAAATAATTTGATTCCGTAATTGTAAATTGAGTTATGATGTCGAGGGAATCATGTCGCACTCCAACTGTTTGATATAATACTGCAAAAGTACATCACAACTTTTCTGTTGAGGCTGGGCCCCCGTGGCCCTTTACAACAAGCCGCCCTTGTTGTTAGTATAGTTCCACTTATTCTTCTGACTAACAAACTAGCGCCTCCATCTTGCATGCCATCTGTTGCACTTGTGCACATCATGCCGACACTCTCCCACATTGAAACATCATCTCTGGAATACAGTTGTGTGGACATGAAGCTTCCCAGTTCCAGACCACAAACAGCACATGAGATGTACAACCTGCTGAGGAAAAATTAGCAGCCGGCCGCAGTGGCCGAGGGGACTAAGGCGCTTCAGTCACGGACTGCACGGCCACTACGGTCGGGGGTTCGAATACCCCCTCGGGCATGGATATTTGTGCCATCCTAGTTCGTAAGTAGTTCATAAGTAGTTTGTAAGTTTAGGGACTAATGACCCCGTAGTTAAGTCCCCTAAGCTTTACAAACATTTGAACATTTGAATAATTAGCATCAGATACTTTACGTCTTAGATATGCACCACCTGCTATCTCATGGTTATGGAAAATTTTTGACAAGGAGTACACTGCATGAAGTTGCTGCAGCAAAAACTCCCATGTGCCTGTTGTGGTATGTAACCAACATTGATGAACAATGCCTGGAATGCAGTACTTCAACGGATGTGTGGCGTGTAATTCGGAAGATGCTTGCCTTTCATATCAGTGTGCCACCACACATGATCAAACCTGAAATCCTTCTCCGCCCAGCTGAGGCATACCGGTACTTTCCCAAACCTAAGACAAATACTATAAACTGGATTAAGGAACTGAATATATATTACCTAATTTGTAATGTTCCTTGACCTTTGGCTCGTCCTACAGGAAAGGGACAATGAACAGCAGTACTTTAACTGTATCATCAGATTTTCGCTAATTATTTAGGTAGTGTATTCAATGATCCTCCCCTGTTGTTGGTAAGAGAGGATGACATTGATGATCACTGATTCACAGTTAGAAATAGAACTTGGGTCAAGTTGATAATACGAGAAGACATACTTGTGTCCTGGCCATGGAGAGTTGGGACTGGGAAATCTTTTGTTTCTGACATATTGATGTTTCTTCAGTGCTGTTTCATGTTATTGTGGCTGTGAATAAGAGACTCAAGTATGAATAATGTTTGTATTGTTTATTTGGATGTATTGTGAACGTTTTGTGATAAATATGAGAATAAAAAGATTAGGGAAAAACAGTGCAGACCAGAGGAGTGCAACATGGAACGTCACTTTCTCTCGTAAAATTCTTCAATTAGTTAGTCAAATTAGCTCCATTTAGTAATAATGTCCACTTTAATCCATAATAGTAGGTAGTAATCACTTGTCATTTACTTGTTTTCAGTATGGTATCAAGTGCAATACTTGGCTGCATATAGATCAAAGGCTCTGTCCTTTCCTGTCTCCTCTTTATTTTGTTGGAGTGTTGCTAGGTGGTTTTCCACATTCTTTGGTGAATGAATACTGGTTCACCTGCTCCATCTCAGTTCATTATTACAGAAAATGCTGAGAAATTTTTCTATGACCACACACTGCATGCAGACATTTGTGATAACCACCGTCCTTCTATCAGAGAAGGGAGGAGGGTTCACAGACAATAAACCGTACAAAACCTTTTTGGTTCAGTGCAGGTACCTGTGGGGTGAGTGTCCACTATTGCTGTGGTGACTTGCGGACCACTGCAGGCCGTGGTTGAGCGGCGTTTAACTGCTGTTACCATTCAATTCCAGTTCAGTTACATAATACGGATCGATCATGAACACATCACTGTTACTGCATAATTAAATGTCCATCTACAAAAACAGTACTGAAGTGTCATTTTACATGTAGTAACTTTGCTCCTCAAGTAAGAGGCATGCAGTTGAGGTGGAGAAGGAAGTAGGTTCATGGCTACCATATATGTATATATATTTCTTTCGCCTGGTATATATAATAATATTCGTCCATCTCTTTCTTCCTCTTCTCTTCCACTCGCTGTCTGTTTCAGTTTCGTTTTCACACAATTGAAACCTTATCATGCGGTACCTCCTGAATAACAGGTCCTACAGTAATATAGTTTATCAGTTACTTAGAAAGGAATATTAGGAAACTTTCTGCGAAATACTTTGTGGATGAAGTTAGTACTAGTAAAGTTGTAATACATTTCAACCTCATTCGTGATGTGGTAGTTTTGCTTATAACACTATATCTGCTTATATTCGCTTATAACATTATATCTCCTGCACCATGTGTCATACTATGAGAGAAACGTGTCGTACTATCACTATGTTTACATGCAACACATCTTCCGGAAGACGAAAACCGATTTTCGTAAGCCGTTTTTCGCTGTCTTATTTACATGTTGTCATAGCCTGAATCGAATTTCGTAGCTCACTTAACATGGCGGCTGGAAAACAGCTGATTCAGTTCCTTATTTAGTCTGCACAATCTCTATTTTTCTTATTTAAATACATAGATTTATGTTCACTCTAACATTTATACTTTTATTTAACATTAGAAAATATTACTCTTTCCATATGTGCCTAAAATTCTTAACAAGAAAACACTATCTGACAAGCCAAGAACGCTTCAAAAACGGTGCGTTTACATGGGCACGAAAATCGATTGTGGAACTGGAAAATCGCTTTAGAGAAGCGGATTTCCAGAATCGATTTTGGAGTGATTACATGACCAACCAAAAGCGGAATTGGGAAATCGGTTTACGAAATCCGGTTTTGGGAGCCCCTGTAAACGGGGTGTATGATATAATCTCAGAGGTACATTCAGTGTTAAATGCACATACTAGGTTCGTTGAAAAAGCTGCATGGCTGCAGCTTCCTGCTGCAGCAAAGCAGGCATTACCACGCATGCACGGTACCGATGACACCAGTCAGGCTGCAGGAGGAAATTTTCCCTACAGCTCATGCAGCCAGGAAGCTGCAGGACGCTGCAGCCGGGAGCTTTCTTGAACAGCCAGCAGGCTGCAGCATGCTGCAGGATTGCTCTTTGAACACGAATTTTCGTACTGCACATGCACAGTAGCAGCCATGCAGCTGTCTGAACGAACCCACTGTCTGCAAAAGTCTCCTGAATACAGTGGGTAATAAATGGTGACATCATGCTGAAATCTGTAGTTGTTCTCTGTGAACAGCGGAACAGTAATCGAAGCGAAACTTCTTTCTTTTGATCAGTTTGTAGGGGTTGTTACCGATAAAAGTTTTGTAATGGTTTGAAAATTTATGTAGGGTCTTTTTGCAAGTCGCCAAGTGCTCTCACTTTCAAATAATGGATGAATAAAATCTCGTAATCCTAGCGCCGTATGCACAGACATATATTACTACACTGGCAATGCCGTATACAGTATCATTGGTGTCAGTGAAGTCTCGCCACCATATTTCTATACTGTAAATGTTTAAGCAGTCACGTGTGTTATTCCAACAAAAAAAAGTTGTAAAAATACGCATGATCTGACTTAATTACGCTGACTTTAGAGTTTTGACATAATAGTCGATTCGTGTGTTGTATGTGGCTATAATTTTTTTTTCAGATAGAGTAAACTTTGACACATATAGCAATGAGTTGCATTGTTTTTCTCTTGTTATTAATCTGTACCAATTTCATTCAACTTTAGATTTATTTCAGTAGTATGGTCATTATAAAAGTGTTGTTTATTGTGCATAACATATTGTTATTCTTTTGAGTGTTCTTAAGAAATCTAGTCTGCTTTGACACACACACACACACACACACACACACACACACTAATGAGTCGCATTTCGTGTTTTTATTAATCGCTTAAGAGTTTCTGTTAACTTCGGCTTTCCTTTTAATAATATGGCCATTATAAATGTGATGTTTGTTGTAACACATATCTTTATTCTTCTGGGTGTTTTTCAGATAACTATAGTCTGCTTTAACGTACATAACGGTTAAATTTTACTTACTATGCTGGCGGCCTCACTTGATTATGTTGGCAACATCCACAAAACGATACGAAGCCCTCGCCAAGATGTTGATATACTTAGAAATCGACAGAAAATGACTCTATTTGGGTTTCATAATGATGAAGTAAATAAATAATACTGTTCCTGCTCTATAGTTGGCAGGTTCTTGTGTATACCCTCGTTCACTCAGTAAAAGTAATTGAACTTGTAAACAAATACTTCAAGACAAATCTTTTGGGTTGTTACATGTCTGGCTAATGCCAATGGCACAACATTGACGACATAATAATGTGAGACTGCCAGGACGCTAACTAAAATCTAACAGTAAGTTACATGTTCTTATCATAAAACGTTAAACCCTAAGATTCCTTCCTTATCATAAAACGATTGGATAATGTATGCCACTGTTTTAAATTCCGTTATTGCAGAAGTATTCGCTCACATGCAAATCATGTTCATACCAACTAGTAAAGCTTACAACATCATATTGTATCAGAAGATCATAGTAGTATCGTACTGACAAGGTCTTTGTATCGTCCGGAAACCTTTTGACGTGACATGAAGCAAGATGGCGGCATCAGGCTTCAGTCACAGAGGCAAGTTTGCCAGACTAGTAATGTATATCTGTGGCCACAGGACACGGTGTTTTTTCTTTTGACTCTTTATGATGCCATATATCTGATATTGCCAAGAAGGTTAGAATCTCTTTATTCTAACCTCCTTGCAAACTGCTTATGCCATCGTAAGTGATGTTGTCCACATTGTTTTCTGCTTAACAATAAATATAAGGAACAATTTTGGTCGAAGTTTAGGAGATGTGGAACATTACTACTTGGTGTGAAAGATCTTCAAGGATGTCACGTTTATTACGACATATCTCCGTAACTATTTATTGTAAAGGTTTCTTACTGCTACAGAGATTATCTGCCCAAAAGAAATATGGGTACCAAATTAGATTGATATCCGTGGAGTACTTTAGCAGATGTGGAACATACAGTACACACATACATCTGCTTTTATAGTACATATGGATTTTTCAGCTCTTCTAACATATTCTGGAACTTATTCACCTATCAAAAGTATTCGGAAAAATTCAATGTTATTTATGTATGAAAGTAAAAGTTTTTTAATTTCTTGCCTTTATAGCATCTGACACTAATGCTGTCATGGACCAGTGTGAAATAAAGCAAATGCCTAGTAATAATTATTGTGGTGCAGTATCATGTGATGGGTAGCCTACTCAAGATAATTCTTTTCTATTCTCTCTCTTCTCTTCTCTTCTCTTCTCTTTTCATTCTCTTCTCGTATCTTCTCTTCTTTTTTTCCATTATTCTACGTTTTTTTCTGATTTACTTTCTTTGCCACCACTCTGTTTTTGTATGTCACTGATATGTCCGAAGAACACGCCAGTTTACAAATCTATGTGAGGATGGAGTCAGGATCTTTTTCTTCACCGTAGATGCGACAAAATCGTTCGACCTCATGCAGGAATTCTTCTTTCTCTTGAGCCATGTCCCCCCCCCCCCTACCTCCTCCCTACTTGCAGGGTCGGCTTCGTGAATCGGAATTGGCGTGTTAATAGTTGTGGGGTGGATGGATGCCTTTCCTGTCGCCTCCCCTGCACCCTGCGAGGAAATGTGTACCGCAAATGTCTGCGTATAATGTTATATGTGTGAAAGTGTAAAATGTTATGCCATGTTTCAGTATTCAAGCCCAGTATTCACTTAGGGAGATGTGGAAAACTGCCTTAAAACCATATCCAAGGTGGCCGGCACTCCGACCTCTTCGTTCATCTGACGGGCAGATTGTAACTGGGGCCGGTACGTCTCCCCGTCTTTGAAAGTGGTGCATTAGATCACATGCCAAACCGAGTGGGAGACCTCCACTGGGAATTATATCAGATATAAAGTGTCATGTGAAGATCAGCTACTGGACCTGTGAAATCTTCCAATAATCAAAGGGAAAAGTCTGTAACATTTCACTGACCTGCACATCAATGTGACAATATGATGCTTTGGGGGCGACAATTTCTGAATCACGGCCGAAAGGAAAGCGCGAAATTGCGGTAGCAGTCACATTCTTTGATGTGGGCCAGTACAATATTTCGTACTGATACTGCAACAAGAATAAGCCAAAACACTGCAGTTTCTGAGCAGTGCATGAATATAGGTTTGAATGGATGAAGGAGTGACTGAAACGGCTTATGGTTTATCACCAGGTAAAACATTCGCTGAAACAGGTACTGCTGGAACTTACTCACGCCATAGGCAGCAGCAGCAAAACCTTCTTTCTCGATCTGCGAGTAATTGCACCATACCTTTGTCAAAATTTTGGAAGCAAAAAGCAATCAGCCTGTTCTGTGAAACCATAAAAAGAAGCATTTGTAGCCAAAACTACCGGCTTAGTGGGATAGAAATGAACAAGGTATCAGTAGTGGGGGAAAGCCGGTTCTGGCACAGTGAGCTTCGCCTGTCTTTTGTTTGTCATCGACGCCGCTGGCCGCCATCTTCGATGACGTCATTCCCCAGGAAATCTGAATTTTCTTTGAACCCATTTTTTTAAAACTTGTAATCTCCAGCACTAGATGTCAGCGCAGCAACCCCCATCACCCACCACTCCCCCACCCCTCTGCAAATACTTGACCAATGTCTGCCTTCGGCGCTGCCACTGACATGTCCAGACCTGTACACCTCCATCATGCTAGCGTCACCTCCGAACCACAAGCCGCCACTACCCACCCCCAACTCCGATTATTTATATTAAATTTGCATATCAAATTAACTGACCGATGCCCCCTGCCACCAACAAGTATCACTCCGATTGTTTTGCATAATAGTTGTACTTAGTATGTATTTATGAAGTATCGACATACACCAACATTGGAAAAATGAAACAATTTTTTAAGCGGATTAACTTTCTTTTCCAGAAAGAATATTTCTCTCAGAAGTAATGTTTAACATCAATTGTTTATAAACAATTTCAAACAACAATAGGAACCTATGTTTTATGATGCGATATTTCGTAACTTAAATGATCATTTTAGAGTGTGGCTAAAAATTCTTCAGCTGAAAACTAGACTGGGCAGTTTCCTAGCTCGAGTGAGCATGCGCTCCCAGCCTGGCAGGTGAAAGCATCAACCCACTCTTTGCCTACAGACAGAAATAGCAAGGAATGTATGTTTGCCGTATTGCCAACTGCCATTCATGAAACTCAGCTAGGAACCCAAATCTCCACAAGTACGAATATTCAACCATGACAGAGGCAATCAGTATTGTTATTAGCAATAACCTATTTTTTTTCTGATGGAGTGTACCATTGCTCCCTCCACCCCTCCATGTGTACTTAACCACCGTCATCCGCTGCCGTCGGCAGCCGCATCAAACCCACCACCTTACATTAATTTCATTAAATTTGCGTATCAATTGACTGCAAGTCGACACCGCCTGCCCACCTCCAATGGCGCGCACTTGTGCAGGTGCCGCCTCCAATTAATTTTTAACAACTTAACCACAATTGTCCCCACCCTCAGTATCGATCTCCACAAACTTGTGTGCGTCCATCTTGATACTCTTTAGATGCCAGAATGAAACTTTCACTCTGCAGTGGAGTGTGCGCTGATATGAAACTTCCTGGCAGATTAAAATTGTGTGCCGGAACCGGGACTCAAACCTGGGACCTTTGCCTTTCGTGGGCAAGCGCACTACCGACTGTGCTATCCCGACACGACTCACGATGCCGCCCCACAAATTTACTTCCACCAGTACCTCGCTTCCTACTTTCAAAACTTCTTAGAAGCTCTCCTGCGAACCATGCAAGACTAGCACTCCTGGAAGAAAGGATATGGTGGAGACATGGCTTATCCACAGCCTAAGGGATGTTTCCAGAATGAAACTTTCACTCTGCATCTCTCTGCGAAGAGTGAGTCGTGTCAGGATAGCACAGTCGGTAGTGCGCTTCCCGCGAAAGGCAAAGGTCCCAGGTTCGAGTCCCGGTTCCGGCACACAATTTTAATCTAGAAGGAAGTTTCATATCAGCGCACACTTCACTGCAGAGTGAAAGTTTCATTCTGGAAACAATTTTAATCTGCCAGGAAGTTTCACTCTTTAGATGTCTCGACGTGTAAAAGCTAACTTGAGTATAGTTCGATCCCCAATGCGACCACAAACATACAGTGTTCTTTCGCAAGCTACATAAAACAATTCTATAAACATATACTAAATGTTTAAACAAAATATGATAACATTTTATTATTTTAAACATTCTTTCTCCAAGCTCTTTGCATAGACTACATATACAACAGCTGACAGACATGTTTAATAATAGTGCATATTAGATAATAATCGGGATATAACGGTAATGAATGTTACAAACTTATGTATCCATCTTAACAAATACTCTTTCTATGACCACATTATTTAGAAACAAATCTAACCAGAGTCAAACATTTTGGACTACACAAAAGGAAAGAAATGTTCTGTTTCGAAACTCGACCGCTGCCATAGATCTATAAGCAAAATAAATGTATCTCTTAGTTTAGACTATGTCTGCAACAGCCGATGAATGTGTTAAAAATAGCCCGCCTTAGATAATAAATCGACTGTAATGGTAACAAACACTACAAACACTACATACTTGTATGTCCAACTGCACTTTGTGGCCGCTCTTAAAATTATCATCTTCCCAAATGTAATTTTCTCTCTCTTTAACGACTGTGCCCTGTTACTTTTCCTTAGTTAGGTGCATTGCTGTCTCCCAACCATTATTTCGGTAGGTAATTATTCGGTCTTTCTGTAATCCCCTTAAAATACAATTCTGCAACTTCAGAGAATTCGGGTAGTTTAATTTTAACTCTCATTTCCTTCCTAAAGCAGTACACATCTTCTTGCATAAACCCATCGAAACATAGCAAAGGGAATCTCTCTCTATCAACCATATTCTGTTACAATGCAAATGATTCTTTACAACATTTATCTGACACAAGTCAATTACTGATAATCGACCACCCCATAAGACCTTTAAAATTGTTCTTAAACGCTATTATACAACGGTGTTTTCTTGTAGAGTTACAATAAACAAAAACAAAAAATGCATGAAATAATTTTCCGAGTTCCGACCATCTACACTAAATTTTTTTTCTCAGAAGCACTAAGCTAACAATGCCCATATTCGAAGTGAAACTCGCCAGTACAGCAACCCATCCCGTAGCTGGGAAGCAACACACTTACAACAGATTTCAGTTCTGTAGAGCAAGATCGACCCCCTTTACCCATTATAAAGATATGATTTTTTTATTCCAAACTCCTTTCAAATGTTCAAATTCAAAAATGTTCAAATGTTTGTAAATTTATCACACCAGACAGCGTGCTCATCAGTCCGTAGCTTACAAACTACTTAAACCTAGGTAAACTAACCTAAGGACAAACACACACACCGATGCCCCTGGGAGGACTCGAACCTCCGACGGTGAAAAACCGCGCGCTCCGCAGCAAGGCGCCTTAGAACGCTCGGCTACTCCACCGCGGCTAACTCCTTTCCTGTGATTTCTTTTTTCATTCCACTAAATCTGACTCAGATTTATTTTTTTAATCGATAATTATAAATAGATGTCTACGCAAAGATTTATAGGATGCTAACCTACACACCACAACACTTAATGGTTAAAAGTACAAGGTATGTCTACACTTTTTTTCTTGTTACACTACAACTACGTACATGCAATGTAATATTCGCAAACACTTATATCACACCCCAACGTCTACATACATCAATCATAATATTTACAAACATTACCATGCAAATGCAAAGCACCAATCAACTTATCCTTAAGACCACAAAAGGCTCATAGTATGCTAGAGTTACGGACACACCAGTCAATTTTTGGTGTTCTTATTAGCCCAGCAAAACACAACATGACTGCTCTCTAAGAAATTTGTTACTCGAGACCACATGGATGAGACTGATACACAGTACAGGGATGCACTTTGTAAATATTGGCTATCCTTGTTTCTGATCTAGTCCATAGGTGTATATTGTAGCCTCCAGCCCAAAACGCCTGTTATAAAATCGAAAAGGTGAATACAGGTAATTTTATTGAAACCAGAACTCTTGATTCGACACATTGCTGCTGTTCCCTATACAGCTTCCTTCCAGGCAAAAGTAGTGAATCGATACTAGGAACTCGCACATTTCCAGTTTGTTAAAAAAAAAAAATAATAATAATAAAAAAAAACCCTGTTAAATCTTGTGGGGTGCCAATTCCAAGAGATAAGAGCCACCTACAAGAAGCTGGTTTAACATCGGCTAGCCCCACTTTATAAGGTACAGCCAAACGATTTGCTGGATGTCCTGTGTTTCCTTGCCGAGTTTCTCCAATATCTCGAGTACCTCTCAACGTTGCTGCCAGGTAGGACAAACTTTTACGTCGCCTTGTCTCCATGGCTTGCAATGAAGAACTTGTCGAATTCACTGTGCAATCAGATCAGCAATAATTTACCATCACTTACATCTGTCACCAGTCGTAAATTAATCAACACTAACACTCGATCAAACAGACAATACTTCGTAACATATACAGCGCGAGAACAGAATCCTAAATCGACTTCTTTAGAGGTATATTGCAACACAACATTATCCACAATTGGACACTGCAACGCATATTTTAGAGCATTTCAAACACTTTTCACTTAAATTCTATCCCAACAGCTTGCGACACTCTATGTAACAGCAACCAACGCCAACCCAACGGCCGAACTACGTCAAAAGGGTCTAACCATCCCAGCTCTTTTCTACTAAAGTTCGAAACTAACTAGCAAGCGGCGACAATCTCGGTAACTCTGTGTCGTTGGTGGATCCCTCTCGACCATTTAACCAATGGATCATGCATCTTTCTTCAGTGCATACTCCACCAGACGGTGTTTCTGAAACATTTTCTACCACTCACTAGACCACACACCTCGTACGTTTGACAATCACTCGAACACAGTCATCGTATTCCCCCTTGTAACAAATCAGTACTCCTGATAAACTTCCGTAACATACCCAATTTCATCGTAAAAAATTACTGACACACATAGAACAGCTAACAAGGAACGATCCAGATCAACACCAAGCTCTATTCTTATATGTATATCTAACCTAACACACATATGTGCGAGACCTCGCCCATATGTGGGTTATTTGATCTCCCACCTGAAAATACCTCTCAAAAATATAATTTGGGGATCATCTTGGAGTATTGCTGGCACAAGAAATGCTGGTTGTGGTCTGAATTTTGTGATCAGTGGCTTGATTTACCCTTAAACTTGGTCATGTGATCAATCTATCTCTATAACTCACGTCTCGAAGAATACATCTGGAATCAAAGGGCCGGCCGTGGTGGCCGAGGGGACTGAGGCGCTCCAGTCACGGTCTGCACGGCCACTACGGTCAGGGGTTCGAATCCCCCCTCGGGCATGGATATTTGTGCCGTTGTTAGTTGTAAGTAGTTCATAAGTAGTTTGTATGTTTAGGGACTGATGACCCCGTAGTTAAGTCCCATAGACTCTACAAACATTTGAACATTTGAATATTTGGAATCGAAGGATGTGTTGTACCCCTCACCCATATGTGGTTATTTGGTCTTTCGCCTAGAAATATCATTCAAAAGCACAATGTGGAGAACTAGTTTGAGTCTTACTAGGGCGTCATCCGTTGTTTGTGATGTGAATTTTTGTGCTCTGAGCTTCAGTTACCCTAAAACCGAAATAGAGGCTGATCTGTTGCATTTTAAGTGTTTTGTGCCTCTGCACAATTTATCATATTTTGATTGCGAATAGAACAGCTAATAAGGAACGATTCAGATCAACACCAAGCTCTTTTCTTATATGTATATCTAAACCTTACACCAACAACGAAAAAAATAGTCTATACCATTTCGAACTAATACAACACCTAAAGTTTTTATCAGACGCCAAGAGCAGTCCTTTAGAGACTAAGCAAACGGTTAAACACCCCTCCCAATGAAGGTAACTACCCAGCTTTAAGTCACCTAACCATAGGGTTTACTGAAATCGATGCTTCTCGACCGAAGAACAATAATTTACCACTGAAAGCATCTCTGCTACGCTACCAAGAGGCGTCCATTGCTAGACGCCACTAAAAGACGAGATAAATACACCACAGCTCTACCACGTAAACATACTACTATCAATATGCAGTCCACAAATGTAGAACACCTATATATTGCAACAAACCACACAACTAAACAGATCGAAATCGGTATTTCGCACAAGCCAAGATACATCGTTCACACCAGATTATGAATACACAAGACCCCTTTTTACAAAGATAGAATATTACATTACTTCCATCAACAGCCATAAAAAAACGAACGATTTGTGACAGCTATATCATCAGTCTTAATGCAATCGACACAATAAAGACCATCTCTAACCAACCTCCACAAGTCATAAAGAAACATCCACACACAATCGTATTACCAACAAATACTGCAACTCTTCTATGGACCATTTCCTCGCAGTTGACACAAACGAGGTATTTACACACACACACACACACATACATACTTTCTAAAGCAGTTGGATGAGCGCTACATTGTGATGTGAAGTCAAACTCCAGTCCATACACCAAACAAAATCGATTTAAACTAACGGTTCCTTAGCTGTAGACTAGAGGTTCGTTTGAAGAGCTGCATTCATGCTGCAGTGCATGCACAGTACGAAAAGTCGTGTTTGAAGAGCTGCAGGCGCCGCAGCCTGCCTGCAGTCTACTGGCTGTTGGAAAACTGCAGGCCTGCAGCTCCTGCAGGCAGGAGCTGCAGGAGGAAATTTTCCCTGTAGCTCATGCAGCAAGACTCGCGCATGCGCATAATTCTCAGGCTTGTAGTGGGGATATAAGAAGCGCCTTTGTTCGAAGTTTTCGGAAGCCCACAGCGTTGTAGTATATAAGTGTACTACATATTACTTCTGTCGTTCTGCGTTTCTTCTACTGCTTGTAAAGGAAGTTCATTATTTGTTTGTGTATATTGATGTATTAGTTATGGATCATTAAAACCTCATGAGGAAGCGCCAAACGTGGCCAGCAATTCATTTTTTCGGCGCTGCAGTGCTTCGCGCTACATACAACACCCACCGACATCGAAGGCATGCGACCGCGGAATAACGCCGCTCAGATAACTCGCAATTACTTGTGATAGGTGGTAGATATCAGTGCGGCTACCATTTCAAAAACTTTTCTGTACTTTTAGCTCAATTTCACTCGCCGTAATGTATGGTCTAAAATGCATAGAACAGTAAGGTGCCCGCTATCGAACTTTTTCAATACACGCTTTGTAAATCAAGTGCGCATACTTGACAAAAAGCATCACTTGGAAACGACTGTTACGAATTTCAAAAAGGTGAAAGTTTTATTTGAAAGCTAAGATCTTGTACTACCATGTGTCCAAAAATCGGATTTTTTAACTGCATACTTTCATCAAAATCGAGTGAGGAGCGTTACAAAACTAAAAACTTCTCCGCGGAATAAAAAATAAAATTTTTATTTTTTCACAGGCAAAGTAAAGATTTTAAGGAAAAAATAACTTCATAAAACGATGTGGCGTGGTCTTATATACCGTCAAAATTTTTTACAACTTGAAAATCGGTAAAGTTGATTTTCCCCCTCTTTTTCGGCTCGGCCCGGCCCGGCGTGCAGTGTGAACACCCATGCTGTCGGCGTGCGCCAACTAGGGGTCAGCCGGCTCGGAGTGAACCCGCTGAAGCGGAGTCGTCTCGGCCCAGCCGGCAGTGTGAACAGTGCAATTAGAAACAATATGTTTAATCGCTCGGATCGGCTCGGCCCGAACCGGCTCGGCTCGGCAGTGTGAACACTAAGATTACTGGCGTGTACGCCACACTGCTCCTCCCCCCCCCCCCCCCCCCTTCTCTGTTCCTCCGACGAACACATGACGTTGCTGACACAGTGGCGAGGAAGAAATTAGTCCTCCTCCCTCCCTTGTTCAACAGGTGTGGCCGGCAGGTAGTCAAGGCGCCGTGCCACAGTTCCCGAAGTCGCTCCCTCCAAGGTTTGGCTTTGAATCCCCTCTTGGGCATGAATGTTGAGTTTTGTACTAAAAAAATAAAAAAGGGGGGGGGCGGCACTTCTGCCGCCCCTCGGAATGTGCCGCCCTGTGCGGCCGCACGTTTCGCACGTGCCTTGCGCCGGCCATGAGTTCATGGTATAGAATGATCACACAAAACGCTTATTTCGAGTAATATTTGTGTATCTTACTACATGTGGGTTGTTTTGTCGTAAGAAGCGTTGGATGTGTTGTAATCCTATGGTTTTGATGAGTAAATCATCGATCTGCGGGTCGCTATGCCCTAAAAAGGATTAGAATTGGATCTGATGTGCTGTAATCTGTTGTAGCACAGTATCGTTTTCGCGGTATTGGAATCGAGTTAGACGCATTTTATGTGTCTTCCCTCTGTGGAAGGAGCCCTTTACTCTTCCATGGTGTATACAGACCAACCTTAAGAGGTGTTTACTGTAAATCATAAGATCTGTAGGGTGATTAAGTGTGCTGAGGATCGCTCCAACGTCGATGTGATTACTTAAAATATGTAGTAGTTTGCATCTGCAACAGCTATTTATTGTTAAGACTTATAGCTTTTCATGTAGAACGTTTCGGTTTTACAGGTCTGTGGATCTAGGATAAAATACCAGAAGATAGGTTATGTGTCAGAAGAGCAGCGCGTCGATTAATCGAGTATCTTTTAGTTAGTCTGTTATCAGAGATGTACTTCTGTGCTGCATGGATGCAGATCCTGCAGCAGCAATGCAGGCACTATTGTGCATGCGCTGCGAAGATGACGTCACGTGCCATGCATGCTGCCAGGGCTCTTCGAACACTAACCTGCAGCCTGCAGTTTGCATATCATGTGTGTGCTCACTTGTTCTGTGTAGCATAAGAGAGCGATTTATTGTGCCAGCATCTAAAAGTAAATTACTTTCTTACGTTTAAGGAATTGAAGTGTTCGTGTAACAGTTTGTGTGTTTCCATGTAATCCAGTTTGAAAATTTCCATATTAAGTCTTATTTTACTTGCAGGCGCGGAATTTTTAAAGTTCCAACCTCGTAAGTGTTCACTTTTGGCAGCATGACAACGATATCTTGTATTTCGGCCGTGTATTGCTACTCTAACTGTCTCATGACCAATGCGAATTTGGTCATGTCAGCAGTTATGCCAGAACTGAAAAATTTGCTTCTACCTGGGCAAACCAGAGAGCCGGGTTGTTCGCCCAGAACAATGGCAGCATCACAGTTAGGATATGGCAGGGTTGATAGCAGCTTGATTCTCGTTCATTGCGTATGTTTTACGTACGTACAAGCAGGCAAATCATGTCTGCATCACAAGTGGGGTCACTGAGGTACTTTTATCAGGCCCCGCGACTCTGTACAGCCTGCAGTTGTAAAGAAAAGTATGCCTGACTCTTGGTCTAACAATAACTAATTTAATATTCACAGAATATATGACATCAACTGCGATTGGGCAAAGCTGAAAATGTGTACCCAGCCGGGATTCGAACCCAGGTCTCCTGCTTTCTAGGCAGTTGCGCTGACCCCTACACCACTGGGGACACAGTGATCACCGCACCAGCAAGGATTACCTTAGCATGCCTCCCGTCAGATACAAATTCCCAGCTTAGCCCTGCCCACAGTACTCATTCTCATAGTTATTAAACTAATTCCTATAAGAGTAAGGGCTTCAAACTTGCCCACCCCTCCCCACTAACAATAGGATCATTGCCCGTCACCAGCATAGGCAATGATCCTATCGTTAGTGGGGAGGGGTGGGCCAGTTTGAAAGCCCTTACTCTTACGGGAATTAGTTTAATAACTATGAGTTTGAGTACTGTGGGCAGGGCGAAGCTGGGAATTTGTATCTGACGGGAGGCGTGCTTAGGTAATCCTTGCTGGTGCGGTGATCACTGTGTCCCCAGTGGTGTAGAGGTCAGCGCAACTGCCTAGAAAGCAGGAGACCCGCGTTTGAATCCCGGCTGGGTACACATTTTCAGCTTTGCCCAATCGCAGTTGATGTCATATATTCTGTGAATATTGAATAATAACGACTGCAGGATCAGAAGTGACGTCTGTTCTTTCGGAACAGACGCCACATATATATAAATAACTAATTTCTTTTTGCCATGCACATTACAGTATTAAGCAGCACAACTCTAGAAGAAACGAAAAGATGGTCATTACTAAAGCTACTTGACACACGACTAAGCAAAGAAACGTCTACAAATCAGCGATAATAAACATATGAAAATATAGAATAACTGACATAAAATAAGAAGAGGTTTGTCTGAAGAGCTGCATGGATGCCGAACCTGCAGCAGCAATGCAGGTACTACAGCGCATGCACTGTGAACATGACGTCACATGCTGTGCATCGAGGCCCACGAGAGAGAGAGGCCACGGCGCGCACGTCATATCACGTGATCAAGTGAGGCCTGAGCCGGCACGATCGCTAGCGGATTGGCTATCCAGTATGAGACAGTGGGCTGTGCCCCAGCGGCCGGCCAATCCGCTAGCGATCGCGCCGGCTTAGGCCTCACTAGATCACGTGATCTGAGGTGCGCGCCGCGGCCTGTCTCTCTCGTGGGCCTCGCTGTGCATGTTTCCGGGGCTCTTTGAACACTATCCTGTAGCCTGCAGTTGCGTATCATGTGTGTGATCACTTGTGTGTAGTTCGAAGATGGCGGGAAACCAACAGAAGAGAGTGATTTATTGTGCCAGCGTCTAAAAGTAACTTACTTTCTTAAATCTGTGTATTTGTATGAAATCTAGTTTGAAAATTTCGATATTAAGTCGTCCTTTATTTGCAGGTGCGGAATTTTTAAGTTCCAAGCTCCCACACTTGCACTTACTATTATACCTGTACAATTACCTGCACAAGAACAGGAACCACCTACACAGGAGTCGGTGTGGTGTAGAAACACCACATTAGCGTTAATGGCCTTGCACGAGAATAATAAAGAAACAACCGAAAATGTTCTACAAATTCATCTTCTGAATACTGCAGCACCACCTTTTTTTTTATTTTTTTTTTTTTATTTATTTTTTTTTTAAATCCACTCTTTTGCCTTTTATTTCTGCACAACATTTCATCTAAATCGTCATTATTGGACAAAAAATCTGAATCGCTCGACATTTGGAACAAATGGAATTTTAAAATGTTCGTTTGTGTTTTGTTGTTTGGCCGTCTTCCGCAGTAGCTATTAAAACTGACTATAATAGGTAACCCGTCTTATGCTAACTGCAACTAACTAAGGACATTTGTTTTACACCAGACGCATTCCGCCTTTTGTTTTATATACATAGCTTGAAAAACGTTAAAAAAAAAAAAAACCTTTGTATACATTAGATCTATGAGTTTTTAAATTCATATTCCATCTACTCATGGTGTTGTCTTTTCTTGACATGTCACTGCTGTTTTGTTGGCTGGGGTTGATTGGTTCCTGACGGATGTTTTTCGGTTGTGTATGGCACTTTTTGCCTGTTTTTGTGGCTTTTCTTCCGTTTCATTTATTATCACTTCACTTCAAACACGCGAAGAGTACCGTACAAAACCGGAAAACGCACATCAGGTACCAAGTAACCCCAGTCAACAAGACAGAAAAACAACAGTGAGATATAAAGAAGAGAGAACACTGTGAGTAGACCGAATATCAAGTGAAAAACGCATAGGCCTAGTGTGCACAAAGTTTTTTTTTTTTTTAACTGTATTTAAACTATGTATACAAAACAAATTGTAAAATCTTTATATCACTTACATACCACAGAAGATGCTTTTAAAATAAAAAGCGAAACGCCTCCGGTGTAAAACAAATGTCTTTAATTACAGTATGCATAATGGCCCCTACACACGCTCCAAATGTTCAATGTTCAAATGTTTGTAAAGCTTATGGGACTTAACTACGGGGTCATCAGTCCCTAAACTTACAAACTACTTATGAACTACTTACGAACTAGGACGGCACAAATATCCATGCCCGAATGGGGATTCGAACCCCCGACCGTAGTGGCCGTGCAGACCGTGACTGGAGCGCCTCAGTCACCTCGGCCACCGCGGCCGGCACACACGCTCCGATTTATCGTACAACCAACAAGATGTCCAACGAACCAACCAATTTGTAGCAGCCTACACACGTTCCGACCAACTGCACGCAGCGCTACCCTGTTCTGGTGTCTGTCTGTCGAACTGTTTTTGTGTTTGCTTTGCAGACGACCTCAGGCATGGAAATTAGTCGGGAAGCGCTACGAACGGTACGATTTGTCGGTTGAAGTGGTTGGGGAATCGGAGATCGGGTGCTCACGCACAACCAACCGACCGACGAAGAAAGCTGGTCGGGTAGCGCCTAAAGCCGCCCAATTTATCGGGTGACCAACGAATTGGCCCAATAAATCGCATTGTGTGTAGGGCCCTTAAGACCGATTATCTATTATAGAAAATTTTGCTCTACTAACGTTTACAGGTGATTTCATACAAACAAATATAATAAAATACTAACGCATCAATATACAGAACTTCCTATACAAACAGGAGAAGAAACACTGAACGACAGAAGTAACACTCAGTACACTTAGGCGTATACACTACAACGCTGTGGACTTCCGAAAACCTCCTTGGCGCTTCTTATTTTTACAAGGTCTTTGTTAAACCCTCACTACAAGCCTGAGAATCATGCACATGCGCGAGTCTGGTTGCATGAGCTGCAAGGAAAATTTCCTCCTGCAGCTCTTCGAACAGCCGGCAAACTGCAGGAACGGCACCTGCACTTCTTCAAACACGACTTTTCATATTGCGCATGCGCTGCAGCATGAACGAACCTTAGAAACTACACAGGCGCGCATCTGAAATGTAACACTTGCATTCAATGAAGCACTTAACACACAACACGCACAGATGGTAGCCCGCAGCAGTCGTACAGCTTGAACCCTAACGTATAAAAGTAGCTTCTATTCGTTATGCTTGAAATGCTGCGAATTAAGGGAGTACCAATCATATTTATAGTCTGCCAGTCAAGACCAAGACCTCTTCACACGCACCAAGCGTCAGTTGTCCGATTCCCGATTTTAGCAGAATAGATGGTCGTCAGAGAACTGCTTTCTAGTGATCACTGCTGCTTTCCGATTTTAGCCACCGACCCACCCACACACAAAAGCGTGTATTTATACACACACACTTTCCTTAAAAGTTTTCGTCTGTTTGTAAACACCAGGAAGCAGAGATAATATTCATCTGGAAGAGTAAGTTTTTTGTTGTCAAACTGTTGCCGGTACCGGCACCCGACAACGATCAGCTGAGCCTGATTTTTGCATTATGAAGATGTCAATCTGCAATTAGATCCATGATACTGTTGGTGAAGTAAATCGTGACATGGTTTCACGATGGCAGTAGCATTTAAGAGAGAAAGATATTTCCTGTACAACGATTTAGCATGTCTTGCATTGGCTTTGCAAGGCAAATGGGTTACCATTGATCTGAGAAATGAATGTTGTGTATATGGGAAAGTTAATAGTGTTGACGGGTGAGTGATTTTTTATCATGATGAACTGTACTTAAATATATATAGGCCCTACTACAGTTTGAGTCTGCTCTAGGAGTGGTTTTCTAACTGAATGTACCTCGTATTATTGGACATGTCGGTCTATACAGACGTATTCCTTTGAGTTGATTTTGGAAAGATCCCTGAGATACTGAATTATCTATGATCTAATTTGTTACCTACGAAGTGCACACGTGATCTTAATTGGAAAAAAGAAATATGGATACATTTATTATTTCATTTGTTCACACAACATATTGTCTCCACACCTGATAATGCCATAAATGCTCTGAGCAATGAGCACATTATAGGTGACATTACACTGTTTCATAGTTTTGTGCAAAATGACGACTGAACAGAGGGTTCCAGACGCTGTTATTAAAACATCTCTGATTCCACTTCGTCATCTGTCAATCAAACTGACATTTCAACGCACCACCCCCCCCCCCCCCCCCAAAAAAAAAAAAAAAAAAAAAAAAAAAACCCACAGGAAAACTTCAAGATGATTGGTGAAAAAGATTGAGCACACGCCCTCCCGAATCGGAGGCCAATGTTTATAAGAAATACAAACTTTTTTATGTGTACTTGGAACAATTTACCTTGATGAGGTGAAACATATTTATACTCAGTTAATGTAGTAGATTAACACCAGCTACTGCACCACAAAACATTCACATAGGTGAGTTTAGGACCACAACTTTGCCTGGGATGCCATTCTTACCTGTTAATGTCCTCCTGGCTGGCCATCTGAAAAAAATGAGTGAGCACTCCCTGATGAGTGATGTTGCATTGTTGTATGTAAGTAACAATACAGAATAAATGTAGAATATGATGTATTTTTGTTGCAATTTTTTATTTTTAGTGGTAGTGTGATTTTACTGAATTTTCATTATTTGTCTAAGATGGAATAAATTGCTACTCAATGCACAGAGGTGTGGGGGCAATGAAGATATGATAGTTAGGTTAAGGCTGGGAGAAGATACTAATGCTGCCTATGAAAGACTAGTGACGTGGTGGGGAACTTATAAAACAGCCGAAGCAGTGTCAGAAAGGCTGTACTGAGGAGGGAAGAGGAGAGTAGTAGAGAAGTGCAGATTATGTATGTCCTACTCTGGATAGCAGGTGTGGTGCAGTATTTGCCTGGGAGCAAAAAGGGGATAGGAAGGTGGACAGGTGCTAATGAAGGATGAAGCCAAAGGGGAAGAGATGTTTTAGAAGTGAAGGATATGGTGTTGGAAGTGTTCCATAGTCACAATTCACAAATGGTAATTTTGGTGCAAAGAATCCAGGTGGAAAGGATTGTGAATAAGTCACCAAGGTGAAGCACATTTTGTTAGGTAGCATGTTCTGCAACTGGGTGGTACAGATGTCTCTTGGTCACTGTATGGCAGTGACCATTCATGCAGATGGACAGTATGTTGATTGTCATGCCATGTAGAATGTGATTGAGGAGTTGGAGCTAAGTTGGCAGATTGCATGACTCCAGTCACTCATAGCCTTGCCTTTGATGTAGAAGAGGATACTATCGACAGGACTGGCAAAGGTAGCAATGATGGACAGTCTTGCACTTAGTTCTATTGCAGGGGGTATGAGCCATGAGGCAAGGAGTTGATTAGGGGCAGACAAAGATTTTACATAGATTCTATGAGTGGTAGTATACTTATTTTTACTTATCGTATGGCATATACATGACCCATACACTTACTTACAGTTGTATATCTACATTATTTACACAGGAAAAAAAAATCGCTTGTTTCTCCATTTAAACGTCTCAGTGGGCATTCTTGTGTGATGTGTTTCACTATTTGCCTCTCAGCACCATAGTGGCAGCATGATGATGAGTTATTTTTCCATTTATACAGAAGATCTGCACACACACACACACACACACACACACACACGTACACATACACACAGTTCGGATCCAGTTTAACTGCAACCATACATTCTGAGGTTGTTCAAAACCAGGTATCTTCCATGTAATGCACAATTTACTAGGGATTCTGCTGTAGCAAATGGTAATTTCCAAGAATGCTTGCAGTTGAAGTAGCTCGGCCTGAAACAATATACATCTAACATGTGACTCTAAATCCATTACACGATGGCTATTGAAGCACGATTAATGATATATGTTTCGTTTGTAGTCACAAGAATGTATTTCTATTGGTTTCTTTTGTTGTGAGTGATGGAGTTTTCTTGATCGTTTCTTGTGATTTCAAAGACGGCAAGTCAAACCCCAAGTAGGTGGGGGGGAGGGGGGGGACAAAAAAACACAACCATTTTGTGACTGGTTCTTGTTATACTTTTCCGAAGATATTATGCCGCTATTTATCTATAATTTTTATTTATTTATACAAATAATACTGTTGGTGTTTCGTCTTTATTCTTCTTAGAAATATATATTGCGTGATTACCTAACCCTTATTACAAATTACATTATGTTGTAAATCATCAGAAATTTTCAACTACCGTATTGTCTACGAAAATGTCACAATTATCGAATATGTAGATACATTCTGCCATTTAAAGGGACGCAAATAATGTGTCTTCCTGTAGGCTGTGTGTACCTCTCATTAGCCACATTCAGCAGGTGTTTTTTTGTGGATGACAAAACAGTCTTCTGCAAATGGTGATGGTACATCCCCGATATAACCAAATATGACACTCCCAAGTACACAAGCTCATCCATAAGGACACTGATATTGTTTTCCATCAGTTTGGCAGTGTCTAGTGGCAGAGGATTTTGCACTTCAGCGGCCTCATCTCAAAGGAAGGCTGCACCCTAGGTTGCATTGACTGGAGATCCTAAAAGACAATGGAGACCTTGATCATCATGTTGGACAGTGTCCTATCCAGTGGCTAGCTTGCGGTGATGGTGAGCTATGTCGTCCTAGAAAGTTATTGTCCTGTCTTTCTTCTTCGCCCTGGGATTGGTGCTGGCATAGGTCTACTTGCATGAGCATCAACAAATATTTGCCACTGACCCCAGCAGTAGCACACCACATGACCCTGTTGCACGCAGTGGAAACACATAACAGTTTACCCCAGAAGTTCCAATTGTCAGTCTTCCTTGTGGAAGAAAACAAATTCCTAATGCTGTATGATATGAGTGTGGACCCGCCTTGGCCTTGACATTTTTGTTGGTACTGGATGGTAAGAGACTGGAGCCAGTGTTTTTTCCACTTCCTCCATAATTATCTGTTGAAGTGTCTCGACTCTAGGCTCGATGTGGACCCCTAGTGCCTTTTGAACTTATACTGTAACTATTTCACGTAGACACCTGCAAGATCAGTTTCTTCCTCCAAAGCAGCCATTGGTATGACTTTTGGGAGTTGTTCAAACTTGTTACATCCAATTTTGTTTTTGATGCATCATCTCTACATACTGGTCCATTTTATGAAGTAGTCTGCTGATGAAATTGGCATAATTTTATGACGCAATTCCACGTGTCTGCTTAGACCCATGACATCAATGACATGTCAGAAAACATGTATTCCAGTCATAGCCAACTGCAAATAGGTAATCAATATCCCAATTGATTAGTGTTTTTAATTAAAATCATGGAGATCATTAAAATGTTATTGGTAATTTGTTGTATGTCACCAGCACTTTTCAATATATATGCTGAAAAGCTAATTGATGAGGCCTTGGAAGAAGCAAAAGGACTTGTAGTGGGAGGAGAAAAAATAAAAACTATAAAATATGCAGATGATATGATAGTATTAGCAGGAACAGAGGAATCACTCCAGAAAATAGTGGAAAATAATGTAAGGGTGGGTAAATATTTTGGTATGAGATTAAAGATTGATAAGACCAAAGTCTGAAAATTGGAACAGAAGGCAAGACAATCAAAATATCATTAGAGGGAAGAATATTGGAACAGGTGCAGTCGTTTCAATATTTGGGAGGCAGGATAAAATCCAGTGGAATTTGCACAGAGAAAGTAAGGCGAAGGACCTCTTGTTGGAAAGACTGCTTTCAGGAAAGCATTGCTAACAATAAAAAGTATTCCCATTACTCTAAGGAAGAGGTTCGCCAAATGTTGTGTGTGGATTGTGGTGTCTTATGGATCTGAAACGTGGACAATCAGACAGAAAGAACAAAAATATTTAGAAAGTTTTGAAATGTGGCTATGGAGAAGAATGGAAAAAGTGAAATGGACCGACAGAATGAAAAATGAGGTGGTGTTGAGCAGAGTAGGATAGGAAATGACCTTCATTAGGACAATTCAGAAGAGGAAAACATCTTGATTGGGGCACATATTATATAGGAATTGTCTGCTGCCAAGAATAATGGAAGGAAACGTAGAAGGAAGAAGAGGGAGAGGAAGGAGAAGATTTGGAATGCTGACTGACCCAAAGGAAGGAAGGAACTACAGACAAATGAAAGAGGATGCCCAGAACAGAGCGATGTGGAGGACGTCCAGTTGAAGCCTGTCTGAGGACAGACCTACTCAAAGAAGAAGACTTTGGAAGAAGCATTGTGTATTGCAGCTGCAGCCTACTATTGGTACATTTCAAACACATGAGCAGTGCAGTGCCATCATTGCTTCTTCACTTGCAACAATTTAAGCTGTACTCTTTGGTTCCTGCTTAACCACATTCTTTAAATTTACGACATTTCCATAGAGAATATTAAAGTACTTTTGTCAGTCAGAATAGACATCTCCAGTCTAGCTTGTCAAAAGTACTTTGCCTATTACACAACACGCTGATGCCACGGGTGGAATTACACCTTATAAATGATCCATGAAATCTCCTTCATAAGTAGTACCTGATACAGTTATCTGCAACACCTTTCCTTCTCCATTGTACGTTGACTATCTTATATGGCACCAAGACAACTTATCCTTTTGTATGGTAAGTGCAGGCATCAAGGTCAGTTGCATACTGTACTCTTGTGTAGTGACGGCATGTTGTTGACAGCAGTCATATGGCATGCTGAGATGGGGCAGCACAAGTGAGTTGTTTCTTTAAGCGAGAGCTGTGTTCTGATTACAAATATGATGAAATATTACATTTTCACTATGCAGAAATTTGTCTTTCAAATGATCAATGCTTCAAGTGATTAGTACAGGGTGGAGCAGAGGAAACACGTTTTTTTAACTGCTAATATGCAATGACAATAGGGGGTAGTGACCTTGAATGAATGTTGGCAGAGTGCCCATGCAATGCAGTTTCAGCCCTATGGAGCATAGGGTATCATGTGTTTGTTGTCGAGCAGTACTTTAGAAACAATGATTCCTTAGTCCCAGTGCAATGTCTTTTCCATCAATATTTTAGAGTTGGGCATTGAGGTGCAGTGCCTGATTGAAATACTGTGCTCTGTTGGGTCACAGCATTTAGAAGTACTGGATCTGTGGTAAAATAAATATATATATATATATATATATATATATATATATATATATCTGGTCTTCCCCGTTCAGTTCGTACTCCGGAAAATGTAAACTGAGTAAGAACAACAGCTTTTGCTAGTCCCAGATGATTGGCTAGACGACAGACTGTAGTGCTGGGTATGTCACAACGTTCGCTTCACTGTGTCTTACATGATGATATTAGGTTTCACCCGTACAAGATAACAATTGTCCAGCAGCTTTGTGAAGGTTTTTTTTTGCAGTGCAGAGAGTTTTGTCATCTAATAGACGAAATTTTTACTCAAGATGCAGATGCTAGTCTTAGAGTGGTGAAGCACATTTTTATCTAGATGGTTACATCAATGTGAACTGTTGTTGGCATTGGGCATCGGAGAACTAACAATAATTACACCAAAGACCTCTCTACAGTTTAAAAGAAACAGTGTAGTGCTGCATTTCAAAGGTGGGAATTGTTGGACCCTATTAAAGGAAGGAACTGCCGTTGCTGTGACATCAGTGCACTACCTTGAAATATTTAACAACTTTCTTTCTACAGAACTTGAAAGGTGTCAAGTGAACATCCGAGAAATACGGTTTCAGCAGGACGATGCCACAGCTCACACGGTGAGAGTGTCCATGGAAGTGGTTCGACAAATGTTCCCAGCACGTGTTAATTTGAGATATGGCAATGTTTACTGGCCCCCTCGCTCACCCGATTTGTCAATATGCGAGTTCTTTTTGTGGGGATATTTAAAATAAAAAGTCTACATGAACAAGCCTCACACAATCAATGACCTGAAGAAATCCATTCGTCCAAATATTTAAGCCATGCTGACTGAAATGTAGGAGAGAGGCATGCATAACTTTTGGGGGATGATCCAAATTTGTGTACAGCAAGGAGGACATCATCTCCAAGACATTATTTTTTAAACTAATTAAAGTATGTATATTTCAAAACTAAAATGTAAACTTTCATGGCTGGAAAGATCAATATTACTAAAATTTTTTGGGCTATTATGCTGTGGTCTTATGGATTTGTTACTGAAACCCAACATTTCGTCCCTATCTGCGGAGGACATTCTCAAGGCGGATCGTGGCACTTTTGTACGTCTGATACACACCATAGCCGCAACTGAATTCTGTTTAAGAGGACTCATGCACAGAGGTGCGACATCTGTTTTGGATACGCACGCACAATTCGTCGTGGCCGATTGTCATAGTTTGTTGTTAATATCGTCCCATGGCGGGAGACGGTTACATTTTTTCTTCAACATCGGAATCCAGATTTCATTCAGTTTAACAACGTCCTTCATCCTATTGAAATTATTGGGGTATTTTACAATTTATATAGCCTCTCTGTACACTCTTTTTGTGATAGCCATTTGTGACTGCCAAAACCTGAGTTTGTGATAACACAATAAAGTGATAACCAACTTAAATTTATTGGTACAGCACCGTTTAAACACAACACAAAGTTCACACAGGTCCAAAGGCAGGCGTAGTCATCATAACAGACCAATTAAAAGTCCATATAAAGGCCAAAGTTACAGAGCAGGCAATTACAGAGATATCGGCTTATACACAAGTGGAGTTCAGGGCATGCAGTTTTTGGTCTTTCCGGAGTGATAAACTTCACAGGCGAAGGTAAGAGTATAACTGGCTACTATGTCCCTCGTGGCAGTCTATATACAGTCCTGGTAGTTTGTTTACTTGGCATGAGGTGGCATGAGGGATGCCTAGCTGAGACTCGTTTCCATCTCGCGACACATAGCCCTCTAGTGGTCTTGTCGAATTGCCTAGAGTGGCCGGCTGGGGAGCCTACGCTCCGTGCACAACTATTTCCTGGTGTGGTTTGCACTGTAGGTCGCCGGCTGTGCATGGTGATATAATAATGTCTCAATAGAGGCATCTCAGCAACATGAGTACTCTTATATGGTTGGATTTGTGAAACTTTGTATTATTTACAGAATTCAGAAGTATTTCAATGATACCATCTTCTGTATAGTGTTGCAGAAGTGTCCCTTGTACTAATCTCATTCTAGGTCAAGCAACTGGATGTTCTAGTTTCTTATGAACTTTAGTGTTGCTAGCTTGGCCTGCTTTTCACAGCAAACCCCTCAATTGCTATCCACATCAGCCAAGCTCATGTATGCTAATTCTTATCTTCCACATCTTAAATTTTAATGTGACCAAATTGTCTTTAGCATAAGAGTTACAGGTAACTGTTACAAGATAATGGAATCACTTTGATTCTCAGGTTTGTCATTTTATGTCCCTACTGCATTATGGTCTTATTTTATTACATGAGAAGTTTTAAAATTCATTGCTCCAGGTTGTGTATGATATGGGAGACCAGACATTACGTTGCACACTGGACACAAAGTGAAGGTCTTTTCATTATGTTGGCACCTCAACAGTGTGAGGAAGTTCTGTTGTCTGCCTCCTGTTTCACCAAATTTTCTTTCTATTAAGAGAGACCTTGCATTTTTAATTTTTCCCCCTAGAATTATTGATTTTTTTTTTATGAATTCAACTTTATTTTAAGCAGTAGTTTTTTTTATACATTTTTTGTTTGTCTTTGTTCACTCTTGCTTGTGTTACCTTAAAAACTGTAGTGGTAGTTGTTGTTATTATTGAATGTAAATAATCTCTTAATCATTCTCAGCTAAGCTAGTATTTAATGGCAATCAGTGTTATGGCCAAGTAAGTGGCCAGATAGCTGTCATATTTAGAAGTGAATTCTTCTGTGTGTTGGATGATTCATTTACTTTGACATTAAGGAACAATAGTTACTAATTTTGTTTGTAATTCCAGGTATATGAATGTTACAATGTCTGATGCTATATTTACTAATCCAAGAGGACAAAACTACATGTTCGATTCTTTCTTCCTAATGAACAGGCAGATACGATACTTCCATATACCAGAAGAGGTGAGAGAATTACAGTAGTCTTTACTTCAATATTCCATAGAAGGTGTTCATGATTTATTAATACTTGAGACAATAGACTGTAATAAAATACTAAACATAATTATTTCTGTAAAACTAAGCAATATAGTTCATTAGGCTAGGATTAGATACTATTATTCATTACAACCACAATGGTAAGGTCAGCTAGTTTCAAACAAGAATACATAAATGTTGTGACAGTGCATAATAAATTCAAATCTACCGCTGCGCGAAAAGTGATATAGGAGCGCTACAGCAAATGGACAGTGCTGCCTAAGTGAACCGAGGCTCACGTGGATTCAGTGGGGCACGGGAGTTTGCAGTGAACCATAAGTAAATACACTAGCTGTAGAGAGTTTGTTTTGTTGAGTTAATATAGTTACAACACTTTGTGGTGGCAAGTTGTGAAATAATCCACACCTTGTCATCAGCAATGTTGTGCTAAATATGGAACCTTAGACCAGCTATTGCGCACAGTCATTGAGCAACAGACTGCCCTCTTAGCGTTGTTATATGACTTACCACAGATGCTTATGTCAGTTGTGCCAACGTCATTGTCTAGTCCGGTCGCGCCTTGTTCTCTGCCTCCATTCCCTCCATACAAGGTAGCTGCGGAAGAATGGGAGGACTATGAAAAGCGACTGCGGCAACATTCTGTGGCTTTCGGCGTTGGTGACTATCAGGTCTGCAAATCTGTTTCTTTCATAGATTTCTCTGATAGTGTATCAACTATTGTCTCAGCTAGCCCCCCTACAGGATCGATCATCATTATCTTTTACTGAAATGTGTGACATGATCTTCAAATGTTATCACAAAGACAACCATGTTGTTGCGTCCCAAGTGGCTTTTTACAAGTGCTGCAAGCAGCCGCATCAATCATACCGTGCATGGGCCACGGAATTACAAGGCCTTAGTAGAAACTGTCAATTCATTACTGGCATGCATCATGAGTCTTACACCGATTTTATGGTTAGCGATTCAATTCTTAGGTTGGCTCTGGATAAGGAAGTCGGACAATGGGCTCCCGAAACCCTCTTTGTCTGAAGTATTGAGTATTTCCCAGTTGTATGAAATTTCTCATGCCACCGGTGCCCAAATTGACGAATACATGGACGTCAGTATTGTGCAATCTGATACCGTGGCAGACAACACGTTTCTTTCGTATGATGATGGGGAAGTTGCTGCTGTGCACGTGCATCAACAATGAGCGGAGCAACCACGTGTTAAAAAGAAGCTACAGTGGCAGCAAAATCAGGTATGTTCGGCGATTCCATCCTATCCATGCTTTATCAAAACACGAGAGGGTAGACTGTTCTCAACGCTAGGCCACATGTCACAACTGTCATAAGAAAGGTCACATGACCTCAGTCTGCTAATCTAACAAGACTCCTGCTGTTGTTGAAGATGATGACTGTTATGACTGTCAACTGTGTACTTTCCAATACTAGTAAGTTATATACAGATGTTCAGGTCCTTCACAAAAATATTCACATGCAGGAGACACAAGTTCTGCTGTTACTCTCATAAATTATCACACATACTTGGAATTTGGTTCTCCAACGTTGTTTCCTGTCACGCGCAGTTTGCGGACATACAACAGACAGAAAATTCCGATTATTGGCCAGTTTGAGGCGTTCACTTCTTAAAAGTCGGTTGTTTGTTCTCTCACCTTTTATGTTGTTAATAATGCAGGAATGGAAAACTTGTTTGGATATGATGCTTTCCAACTTTTTAGATTCTCCATTACAGATGATTACATCTGGTATCTGATGATATTCCTTACACTCGGTTAAACACATTGGGTACAGAATTTTCCTAAATTTTCTCTCCTGGCCCGGCCGCACTGTCGATTTTGAGGCACATGTAACGCTCAAACAGCCGGCCAGTTCGAAATTTTTCCTTGGCAGCACCCTTCCAATGGCCTTATGTGACCCAGTCTAGGCTGAATGAGATAGGTTGATGTCTTTGGGGGCTCTCCTATCAGTTACTTCTAGTGAATGGGCATCCCCCCTTGTGGTTTGCAAACCCAATAACAAATTGTGGTTGTGTGGCGATTTCAAAAAGATTGCCAATGCCCAATGTCTTATTGATACTTATTTGTGGGCTGACAATCCTTCTCCAAAATTGATTTATCGGAGGCATATCACCAACTGAATTTGGACGCAGATTCCAAAAAATTTCTCGTCTTACACACTCATTTTGGCCTGTATTAGTACCAACGGTTGCCGTTCGGCGTTGCCAGCGCGCCGGCTATATTTCAGCGATTTTTAGAACAGCTGACAGCTTCTGTGCCTGGTTGCATAAACTATCAAGATGATGATCGTAGTTATGGGGGCTTACACAGATGAGCATCTTGCTAATCTTTGCGCACTTTTCGAAGTTCTCCTGCCGGCGGGGTTGAAGTGTAATCTCGCTAAATGTCAAATTTTTCACTTGTGTATTGTTTATCTGGGGCTTCAACTGTCATGTGATGGGATACGTCCGTTACGTCAGAACCTAGATGCTACTGTGCTACTGTGTTAAAGGCCTTCAGCTATTTCTTGTCAAAATTGCCTACTATCATAAATTTCTTCCTTCCGTGGCTGATGTGGCCCATCCATTGAATCAGCTGCTCCATAAGAACATTCCTTTCCACTGGACTGATGAATGCGAATGTGCCTTTGTCCACCTCAAAGATCAACTTCAGTCGGCGCCATATCTAGTCATGTTTTGCCCGGGCCGGCAACTGGTGTTGGCCATGGACGCATTCCAATATGGTCTTGGGGCCGTCCTTGCACACCGATATGACGATGGATCAGAGCGGCCTATTGCTTATGCTTCGAAGACGCACAATGGTGTTATTCTCAGTTTGAAAGAGGCACTTACCATAGTATATGCCTTAAAAAATTAGATGTTTTGTTGTACAGTTCCAAGTTTTATCTCATCACTGACCATAAGCCTCTTGTCTTTCTGTTTCATCCTTCAGCATCGCTTCTGCATAAGGCTGCAACTTTGGGCTTTATACTTGTCTCATTTTCACTATGAGTTTCATTACCGCCCCACGGCCCAGCACGCAAATGCTGATGCCTTACTGCAGCTGCCTATGGGTCCTGGCCCCATTTTAGACCATTATGAGTTATGAGTTACTCTGTTTTCATGCGGATGAGAACGAATGTCGTGCAGTTGATGGTTTTCCAATTACAGGGGACCATGTTGCTCCTGCCACAGTTGATGACCCAGTTCTCTGTAAGGTGATTAGGTTCATTCAACAAAGGTGGTCTGACAGACCATCTGGCAAGGCACCTGACCCTCTTCATAAGTAGTATGCCTTGCATCTGCGACTGTGTTTGTGACGGTGTGGTTCTCCTCTCTACAGATGGAGCTTTTCCACGGGTGGTGGTTCCTGCTTTTCTGCATCAACGTGTTCTTTGGCTGTTACATCAGGGACATCGGGGCGTTTTGCGCATGGTTGCCCTGTGTACCAAATGTGCTCAACAGTCAGCAGCCCCTTCCCCGTGGCCTGCCCCAGTGCACCTGTGGGAACGGGTCCATGCCGATTTTGCCAGTCCTTTTCTTGGTGCCTACTGGTTTCTCGTCATTGACACTTAGACACTTATTCCAATTTTCCTTTTGTGGTTTGCTGTGCATCCTCTTCCACTGCGACAACCACAAATGCATTGGCAAAGATTTTCGCCCTCAAGGTCTACCCTCTTCACTTGCCACATACAAACGTTAGATGAAGTAGTTCCTCACTGAGTTTTCTACAGAAGATGCTTTACTTCACTTTCTAAGTTCTTATCGATTTACACCCATGGGTGATCACAGCCCGGCCTAGCTCTGACATGGTTGTCAGCTGCCCACATTGTTACATCTCCTTCACTCCCGACAGTCTCGGGCTGTTTCTCAACCTCCCGACAAGTTCCAAGTAGGTGCTCCTGTTTGGGTACGGCGGTATGGCTCTTGTGCCAAGTGAATCAAAGGAACCACCAAAAAGTTTAGAGGTCATCGGTTGTGTGACATCCGTACTGATGAAGGAATGGTTGTTTGCCATTTTGACCAGATACATCTGCAGGCAGTGGACCTGCCATTGTCAACGTCGTCTCCACACAGGACTATTCATACTCCTTCAGAAGCCAATGGACACCTTCTATGGATCCCACCTTTATGCTCACCAGTCTGAGTACCCAACATAATCCTGCAGAAGATGTGCTTCCATCACATGAGCTGACAGTGCTGGGAAGTGTGCCAGCATCACAGTCGCATGTACCAGAGGTGTCACAACTGTCACCCGTCATTCAGTCCTAGGAACGTGTGTCTCCAGCAGAGAGCATGCTGACTTCTCCGCCACCTGCAGCCAATACTTCAAAGATGTCACCCATCATTCAGTCACAGGTTTGTGTTCTGTGCAAAGGGGCACTTTCGCCCATACGTTCGCATGGCACCACATGACCTGGCCGCAACACATCAAGAGCAGATGGATGACTCTGCACTGTGCTACAACTCTGCAATGTGAAGTGGATTTCCCAAAGGGGGAAAAGTGTTGTGACAGTGCGTCATAAATTCAAATCTACCGCCATGCGTAATGTGCGCAAAGTAATATAGGGGAGCTACGGCAATTAGACAGTGCCACCTAAGTCAACCGAGGCTCGCCTGGACTCTGCGGGGCATGGCAGTCTGCAGTGAATCATGATAAATGCACTAGCTGTAAAGAGTTTCTTTTCTTTTGTTAATCAAGTTACAACAATAATAACCATTTAATAACATACAATGGATTGTCCAGAATGGAATATCAATAATAAAATGAGGACAGTTGCATCTCACTGTAAAGAAAATTGCTGAGCTGCGGACAGAGACCTAGAAAAGGCAATCACATTAACACAATTTTAAATATTCACCCACAACCTTCATCAAGAAAAAAGCATGGACACACAATCGCAAAGAATGCACATGTCTCACAACAAGTAGCCAGGGTATGTTTCATGGGTGCTGTTTCTGTGGAGGTTCAGATTTGTGATGAATGAATATATGACAAAATGTAGTAGCAAAAGAAAAGGTTAAGAAAATAGGCAGAGTAGGAGGGGAATATTAGTAGCAGCAGTAGTATTTCTACTATTACTACTTCTCTTTGATATAAATGCTTGTGTTGTTGTTTTCTGCTACAAGATGGAACCATTCTCATTAATCCAACAGACTAGATGATAAACATGTAAAGAGTTATTGTAAAAGTTTTGGACTGAACATAGAGCAGTGTTGAAGAACATGTCAGTAGTGTATACAAGTGCAGTTTGATAAGTCTGGTAGCAATAGAATAAAAAATTGTTTTAAAGCTGAAAACTCACTTTATTTCTCAACATAGTCTCCTTGCAAGGCTATACACTTGGTCCAGTGAGTTTCCAATTTTTTCAACCCATCAGCAAAGTAGGCATTGTCAAACTCCGAAAAATAGTGTGTCACAGCGGTGCACACTTCCAACAGAGCAGATTAATAGGGTGCAGTTATGGATCTTTTTCCAAATAATTTTGTCAGGATTATACCCTCGGAATCCCAAATGATAGTGACCATCACCTTTCCAGATAATAAAACAGCCTGTCTTCTTTTTTACACTCTCCCCATTCTTCGTCCATTGTTTGGGAATGTTTTTTGGTCTCTGGAGTGTAATGGTGGATCCACATTTCATCCACTGTTATGAATCTCCTCAAAATGTCTTGTCGATTGTTCATGAAGAGCGTGAGATTCTGAGCAGAAATGTTCTTTCATTTCCTTTTTTATTCCAAAGTGAGCAGGCGCAGCACCAATCGTGCACAGAGCCTCTTTGATTCAAAAGTAAATGGTCTTCATTGTTGGTGCAGAACCCACATGAACCTCATCCAACTGGGATTTGATCTGTTTAGCTGCCCAACCATTCAAATGAAAATGTTAAAGACCAAACGAAATTTGTTTTTCTCCATCCTAAAGTCGTCTGCACATGGAGTGTGTATCTGACCGAGTGTGGCCAATGTGGCGAGTTTCTGATGTCACAACGTGTGAAGCGCATGTTGGCAAGGCTTTCCAGTGTGTTGGGCAGTATATCAGACATGCCAGAAATTCTCAACGTGCATCTGAACTATCACCAATAAGGTGGAAAAACGTCACCGACGTCACACCACGTGACTATCTGGGGACGGGGGCAGCTCTTTTCGGTAGAGAGATGAAGATGCCATATTGGCCGTCATGTTTCATGGATTTTATGTGTATAACATAGGTCTTATGAATGTATGACTTTTCAAAGCAAGTAAAAGTAACTAAGTAAATTGAGAATATCTCGAAAACTGGTCATTAGACGTACTATTTGTTGGAATAAATGACTGGAAACATCTTATACGTTATCAAAAAATTTCCATATTACAATAATCCACCTTTTCAAGGCAAGGCAGACTGAAGATCTATCAACATGAATTGTTCTTTACATTATCTGTTGTAACTACTTGTCAGCAACTGCCATATCTCCCAGTAGTGTATAAAATAGGTTGAATACCTTTGTCGAATATGCATAGACATGTTAGTGGCGTAACATAGTTAGCAAAGTCATGGACTATGGAGTGGAAGATGTTCTATTGCATTGGTTCAAGGCTCCTCAAATGCAAATATTTTTCTTCTTCTTTTTTTTTTTTGTTTTTCCTATATATTTCATAGAAGTATACTGCATAATATTAGATGCTATGTAAACATAAGTGCGCATACACTGAGGAGTGACTTTGTTGGATTCGTATTATGTACATGACAGTTTGTACCTTACTTAGAGTAAAATAATGCACTTTATTGTTTCATGTATTGTATTTTATACATTCTTAACAATCTTCTACTGAATAGTAACATTGAAGAATAACATTTAAATTTTACTAAAAAGCAAGACTGGTACAATGATGTTTGCCTCATGTGAAAGCCTTTTCTAATTTTATACAGCACAGTTTGTCATGATACTTTTATAATTCGCTGCATTATTGTCATAACATGCAAATTTTATAAGAGTCTTATAATCATAGATATTTTGTTGTTTCTTATGTCGGCCTATATCACAGAACATGTTGAACATTTGCACAAGATCTGAAATAAGCGATTTAATGGAGGTAAAGCAGAAATTCCACACTCTTGATTTCGTACGCAGTGTGATTCCAGAACCTGATTCCGCCAACAACTCTCGCTCGAGTGCGCTGCGGTTGCGTGTAGCTCGTTTAGGCACACGTCTCGTATGCACAAGTCATGCAGTCTCTAAGCGTTCAGCCGCACATTAGACTTGGCACGTTGACCACACACGGTCACACACACACTCCATGTGCTGATGGCTTAAAGAACTAACTACGCAGTTACCACTTCAACTAATAACAGCTGCTGTTTGAAGCTTGCTGTAATATCTATGGAAATATCAGTCTTATATGTTAGTAAGAAAATATTTTGTGTGTGTTGTTGTATACATGCCTGCTTCAGTACTTCCGTGTCAACTGTTAAATAACTGGATATATTTTGAACAATGGAAATACCTTGAAGGATTCAACAATATTTTGGAAACAATAGGCTGCTACTCACCACAGACACACCCAATGAGTCGCAGAAAGGCACACGTAACAGAAAACAAAAATAAAGCTTTTGGCTGTTAAGCTTTCGTCTGCCAAACAAAATACACACACACACACACACACACACACACACACACGCGCACACAAACCGACCGTTGTCTCCCGCTGTTGTGGCCAGCCTGCAAGAAATAGCAAGGCCGAGGTGAGAGCGACCAGTGGTGGGAGCGAGGAAGCAGCATGGAGAGGGAAGCAGAAAGGGAGGGCAGGGATGCTGGTGGGGATGGAGCAATATGTCAGTGCTGTCTGACAGATGGGAAGGGACTGGAGTATGTGGTGGAAAGGAATATGTACGGCTAGGGAAAGGAAGGGAGAGGAGAGTCGTGGGGGCAGGAACTAATGAAGGTTTAGGTCTGGGGGATTGCAGGACTGTACGATATATTTTAGGGAGAGTTCCCATCTGCACAATTCAGACAAGTTGGTGTTTGTGGGGAGGATCCATATGGCACAGGCTGTGTAGCAGTCATTGAAGTGAGCCACGTCATGCAGTGCTGCAACCTCTGCAACAGGATGGTCCAGCTGTCTCATTGCCACGGTATGACGATGGCCATTCATTCGGGCATACAGCTTATTGCTGATCATGCCCACGTAGAAAGCTGCACAGTATTTGCAGCTCAATTTGTATACAAAATACCTGCTATCACAGGTTGCCCTGCCGTTTATGGGACAGGAGACTGTTACGAGACTGGAGTAGGTGGTGGCGGGATGGTGGTTAGGATAGGTTTAGGATCTAGGTCTATTACAGGGATATGAGCCATGGGGTAAGGTGTTGGGAGCAGGGATGGAGGAGTAGGGATGGTCAAGGACTGTGCAAGCTGTGATATCAGTCATGTTGTATACAAACTGAGCTGCAAATACTGTGCAGCTTTCTATGTGGGCACATCCAGCAACCAGCTGTCTGTCCAGATGAATGGCCATTGTCATACTGTTGCAAAGAGACAGCTGGACCATTCTGTTGCAGAGCATGCAGCACTGCATGATATGCCTCACTTCAATGACTGCTACAGAGCCTTTGCCATATGGATCCTCCCCCAAAAAACCCAACTTGTCTGAATTGCGCATATGGAAACTGTCCCTACAATATATCCTATGCTCCTGCAATCACCCAGGCCTCCTAAACTTTCACTAGTTCTGTCCCCATCACTCTCCTCTCCCTTCCTTTCCCTAGCCACACTCCAGCTTACGTACATCTCCCTTTCTGCCACACACTCCAGTCCCTTCCCATCTGTCAGACAGCACTGCTATATTGCTCCATCCCCACCGGCATCCCTGCCCTCCCTTTCTGTTTCCCTCTCCATGCCACTGGTTGCTCTCACCTCGGCCTTGCTATTTGTTGCAGTCTGGCTGCAACAGCCAGAGACAGCAGTTGGTTTGTATGTGAGTGTGTGTATGTATATGTGTATGCATGTTGTCTGGCAGACGAAGGCTTAACAGCCGAAAGCTTTTATCTTGTTTTTCTGTTATGTGTGCCTTTTTGGGGCTCATTGGGCATCTCGGTGGTGAGTAGCAGCCTATCTTTTCCAAAACATTGTTGGATATGTTGTAGTGTTACAAAATAAACTACATTTTCCTTCTGGATCGACTGAGTTTATCAAAGCCTTAATTTGTACACGAGCAGCCTAGCAATGCAATAGCTACTGAGAGGATCTGTCTTTGTTGCAGATATGACAAGCAGTTGGTCACTGCACAGTGGATGATAGGAGAAAGTGGAGAAAGTTCACAGAATATATGATATATAAACTACGTTTTGTGTATAAACTCCGTGTGTATTATCTTTTGTTTCAATTATTTCTGTTGATCTGTTAATATTGGAAGTTCTGTAGAAGCAGGCATATGTGTTCCTTTTGGCTTTGTAATAACAGCCAATAAAAAACAAAGTGAAGAATTTACAAGACTGATGTGTTGTGTTAAATTATTGAATTATTATTTTCACTCTCATATTTAATACAAAACTGGAGAAGACTTCTGATTGCCTTGGTGGCATATGCGTTGGAAAAAGTTTGGAGGTACAGCATATTTGGACCTCATTTTGTTATTAATTTTTACTCAAGAGATACATGACCAGCTACAAAAAAGTTTACTAGCTGCACGCACAGATCTTAGGTGCGTTTTCCCTGTTTAATACTTAGCAAATTGGTATCCAAGGGAAATGAGGTACAGTTGCAGACACCATTAAGGCTCCTTACACCTGGGGTGTCGTGAATATTTTGACATGTACAGAACTTGAAAATGGCACTTAAGGCCCAAATTGATCAGATGCATGGATTTAATGTAAATAGATGTAAACAACTGTTGAGTTTGAACATGTACAATGTTTTTCAACAGATGTATGGTTGGTCCCCATATGATAATGCTGAAGTATCTTTTACTTCTTTGCAAAGTTCACATTGATCTCATTAAAGAAATAAACAGACTAAACAGCACTAAGGACTACACAAAAGTTGGAGAAATGTTGACTTTGGGGGGAAGGGGGGGGGGGGCAGAGGAGAGATGACATGCTTGTTGTAAAGTAAAAGTTTGCTCAGGCTACCATTGAGTGTAGCTTGTGGGACAACTGTCTTCCTAATGTGATGTCCTCTCTCAGTAGCTGTTAAGAAACAAGTAGAAAACAACAAAAACCATCTGGATGTGAGCACAAAAATATCATTTAGGATTAGAAATTTCTGACATTAAAATTGTGAAATAGGATAGAAGCAGGTGCCTCCTCCACATCAGGCTAATTAACAGAACCACATCAGGCTAATTAACAGACTGTAATGCTTTGGAGTGACCCCAACCTCGTCATCATTACAACAGGCAGTGTTGGCATCATGGGAATTGTAGTAATGGTTCGACCAGCAGGTCTTGCCATGTGACTGCTTACCTTGCTTGCCCTATTGGTGACACAGATATTCTTTTAATGAATATAGGTTGAAGCATAGAATTGAAATTTGTATCAAGTCTGAGATTCAAACCAGAGCCTCCTGCTTACTAGGCAGTTGTGCTGTGCATTACATCACCCTAATGATTTTGGACGCAACACTTGTATGGATTACTGTAGATAGTAGCCTTCACCAATACAAACTTTAATTCTGCCTTGGGAACATGTAGTTATTTGATTTTTTAAAAAATATCCATGTAAAATCATCACAGATTGCTTGTCAATAACTACATTGTGTATTTTAATGAATTCATGCATTCATCTGCCTATAATCATGTTGCTCAGTGCCCCAAAATCAACATGATTATTTTGTCTTTGTCACACCCTTAGATTAGTGTGGAACCTAACAAAGATTTTTGGTGGTGTTATGTGTTAGATTTAGCTCATGTACTAAAAACTAATATTGTTTTCTGTTAACAGATGGATATAATTCCAGCCATTAAGAAACAAATAGAAAAGCTTGGTAAAAAAGATGATACCTATCGCAGAATTCAGCGGAAGAAATAAGTGAGAGGTCATTTGTTTAAAGCAATTACTTAAAATTTCCATTAATTTAATTGATATTAATTCACCAACTTATATGGATGATGGTGCTCATTATAGAAAGTACAATATTAAAAGCTTTGTGTGAACTGGACAATATATTGGTGTAAATATTTTATTTGGTGCTGCTTCATTGTATTGTGCCTATGAATAAGAGACTGATGTATGATTATTGTTTTGTATTGCTTACCATACTGTATTGAATGAATTTGTGATGAATATAAGAATAATTTTTTTGAAAGACTGACAGTTAAAAAGAAAAATATTGTACAAGAAGCTTTTGTGTTTTCATTCTTAAATAAGTCCACATTCTCAATATTTTATCCTTCATAGAAGTCACCCTCTGATGAATGACTTCATCACAATTAAAATTTTATCATTTCTGAAAACAACAAGTAAGTAATATGTAATAGTGTCACTGAATCACTGAATTCAAATAAAGTTTTTCCCCTCTGTGCCAATTACTGAGGGTGAACTCCTTACAGTGATCATGTTAATTGTTAAATTCTTCCTTATTGACAGTGAATACTTTGTCTTTAATGACCATACTTTCAACAGGATGTTATACCCTAATCGTCGTCATCATCATCATCTATTTTTCTTTTTTAACTAATGGATTCTGGAAACACTTGCGAACAGTTTTATAATTACAGTATTTACCGTCACGACATTCCAGACATTGTATATCCTGTTTTTTGTTTAATTTTGATTTTTATACAACTAAATTTATAGCATGAAAGAAAGTAATAAATCTAAACTTAGGCCAGAATGGAGGTGAGAATCAAGGATGTGTTCTAACACCAATTACACCTAGCAGAGTTCTGAGAAGATTGTGTCTTCCCTCAAACTATCACACACATGGTATATAATAGAAGAAGCAGTTTTGGAAGGTTAAAGTGCAAGTGATGTATAATAGGAGAAGGTATAGGAGTTTTAAGAATGTGATTAAAAGAGACGTGTAATATAATGTAAAGTGTGAAAACAAAACTGAAGCTGTACTTTCAGATGTTACATCAGTCTAAGTGTAATTGAACAGTTGACTATCCAGGTCAAACACCTGTGGTAATGGGAACAGTGCTACCATGTTACATGAACAGGAACACCTTGTTCTCTCAGTGGCCTAATGAAATGAGGATGCAGCCAGTCCCATTATCAAACTTGGAGGCATTGACCTGAAGTGTAAGGTTCTTAATGCTCCATTAACCAATAAAAACAGCAGAATGCAGCAGCAAGAAGAGGTAGTAAAGGACCAATGGACAGCCCATTATGGTCAAGAAGAAATATTTATTGCGTAGTTAAATAGGTTAGAGTAAAGCCATGGTAAAATGCCAGCAAAATATGAGAGTTGCAACTATGTTGTTTGGGTGTACTGTATTGTCTTTTTGTATAATGTGGCATTGTACTCGTAGCAGTGGAAATGTGAAGTCATCAAGAGAGGTCTCATCACCAATTCAGGTCTCTTGTGTTAGCTGTAGAACCATCAGCAACTGTCTCAGAAACAAAAAGTGATGAAACTGGAAAATCCTACTTTTGCAAGAAGAGAAGGAAGACATCCAGATTTTTATTAGTGCATGACTCAGGGTGGGCTTGTGAGGCACCTATAGTTGGGAAAGGAGTTTATACAGTGCAGGTGGGTTAGGATAGTGCCTGTGGCTGAAAGGATATTATTGTTATGTTTTGCACTTCCACTAGAATAGTGCACGTGACTAAGGAGAATATTCTTTATGGCACAGGTGAGCTGGTATCAGTGCTCAGTGAGCTTATGAAGCTAGTTCACTTGATCAAAACTTTTAGTGGGAGTGGGAGGATTCAGAGAGCTAGTAAAAATAAAAGTGCAAGAAGTTACAATAAATATGGTAGATTCCGAGATCACGAGTCTTGAAGTGCCACCAGAACAAGTTTACCATGGATCTAGTTTAATTTTGTAGTGTTGCAGGTAATGTCTATATTTAGTTCATGGAGTGTAAGGACAGTAAGCTTAGTAGAAATGTCAATAAATAACAGGTCAGTCCATGAACTACACTGGTCAAAACAAAGGGGTTAGTTGAGATATCTAGGTCCTGAAGTACTATCATCAGCAAAATGAACTAAAATGGTCTGATGTCTTTCTGTCGGTTCTACGGAGTGGAAAACAACATTACAGCAATGGAGATAGTGGTACTAAAGGAAAGTTGCTGCAGAGGGGTAAGTGTTTACTCTACCAAACAAATGATACCAGGAGGTGATTTAAGATGGTGTAGTGAGCGGGTAATGCAATGTGACTTACGATACAGAGGGAGTTGGCTGCAGCTATTTAGAACAGCCCAAAGTGTAATTTCGAGGTCCTAGACACAATTTCAGACTACAGGAACCGTTATATCTGGCATTATTTAAGGAGGCACTTCCACACATAGAGGTGGAGCGATAGGGAAAGCGTGGAGGGGAGGAGCTACAGCCGAGCACCAACAGTTGTGCATGTAGGAGAAGCATTGCGTAACTCGCAGCCAGCCATGCGCCTACAGAATGAACATTATTGCGGTAATGGAAGGGGATGCGCAGAACGGCTAAAAACTGGGTCACCTTCATAGCTGTCGCCGACTATAAGGGGGCAAAGCCAAGGTCCTCCATGGTTAACATCAGCAAGAGATGACAGTTATGTCCTGTTAACAGCCTGTCAAGACAGGAGGCAGAATGCAACTCAGCTGCAAAGCACCCTCCAGGCAGCAACAGGATGCTCAATATCAACACAGTCCGACATCACTTTCTGGGAACAATCCTGCTTATGTGCAGGAAACATCACCATGCATGGTTGATAGTTTTCCAGGTCTATCCCGGAAATTCGGGATTTTCTAATTATGTATCCAGATAGTTCCGAGTTTGCGTAGAGGCGCTTAGCCATGTAAAAAATGTCCCAGGAAATCAGTAATTTTCAATACATGAAACAAATGTTCTTGTTTTTTCTTTTTCCTCTATGTATAGCTGCAGCATGCGATCTATAATGTATTCATCCGCCTTTTGGCGCAACCTAAGTGGGTGACAAAAGAGAGCGACAAATCACAACCGCACGTACTGCTATGAGTCTGTCATACGTGGGCAACATTTATAGAGCTATGCGTCAGACACTACAACGAGCGATGTTCCATCAAAGGAACCATGCACAGATAGTTTGTACAAAATTTAATGAAAAGTTGGTCGTTTTATCAATCGACACTACACAAAGCCAAGTCATCAGATTCATCGAGGCCTAGTTCTAATGGATAAAGTTCTATTCATGAGTTACAGTATAAACCATCCAGTTCTAAAATATATTGCTCTGCTGGCAAAACTAAATTAAACTCTACATGTGAATTTGTGATATCTACAATTTCTTCTTCATTCTTTGTGCGAGGTACTTTCATTGACCCACAGCCTTATACAAATGTAGAAAATTATGGGAAACGAAAAAATATAGAATTTTCAGAAATAAAAGGAAAACAAATGAAAATTCTAAACTTTTTCAGAAAAAGTAATTTTCTTACAGCTTTCATCATGCTTCATTGTCAAAACAACACTATAAGTATCCCAACTAATCAACCTACTGATTTTATATATACATGTGGTGTCTGTTCCGAGAGAACAGACGCCACTTCTGATCCTTATTATTCAACATTCATAGAATATATGACATCAACTGCGATTGGGCAAAGCTGAAAATGTGTACCCAGCCGGGACTCGAACCCGGGTCTCCTGCTTTCTAGGCAGTTGCGCTGACCCCTACACCACTGGGGACACAGTGATCACCGCACCTGCAAGGACTACCTAAGATACAAATTCCCAGCTTCGCCCTGCCCACAGTAATCAAACTCGTAGTTATGAACTAATTCCCATAAGAGTAAGGGCTTCAAACTTGCCCACCCCTCCCCACTAACGATAGGATCATTGCCTGTCACTGCTAATTCAAGGATGCGCTCACGTTGTACTGATCAGTAGTTAACGTTTTTATATCATAGCAATATACAGGAGTAATGACTCTAAAGCGGATTATGGAGACGTTGATGTTCAAACAGAAGCCTTTCATTAATTATTTATCAACAGAATGACAACACATCACTTCAGAATAAAACATTTCGGCGATCTTTATTCAGGAAGTGTATGTAAAAAGGCCAATAAATTGAAACCTTTGATATTTACAGAATTAATACAAAGTCAGAAGGAAACACATATTGGCACTTAAATATAATTGATCCTTCATTAATGTAAAAATGGAAATCCAACAGGCATTTACACCTAAAGCCATAGTTTCCATTCAGAGAGTCATTGTGGGGTAGATGGAGCTGAGCAATAAAAAAATCACTCAAACAATTTTTAAAACTGTGCTATGTGTGAAACTTAAGCTCTTAATGGCTACTGGGAACTTGGAGTAAATATGACTCTCGATAATGGACCCCTTTTTTACTTACATAAGTGAAGTGTTCTGTAGATGGTTTTTATTCCTAGTACATTGATGTGTGTACTGAGACCTTAGCTGGCAAAGTAGATTTAGTTAAGGAATAAATATACTGTGGAGCAGCAGTCAGTATACGTTTTAGCACACTGTTCTTGAATTTACTCCATAAACAAGTTTTACTAATGCCACTGTACTCTTAAAAACATTCTCTCTAATTGTAGAGCTACCTCAAAATATAATATACGAGTAAAAATAAGCAAAGTATGGCTGATTTATGTTTACATCCCCATTGTCGTTCATTCCAAGGAAATATTACAGTTATGCAGCTGAAATTTACTTGACTAAATCTCCCTTATAATCATGGTTAGATTCTGGTCATCTCCCTTAAACCTTTCATCAAAAGTTGGTCACCCTAAGTGTGCACAACATCTTCCACATGCCGCAGCATCTCCTCATCAATGAGCAACGATCATGCTCGAGCCCTGGACACTGAACTGAATGTGTGGCTAGCTAACACACCTGTTGCCACTGTGAGCAGCTAGAACCGCACAAACCTTGTGAGACAGCATATCCCAGAGCTGTACTTTGGAGCACAGCAGTGTCCTCTTGGGCATCTGATGTCACCTACTGCTGCCCCCCCCCCCCCCCCACACACACACTATGATGTCACTGTCCGCAGAGAATTACCATTGATGTTGCTCTACCTGGGACTAGGCCAGTCCCATTCTTCACTCTTGGTGTCCATGGCTCACCAACAGAGTTATTTGAGACCAGCTGTCACTGCCTCACATTTAACTGACACCTAGTTAGCACTTTGGCTCTGCTCATCTGCCACTGTTTCCTCCTTGTTGGGCTGCCACCATCCATTACTGTTGTGACCAGAATTTTATGACATGAACGAATTTTCACTGCAAGGTCAACATTATGTTGTATTGAATTAAATTAACAGAAGGCAATATGTATCCTCCACAAGTAGTAGTTTGACTATTCCACCACGAACAGAATGCACCCCATGAACTCCATAACCCCACTTTTTCTTTTTGCATTGATGTTGTTGTGCTTTTGCAGGTGAAACAAGCATGAGTGTCTCATCTGTTGTGTGTGCTCTGAAACTATTTGAGCATTGCCATTATATACCCTCTGTCTAATCCCATCCATCCTGTCTGATAACGTTAAAATTTGGGTTAATTTATTTCTTTGCTCATAGCATTTCATTTAAGTAACTATTAATTTTCTTTACTTCCTATTCGCTTCCTAGAATTTTTTATTTTGGATCTGTCTATCCCTCTCCCCCCCCCCCCCTCCTTATACCTGTTTACCATTAACTTAGCATTCTGCTCCTAGTAACTCCTAAATGATGTTTTTCAATAAGCTCTTTTCTGCTTATTGCCCTGTTTGCCATCTTTGAAACTCTCAGGCTTTCAAATCTTGGTCCATGCAGTCCTCAAACACAGTCTATCCTTCTCATCACATCCGGTAATGCTCTCTACATCGAGGTTTTGAGTGACTTATCAATCCAGTCCTTCTGACAGAAGAAGCCAAGCCACTAAAAGCTTACATATTTTCCTATCTTTTTTCTGTGTGTTTTCTCCAGATGTCCCTTGACAAGTAGCTTTTTATCTAAAAAATTATCTCCCCAGGGGGCTCATGGCCCTTTCATGAGTATGTGCATGATGAGCAAAGGGCCCCGAGTTAATGCAGTCTTTCTTCCTTCTTTACCTCCTGGACTTCATTTCCTTTCCCTATCCTTCCTTTCCTATCTTCACTCCTCCCCCTCCCCTCTGGGGGACTGATGACCTTAACAGCTTGGTACCTCTGACCCAAACAACTAACCAATCTAGAAAATTATACATTCACTGACATAAATTAATGCTCATTTTGTTTTCTTCTTAAAGGATTGAATAAAAAATCTGTCTGTGCAAGTTTCAGAGCTACACAGTAATTTGGAAAGCAATTAATCTTCTCAATACTGAAAAGATGAATGTGGTATGCAACTGACTTAGTCTAATTCTTCTGAAGACTTCAATTTTTCTAGTTAATTTATTGACTTTCATTTGAATGGTATTAGCATTTTCAAAGTAATTAAAAAATAAAGAATAACTCTGATGGCAGAAGAGGCAACTGTGGTTCAGACAAGGACTCTAGGACAAGTATACCTCCTAAGTGAAAGAAACCATTACAACAGCTTTCACTGACAATGAAAGGATGGATTTTTGGTTATCGAATGAGAGAGAAAAATTTAAATTGAGTTGCTTGCAAAATTGGATGTATTTTGTAAAATATGTACAAGAAATTATTTCATGAAAAAAGAAATATATGCTAAAATGAAACTTGGAAAAGACTGAATGGAAAATTAGTCAAAATATTTAGAATTTCTTATCAGAGACAATGTACAGCTAAATGTGGAAATCTGAAAATGGGATCACCCAGTCAAAGAGCAATAGACATAGGTGATTACCAGTCTTCTTTAAACCGGTTAAATAGATTTAGGAGATCATTCAGAATAGGTTGTCACAAAATGTCAAAGTCTACATTAACCAGCATATGAAAATCTAAAAAAATGGGAAAATTACTTTAAATGAAAACATTTTGGTTTAGGCTTTTCTGTGACTGTGTTATGAAGTTGATTAAAAGAAAAGGTATTTCTGTTACCAGTCACTTTGTTCACTTTTCCCACAATGGGTTTCAAGGGTTTCAACCCTCATCATGAGGTGGAATTTTATATTATATTGTTTACATGTGGGTTGTATGGCAGTATAATATAAAATTGTACCTGATAATGTGGGTTTAAACCCTTGAAATTCATTGTGGGGAAAAACAAACAAAGTGACTGGTAACAGAAATACCTGGTCTTTTAATCAATGGGAAAATTATTTGCACATTTTGTTCAAAATTTCTTTTACCAGTTGCCAAAAGTATTTCATTGTTATCCTTGGATTATTGGCCTGAATACAATGACACCTAGGTTTTTCAGGAGGCTCATGAAAAGAAATTGGCACTATGTGGGTTCACCAGCAAAACCTAAAATAATTAGCTAATCATTTTACAGAACAATTTCAGATTGCTCCATGCCATTACAGGTTTAACAGCAGAAAAGTAACCTTAAAGTTAAATCTTTTGCCCTTAGCTTACATCTCCTAATTTTTCAATTGTAATATTTTTGGCTAAAATTGGATGGTTCCACTGCCCCATCCACCTTGCTTGCGTGACTTGGTTCTGTATGACTTTTTCTTATTTACATGCATGAAAAGAGGTATGTAAGGACTCTGATTTCAAAACACTGAAGAACTAAAAATTCTATTTCTCAAGAAGACTATAAAAATATTTTGAATGGTAGAAGCATTGGTGGGGAGAAATATGATAGTTGTAACAGAGAATATTTTGAAGGGGATAAGGTTGTTTTGTGAACAATTCGTAAATAGAAAAAGGTATCTGTTCTCTCTCTCTCTTTTACACCTTCTTGTATTATGCCCTTACAGGATTTATGATGTGAAGGGTAAGTGTACTTTTATACCTAGAATGTGATTTTCCATACGAAAGCTTTTGACTGTTTCAGGATTGTATCACAGTTCCATCTGCATTAGAATATTAGTGAGGTGACATTGTACAAACTACACTTTGTTGTGCCCAAAGAAGCAAATTTTAATATTGTAGTCAGAGAAATGTAAGTATTATTCAAATTTGTCACTGATTAGTGACTGATGTTTTGGTGATGGTAACTTCTAATGGCTATAAATAAGATCAGGTGGCTAAACCAATGACCACATCTAAAATCTTGTACAATTATACCATGAAATACTTTGTGAAAATTGACATGAACATTACACATGCAAGAAAGTAAAAAGTACGGTACACATAGAGATGGTTGAAACATTTCTAGGCTATTCACACTGTAGCAAGGTTTTATAAAAACTGAGCTACAAAATTTGAAATTATTTAAAACAAAATTAATCTGTGTAACTATATCGGCTGTAGATCCTTTATAATAACTGAAGATGTTTTAAATCAGTCACCAAATAAAAATATAAAAGACCGAAGACACAGTCACAACTCCCAAAATCCGTTGTCTCTGAGTTATCAAGCATGCATGCTGCCCTGGGTTGACTGATAACTCACAAAACTCTGCTGACACACATCTACAGAGGCAGCCTGCTGGCGAATCAGAGAGGTGGGTTCTGCACATTAGTGGCAAACAATGGGCCTCAGATGGACAAGCTGGATCCATCATGGGTTTATGACCCAGTGCACGGAAATCTCATCACAACCACAGTCATCAGTCGGTGACAATATACTCATGAAATGAGACTGTGGCGATCAATTTGGTGCCACAGATAATGTTTGTGAATACTTGAGAGTTCCATTTAAATCACTCCTCACTCTTCCCAGCCTCTTGTCACCAGCTGCTTGGCTAGTACTGAGCAGCAGTGGCAGCAATAACAGCAAGCTGAGGCAAGTGGTGATGAAAGAAGAGGCTGTAGGAAGAATGGAATTTAGGGGGAGGGGGGTAAATGACACCCAGTAGCTATTGGTCTGCCCAGCCAGCAATAGTGGGCAGCTCGCTAAAAAATAATGACAATAATAATATATTTGCCTGTAAGTGCTCCTTTCTGGAACTACTTTAGGAATGGCTGTAAAGGAGAATAGGTACTCTGGAGGAGTTTAAGGACAAATAATTCATCATACTACTTTCTACTTTCTTTCTCAGCACCTTTTAAATAAAAGTAAAGCAGTCAAAATTCTGAAAAAATGTTCAAATGTTTGTAAAGGCTATGGGACTTAACTACGGGGTCATCAGTCCCTAAACTTATGAACTACTTACAACTGAGGACGGCACAAATATCCATGCCCAAGGGGGGATTCGAACCCCCGACCGTAGTGGTCGTGCAGACCGTGACTGGAGCGCCTCAGTCTCCTCGGCCGGCTCAAAATTCTGAAGATTGGTTTCAACATCACAGGGCTTTCCTAGGCATGTTTCTATTTAGAGGTGGTATTCCATTGCCTTCCTCCAACCTTTGAATTGACATTCCCAGCCAGTTACAGGTGGACCTACAGTAAAAAGTGGATTCCAAAACATGGTGCAATTTGGCATTTTTCACATCATTGCCAGAGGTGAAAGACATGAAAAGTGACAAATAAAAATCCTGGGTCTGAGCAGGTACTGAACCCGTGACCTTTGGATTCATAGTCTGGCACTCTACCACTGAGCAACACCATTAACTTTTACACTTGATATATTTCTAGCAGCCTCATGGAAGATGATGTGTTAAATAGATGCAATATAGAATATAAATATCAGTGTATTTTATAATATTTTTAATTCCAACCTGGACTATTATATCAGTGTACTTTATCCTTGATATCGATATTATATGTTACAGTCTGCACCCATTTAACACATCAACATCCACGAGGCTGCTAGCAGGCCCAACAGAAAATTAAGACCAGACATATCATTCTGCCTTAAGCTTGGGGTGAAACATTAAACACTATGTAGGGTGCAGTAATATTAATCTTTATTACCCCTTCAAGACTCCATTGGCTGGAAATAAATATTATAGCAAAAAAATTGGTTTATTGTCAATAAAAATAAGATTACATTAATAGTGCAATTATTGCTCTTAAATAAGGTTTTAACCACAGTAACATGTTTTGTGTTTATGGACGGAATCAGTTTTCGCTCATATTTTGTACTCTTTCAGCTATACTCCAATTTCTGACACTAATTACAAGACAAAGATATTAATATTTATAACACAAATTATTTGTATATATCCAGAGATCAATAGAAATTGCGACAAAACTTGTCTGCTCACAATGTTTTAAGGACGGAATCATTATATCACAATAAAATGTCTAAGGCAATATAAATAAGCAGATAAAATCAGCTACACAATACAGCACAATCTCTGATAAATATGTGATGTGCGTCAAAGGGATGCGTGTAGGTTTAGTAAACAGTCCTGAATCATAAAATCTTGGATTGTTTTCCACCTGAGCAATCTGCTGGACGGATTAAGTTTGAAATACAAATATTCTTCTGGTTGCACTTCATTACAGCTGCACAGATGCATGACACAAAGGGCAGCTTTGTCGTACAATCATATCTTGTTCTGATGCACAATGCTTGCATACACCACAAGTCCACACTGTAGACATGTCCAAGAGTGGCCTTCCAGTAGCAATGCAACTTGGAAACTTGGTTCCGCAACTTGGACACATTCTAAACCTGTAACAGAAAATTGTAATTTAATGTTATTACTGCAATAATAATAATAATAATCATAATAAAAGTACAAAGAAATTTGTCTGTTTTCAAATTTGTTCATAGTGAACAAATGTCAGTGGCAGACACTACTCATCAGTAGAGAAATGTGGGTATTAGAATATTATTGGTACAGTAACTATCATCGGCCCTTACCATTTGAGTTATTCATGTAAAATGACATGAGATAAATGCATGTTCAGAAAGCATTCTGCAATATGTGCCTTCATTTGAGCTACATTCATAATTGGAGCAATGAACACATCATCTTTCAGATAACCTGACAGCCAGAACTCATACATATTAAGGTCGTGTGATCTGTACGATTCATCTGCCTGAAACAATATGGTCCTAAGATGAATGATGCAACTCACAACACAGTCACCTTTGCACCATAAAATAATATTGGTTGATTTTCTATTCCCATGTTCTGCATATTGACAAGCCCTTGGATATACAAATGGGTTTAGTCTGACGACAGAAAAAACTCCTGAGCATGGATGATTTTGTTATGGACAGCAGTTCAGGTGTTTTGTAGGATTTAAGGCACTGTGTTTGCAGGCTTGTCTATCATTTGAGCAATACCTTGTGTGCTCGTTTGTTTGCATACTACTGCTCGAACCCTCCTGCAATGCTGTGGACATATGTTCAAATGAAGGCAGATCAACTGCTTTCCTAGCTTTGCCATATAGCGCTCCAAAAGAATAGATCTTTGTGTATAATGTAATCATTTTCTCCAGACCCTTATCAGACCAATGCCTGTTTTCCCCATGCTCTCTATCGCACCACTCACATAACAGCAAGTGAAACAGCTTTCCTGCTAGACAGTAGAGTTAGAACTAGTTGGTGAGCACGGGAAAGTATTCAAATCACATGATGGAAAATGCGCGCGGTCACAGACTGCACTTCAGCAGTTAAAGGTTACTGATCTTGGACATTAATATTAACCTCAGACTTTTTGCAAGGTATGCAGTTATCTCCATACAGTAGAGCTGCATGTCCTCGGGAAAAGTAACGGCTGTAGTTTCCCCTTGCTTTCAGCCGTTCGCAGTAACTGAGTAACTGTGTGACAAAGCCACATTAGCTGATGTTACAAGGCCGCTCAGTCAATCATCCATACTATTGCTCCTGTAACTACTGTAAAGGCTGCTGCCCCTCTTCAGGAACCACACATTTGTCTGGCCTCTCCGCAGATACCCCTCCGCTGTGGTTGCACCTACGTTACGGCTATCTGCATCGTTGAGGCACGCAAGCCACCTCACCTCGGCAATGTCTGTGGTTCATGGGGAAAGAATGCTGAAGATTGGGTGGGTAGATCGTATAACTAATGAAGAGGTACTGAACAGAATTTGTGAGAAAAGGAATTTTTGGCATACCCTGACTAAAAGACGGGATCGCTTGGTAGGACACATTCTTAGACATCGAGGAATCGTAAATTTAGCATTGGTGGGAAGTGTGTGGGGTAAAAATCACAGAGGGAGACCAAGAGACGCGTATAGTAAGCAGATTCAAGTGGATGTGGGTTGCCGTTCTTATGAGGAGATGGAAAGGCTTGCTCAGGATAGAGTAGGATGGAGAGCTGCATCAAACCAGTCTCCGCTCCGGACAGAAGACCATAACAACAATGCAGTTATCTATAACGAAGTACTGTCTGAAAAGCATCTGCATAAACAGCCAAATCTTCATAACCTTTCAAAGGGCGCAAAGATTTACAACTTGCCTTAGATGTTCACAAATGTAAATTACTGCTCAATTGTAATCAGTAATTTTTTTCAAACAAAAAGAGATGTTTGTGTGGCATTCTTAGTTGAAAGACCCCATGTAGGGTCATGTTCACCCTGCTTGATGCAAATCTTTGTCACTTCAACAACTTGTATGCTGCTGCTGATGAAATGCTGATTACAACAACACAACACCCAATCTTCAAGCAGAGAAATTCTCTTCTCTGACTGGGAATCGAACCCAGCCCCTTTATTTTATTGGTAGAATACTGAAGAAATGCAATCAGTCTACCAAGGAGACTGCTTACAAATCACTTGTATGACAAATTGTAGAATCTTTCTCAAGTAGCCCCTCCCCCAACCCCTCTCCTGAGTACTCATAACTCTCTTGTGAGCACATTCTTGGCCATCATGGAGCTCCAACCCTTGTAGCAGTATCATACAGGAAAGGATGCCCAATGTGGGGTATGCTTACCATTGTGCCTTTCCATATTAGCACCCTTACTTTCTAGAAAGGTAATACACCAAGAACCAACATAATAGCTACACTGTTGAGGAAGGGGTGGGGAGTCGAGTACATGCATGGTGGTAGATCCATGACCATGCAGGGATCACACTGTTGGTGCCAGAGTTGTAATATCCTGATCTACGCTGAGGAGATGGGCTGGGGCATGAGAATTCTCAGCAACTGATTACCAGCCTGGTAGTAATTTGTCAGGCTGAGGCAAACACATGGGGAGAGTCCTCACTTGGAATGGGTGACACCATAGTGGATAATTCACATATGAACTTTCTTCTGTTGGTGGTTGTATGGTAACATCACCAAACTTGTCTGTATGTTCAACAATCTCAAGTATGAAAAGTGAGTAAATCCTGGTTGGAACCTCATCCCCTTCACAGTTGCATATGCTGGTCACATGTGACAAGCCAGGCGACATAGCTGTGACTGTCACTCATATAGACTTAACATGGTGCAGGACTGTCACTCATATAGACTTAACATGGTGCAGGGCTTCATTTTCCACAGTTTGCCTCAAGTCCATTGGAGATCAAAGGCATAAGGTTGCTACTGGACCATTCATATTGGTCTCTGAGGAAAATTCATTCCCTGGAAAGGTCAAGATAATGCTATATTGGCACTGTGAACATCCATTACACATGGAGATTCCTCCTGTCTGTGTCATTCCCTGTTCACAGGACTGCACCATCTTTCAAGGAGAGAAGAAAATACAGGAATAGAAGATGATGTTTGACTGACTACCATAACATGTAGGCTTTCATGGCCGGCGTCTTCATTAATAAAAACTTCTGGGCTAAGATGCCGTGTGCATCTGTAAACCTTCTTTCTCCTGATGTTTGGTAACTGCAGGTAATGAAATGTCAAGTGAAAAATGTATTACAGATGGACCACGGCATCTTAGTCCAGAAGTTTTTTATTAGCCTGCGAGAACTCGTGCCTTTAAAAGTTACGTGATCGATCAACTGTATAGCATTTTTCTGACAGTCAAAGAAAAGTTTGTAACATACTTAATATGTCTAAATAAGCGCGAGTCCTCGTTGGTTAATGGGTACCATGTGAAGACTAAGTTAGTTGATGATAATGATAATTTGAGTTTCTCATTCAAGTACCACCTTTCCATCTGTTGCAGGTGATAGGAGTGACTGTATCCAGTTATGAATAAAGGTATATTATACAGCTAATGGTGAAATACAATTTTTAAATAACAATGAAAAGTCCAGGCTGGAATGTCAGTAATATGAGGATAGGTAGCAACTCACCATAATGATGATTGCTGAGTCATGGACAGACATTTAGAGGCCAGAGAGAGTGGTCATGTGTGCATGAGTTGTGCCTGAGTAATTGTGTAAATGTATTGAAGCTCTTTTTCTGATGAAGCCTGTGGCTGAAATTTTAATTCGTGCAAATGTGATTATTGTCCTTTTTGCTTGCTTGTCTGCAGCTCAGCAAAAATCTTTATGGTGAGTTAACAAAACTGTCCAAGGGGGGGGGGGGGTGTAGTAGTCCTCCAAGAAGACAGAGAGTTTGGTAACTCCAAGGCCACATTCTCTCTCTATACTGGCCCGGAGGTTCTGGTGGCCACTATGGCTTTGAATACCACCCCTATATAACCTGATTCAGAACCTGCTCATTGATATTATAACCCCACAACCAGTAGCAGCAGGTGGTACTGAGGCATGACTTGTCTCCTTGGCATTGTCATGTCATCAAAATGATTCTCTAGTGAAACTATAGCTTGCTTATTTATTTATTTTTCCTGGCTGAGATATGGTGTCCCTTATGTACTTTCCCTGCTTTTACATTGTCCCCCAGGAAACTGAGAAGTGCGAACTCCTACCCTTCATGACTACTAAACTATTTTAAGAATTATGCTACAACAGGGTGTCTGGCAGAGTTTGCACCAACATTTTTGGACTCTGTTTGCAATGATCATGTAGCTCTTAATATAACTTTGGAAACTGTGGCTATTCACATAAGCATAACCCAGAATTTTAACATCTGTAATGTCTATTTTCCTCCTTATGGTGTAATGTTCCAGAACATATTGTCTGCACTGATTTTTCAGTCTCCCACCCATCCTAATCCTGGGTGACATTAATACCCATAACTCATTGAGAGGTGGAGCTGTAACTACTGGCTGCGGTAAAGATATTGAAAACTTACTGGGAGAGCACACCCTTGCCTCCAGAATATTAGTGCTCCCACAAACTTCAGTGTGAGACACATGGAACTTACTTGGCTATCAATCTTCCCATTGCAGTCCTGGTCTTCTAACCGATACCCACTGGAAAATCCATGATGACTTGTGTTATGGTGACCACTTCCAAATCTCCCTGTCAGTTCCTCAGCATCACTTCCCTCAGCATCTACACTGATGAGATCTTAACAATGCTTAATGGGATGCTTTCACCTCTGACATCACTCTTAGCATCCTCTCACATGGAGATATTGATGCAGCTGTCACAGTAAAACCCCAATGCTTCTATGGACAGATGGCAGAAATAGTCATGGCAATTAGATATTGCAAGCAAGCTCTCCAATACCATAAATCAATATTCATTGATAGAATTGCCATTAAATGGCACTGTGCCTTGGTCCACCCCTTAATAAAATGAGGAAGCAACAATACTGGGAACGGTATGTTTCGACCACTCCCTTCACAGATTTTGCACAAAGATTTGACACCTCTATGAATATCAATCTCCTGCAAATGCCCCTGGTATTTCTTGAATGGTGCTGTCTACCCAGAAGCTGTTGCCTAACATTTCTATACAATGCACAATTTTCTACATCTAAGGATTATCAGCCTGCTTTTCATGTCTGACACGGTTCCAGGGCCAGACTATCCACAGCTAAATGCTCTAACACCTATTACTGGATTGTCTGCATCACATCCTAGTAATTGTCAACCATATCAGGACAAAGATTGAGTTCCTATTTCGCTGACAAAGTGTGAATGTCCTAGTACTGAAACTGGGAAAGCACCTCCTGCAGAGAGGGCTAGCTAATGCCCAGTTAGTATCAATAATATTTCTTGAATGCATGCCAGCAGTGTAGTTGACTCCATAAATCTCGGGGCCTCTTGTCTCCACCCCAGAACAGATTTTGCTATTTTGCATTTCACACATTCAACTGTCAGGACACACATGTACTTTCCACAATTTTACATTTCTAACCAAAGATACACCATAAGCTTTTAAACGTTATAATCCATTATGTGTGCCTTTAAGCAGCTTATCAAGACATCTCTGTGATGAGTAACAACCTATCCTTCTCAAAAATATTGTTGAATTCTTCCTGGAATTTCCATTGTTTAACAACTATTCTTTTAAACTCCTTATCTTTTTCTTAACAAAAAAAAAAAAAAAAAAAAAAAAAAAAAAAAAAAATCACTCAGAAAAGGCAGTAATCACAAATCTATTACAAACATACAAACTGAGCTACATGTCTTTGCAATTATTGGAATGCAAATGCAAAGGGAAACAGGATAGTGTAAAGTCATTACTCACTCATCTGGCACCATAGTCTCACAGGCAGTACACTCTGATCGGTTGACCCTGGAGTCCTTTGGTGTATATTTTGTGAAAATATCCATGGCTAGATCCTCATATTCTTGTCTCTTTACTTCAGAAATCTGAAATTCAATGAGAAAAAAATTAAAATAATTTAAAACATTTGTTATGAGGCACACTGCAGATGTCTAATAGGAAACACTTAAATCTAGACATTAAGAGAGATTGCCTTTGTTAAGGAGGAATCATAAGACTGCAGCTATGTAGTATGAAATATACAAAGAAACATAAATTAACAGTGTAATCTATAACTAGCAGCACAAAGTATTACCCCTACCCCATACCATTTATCTGTATTCTCCACACAGAGTCTTTTCTGGCTCAACATTTGAAATTATATTTATGCAAGTTATCTCTCAGCATATGGAGGACCATAACTGAATTTCTATTGCATTTTCAAATAACAATGACTTGGTAATCCACTGTAAATGTTCCTATTATCATCTCATACTCATCTTGTGTTTGTCTTGTACAGTCAGTCGTGTATGCAGATTGTGTGTGAGACTATCTTCCGCAAGGTGCTCCACTGCCTGATGACTTCTTGCGTACTTCTGTTCTACTGGCACTCTGGCCACTCCCGATTTTGCATAATTGCAAATATAGTGTTGGCAACATGAAAAAGGTAGTTTTTTCAGAAGCATATAGGCTAAGCTGGTTCTGTTGTTGGAGAAACAGTAGTAGTTAATGCAGCAACAACAACTTAAGTTGGACTTGATAAAAACACTTCAGTTGCAGACAGAAAAACTCCAAGCATAAGGGCCGCAGTGCTGCCAGCAGTGAAGCTCCCATATGTCCTTCTGACATTAAATGACGCTAATGATGACTGGAACACATACTTGTACAGGCTCAAACAGCATTTCAAGTCACAGATGTTTTCTTGAAACAATTGTTAATTTTGTCTTGGGTCTCACCAGACATGTTCTTTTGCCTCCAGAAGTTGACACTGTTGTCTGATTCTGAGGTACTTCCTTTTTAGGAGACCAATTATTATTCTGAATGAAACCATGTCATTGCCTCCAAGACAGAATTCCATCAATAGCACAAACAGCAGCGACAGTCATATTGTTCCTGAGTCTTAGCTATAAATGTGATTTCTGAAGCACTAATCACAACTGAGGACACTTTGATTTCTGACATCATAGTTTGACTTATGTTGTATGCGAGGTCTGCAACCCGGTGTTGAAATAAAATAAACCGTCAGTGGATGATATTTTGCACATTGCAAAATCATTCAAAACTGCACAGGTGACCAATAAACAACTCATGGCGAAGCCACAAGTAGCTACAGTGAATGTGTCCCTATTATTGCTGCTGTAACGCACACTTCAACACACGAGGCTCATCTTGTCAAGTCTGAGCCTGGACTGTTGATGTGACTGCCTCTGCCTCGGCTCTGCTCGCCGCTTTCCGCTAGGTCGTGGCGGTAGCTTTGTTGAGCAATGAGTGAGACCTCTGGCGAACATTTGGAGTACTGCTGGTGGGATTTGAAATCGTTCATGTCTTAGTCAAATGTGCTTCATAGCATCCCTTCCCCTTTAGGAAGTAGATGCTCCACCCATGATCAGGCATCTTAGTCGTCGATCTCCATGCCTCCCATGGGGGATAATACAGGACAGTCCCCGCTGGGGGAAGAGAGATTCCTGGCCACTATAGACGAGTATGGAACAAAGTGACAAGGCTTAGGGCATTTGAATGTATCTCTAAGGACTGGAGAAAGGGGCACAGGCAGCATTTCTGCATCTGGAAGTTCAACTCGCATTTCGTCCTGAAAGAGGTTCCGTGCTGAAACATTGTGATATGGTCAGAAATGGTGAGACTTAGGGCACTGATGACCTTTAGCAACAACTGGTGAGAGTGAATGGTGGCGGACATTATCCTCCGGAACATCCCTGATGGGTGTCGCATCACCTGAGGACAAGGGTACAGTACGCTCGATGCACGGAGGTGTTTTGTCTGGTGCACAGACCCAAGGACATGTTTCCCTTGGCACCTGGAGTGGCAGGCGCCACATTGGAGGAGTTGCAAAGGTGACCACAGGAGGAAGTAGTGCACAAGAAGCAGGCAGTAGCCTCTCTGCAACAGACATGCCACCTGGGTCAGGAAGAGGCTGTGACAAGAGACCCGGCAAGGTCCACCAGGTTTCCCATCCGCCACCCGCAGACGTAAATGATCATGGTGGCGCATTACCACACCATCACAGGTCCGAACCTGACAAAGGCAATGAACTCGAAAACTGTGAACCACAACAGAAACCCATTTAGAGCGGCGCCCAAACCCTCGGACCCAGACCTCAGCCCCTGGGCCATACCGAGAACGTTGCCGAGCAGGAAGAGGAGAAGATGGAGACAAGAAAGGCCAAAGTATATGAAGGATGGTGCGAGATTGATGCCCATGTAACAGTTCTGCAGGGCTTTTATCCCCAATGGGAGTGAAATGATAGGAACTCAAAAAATGTGTCAAGGCCTCTATAGTGGGCGAACCTTCAAATTGTTTCCTCATTTGAACCTTGAACGTGCGAACCATCCTCTCTGCCTCACCGTTGGATTGAGAATGAAAGGGAGGAGCCCGAATACGGCAAATGCCTTGCCAAGCACAGAAGTCCCAAAAGAATTGAGAGACAAACTAAGGGCCATTGTCAGACATGATTGTAGAGGGAAGTCCTTCAATAGCAAATACACGGGACAGAGCCTGAATAGTGGTCGCCGAGGTTGTGGAAGCACAATGAACTACGTAAGGAAATTTTGAGAAGGCATCAACAACAATCAGCCAGTTTGAAGAGAAAAAGGTGCCTGCAAAATCGATGTAAATTCACTCCCAGGGACACTGGGAGGGTGCCCATGGTGAGAGAGTAGAGCACAGAGCCACCTGATGTTGAGTGCACAACAGGCATACCATGACCATGTGAAAAATGTTGCTATCAATGCCAAGCCTGAACACGTGGTGGCATTCCAAATTGTTCGTGTGAGAGGCACCCCAAAGGCCTTGATGAAGCAACCGAAGGACTTGCTGTCTAAGAGCACCAGGAATGATAACCCTGGAAGATGAGCCGTCGGTAGCCTACAGCAAAACACCCTGGAAGATAGTGAGGTGGTGGTGCAGAGGAAAGTAATTGCACAAGGGATCTGAAGCTTTGCCCGGAGATTTTTCTGGCCAACAACTTTGAACTAAGGAGACCACCCTACTGAGCAGTGGATCCCTAGCGACAGTCGCAGCAATCCTGGTAGCATCAATAGGAAACCCGTCCACAATGTTCTGAGCCTCTTTCCAAATGGTAACACAGCAACTCATTACTATCGAAGGAGGTCGGGTTGGCCCCACTGGAAGCCGGTGGGCTGAAAGTGGATCGTATAGTGATACCGTGAAAGAAACAGTGCCCAGCACTGAAGCCTGTGGGCAGCTTTATCAGGCAATGAAGCTGAAAGATTGAATAAGGCAACCAATGGCCTATGGTCAGTAATGAGGTGAAACTTAGACCCATATAGAAACACATGAAATTTCTGAACATCATAGATAATGGCAAGTGCCTCCTTCTCAATTTGGGAGTATTGTTGCCAAGTAGCAGTGAGGGTCTTGGAAGCAAATGCAATCAGATGCTCAGAGCCAACATCAAATTTGTGAGAGAGGACAGCACCCAATCCCGTCTGGAAAGCGTCAGTAGCCAACAACAAGTGCTAGCCCGAATGATATGTGACCAAACAAGGAGCAGATGTGAATTGGGTTTTCAACCTCTGAAAGGTCTTTCCACAAGCTGGAGTTCACTGAAACAGAATGTTTTTTCAAAGTAAGGCATGTAAAGGAAGAAATTTATGGTAATAGGAGATTGTGCCTAAAAAATCTGTAGCTCTTTAATGTCAGTAGGCCTAGGCATAGCCGTGATTGCAGCAACATGATATTGCAAGGGATGGATGCCATCTTTAGAAAGCACAAAGCCAATATATGAAGATTGAAGGCTAGAAGAAGATTGATTTAGACAGGTTGCATTTGAGGCCAGATGTCTGAAGGACTGTGAACAGTGTACGAAGATTTGACAAATGCTCCTCTCTGGTGCCACCCGTGACGACAATGTCATTTTGATAATTAACACACCCTGGAACGGATACTGTTAATTGTTCTAAAAAAGTTGGAAAATCGCGGGAGCACTAGCCACTCCAAATGCAAGATGCTGATATTGGTAAAAACCGAAAGGTGTGTTGAGTACCAGAAACTGTTTGGAGACCTCATCCAAGAGGACCTGTAAGTATGCCTCTGACAGGTCGAGTTTGCAAAGAGCTCGTCTAGGCGTGGCAATGGGTATGTGTCAATGATGCTCTGGGCGTTAACAGTGTCCTTAAAATTGCCACAAAGATGTAACTGGCCATTAGGTTTTTTAACAATCACTAAGGGTGACGGTGCGGGCAGTGGTGGGCTGGACCAAGACTGTTTTGGCTTCCCTGGAAAAAATCAAATCAAATCAAATCAAGTGTGACGTCCATTCGCTGGAGGGAATAGGCTTCAGAGCACCCAGAAAAGTCAACCTATCCAATTCCTGTTTAACGTGGTCGCACAAGGTAAAGGGCACTGCACACACGCGAAACAGTCGAGGTTACCGCTGAAAAAATGAACTTCTGGCATACTGTTACTAAAAAGGGACTGATTGGTAGGACACATACGTAGAAATCCAGGAATCAAGACTTTCGGTTTGGAGCAAGGGCAGATTTGGGGGGCGGGGGGGGGGGGGTCGTGTGCGGCACAGGGGCATGTGCAACCCCCCCCCCCCCAAACCCCAAACACCCTGACAGAAAAAAATGAACCGAGGCAAAGATGTTAAAGATGGTGGCCAGGAATTTGACTTTAGCGGTGGTTGAGACCAGGTGAGCAACGGGAAGAGAGAATATGCTGAAGGGCAAGTTCCCATCTCCAAAGTTCTGAAAGATTGGTGTCGGTGGGAAGTATCCAGATAACCTGGACGGTGTAACACTGTGCCAAGATATGCTGGCCGTGCACCAAGGCATGTTTAGCCACTGGGTGATCATCAATACCAACAAACACTGTCTGCCTGTGATCATTCGTGCAAATGGACAGATTGTTGCTGGTCATTCCCACATACAACACTTCACAGTGCAGGCATGTCAGTAGGTAAATAACGTGGGTGCTATCGCAAGTGGGTTTGCCCTTGATCGTGTACACCTTCTGGGTTACGGGACTGGAGTAGGTGGTGGTGGAAGGGTGCATATGGCAGATTTTACAACGGGGGCGATTACAAGGGTAGGAGCCAGAAGGTAGGGAAGGTGGTTTGGGAATTTCATAGGGATGGACCAGGAGGTTAAGGAGGTTAGGTGGGCGGCGGGAAGACACTCTTGGTGGAGTGGGAAGGATGTCGTGAAAGAAGGATCTCATTTCGGGGCAGGATTTAAGGAAGTTGTATCTTTGCTGGAGAGACACATTCAGAGTCTGCTCCAGTCCCGGAAAGTATCCGGTGACAAGAGGGGCAATTCCGGGGTTCTTCTGTGGAAGGTTCTGAATTTGGAGGGATGAGGAAGTGGCTCTGGCAATTTGCTTCTGTACCAGATCAGGAGGATTGCTGCGGGATGTGAAAGCTGTTATTAGGTTGTTGATTGGTAGGTTTGATGTGGATGGATGTGTGAAGTTGGCTGTTGGACAGATGGAGGTCTACATCGAGGAAAGTGGCACGGGATTTGGAATAGGACCAGGTGAATTTGATGGGACCAAAGGAGTTGAGGTTGAAGAGGAAATTCTGAAGTTCTTCTTCACTGTGAGTCCCGGTCATCAAGATGTCATCAATGAATCTATACCAAACTTTGGGTTGACACACTTGGGTATCCAGGAAGGCTTCCTCTAAGCGTCCCATAAATAAGTTTGCGTACGTGGGGGCCATCCTGGTTCCCATGGCTGTTCCCTTTAGTTGTTGGTATGTCTCACAAGTGAAGAAGTTGTGGGTTAGGATGAAGCTGGCTAGGGTATTAAGGAAAGAGGTTTCAGGTAGGGAAGTGGGTGGTCGGTGTGAAAGGAAATACTCCATCGCAACAAGGCCCCAGGCATCTGGGATATTTATGTATAAGGAAGTGGCTTCAATGGTTATAAGGATGGTTTCTGGAGGTAACAGGCTGGGTAAGGATTTCAGGCGATCGAGGAAGTGGTTGGTGTCTTTGATGAAGGATGGGAGATTGCGTACGATGGGTTGAAGGTGTTGGTCTATGTAGGCAGAGATTCATGCTGTAGCGGCTTGGTAACAGGCCACAATGGGGCGGCCGGGATAATTGGGTTTATGAATCTTGGGAAGTAGGTAGAAGGTGGGGGTGCGTGGTGTCGTTGGGTTCATGATATTAATGGAGTTTGGTGAAAGGTTTTGTAGGGGGCCTAAGGTTTTGAGGATTCCTTAAAGCTCTGCCAGGACATCAGGAATGGGATTGCCTTGACAAACTTTATATGTGGTACTATCTGAAAGCTGACGCAGTCCCTCAGCCACGTACTCCCGCCGATCAAGTACCACATTCGTGTATCCCTTGTCGGCTGGGAGAATGATGATGGAATGGTCAGCCTTCAGATCACGTATAGCTCGGGATTCAGCTGCGGTAATGTTGGGAGTAGGATTAAGGTATCTCAGGAAAGACTGAGAGGCAAGGTTGCAAATAAGGAATTCCTGGAAGGTTTGAAGAGGATGATTTGGAGAAAGAGGGGGATGGGTCCTGCTGTGACAGAGGACGGAACTGTTCTAGGCAGGGTTCAATTTGAATGAAGTCTTGGGGAGCTGGATCATTAGGAGTAGGATTATTTTCTTCGTGGCAAAGTGATATCTCCAGCAAAGACTATGAGTATAGGATAGTAAATCTTTGACAAGGGCTGTTTGGTTGAATTTGGAAGTAGGGCTAAAGGTGAGGCCTTTGTATAGGACAGAGGTTTCAGATTGGGAGAGAGGTTGATTACTGAATTGGCATGTTGTGGTTCTGGATTGTGGGGATTGGAATTTTGAGGTTGGGAAGGGGGGGAGAGGAGTTGGGAGTGGGAGATTGAGTAGATGGGAGAAACTGGGTATGTGTGCAATAAGAGGAGGTTGAGGTTTCTTGGAGATGTTATTGAGGGAGAGAGTATTGCCTTTCCGGAGGTAGGTAACCAGGAGATTGGACAGTTTTTTGAGGTGGTGCGTTGCAGGCTGTTCTAATTTGCGGTTGGCCTGAAGGAGGATGTTCTGAACTGCACGTGTGGATGCTAGGAATTTTTCCTCTAATATATAAAGTAGATGAAGATTACTTACCAAGCAAAGGAGCACATGTAGCGACAGTAACACAAATAAAACACACACACACACACACACACACACACAAACGCTAGCTTTCACAGCCTAGCTGCTTCTTCAGGCAGGAGGAAAGGAGAGGGAATGATGAAGATTTTAAGGGAGTGGGTAAGGAGCCATTCCAGTCCCAGGAGAGGAAAGACTTATATTGGGGGAAAAAAAGGAGGGTAAACAAAAAAGTCTTTCCTATGACTGTTCATACGAATGGACAGTTTTTTGTTGGACATTCCCACATAGAATGCTTCACAGTGCAGGCATGTCAGTTGGTAAATCACGTGGGTGCTATCGCAAGTGGCTCTACCCTTTATCATATACACCTTCCGCGTTACGGGACTGGAGTAAGTGGTGGTGGTAGGGTGCATAGGGCAGGTTTTACAGCGGGGGCAGTTGATGTGTAGGAGCCAGAGGGTAGGGAAGGTGGTTTGGGGATTTTGTAGAGATGGACTAGGAGTTTACGAAGGTTAGGTGGGCAGCGGAAAGACACTCTCAGTGGTGTGGGAAGGATGTCATGAAGAATGGATCTCATTTCAGGACAGGATTCACTGAAGTCGTATCCTTGCTGGACAGCCACATTCAGAGTCCGCTCCAGTCCCGGAAAGTATCCGGTGACAAAAGGGGAACTTCTGGGGTTCTTCAGTGGAAGGTTCTGGATTTGGGGGGATGAGGAAGTGGCTCCCAGTCTCCAAACTGAAGACCACAACAACAACAACAACAACTACTACTACTACTACTACTACTACTACTTCTGTTTGGAAGAAAATTCTCCTTAATTATTGATCACAAGCCCTTAGTCACAGAATGTACAGCTCAACTCCTTGATGGTTTCCCATCACAGCTGCATGTGTCGCCACTGTCATGTGATCGGATACCACCCTGTTGCAGGTCATCTGCTATGGGAGCCATGGTTGGCCACTCTACCTGACCTGCCAGTTAAGACTGAACACAATACCTGGAAAAAAATTATCCCACATGCTCTCAGTGGTTGATGATGTTATTCCATTGGATACAGAGACCGAGACCCATCAGGTTTTCATCCCAGCTAAGTTGCAACAAGGAGTCCAGAGCTTGCTGCAACAAGAACATTGATGGATGTCTCACATGAAGGCCTTGGCTGACTGACACAAATGCTGGTGAGGTATCAATAATGAAACTGAGAAGATGACATGAAGCTGTATGGTGTGCACTGCCACGATAACCAGCTCCGATCTCAAGCACAATCTTTGTTCTCACCATCACCCTACCCCTATCTACCATCAGAAAACCATGAGACATCTGGACCAGCACCAATGGCAAAAGTGGAAGACTCCCTGCGTTCTCTCCGCAAATATAATCTATATCCACAATGACCAGTGGAACCCTCTGAAACAGCTAATGTAGTTTTATGTTTGTTCTATATTAAAAGTAATAAAAAATAGTTAAGAAGTAGAATGAGTCAGCAAATACTCGAAGTATTGGCATTTATATCTACAGAAATAGATACAGTATATAAACTGGATTACGATACAGATACAGTTGTTAAGGAAGTCAGCAAAGCTAAAAGCAAGAAATTTTGGTTATATTGATATCCAACTGTTAATTATTGCTGAAATTACTGGATACTGTTAGATAAAATTGAAATATTTTCATCTTTATGACTAAAAGTTTGACAGATTAGAAAAAAAAATCTCTATACAAAACCCATCCTTTTGCACTGCTAGAGGGACTCAGAAAATTTATCTTCTCCACACCAAATTTTGGTCTTGCCCCTCCACTGAATGAGTAATTCTTGTAAGCTGTTTTGATTCTTAATTTTCCACATGCTTGATCTAAGAGATATGTTCTTGGATTCAAGCAATTAGATAATTGGATGTTAACACTTCTAAATGGCTCAATAAAATCACTTGGTGCAGTTTAGGGCTGATGAATAGATTCTTCCATATCTTTCTTGTAAGTTAAATAAAGTTCTGAGTCAATTTTCAGTGGCTGGGTAGTTTAATATTTACACAACCAAGAACAACACTGCTACACTGTACGGGCAGTACACAGCAGTGGGTCTACCAATACCACATGTAGCCTGTACCCAAAAGGCAGCTTTGCATATTATTTTACTGCACTGCTCACAGACTGTCTGCAGGTAGTGATAGCAAAGATACAAAGTTGGTATATCAGTCAAGTTGGATTTAATAATGTTAAGAGCTGAACAAATGTGGTACACTCTTTTTGTTTTTTGAATTTTAGCTGCAGTTGCTAAAAACTAACAATAAGATATATAATAATTATCAGTGTCTCCTTGGTTCTGCTTTTGCAAAACACACAAATACTTTTTCAGGACATGTATTTGAATGATGACAATGGTAAATCAGCAATATTCTTACAGCTACAGGAAAGTTTAGCACACTTTATGGAGATGGTGTTTACAAGTTTGAATCCCATTGGAAAACACGGTGCCTATGTGGAAGACTAATAAATGAGGTAGCTGCAGCTAAATGAATAATGAAACTTTTGGAATTCTCTCTGCATACAACTGAAATTTGACAGTTTGCTTAAAACAGTTTGTAACTATAGGTTGCGTTGTAGCTTGTAACTTACTGTTTCAAGGGATTCTAGTTTTATAAATGCTTTAGAACAGACCCCAAAAGCCTTATTTGCACTGCTGGCTAATGCAAGTATGCAGTAGATATCTTCAGATTCAAGTATATCTTCATAGTCACGTAGATGGAGGGCAGTTTTCATTGCAGCTTCAAAATTGCCTATAACAGAAGAGATAATATTAGTAACTCATAAGATATTTTGGTTTTCAAGCAGAAATATGATACATGAGTTATACGTCTATCATATTATGACATTTAAAGAACATCACTTTACTACACAACTCAAAATAATTAGGGGATCAGGTGAGACATCATATACAATATACATATGGTAACATATTTTATTCAGATATCAGTTACAATTGTAATTTGTGTGTGATACAGTAGGATATTTTGATGTTTCAACTCAATACTTCAGGTTTACGTGGTGTTTACATAGAGCGAGGCATAATGGGGCTATTGTAATAGTGAAAAAGTCATTCTCGTTGCCCTCTGATATGGCGAGTCACCACATCAAACAGCCAGTGCAGTTTCACGCCTGTGTACCATGGACAGTATGAGGTTATATCATTAAGCTCTTGAGTGGGGTATATGGCCATTCTTTCACAACTGCAATATTGAGCTCTGCAAATGTTGTGAGAGGTGCTTGGCTGGCTGCAATGTGTCTGTCAAGAGCATCCCAGACAGGCTCAATCAGGCTTAAGTCCAGTGAACAAGATGAGCACTCCATTCATTCAATGGCCTCAGCTTCTAGCATGTTGTCCACCAGTGCAGCTTTGTGGGGTTGAGCGTCGTCATCCACCGGAAGCAACCCATCTCCTAAGGTACCAGCATAAGGCACAACAAAATGTCATAGGATCTCGTCTCTATACCTTTGAGCAATCAAACTGCCATTCTGAATGACATAGAGGTCATTATATCCACCAATACTAACTCCTGCCCACACCATTTGCCACTACCACGATATGGTGATGTTTCCTGCACATAAGCAGGACCATTCTGAGTTCCACATTCTCTCCAGATGAGGGAATGATGAGGGTTCAGCTGAACACAAAAACTTAACTCATCTGTGAACGGAACCCAGTGCCATTTATCATGACTCTAATCCTGATGTTCCTCAGCCCAGTTTCAGTTGGCTAAAGGATGTTAGTTTTAATGGCCTCAGTGTGTAGAGGCCACATTCCTGAAGGCGATTTCGGACTGTTTGTGTTTTTATTGCGCATTCTGATGATGCCTGGAGGGTGCATCACAACTGAGTTGCATTCAGCCCTGTCTTGACGGGCTGTTAATCAGAGATAATGGTCATCTCTTGCTGATATTAGCCGAGGATGAACTTGGCCTTTCCTTCTTTTAATGGTTCCTGTTGTCTGAAATTATATCCAGGTCCTGGAAATTACACTTTGGGACACTTCAACAGCTGTAGCCACCTTCCTCTGTGTCCGCCCCACTTCCAACCTTCCTATGGCTCTCCACACCATAGCTTTGAGTAAGTCACATTGTGTTGTGTTGCACTACCTGCTCACTACACTATCTGAATGTAACTACTTGTGTAATTTGTTTGGTAGAGTAAACACCAACCCCCTCTGTAGCAACTTTCTGTTATTACCACTATCTCAGTTGCCCTAAGTTGTTGTCTACACTCAGTAGAACTGACAGAAAGATGTCAAACCACTTTAGTTCATTCTGCCAATGACAATACTTCAGAACCTAGATATCTCAAGTGATCCCATAATTTAATACAAATAAACAATCCCTGAGGCAGATTTTCATCTCGATTATGTCAAAAACATTACTGATAAATCTGAAGCATTGAATTAAAATTTGTGGTGCGGCCGGGAATCGAACCTGGGCCTCCATGCTTACTAGGCAGATGTCTTAACTGTTAGACCACCACACCACTAACGATTAAGGTGCCTTGGAATAGTCTAAGTACGATTTCCCTCCACATCACATATTTTAATTCAGCTTCTCTGTTCCAAAGATAATTGCCACTACTGCCAAGGCTCTCCATGCAGCAGAATAGCAGCTTGACAATGGACATATTGGAACAATCCTGTTAAGGTGATATAATTATCAATTTAATACAAATAAACAATCCCTGAGGCGGATTTTCATCTCGATTATGTCAAAAACTTTATTGATAAATCTGAAGCATTGAATTAATATTTGTGGTGCGACCGGGAATCGAACCCGGACCTCCATGCTTATTAGGCAGACGTCTTAACCGTTAGACCACCACACGACTAACGATTAAGGCGCCTTGGAATAGTCTAAGTACGATTTCCCTCCATGTCACAAACTTTAATTCAGCTTCTCTGTTCCAAAGATAATTGCCACTACTGCCAAGGCTCCCCATGCAGCGGAATAGCACCTCGGCAATGGACATATTGGAACAATCCTGTTAAGGTGAGATAAATATCAATTTAATACAAATGAACAATCCCTGAGATGGATTTTTTTCTTGATTATTTCAAAGACATTATTGATAAATCTGACTATTTCAAGGCACCTTAATAGTTAGTGGTGTGGTGGTCTAACAGTTAAGACGTCTGCCTAGTAAGCATGGAGGTCCGGGTTCGATTCCGGCCGCACCACAAATTTTAATTCAATGCTTCAGAATTATCAATAATGTCTTTGATCCCATAATTGTCTTGACCAGTGCACTTTATTTATAACACAATAAATGAACATTAAATATGGTGGAAGCATGGAGTAGTAAACACTATATGTCAAAAGTGTTTGGGAACAGAATTTCGTACTTCATAATATTCATTACTATGATGCCAAGAATAAGAAAACCATTTACAAAATTTCACAGTAATTTCACACATGATATCCTCTTATAGGTCACAGATAACAAAGCACAATCTTAGGTCCGGAGTAAAATATCACTTACACCAAAACAACTGCATCTAACTTTCAAATAATGGTAGCTGTTGTGGCAAATTAAATCATTGCAGATTCTGCTTTTGTGTACATTCTACTGTCAACATATTGGTTACTAATAAAGAATTTATTTTACCCTATTGTATTATTTAATACATTTATTGTCCTGAATGACTACATTGTACTTCTGCTTCAGCTTGAGTTGGGTGAAATTTTGTATTGGGTGCAGTGAATGTGACAGGAAAGACGGTGAAGAACATTGGATGTATTGATGGAGGAAAGACTGCCTTAGGGAGAGACAGCAATGGATTGGGATAGGAATGTAGCACTGGTAAGTTCACCGTGTTGTAGGTACACAATGGAGAATGGATTGGGAGCTTGAAATGGAACACAGAAAGAAGAGAATTGTACAAAGGAGTGCAAGTGTGCAATGAATGAAAATGCGTTGGGTATGGGACGAGATCTAGCACAGATTAAGGTCAGAAAGATGTGTTGTAATGATAAATTCTCATCTGCATAATTCAGATAAACTAGTCTTAAGAAAGGTGGTTGGAATTCAACTGAAGCACTGGAAACTTGGTTTCTGCTCATAAAGCATTGTAGAAATCAAAAGTGAAACTGGTATTTAAAATGACTGTTTCCATTAGTGGTTTAAAAGGGAAAGATATGCCTGTGATTGGAATGGTAAAAAGATGTGCTGGGTGGGTGCATTGGACAGATGTAATATCTAGGTCTTCTATGTGGTCCACAAGTCAACACAGAAGGAAACAGGGCATAAGGATGGACTAGAATGGTTTATAGATTGCATTGGCAAACTAATACCACTTTGGCAGAGGTGGGAAGAATTGTGGTAGCTTTTTATCGTTTCTGCAAAAGAATTCTTGTTGTGGAAGGCCTGATGAAAGATGTAGTGAAATTTTCCTAATCCGTGATATTACTGGGTAGCAATTGGGGTTCTTCTTTGCACTTAGTGAGTGAGGATGCTTGATAGATTAGTGAAGTGTAAGGATATAGTTAAGCACAGCTTCAGTTCCATTACTGACAAATTAGCTACTTGTTGGGTCAATAATAATAATGTGTAACTAATAATTGTGTGAAGGATATTAACTGGATCCTAATTTAAGATGTTACACGAATTTTGGCAAATTATTTTAGTATATAATGGCAAGTATCAGGAAGGTTCCTAATGTTTATCTTTTTTACATAGAAGACACAAATAGGTAAAATGTACAGTTAAATATGCATACCATAAGACATGAAGATTTATACGGATTACAAAATATGAAAGTAAATAGTGGAGACTGCTACTAAAATGTAAATAAGTATTTATGGTCATATATAACAGTCTGCACTGGAAACTGATAATCATGAAAAGGTGATACTTCTTGTATTCATATCTAAGATCTTTCAACAGATAAATCAATAAACAACTTTTATCACATTCTCTGGGAATGCTTTTTGTATCTGAGTGATATTAAGTTGCATGAGCCAAGCCTTGCTTTTATGTGCCTGACAAGGTGGAAATCATTTAGAGCCAAATCTTGGCTGCAAAGTGGACGTTCAAGAACATCAGTTTTAACAGATGTAACAATTCTTGTGTTTGTGAGGAAAGGTATGGTTGAATATTGTAAGGTAAAACAACTACACTCCATCACTTGTTTTGAATGGCCCTTCTCCATTTTCCCGCTAACTAACTGTAAGCCTCAGAATTGACTGTCATTTCATGTTCCATTACATTCATATTCAATGTTCAATATATATTGTGGCAATTACATTTCTGACTGCAGAGTTTGGCAAGCCCCCTTTTTTTGGGGGGAGGGGGGGGGGAGGGGTTGTGATGGGCATGTGAGTTTCATCCTTAAGGATAAGGTCTATAATGGAAATGAAAATTCCATATAATATACACAGATGTGATTACAGGGTTTACATGGCCATATCTTACTTAGTCCAGAGGATTAAGTTGTGAAGAAACATCTGTTCATTGCTACAAGCAGAAGAGAAAGTGACCTGAATAATACAAGTCTGACTGGACCAGATGCATACCAATGAAGCTCCTTAAAAATTAAGAAAGCTAACCTATACAATACAACCATACAAGAAGGAAAAAAAAAGTTAACACACACATCTATATTTGATTATTCTTTTAAAGATAAGGATAATACCTAAATTAACATGATTTAACTAAAAATCTCATCTCTGTAACAAATTTCATATCCTTAATTGCAGAGAGTTTCGTACCTTCATACAATTGTTTTTGAGCAAGCATAAAAAAATGATAAGCTTCTGCACCTTTCCAAGCATTGTCAACATGTTTGGTATCTAGATCAGAATCTGTGTCACTATTGAGCAATCCCATCAGTGCTGTGCTTCGGCCACCTAAACAATGATAAGGACATATCAGTATAATTTATAATGCCATTTACATATTGTAAAGTATGGCAATGATCATTAATTATATATAGGTGGTGTGGGATGGTAACCTCAGGTATCACTGCTTTCACATATATTTCAGTTTTTAAGTTACTTCTTTAAAATGTCACTACAATCTCAATAACAAACATAAAAAATTCCTGAAATGTACAGACAATTATAAGCGGAATAAAGTGTGATTGTGATCAAATTATCAGGTATTTTGGTTTCATCAGTCTAACTACATATGGTATAACAAATAGAAAACGGATGACTTACCCACAGGACAGGCTCGTTGACAGACACAAATAAAATCACACACAAACACACAAACAAGTTTTCACAACCGTTAGTCGCTTCTTCAGGATAAGAGGAAGAAAGGAGAGGAGAAAGGGAAGGATATGGGTTTTACGGAAGTGGAAAAGGAGTCATTCCAATCCCAGGAGTGGGAGGACTTACCTTAGGGGGAAAAAGGAAGGTAAACAAATACACACACACTCACACATATCCAAACGCAAACACACCTAGACAGACATTTGTAAAAAGCAAAGAAGTTGGACAGAGATACCACTTGAGACAGACACTCTGTCCTCAGAACCATGGCAAAGATGCTAAAGATGGTGGGCGGGAATTTGAATTTAGCGGAGGTTGAGACCAGGTGGGCAACGGGTGGAGAGAATAAGCTGAAGGGCAAGTTCCCATCACCGGAGTTCTGAAAGGTTGGTGTCAGCGGGAAGTATCCAGATAACCCAGATGGTGTAACACTGCGCCAAGATGTGCTGGCCGTGCACCAAGGCATATTTAGCCACAGGGTGAGCCTCATTACCAACAAACACTGTCTGCCTGTGACTGTTCATGTGAATGGACAGTTTGCTGCTGGTCATTCCCACATAGAACGCTTCACAGTGCAGGCATGTGAGTTGGTAAATCACGTGGGTGCTATCGCAAGTGGGTCTGCCCTTGATCGTGTACACCTTCCGGGTTACTGGACTGGAGTAAGTGGTGGTGGAAGGGTGCATAGGGCAGGTTTTACAACGGGGGCAGTTGCATGGGTAGGAGCCAGAGCGTAGGGAAGGTGGTTTGGGGATTTCATAGGGCTGGAGTATGAGGTTACGAAGGTTAGGTGGGCGGCGGAAAGACACTCTCGGTGGAGTGGGAAGCATGTCATTAAGGATGGATCTCATTTCGGGGCAGGATTTAAGGAAGTCGTATCCTTGCTGGAGAGTCACACTCAGAGTCCGCTCCAGTCCCGGGAAGTATCTGGTGACAAAAGGGGCACTTCTGGGGTTCTTCTGTGGAAGGTTCTGGATTTGGGGGGATGAGGAGGTGGCTCTGGTAATTTGCTTCTGAACCAGATCAGGGGGATTGCTGCGAGATGTGAAAGCTGTTATTAGGTTATTGTTGTACTGGTTCAGGGAATTGGGACTGGAGCAGACTCTTTTGCCATGAAGACCTAAGCTGTAGGGAAGGGAACGTTTGATGTGGAATGGATGGCAAAATTTGTTTATTTGTCTATGCTAAAGACTTTTCATGTGTGTCAAACACAAGATAGAATTTAGACATTTTTACTAGTATCAGTTGCTTCTGATGTCTTGCAGGAGCCCATGGTTTTCATTATTAGGCACTGATACCAAAATAGTACAAATAAAAGACTAATAAGAAAATAACCAAATTGATTCAGACTGAAATAGGATAGAGAAACACTACAAAAAAATCTATGCATTACATTTCAAAGGACTCTTACAAATCAGGAATGTACCTGTGGATCCAACAGCTTTTTGCTTTAACAACTGCTGATGTTCTTCAACTAACAATGCAGCAAGGACATACAGCTTTTTTATTCGCTGTGGGTGTGAATGCTTCCTCCCTTCTTGCTCAGCCATCTATAAAAAGAACAACCAAATTAATTACATTTAAAATTGCACATTGTTGTCCCTTCACTCTTGTCCAATCATCTACTGATCACACACTTTGATTTGGCCCTGGAACAAAGGGTGTTGGGAGTCAATGCTTGCAATCAGCTTGTATAACATTGGCTGCTGAGAGAAGTCCTGCCTTCTCTTCCTCCCAGAGCCACCAGCTTATAATTTATATAGTGTTAAGTAGCTGAGTTGACAAAGAACATAACTGTAATAGAAAGAACTTCGTTAAACGTATTTATTAAGTGATTTTCTAAGGAGTTAGTTAAAATTTAATATTAGGGTGTCGTATAAAACATGAAGTTCGTTCCGAAAGTAATGCCTCCTATTTTTTTGTGGTGAGCCTGAATATTCATGCCAGATGTCTTAGATGTAGTGCTAATGTTTGAACCTTCCTCTTTCCTTTGCAGATGGTTCTGTTGTTCTGTAGCAGTCGGCACCAGAAGAAGATATAGACGTGCATAGTGATAAGTGAGGGAAATCCTCACTGCTAAAGAAGTTGCACCAATTGAAATCCATCAACACTTGCCAAGTGTGTACAGAGATGATACAATAAATATGATCAATGTGAGGCAATGAGTATGGCATTTTCAAAGTGGTGAAAAGGGTGTGCATGACAGGCCATGGCCTGACCGACCTTGCACAGCTGTCTTCCTCACAATGAAGTGTGTCTTGATCAACTCGTCCATGTTGGTTGGTGGATAACAACCAGAGAATTATGTACAAACATATTCATGACTGAAATTCATATAGTATCGTATGTTCATCAGATGGTCAGGGATGCAATTTTACGCTCCACCCCAGCCTGCTAAGTTCGGCACAGGGTCCTTCAACTTGATAATCCTACGCACCCATGGGACCACATCCACATAGATTTCGCTGGGCGCTTTCTCGGTACATACTGGCTACTTGTTATTGATTCCTACTCCAACTTCCCCTTTGTTGTCCAGGTCTCCTCTCCATCCGTGGTGACCACTATCAGCACCAATGTTGCATTTCATACACATGTTCCAGAGCATTTAAAGGTGTTATGAAGGGCTGTTTGCTACCTATTGTGATACTTACTTCTATGCCTCAGCACTTTACTGTAATCCAACAATGTGACAAAAATGATGAGGACAAAATTGTGTTCTTAGACGACTGCTGATCACAACAACGATTACTGAAATGTATGTGCCTTTGACTCCATTGTCAGATACTTCCTGTGTTGAAAATATTATTGCAAACACTTGACAATTTCCAATAATTCACTAAGGAGGAGGAAGCAAGTTTAGGGTTTAATGTCCCATTGACAGCTTGGTCATTAAAGATGGAGCTAACGTTCAGAATTTTGGGTAAGGAAATTGGCCAGGCCCTTTTGAAAGGAACCACCCCAGCATTTGCCTGGAGTGATTTAGGTAAATCATGGGAAACCTAAATCAGGATGGCCAGAGGTGGATTTGAACCCTCATCCACCCGAATGTGAGTCCAATGCGTTACCACTGCACCACCTCGCTCGGTAATAATTTACTAATACTAAGCTCGAGCGTACTGAAATCCTTTACTCTTGCATCTTTGCTCAGAGATAATCTAACCTTACTCTAGTAGCTGAGTCTGCAGCTACTGCACTACATTACAGGTGAAGTTACATTCTTGAGAAATATGTGACCACTGCAACATATGATAGAACCCTTTTCTTATAACAATGGTTAAGCTCAAACCTTGGTGTCACTACTTTCAAGCTTTCTTCAAATTTCTAATTATATATTCATATTTTGAAATAGTTGCATAATTCCATTGAAACATAAGACATTTGTATATTATTTGGTAATAATGTGCACCTGGAAAAGCAATTTTGCTGCATCCAAGAAGTGGTTTGCCTTGCGATAGAGTTCTACGGCTTCAAGTAGTTTATTCTTAGCCAACAAATGGCTGGCATACTTGGAAAGTAGGTCATTTATCTCTGGAAGTTTATACTGTTTGGCTAATTCGACTGCTTGGTCCCACTGGTTTAAACCAACACATGCATCAACTGCCGGTTTTATCTGACCATACTGCAACAATAAAAAAAAACAAGATTTAATAAGCATGAAACAGCCATTAAATTATACCTCGAATGAAGCAATTGAACATATTCTTACCTTAGTGTATGCCATAACAGCCTGCGCACACATCCCGACAGATGCAAACATTTCACCAATAACAGGAAGAAGTGAATGTTTGTCAGGAAGATTTGCAACACATGATTCTAGAGCAGCATAATCCTCTAGCATGTAATAACAGTGCACCAAACGTTCTTGATTACGACCTTTTTCATAGTATTCTCTGGCACCTTCCCTACAAATTATATCAGACTGATCATTGCGACAAATTAAAAGCAATGAGAATGGCAAACGGACATAATTAATAGAAGATACTATCAAAATATGTAAATAAAATAATAACTTGAATACATCATATTTGTGTTCCATATTAATATTTATTCATTAGATTTTACTTTAAGCTTTTTAGGCCACTGTCAGATTACTTAATATTGAACAAGTACTGAACAAATAGCCCATACAACAAAAGTGAGAGTTACATAGTGATATAAAAGATGGTTTTCTAAAGATATCTGAATATTATGCCAATGCATCACTACCAGAACACAAGCATAATATAAACACAAATGGAATCTGAATAAATATATGTTATAAACAAAAATAAAAATAGAAAAGAGATGACTTACCAAAAGGACCGGCTCGTCGATAGAAACAAATAAAATCACACACAAACACACATACAAGCTTTTGCCACCACTGGCAGCTTCTTCAGGAAAAAGAGGAAAAAAGGGGCGGAAAAAGGGAAGGATATGGGTTTTAAGGAAGTGGAAAAGGAGTCATTCCAATCCCAGGAGTGGAAGGACTAACCTTAGGGGAAAAAAGGAAGGTAAACAAATACACACACACTCAGACATATTGAAACGCAAACACACCTAGACAGACATTTGTAAAAAATGTCTGTCTTTGCTTTTTACAAATGTCTGTCTAGGTGTGTTTGCGTTTCGATATGTCTGAGTGTGTGTGTATTTGTTTACTTTCCTTTTTTCCCCCTAAGGTAAGTCCTTCCACTCCTGGGATTGGAATGACTCCTTTTCCACTTCCTTAAAACCCATATCCTTCCCTTTTTCCTCCCCTTTTTTCCTCTTTTTCCTGAAGAAGCTGCCAGTGGTGGCGAAAGCTTGTATGTGTGTTTGTGTGTGATTTTATTTGTTTCTATCGACGAGCCGGTCCTTTTGGTAAGTCATCTCTTTTCTATTTTTATTTTTGTTCATCCCACCGGGAAAGTTTCCCTCTATAATTTTCATTTCATCAATTTGAATCTAACAATCACGATCATTTGTTATTACTCTGTTACCTTTCGAAATCTTTTCTGTCCTCTTACTTTCTCCTTCTGTTTATGTTCTACATAGTATTTTCACTCTATTTTTACCTCCCCTCTTAGTTTACAATTAAATTTTCTCCAGGCAATTAGACTACATACAACAATCTGTACAACAATCAGTAATATTAACTTGCAAGCCTATCCAAACAAAACAACCAACGTCATTATTATTATTTTTTTATTCATATTCTCGTAGATACCGCCTTCAAAACTGCTTCTTGATAATATCCCCCTTTCATCTACATTTCTCATTTTACTGCATTAACATCATCTCAGAGCTTCATTTACTATAACCTTTAATTGGCACTTCATAACAATTTTCGGCTTTTCATAACAATTTTCGGCTTTTCATAACAATTTTCGGCATTTCATAGCAACTTCGCGATTATTTCCATTCCGTTTTTCGATATTTCCGTTTGTTCTTCCGACATTTCCAATCTTTTTTCAACACGTTTACTTTTCTTAACAATTTTCGGAATTTCGTAGCAACGTTGCAATTATTTCCATTCCCGTTTTTCGATATTTCCATCTGTTTTTCCGACATTTCCGATCTTTTTTCTACACATTTTCACTTCTATTCATTCGGTAGATTATTTTCATCCTTCAATCTTATTCTACCAACAGTTTTTTTTCCTTCATACTATACATGTCACCCTACATTGCCCCATCAAATTTTATCTACATTCCCTCCGCCAGCATGCCTTTGCCCTAGCCAGATTGAGGTCACACATTTTATTCATTCAGGCTTGCTTAACATTTGGCATCACCCCCAAGCGCCTCACACTGAAAGTTCCCATCTCTGGCTGTAACCCATCCTTTCATCCTGCCTTATACCAATTCCAAACAGAACAATCCACAGCCCTCACCTGCCTGATCCTTAACCTACACCTCAACTTCGCCAATGAACACACCTGTCAACTCCTATCCCTGATCAAAATCCTCAACCTTTCCACTCCCACATCCACACCTAGAGTTCATAACATCCTTTTGCAGGCCAACCGCAAATTGGAACAGCATGCCAGCCTCCACCTCAAAAAACTACCCAAACTCCTGGTCACCCACCTCCAGAAAGGCAATACACTCTCCCTCAACAACCTCTCCAATAAACCTCTTTGCTTTTTACAAATGTCTGTCTAGGTGTGTTTGCGTTTCGATATGTCTGAGTGTGTGTGTATTTGTTTACCTTCCTTTTTTTCCCCTAAGGTAAGTCCTTCCACTCCTGGGATTGAAATGACTCCTTTTCCACTTCCTTAAAACCCATATCCTTCCCTTTTTCCTCCCCTTTTTTCCTCTTTTTCCTGAAGAAGCTGCCAGTGGTGGCAAAAGCTTGTATGTGTGTTTGTGTGTGATTTTATTTGTTTCTATCGACGAGCCGGTCCTTTTGGTAAGTCATCTCTTTTCTATTTTTATTTTTGTTTATCCCACCGGGAAAGTTTCCCTCTATAATTTTCGTTTCATCAATTTAAATATATGTTATATTACTCTGAATTTAAATTCTAAAATTGTTATATAAGTTAAAATATTATCTAGGTGAGTAATGTTACAAACATAATGTAAATTCCAGAACAGCATTAAAATAGATTAACCTTATATTACTTTGGACATACTGATTAAAAACTAAGAATTTATGAGAGAGAATTTTGTTGTGTAGGTGAGTACTGGGAGAGCCTAATGTGTTGTATGCTTCTAAAATTGAGACTGTGTTGAGATATCCAAAAAGGAATGGATGCAGGGGTTAAGAATGATGGCAGGGGTAAAAAAAACATGTCTATGAAAGGTAGGATGGAACAGATACAACAAAATTATTAACACACAGTGAGACAAATATTATAAGCTTCCATTACTTTAATAGTACAAAATAATGAAATTATGTTTGGTCATTAAGGACTAGGTCAGGATTCCTTTATTTGTGTTAACTGATAGCCAGAATGTCTAATACTATTTGTTTACTGCCCTTAGTTCTCCTAAGGACACCATCACATTCATTCAGAGTATGGTCAGCAAATGTAGAATCTTTCATTTCCAGTCTCCAGCTCCTTTCATGCTCATCATTCTAGTAGTAGTAGTAGTAGTAGTAGTAGTAGTAGTAAGTACCACAGAATATGATAAAATTTGCTCATGAAACAGTGTTTCACCAGTTATCATTTAATTTTCCCATTATGGCATGCTCATAAATGCAGTGCTTAATATTTTTAGGCGATTTGAAGCAATGAAGGCTTTGAATGTCAGTACAGTTGCAGCACTTTGGAGTAATACATTGAAAACAGGATATATTCAAGACCATTACATTAGAACTAACATAATAACAACATACCAATTCTGTCTATCAGCAAAATAGTTGCCTATTGAGTTCCATGCTTGTTCCATCTGAACATCTGAGCCACCAGCACCCATTTTCATTAGCTGCACTACTCTAAACCAGTCACCAAGTTTCTCACGAAGGGATATTGCAAGATCTCTGGAATAAATAGTACAAAATTAGTTAACAGAGAGAAATATAGCATAACGTCAGTCAAAAGAAAATTCTGGAAAAAAATAATAACCCTCTAAATTTGTGTGCCAGTATTATAACCATTAACTCAAATTTTTTGTAACTGTAAATTGTGGCATCTCTATGTCAGATGTTTCTTTTTCAATAATCAAACAAATTACAGATAATACAGCAAGTTAACTGTACTTTGCCAGATTTCAGTGGGGGAAGGGGCAAAGGAACCAAACTCCCCCCTCCCCCCAATAGACTGTCACAGGATGGGGAGCCATGCAGGAGGAACAACACATGACTCCTGCAGTGCTGGCAGCATAAACTGCTGGTCATGGTTTCAGAGAAGAAGACATCAACAGAAGTAAAGAATCACCTAAATATTGTATGTAAATGAAACTAAAATTGACATATGTATTGACATGTATGATAAACATACTAATAGCAGCTATTAAAAAGGTAAAGCAGCCAACAATCCGAAGATTGGTTTGAACACCACAGTGCTTTACTAGGCATGGTCCTGTTTGGAGGTGGTATGCCGTTGCCTTCCTCCGACCTTCGAACTGACTTACCTAGCCAGTTATAGGGGGACCTACAGTTTAACGTGGGTTCCGAACCACGGTGCTACTCGGTATTTTTCACATGATCAATACTGCCAGAGGTGAAAGAAGTGGAAAGCGAAAGATAAAAATCCTAGGACCTGGCGGGGATCGAACCAGGGATCTTTGGATTTGTAGTCTAGCACTCTACCACTGTGCAACCGAGGCGCACAATTATGTACACTTAATACAAGGAAATTGAAACACTAGAAAGTACCACAACAGACAACAATAGCCACATCACAAAGTATTGTTACCTATTGCTGGCTCCAACCAAAAATAAATTACTTATAACCCATGCCATCCAATTTTTACTGACTCCAACCAATTAAGAACTATGGAGTTGATGACCAACTTAATGTTGAGAAACTGTAGACACACTCTTATGCGTTTAAGTGAACAGAATGATTCTATTCCAATATAGAACGTTGTTGTTGTTGTGGTCTTCAGTCCGGAGACTGGTTTGATGCAGCTCTCCACAATACCCTATCCTGAGCAAGCCTCTTCATCTCCACATAAGAACGACAACCTACATCTGTCTGAATCTGCTTACTGTATCCATCTCTTGGTCTTCCCCTGCGATTTTTTCCCCACACACTTCCCTCCAACGCTAAATTAACAATTCCTTGATGTCTAAGAATGTGTCCTACCAATCTATCCCTTCTTTTAGTCAAGGTATGCCAGAAATTCCTTTTCTCCCCTATTCTGTTCAGTACCTCCTCATTAGTTACGCGATCCACCCACCTAATCTTCAGCATTCTTCTGTAGCACCATATTTCAAAAGCCTCAATCCTCTTCTTGTCCGCACTGTTTATCGTCCATGTCTCACTCCCATACAAGGCAACACTCCATACAAATGCCCTCAGAAAGGACTTCCTTAGGCCTAAATCAATTTTCGATGTTAACAAATTTCTCTTTTTCAAAAACGCTTTTCTACCCATTGCCATTCTGCATTTTATATCCTCTGTACTGCGCCCATCATTTGTTATTTTACTGCCCAAGTAACAAAACTCATCTATCTCCTTTATTGCTTCGTTTCCCAATCTAATTCCTTCAGCATCACCTGATTTTCTTACACTGCACTCCATTACCCTAGTTTTGCTCTTGTTAATGTTCATCTTATATGCACCTTTCAGCACACTGTCCATTCCATTCAATTGCTCTTCCAGGTCCTTTGCTGTATCTGACAGAATTACTATGTCATCGGCAAAACGCAATGTTTTTAATTCTTCCCCCTGAACTTTTATTCCTTCGCCAAATTTCTCCTTGCTTTCCTTTATAGCTTGTTCAATGTACAAATTGAATAACATTGGAGAAAGACTACAACCCTGTCTTACTCCCTTTCCCACCACTGCATCCCTTTCATGCCCTTCAACTCTGACAGCCGCTGTTTGGTTTTTGTACAAGTTGTAAATAACCTTACGCTCCCTATATTTTACTCCTGCTTCCTTCAGAACTTGAAAGAGTTTATTCCAATCAACATTGTCAAAAGCCTTCTCCAAATCTACAAAAGCTAGAAATGTAGATTTGCCTTTTCTTAATCTATCTTCTAGGATAAGCCGTAAAGTGAGTATTGCCTCCCGTGTTCCTACATTTCTCCTGAACCCAAACTGATCTTCCCCGAGGTCGGCTTCTACCAGCTTTTCCATCCTTCTGTATATAATTCGCGTTAATATTTTGCAGCCATGACTTATTAAACTGATGGTTCTGTAGTTTTCACACCTGTCTGCACCTGCTTTCTTAGGGATGGGGATTATAACATTTTTCTTAAAGTCTGAGGGTACTTCACCGGTCTCATACATCTTACACACCAGGTGAAACAATTTTGTCATGGCTGGTTCTCCCAGAGACTTCAGTAGCTCTGAGGGAATATCATCTATTCCAGGGGCCTTGTTTCGACTTAGGTCTTTCAGGGCTCTGTCAAATTCTTTTCTCAGTACAGTATCTCCTATTTCATCTTCATCTACATCCTCTTCCCTTCCTACAATACTGTCTCGAAGTTCATTTCCTTTGTAGAGCCCCTCTATATATTCTTTCCACCTTTCAGCTTTCCCTTCTTTGCTGAGAACTGGTTTTCCATCAGTGTCCTTGATATTCATAGAGCTGTTTTTCTTATCTCCAAATGTTTCTTTTATTTTCCTGTAGGCTGTATCTATTTTTCCCCTATTTATACATTCTTCTACATCCTTGCATTTGCCTTCTAGCCACTCCTGCTTCTCCATTTTGCACTTCCTGACAATCTCATTTCTTAGTCGTCTGTACTCCATTTTGCCTGTTTCATTTACTGCATTTTTATATTTTCTCCTTTCATCGATTAAATTTAGTATCTCCTGTGATATCCAAGGATTTTTTGTAGGTCTTTCCTTCCTACCTATTTTGTTCTCTGCTACCTTCACTATTTCATCTCTCAATTTTACCCATTCCTCCTCTACTGTTTTATTTCCCCCCGTTTCTGTCAATTGTTGCCTAAAGCTCCCTCTGAAATTTTTAAGAACCTCAGGTTCCTTCAATTTATCCAGGTCCCATCTCCTTATTTTCCTACCTTTTTGTAGTTTCTTTAGTTTCAGCCTACAGTTCATAACCAACAAGTTATGGTCAGAGTCTATATCTGCCCCTGGGTATGTCTTACACTGTAGAACCTGATTCCGAAATCTATGTCTTACCATTATAAAATCTATCTGATATCTTCCGGTGTCTCCTGGTCTCTTCCATGTATACAACCTTCTTTTGTGATTCTTGAACCAGGTGTTTGTTATAACTAAATTATGTTCTGTGCAAAATTCTACCAGGCGGCTTCCTCTTTCATTCCTTTTGCCCAGACCATATTCACCTACTATCTTCCCTTCACTTCCTTGTCCTACTACCGAATTCCAGTCTCCCATAACAATTAAATTTTCCTCTCCCTTAATTGTCTGAATAATTTCCTTTAGCTCCTCATATATTTCTTCGATTTCCTCATCATCGGCAGAGCTAGTTGGCATATCAACCTGTACTACTGTTGTCGGTGTTGGCTTCGTATCTATCTTGACAATGATAATGCGATCGCTGTGTTGGTCATAGTAGTTTACTCGCATTCCTATTTTCTTATTATCAGTCCTACTCCTGTGATACCCCCAACTGATTTTGTATTTATAATCCTGTACTCACCTGACCAGAAATCCTGTTCATCCTGCCACCGAACTTCACTAATCCCCACTATATCTAAATTCAACCTATCCATTTCCCTTTTTAAATTTTCTAATTTTCCTACTCGATTAAGGGATCTAACATTCCACGCTCCGACCCGTAGAATGCCAGTATTGTCTTTCCTGATGATCACATCCTCCTGAGTAGTCCCCGCCCGGAGATCCGAATGGGGGACTATTTTACCTCCGGAATATTTTACCCGAGAGGATGCCATCATCATATGTTCATACAGTAGAGCTGCATGTCCTCGGGAAAGGTAACGACTGTAGTTTCCCCTTACTTTCAGCCGTTCGCAGTAGCTGTGTGGCAAAGCCACATTAGCTGATGTTACAAGGCCAGCTCAGTAATCATCCAGACTGTTGCCCCTGTAACTACTGAAAAGGCTGCTGCCCCTCTTCAGGAACCACACGTTTGTCTGGCCTCTCCACAGATACCCCTCCGCTGTGGTTGCACCTACGGTACGGCTATCTGTATCGTTGAGGCACGCAAGCCACCCCACCTCGGCAATGTCTGTGGTTCATGGGAGTGGATAGAACGTTATGATACCCTAAATTCGTATATTCACAAAACCCATCGTGCAAAGCATGTTTTTTTTAAGTAAGTACTATTTTGAAATTAAAAAAAGGCATACTAAAATATATCAATAATTTTATTTTTACATGAAACCCTGTACCTTAATCTACTTTTCTACATAATTTCCGTAAATATTGAGGTACTTCTCATAACATTGTACCAGGTTTGGAATACACTCCGCATAGAATTTTGCTGCCTGACTTCTTAACCACTGCATCACAACTGTTTTGACTTCATCATACAAAACACAACGAGAAAGATCAGGAAAGTCATCCTGCAAGGTGGAAATCGTACAGCATCTGTTTTCTCTCACCTTATTGTCCACTTCCTGCACTAAACTTTCATTAATGACTGAAGGACGCCCACTCCGTTGTTCATCATGCACATTAGTGCGGCCATCTTTAAATGCTCTCAGCCACTTTCTTACCATTCCATCACTCTTAATGTTTTCTCCATAAACTGCACAGATCTCATGATGAATATCAATCACTTTTAGGGTCTTTAGCACTAAAAAATCTTATAACAGCCTGTACTTCACAGTCAGCAGGACTCACGATTATCGGAGGCATCTTAAACTCTCAGTACACAATGTAATCAAAGAAGAATCAGACTGTAATGGTGTCAGTGCCTAGACAACAGATATAGGTACCCAGTGCGCATGCGTAGAGTGCCGACCACAGCGCTGCAGCCGCGGTGTGGCAAAATGGTACTTACTTAAAAAACATGCCTGGTATATAGACTGAGTAGAATGGCACAATGGTAACTCACCAGACTGATTTGAGAGAACAGCTGGTCAAACCTATCTCCGACCAGCTTGATTTTGGTTTTCTATAATTTCCCTATATCACTCCATGCAAATGCCTGACAAAATTACCTTCCCCATGTGTACCAAAAATCAATCCAAGCATGTTCTCTGTCTCTAACAGTCACTACCCTAACTTCAAATAAAATATTCAAATGTTTGTAAATCTATGGGACTTAAATACTGCACAGTTATCAATCCAATTGTAGACAGGCAAGTTGAAAACAATGTTACACATTTGAGCTTTCAGACAAAGCTTTCTCCAGAAAGGGATAACACATACAATACATAATGAACACTCACATAACTGCTATCTCCAGTCACTATTGTCAGAAAGCAACTGTATCCCCTCAAATGGAAGTAGTAATCTGGAAGTGGTGGGGAAAGGGAAGAATAATGGAATATGGATTCAGGAGGGGAGGGCACAGATCAGCACTGGCTGGCAGAGTGTACAGGGACTATATCGGGGTAGGAGAAAGGTGTTGGGTGCAGTGTCTGGAGGCTGCCGAGGGCTGAGGGCACAATAACAGAGAACAGGAAATGACAGGAGCAGAGAAGGGAAAATTGGTGAGTGTTCTGGCAGTGGGTAGCACACAGAGTGTATGTGTGTGGTGACGGAGGGAGGGGGGGAGGGGGGGAACTGGGAGGAGATGAAGGAGGCAGAAACTGTTGGGTGGTAGGTGTGGATACAACAGGTTACTGCATGTTATATCCAGGATGATTTTGAGAGCAGACAATGTGCTGTGAGGATAATTACGTGCAGTTCAGAGATGCTGGTGGTGAAGGGGTGATCCAGATGTAATGGGCTGTGAAGCAGCAGTTGAAATCAAGCATGTTATCTTAAACTGCATGTTGTGCCACAGGACGGTTCACTTCAATATCACACACAGTTCTGTGGTGGCCATTCACCCTGGTGAACAGCTTGTTGGTTATCATAGTGATATAAAATGCTTTGAAGTCATTACAGCAGAAGTAGTAGGTATATGACATGGCTGCTTTGACAGGTGGTCTAGCCTCAAGGGAAGGTAAGCCTTTGACAGGTTTGGAATAGAAAGTGTGTTATACACCTCAGAGCAGTGAGCAGTAAAGAAAAGGGGCTTACATTCTGCCTGCTCCTTTAATGCACAGAAGGCTGGTGGGTAATTCACAGAGGCAGAGGTGCAAGTGTAATGCTCAGCAAAGGCCTCAGCAAGTGTGGCGGGGTCTGTACAAACTGTACTTGCTGGCGTCTGCCATCCCTTTAGGTGCCTGATTTTTCCGCATACCTATGAGGTGGAGGTACCTATTCCAATAGTAGAGGCGTACCTCTCCCAACACTCCTGTTTATGTCTTTTGATAAGTCGGCGGGCACGAGTGCGGAGTTTCTTAATGGCGATCAGGTGCTCCACAGAGGGGTGCTGCTTGTAGCGTTTTAAGGCAATCTTCAAGAGCCTCACCAACCTCTGGTGACCACCAAGGTAGCGTGCTCTGCTGTGGACACCTGGAGGAACAAGAATAGTCGCTTCTGCAGCTGAAACGATGGATCGTGTGGTGCTCTTGACCACCACATGGATGTTGTCGAGTGGTGGAGGTGCAACGATGGCAGCAGAGGTGTAGTCTTCCCAGTTAGCCCTGTGCATAGCAGACCTAGAAGGGCATGCTGGGGACTGACGTGGAAGTGACAAAAAGATTGGAAAGTAGTCACTGCCACACAGGTCGTCATGAGCTCTGGAGTGGATGGGCGGTGGAAGGCTGTGGCTGCAGGTCGACAAATCAATGCCCGAGAATGTGACGTGTGCCTCACTAAAATGTGTGGGGACACCAGTGTTTAAATGGCAAATGTCGAAAGTAAGTCCTCGACAACTCTGCCACAGCCATAAATAGTAGAACCACCCCACAAGTTATTATGGGCATTGAAATCGCCCAATACCAGGAAAGGTGGGGGGGGGGGGGAGTTGTGATATAAGTGCAGCCAAGACATTCAAAGAGACATCGCCTTCTGGAGGGAGGTAGAGACTGCAGACAGTGATCTCCTGTGTTGTTATTACCCTGACAGCCACAGCTAACTATGTTTGAAGGGACACAGGTTCACTATAGACAGAGGCAAGGACATACACACACTCCGCCTGACAGCCTGTTATACACACTACAGTTGCAAAAGTATTCCCTATAGCCCCAAAGGGCAGGGGTCTGCATTGCCAGGAACCAGGTTTCCTGGAGGACAATGCAGAGAGCAGGTGTTATGCTCAAAAGTTGTTGTAGCTCAGCCAGGTGAGTGAAGAAACCACCACAGTTCCATTGGATTATTACGTTTTCTGTCAATGATAAAAATGTCGTTCATCACACCTCAGCATGACTGCCATGCACTGGTGGTGATATGTCTGCTTCCATGACCATCATTTCTGGTGTGCCCCTGAGAGTGAGGTCCTCGGGGGATACAAGAATCTATATCTCGTCCTCAGAGGCAGAGGTGGAAGGGGATGGTGGCACGGTGGCCACCAGGAGGTTTTTGTTTTTTTGCTGCTTCTTTCTTGCCTTTCAATGTGCTTTGGGTTTCTCAGATCGCAAGGACTTTGCTGTCTCAGTCTCATGGACTGAGGACGTCCTCAAAGCCCTGCAATCAGCAGTTGACGGTACTGTCCGCCACCTGCTGGTATCCTCTGTTGGGGCGGGAGAAACCTCAGAAAAAATGGATAAAAGTGATCCATTGCTAGCGAGAGGGGTCAGAGAATGCTGTTGCTCCTCTGACTGAGGGGTGGGGACTGGTATCCACTGAGTTTGTGAGGGTATTGCTCCCAAGATGGATTTGGGACCAACTGAAGACGACGTCCCCCCAACAGTCAAGGGGGCGGCATAGTCAATCGAGCCTGTGGGCCCTGTGTAGTAGGTTGCACAGATCGAGACGTAGTCGCAAGGGATGTTGCTGGGAAGACAGCTGTGGCATAGGAGGAAACCATTGTAACTGTGTGGAGCTTCTGGTACTTCTTCTTGGCGTCTGAGTAAGATAGTTTGTCCAGTGCCTTATACTCCATAATGTTCCCCTCTATGTGAAGAACTGTGCAATGTGGTGAGCAGGGGGCATGCTTCTGGCTGCAGTTGATGCAGACAGGAGGAGGGGTACATGGAACACTGGGATGGGATGGACGTCCGCACTCCCGGTAGGTGTGGTTGGCATCACACCGGGAAGACATGTGCCCATACCTCCAGCACATAAAGCAACACATAGGGGGAGGAATGTAGGATTTAACGTGGCACCGGTAAATCATCACCTTGACTTTCTCAGGCAATGAATCCCCCTCGAAAGCCAAGATGAATGCACCAGTGGCAACCCTGTTGTCCTTCGGACCCATGTAAATTTGTCAGATGAAATGAACACCATCCCACTCTAGATTAACTCTCAGTTCTTCGTTGGACTGTTTTTATGAAATATGAGGCCATGGACCATATTTAGTGTCTCATGAGATGTTATTGTAACGGAAACGTCACCCAGCTTGTCACAAGAAGTAATGCCTGTGACTGAGCTGGGGATGACATTGTTATGAGGACTGGCCCTGCTTGCATTTTAGACATGCCCTCAACCTCTCCGTACTTGTCCTCCAGGTTCTTCACAAAGAATAAAAGTTTCATTGCCTGGAAAGTTTCTCCATCAGGCCTACTGCAAACTAAGTATTTGGAAGTATAAGCTCACAGGGGGGTCATACTGTGCAGCATTAAGCATTATAGTTGCCTCGTCCTCTCTTAGAGACGGTGGTTATATGTCCGCAAACGTTTCATGATCTTTTCATGGTGGTTCCATGAGCAGCTAGGGAAATAAAAGTCCATCCAGGCAGAGCCCCACTTGCCTGGGTAAGCCTCATACAATTGAGGTGCGGCAGGTTCCTCAGAGGTTGCTCACTAACTACTGTTCAACCTCAACAGCCATGCATCTCCTCAGCACATAGCACACCTTGAGATTTTTTTTTTGTATAGAGGTTTGTACTGTCCGATCCCTGGGCTCTGAAACATACAATGTTCCACTGTGGCACCAAACGATGTTCTTTGAGGCACGCACAGAGCTTACTGTGCAGTGAACTGTTGGCGCACCAGAACCCACTGCTCAGGACCCCGGGTTCGCCAAGCCCGTACATGGCAAATTAAGGTCCCATGATGAATGAAGCAATAGAACTCTACTTCTGGCCACTGAGCACTGAGGCCTCCTGATCTAATATCCTGTGATGTTTTCTTGTTGGGGTTAGTTAAAAATGCAGTTTATGTACCACCTCTTGCCTACCACCTCTTCCCACAGGGTTGAATAACTTAAGGTGTATCACAGGTGCAATGAATTCAGTGACGCAAGCCATTTATTACCACGGATGGTATGAATTCAGCTACTGTGTAGAAGTTATATCTGCAGTTGGAAGAGAACATATTAAACATATGTGAACTTACATATAAGTATAATAAAATGTAATTTACAGAATTAAAATACATATGTTTTCAGAAATATAGCCAAGTGAGATGATGTTCATCTTTTGAAATACATACATGAACAAATCAGTACACAAACTATGCAGGAAATTGTAAGACTAGATAAAGTTATTATCTGTTTTGATGATTATTTGAATATTAAAATGTGTTTTTAACATACCATGACATACTTTCATTTCAGTTTTCTGCAAATTTCAGATGGTTAACAGATTTTATTTTATTTTTGTGATAAAATAATATTTATAACTGACAGTTAATATAAGTTTATAATACCTACGATCCACTTCAAGATAATACTTCTCAGCATCATTAAAATTCTGAAAATATGCTGCAACTTCAGCTTTCTTTAATGTATCGTTTTGTATATTCTGCAGTCTTTTAACAAACTGAATTCCAGGATAATCACTGCAACGAACAAACGCAGCTTCTGCAGTGGATAAGTCAAGTTGTTGGACAGCAGCCTCTGCGAGGAGACGCCTGAAAGTCAAAACATAAAACCTCTTCAGTTAACGTGAAAGTAACTCTACACAGAAAGATGATTTCTTTTTTAAATTCAGGACTCTGAATGCAGCAGCCAGAGATTACATGTGTATATGAAGTGTGTATATGTGATTGGATGAATGAGAGTGTGTGTGTGTGTGTATTTCTGAAGAAGGCTGTAGCTGAAAGCTTATAAGTTACATGTGTATGAGGGTCTTTTTTATGTGCCTCATGCAGCTTGATGATTGTCTTTGCAGTGACTTGCAAACTGCCCTCATTATATTGTCGAGTTAAAAAGAGTGGCTGACCAGTACTTACATCATATCAGTTCTGCTGATAGCAACACAAAAAAAGAACAAAAACATACATTGCTAGCTTTCAGAATAAATCATCTTCAGATAAAAGAGAGAAAGAATGAGGATGGGAGTAGAAAGAATATTATTGACATTCCGAGCTGTACTATCCATTGTTTGATTTTGCAGAAAGGCCTTTCTTACACCCCAAACTCAGGTTTTTCCTTTGTTACTGTTCTCTAATATTTATTTACTCAATCTATTTTTTCTGTTTGTTCTTGTTGCCTTTTAAAGCTCACTAACTCCCATATCCAAATCACAATTAACAATCCCCTCTATGTACAATGTTGGTGCAATCTGGGTCATTCCTATTATACACATTACTTCCATATTCACTTGCAATTTTGCCTGTATTATTTTTTATTTATGTCTTTATTTATTTCCTCTTCCTCCACAAACAAGTGCCACATAAACCAGTACCTTATTATTGCCCTGCCCCACCTCTCTTCACCAATTAAGTTGTTTGTGCAGTAGCAACCAATGATAAGTGATCATGTATGCATGAGACATATCTGAATGATTGTGATGTGTTGGACAGAAATCAATTATGTGAAATACAAAATTATAGTTAATTAGATTCCTTATTTGTTTATTTCATAAACCATGAGATGACATATGAGAGTTCAAGAGTAACAACTACAACTTGGATTCACATGTAGTTTCAGAAATTTAGTTTGCTGACAGCATCACGTCAGTTCTCAAACAGTAGACTCATAAACCACTGCTTTTTCAATTTAATTTATGTAGCTACTTAACCAGAATCATGTTTAGAAGGAACGAAAAAATCTGTGATAATGTAAATAATAATATTACCACAAACGAGGATGTGGATTCTCTTCAATGAATGTTGTTGCTTCTGCTATTCCAACCTTATCCAAAAGATCTCTGGTATCTCGAAGTGATTTGACTTCCATGTCAAGAATGTTTTCTGAAGTTGGCCTCTCAGGATTCTGCATGATTTCATCTAACAACACTGCTCGAATCTCTAAATCCTGAAATGAAACAATTATTTGAAAATAATAAAAAAATACATAAATATCTTCTGTTCCAGACAATAACAAAGAACTCCCTGGATTACATCTATACAGACAGTATTAGTTTATTGTGACTAGAAAAGTAGTGGTGTAGTGTAGAATGTACATTCATCTTACACTACTGATTCACATTCCTAACTTACATCCTTCTAACAATGTCAAGTTCAGGATCCAATGCCAATTCATGTCTCTCTTCCAACTGTGCGCTGCCTATATTTTTAATATTTCTTTATTTTTGTTTTCACATTTTTTTACAGTTTACACACACACAAACACACACACACACACACACACACACACACACACACACACACACACCTGTGCACGCAGACACACACCTCTTTCTTTGTCTCCCCTGCCCCCTCCCTTCACCATATTCCAAGCTGCATATCATATTCCCATCTGTCAGAGCCTTTACACTGTCATTCAGTGTGGAATGTTCTATCCCCACCCTTGCACTGGCACTCTTCATTCTTCCCCTTCAACTCCCTTCCCCTCCCTCCTCACCCATTGTCAAGATTGGCATTGTGCTGGAATGTCCAGGATGGCACTCATATGCATGAGTTACATCTGAGTGATTGTGTAAATGAATCTATATCTTTTTCTGAGGGAGGCAGTGGCTAAATATTTCAAGTTGTTTGAATGTGATAGTCTCTTCAGCAGGCCTGTTTGTAGCTCAGCAATCATCTTAAATTGTTAACTTATATTCTTGAAATGCTCCTATTACTTTCATGAGATTTGATTATTATTAAAGTCTCTACTGTTTCTGCTGTACTGTCCATATAATGAGGATGTGCTGAACATAAAATGAAAGTCTTGACTTGCACATCACATGGTGAATGGACACTGATGGCAGTGTATGGAAGTACAGTTGGTCTTGTCAGATAATGAGAACTGGGGAATAACTATCATCCACAAAAAATAAGTGAAAAAGAGATGGATTTTCTGTTATTTATAGAATTTTAATTGAACTGTTACTAAAATACATAAAAATTTTCAAAGAGCTCTGAATATCCATGAGGAGGACAAGGTGTCTTTATATGGACTGTGCAATGTCAAGAGATCAAAAGTGAGTATGAGATTACACACACTTACTGATTGATGGGCAATCAAACAAATATGAAGCTGGTTCAGCTAGACCTTTTGGTACTAAGACATTTTGTAGATTAAAGTCTCCCACTGACAAAGAATAATTATGTGCCGTATAACTCCAAGCAACTGAATGAGTTTTGTCCCCTCAACTATTTCAACTACATAGGAAAATTCTACTTTTGCACTCCTTCTTCGTACACTACTATTTATGTCTTATACCAACAATAAAATGAAGGTAGGTTTCAACTCAGTGCAAAGAAGATTGTCAAGCCACAGACTGGCACTCAGAACAGACAATCACACATCACAAGTTAGCTTTCTGCTACAGCCTTTATCAGAAACAACACACAAACAAACACACACACACACATCCACTAAATCATACAGGAACAACTCATTAAAACACAGCCCTCATCTCTGGAGTTGGTATATGACACAGTTGCTTTGACATGTGGACCTAACTCTGGTGGAAAAGGACAAGTCTGTAATGAGACTAGAGCAAAATAATGATTCTTTATTATTATTTTGGTGGGGGGAGGGGATCAGACAGGTCTTGCTCTTGGGTCTTCCAGAAGGATATACCCCCTGTAGCAAGGAGTTGGGAGTGGGAATGGTACTGGGATGGACCAGTATGTTGTGAAGGTTGGATAGGTGGCAGAATTTCATTTTAGGAAGGGGGAGAGAAGGTTATAGTCCTTGAGGAGGAACTCCTTTCCTTTTCAATAACATACATGGCTGGGAGTTATCCTTACAGCACATTCTCTGCTTCCATAATCGTCATGGCCCTCAAAGTCTGTTAAAACATTTTCTATATCCTCCCCTCTGCCTTGTCACTTTCTCCCTATCCACTTATATTTGTCAGCATCATCATATGGTCACCAATCTTTGTTCCCATGTATGCACCTGATGCCTCTCCTTCCTGTATTCTTACCCTGAACATCTTATGTTTTTCTCAAAGTCATGAGCTACTCTCCTCAGCCCCTAAACCTACTTCTTGCCTCTTTCTCCCTCTACCCAACCCACAAGACAACTCTCTACTCATCTGCTGAATCAAAACCCTGGCATTGGTAACTGCACAGGTGTGTGTGTGTGTGTGTGTGTGTGTGTGTGTGTGGTGGCCACATGTGCACGAGTTGTCTCTGTGGTATTATTTGAATGTGTGTAGGCTCTTCTTCTGATAAGGGTTGTGACTGAAAATTAAAAAAGTTTTGTGTATTTGTCTGTCTTTTCTACATGTCAATCTCTGGCTCAGTGATCATCTTTACTGACATTCCCACCTGGACTTCCCACTGTTCTAACTGTAGTTATATACATATAGGATTTGTACAGTATTTTGACACAATGTAAGGAAAAGAAAGCTCACCTGAAATGAGCAGATATATCCAGAGCTGAGGATAGGTTCTTCTGGTTCAAGTCCACGTAAGACATACATGCGTGTCTTCTCCATTATAGCCAGTAATTCTGGATTGTCACTGGCCCACTGCACAGCCCACACATCTTTCCTCTCAAATTTACTAAGCTCCTTATAGCCTGGGCTGTTGGAATGATTAACTGAATCTCTAGAGCTACCAAAAATTGGATATGATTCCAAGTCCAAAAATGTGAGAACACCTGTTACATCAATTACTGCCAATCTCCTGCACAACAGAAAGGCATATTCAAATTACAAAATGGAAAGGTGCATGACCAAAGGAAATAAATTTCATTATTTTCAATAGAAAATATAAGTACATGGAAATACTAAGTGCTGTCATATTTGTGGACAAATACTTCTGAAATATGACCTACAAGTAGAGCATCTTGCTCTATTAACTAAAAAATTAGGCAGAAAATGGTACAAGTGCAGTTTTACAATGTTTTGTCCACAATCCCCAACTACAACAGTAACAATAACAGTTTGCTAAGAAGTCACTTTGGGATATACAATGTTGTTCATTAAATTAATTTTTCAGTAAGAAAAATAAATAAACTATACAAAATAAAATAGAATAGTACACTAACATTTCATGAAAATATCGGAATAAGAGAGAATTTTCATGTCAACTTAAAAAAAAAAGACTGGCTGTTGCTTTGGGTTCAACTGTTTGTCATTATGGAGAATGGATTACTATAAAGTAGGGTGATCTGGTAAACTGGCACGTCATTTTTATCATTCCTACCATCTTTTACTGAAGATTTCAGCAGAAGATGATAGGACAAGTTCAACTCAAAGGGGAATATAAAGGAATCATACAGACAGCTGATGTTTGATCCAAAATTAGAACAGGGTTACTCAAAAGTGTTGTTTGGAACTCCAAATTCTTTCAAGAAAAACAGGTAAACACTTTATTATTTAAATGTAAGGAGAGGCACTGAATTAAAATTTGTGCTGTGACCAGGTTTTGAGCCCAGGACCTCCTCTTTACTACTCAGCTCCTCTTTAACTACTCAGCTAACGTACACACATGGATAATACAGCTGCATGGACTGTCTTAAAGCACATCTCCCTCTACAACACATACTTTAATTCTGCCTCAATGTTTCCCTATGAAATACAAATCAAAGTTAGCAAGGGTCTCCTATATTGGACTAGTGCCCCAGCAATGAACGTGAATGGAAACAATCCTTCCTGGTACCTCAGGCAGAGCTGATAAAATATCAACAATTATTCAATACCTGAGATATATATTGTCTCATTATATTAAAGATACATATGTCTCAGGGAATTAAATTATTATTGATACGGTACTTTATTATTTTTTACTAAAAATCTTAACACAGTGAAACAATGTTCAAATTCTATAAATAAAAGACAAGACTATATAGTGCCTTTTATAATGATATTTTGCTTGTGAAATACGTTTCACCCACAGTTAAGAGCAATGTATTAAATACAAACAAAAAAGTTCCTTACGTTGAATTGCAGTTGATAGACAGCTTGTACGGTCTTGTGCTCAGTGAATACCTGTTGGTAAGAGCTACTTGTGGTAGTGAATAGCGCTGCAACATGCCTGACTCTCTCCCAATCACAAGCATTTTGTCAGTGGCACACATGCAGCAAATTGGATCACCTGTTTCTTGCATGTTTGTAGTAGGCTGTATGAAAAATATTACTTCAGTAACTTCATTTCAAATAGTTACAAATATGTCATACATTATTAGATGACAGCGTCCTTCAGAATATATCTTTTCTCTAAAGGCACAGAAAGTGAAGAGTAATGAGAAAAATACATTCAAAGTGAATAGAAAAATAACTTTTAGCATTGATCTTATAATTTTATGTCTTTTGGAGAAAACACAGTTAAGACTAAAAAACATAAATGACAGAAACTAAAATAATATATGATTTTCTTAATTTAAAAAAAAAAGTTACTATTATTTATGATATTTATTTAAAACAGAGTAACCTCTTCAAACGTCAGAATGCATTTTGTTTACTGTGTTAAAATTTTGTTATCACCACTAAGTTTTCAGACTTTAGACTATTATTGAGAGTTAGTCTATCATAGAGAAACCGAAAACTTTTAAGAAAGAAAGACTGTCTCCTTTTGTTATATATAGTGAAACTGCATAGGGATGATAATGATCTCTTAGCTATTATTGCTATTCCTCCAAATTCATAAGATGGATACAAGAGTGAATCAATAAATAAGCCACAACATACAGTAACAACAGGATTGCTTTCAATGTATCTCCCACACAAATTTAAAAACTTCTCATTTTCCAAGGCTTTGAAAGGAAGAAGCAAAGAATTCATATAGTAAATGTTGCATGCAGAGTGATATCTTGGGCTATGGCCTCAAAGTCTTTGGCGTGTTGCCCAACTAGACAATTTTTCATACACCAAAATAGATAAAATCAGTACCTACAGTAGATGTGAGAAACATTTCCGATGGAGTAATTGAAATCCCGGTAACCCCGATATTTACCTTGCAGTATGAAGATGGGTATTGACATCAACCAACAAGAGTCCAGGTCACTGGGGTAAATGGTCTGTTATAATCCCTGCAGAATGACAGTAGAATGCTGGAATAACAACAGTCTCACCATTAGGCTAGAATTTCAGTAATGTGACTCAGTTCACGTCCAGTTCACAACAACAGTAACCTTACTTCCAGATAGAACTGCCTTTATGTTTCTTTAGATGGGGAGGAGGAATTAATCCATTCCACTGAGGCTTGCACTCAATCAGGTTACCAATATGGACTCAATGACTGGTCTCCTGTAATGATCGGCATCGTGAAAACATTATCTTCTTAGCTTTTATAAACTGTCACATAGGTAGAACCATCTGGTTATATTTGTGTTCTGAAATCAACCAGGAGGGTACTGAATGTACACAAAATTTGCAGTAAGTCAATTTCTAACAAATAATGTTGTGGTTAGAACTAGAATGATCCATGTCAATGATTCTTTCTCAACTTTTGCTGAACTCTTGTCTTCAATCCTGTGGTATAACAGGTCCCAAGAAACATTCTGGAGGGCATGCTCTGCCACAGGATATTGGGTGCCCCCCAGGTGAAAAGTCCTTCTGTGACCATTCATTTGCTCCGCCAATTTGTTGGTGGTCATACCACCGTAAAAGGCTGCACAGTGGAAACATGTAAGTTGGTACATGACGTGTTGTTTTGCATGTGACCCTGTCTCGAATAAAGTAGATTTTTCCTGTGGCGGGACTGGAGTATGTGGTTGTAGGAGGATGCTTTGGACAGGTTTTGCAGCAGGATCGGTTACAGGGGTAGGAACCATTATGTAGGGAGGGTGGTTTTGGTATGTTATAAGGTTGGATGAGGATGATTCGGACGTTGGGAGGATGGCGGAAGGCTATTCTGGGTGGTGTGGGAAGAACATTTTGTAGTCATGATCTCATTTCAAGGCATGACTTGAGAAAGTCAAGCAACAGTACCTCCACTTTGATAGCTGCAATCCCTTCCATATTAAACAATCCCTTCCCCACAGCCTAGGCATCTGTGGGAAATGTATCTGCTCCAGTAATAAACCCTCACAAACCATCTGGTTTTACTTGTGTTCTGAAATCAACCAGCAGGGCACTGAATTTACACAAAATATGCAGTAAGTCAATTGCTAACAAATACTGTAATGTTGTGGTTGGAACTAGAATGCTCATTGTTAATGGCTCTTACTCATCTTTTGCTGAAATCTTGTCTTCCACTTAGAAGCAGTTGTCACCAAGCATGGGCACATTATTATCATGTTTATCTTCAACAAAGTGTCATGGGCCCAAATATTGCACAATGGTGTATTGTTCTAAGCATTTACTTTCCTGTAGAGAACTTGCCATTTTACACTGGTAGCAGTTCCCTAACCACTGACTGTGAAATGTCATATATCACCCACTGATATCTTCCACCTGATGTACACTGCCAGCCAGGAAAACATGGCCAAAAATGGTGTTTGCAACTTATTTATTGATTCAGCATATAAAAAGATTAAAAATTTACTGAAACCTATCCTTTCTAAAACATGATTAACTTAAAATGTTCATATTTAAAGTGAAAAAGTGCATAATGTTTTGTACTTCGTATGGCATTACAACCCTCTGTGAGTTTTAGCCTCTTCAACAAGTTTCCTCCATTCTGGTCTCTCCAGTGTGGTTCTTAGCTACCCTCGGACTCTGACAGATTTTATATCTTCTTCACATCATCTCTCCATAACAACTGTGACCTCCTTCTCAGTTTTCTTGAAGTTGGCCACATTGAAAAATCTTTTAGTGGTTCTTCCAGTATCCATATCAAGGACATGTCCAAGCCAGGCTATTCTCCTACTTTTTATTATTCTCACAATGTCCACTCCTTGATTGAGGTGATTAGTATTCGCCCTGGTTGTCGAGAAACCAATGGTATCCTGAATCACCCATACATCTTGTGCAAAATTCTACATTCATATCCTGAGCTACTGTTCATCAGAACTTGTAAAGTCCATGTTCCACATATGTATGTAGGTTACAACTGGCCTGATCTTGAGCTTCTAAATTTGCAGTTTCAGCTGCCTATTTATTAACACAGAGGCCAACAATTTCCTTAAAATGTGGAAACATCTGTTGCCACTATGGTGAAGTTTTATTTCAGCTGACAGAATTTATCTTAATAGATCCCTGATAGTCAAAGTTCTGCACATGTTCAAAATAGAAACCTGCTACTGATAGTCTATCCAAATTATTACAAGGGCTGTTCAATAAAGAATGATAATATTTTTTATGGTCATAATTTCTCGTGCTACAATTTAATCTTATGATATTCTGTTAGCTTAATGTGAAACACTCATCCTCAGTAGTTTCATTGTTGAGACTCCCGGTTCCCACCTGTGAAAGGGGCAGGCAAGTTCAGACCTGTTTAGAATTGCCTACTGCTGCGATGGAGGTAACATATGAAGAACAATATGCAGCTTTGAAATTCTGTTTTCATCTCAAGAAATCTTCTGCTGAGGCCTATACAATGGTACAGGAGGCATAAGGAGAGCCTGTTCATCCCAAAAGCACAGATCAAAGGTGTTTTAAAATGTTTAAAGATGGACGAAAATCAATTTCAAAGGAAGGTGGACCCGGTGTTCCTATTACTGCTCTTACAGGACAAACAGCAACATTGCTGCATCACTGTGAAAGAGGACTGACTAATTGTCCTAAGATCACTTTCTGAAATACTAAAGATTTCATTGGGTGCCACCCACATGTTGGTGACAGAAACATTACACTTGAGACATGTTTGTATGTGATGGGTTCCAAGACTAAGATAATGCGTGGCTGCATATTGCCAATGTTGTTACTGAATATCTTTCAAAAATGCAAAGTGCATCCATCACTGTCCCTACAGTCCACATTTAGCTTCATGTATTTTTTCTATTCCCTAACTTGAAGAAACACCTTTTTGGGAGGCATTATCCACCATCAGAAGCTGTGGTGAAAGCTGCGGTGGTGATTTTGAACCTCTCAAAAAAATGGTTTCCAGCATGTTTTAGAAAACTGGCAGAAATGCTGGGACAATTGCATCGCATTGATGGGAGACTATTTTGAGAAGAACCATGAAAATTATGAGCATAAGTAAAGGTATTTTGTAAAAACAAAATTAAAATAATTCTATATCGAACAGTCCTTGTATATTCTCTCCTGGCGAAATTCATATCCTTAGTCATTATTTAATTTATAAAAAGGTCTCTAGGTTCTGTAGCATCCTTTCAGCTCACGTATTGGCATCCCTAGTGATACTACTACAAATAACAACTATATCATCAGCATATGCACATATCTGAGATGACTTTGTATTTAGGTAACCAGAAAATTGAAGGTTCTGAATGATTGCTTCAAGAATCAGATTGAAATGCACTGTAGAGATGTGTCCCCTTGTCTGACTGCTTTATTAATGCTAAGCAATTTTTTCAGTTTCCAGCCTCTCGCACTGCAGCCTTGGACTAGCCAATGTTGCTTGACTAAGTGAGACATACTTTGATTGTACATCAAGCAACAGAAAATCATTTGGAATTTGTGCTTTACCAAGACTGTCAAAGGCCTGCTTGAAGTGTACATAGAGGATATGAAATGATTTTCAATCCATGGTGTACAACAGCAATCAGTTAGAATAAATATTCCTTCAAACCGTCTTGATTGCAAATTTTTTATTAGTTAATGACGCATTTCGCCCTTTAGCAGGGCATCTTCAGATTATCTGCCTGACAGAATTTACACAAAATTACAAGGCGGAATTACAAACGGTTATAATGGTTCATGCACTTATTTTGTGTTAAGAAGACAGTATAAATGGTAAACAAAGCTTACAATGCGCTCTCCGTGGTGTGACACCGTAAGTTGTTCCTGGAATGTATTTTGGTTTTCCTTGTGGTCCTACAAATGTTCGGGTAACAACGAATTACAATTGGAACATACTCGGTAAAGATGTGAGAAACATAAAACTGATTTTTAAGATTACCTTAATCAAAGCGGTGGTCTCTGATGCCACAAGATAAGCCCATGTTTACAATTGCGCTCACGGGCGTTGGGCGGGCGTGGTGTGCTGCTCTGCCGACTTGTACAGACTAAGGGAATGTGGGTAGGGAGTGACATAGGAAGCCGATGTATAAGACGGGACGGGTGAAATCTAGCTACCTGAATACAAATTTAACGAAAGGGAGGTTATTATGCAGGACAGAAGTTTATAATTTATGTTGGTATTTGTGAATGAGAGGAATTTTATTTGAACAGAGACATCATAATATCTAGGAATGTTTTATCTTTGCATGCCAACTGATCGTTTAGGAGGTGTGGGTGTCCAAAGTAAGCGTGCTTCGCTATCTCAAACTCTTCCAGTAAATTTAGCTTACGCCCCTTCTGCGCTATATGTAAGATTTGCATGTTGTCAATGGTAGGTTGTTGATGATCGAATGCTTTAGTGTGTTCTGCAAAAGGGGAATGTTTTTTGAGTTGGCCTTTTTTTGTAAGAAGGTGCTCAGTAAAATGTCCGAATGCCCAGCTGAATATATAGGACAGACAGGCCGGACCTTTAAAGTACGTTTTACTGAGCACCTTCTTACAAGAAAAGGCCAACTCAAAAAACATTCCCCTATTGCAGAACACACTAAAGCATTCAATCATCAACAACCTACCATTGACAACATGCAAATCTTACATATAGCGCAGAAGGGGCGTAAGCTAAATTTACTGGAAGAGTTTGAGATAGCGAAGCGCGCTTACTTTGGACACCCACACCTCCTAAACGATCAGTTGGCATGCAAAGATCAAACATTCCTAGATATTATGATGTCTCTGTTCAAATAAAATTCCTCTCATTCACAAATACCAACATAAATTATAAACTTCTGTCCTGCATAATAACCTCCCTTTCGTTAAATTTGTATTCAGGTAGCTAGATTTCACCCGTCCCGTCTTATACATCGGCTTCCTATGTCACTCCCTACCCACATTCCCTTAGTCTGTACAAGTCGGCGGAGCAGCACACCACGCCCGCCCACCGCCCGTGAGCGCAATTGTAAACATGGGCTTATCTTGTGGCATCAGAGACCACCGCTTTGATTAAGGTAATCTTAAAAATCAGTTTTATGTTTCTCACATCTTTACCGAGTATGTTCCAATTGTAATTCGTTGTTACCTGAACATTTCTAGGACCACAAGGAAAACCAAAATCATTCCAGGAACAACTTACGGTGTCACACCACGGAGAGCACATTGTAAGCTTTGTTTACCATTTATACTGTCTTCTTAACACAAAATAAGTGCATGAACCATTATAACCGTTTGTAATTCCGCCTTGTAATTTTGTGTAAATTCTGTCACGCAGATAATCTGAAGATGCCCTGCTAAAGGGCGAAACGCGTCATTAACTAATAAAAAATTTGCAATCAAGACGGTTTGAAGGAATAGAGGATATGAAGCTCAATGTTATACTCATAGGCCTTTTCATATATTTGCCTCAGTACAAATATTTGATCTGTTGTTGACCTGTTACACCAAAAATCCTGAATCTCTTCTGTATATGTTGCCAACTTGTTGTAAATAATACCAGAAATAATCTTATAAGTTACACACAGCAGGATTAGCAGGAAGGAAGCTTAGGCTTTAATGTCCCAGTGTGGTCATTGGAGACAGAGCTCACACTTGGATTACTGCATAAATGTGGGGAAGGAAACTGGCTGTACCATTTCAAAGAAATCACACCAGTATTTTCCTGGAATGATTTAGGGAAACCACGGAGCACCTAAATCTGGCTAGAGATGGATTCCAACCACCATCCTCCCAAATGTGAGTCCAGTGGGTTACCAACCACCTTGCTCGGTAGCAGGCTGATTACTCAGTAATCTAATCAACACATAATGTTTAGTACATAGCAATAAATAATACAAGGGTTGGAACTTAAATAGTGGCAACTATTTACTCACAACAGATTCAAAAGAGTTAAATGTTTGCATCTGTTACTGTCCTGTTACTGTCACCAGAGTTGTGTGGAAACCATTCCCAGGAATGTGGAAGGCATAGTATACCGTTAGCAGAGCCTGTTCTGTTGGTGGTGCGAATGGAGTGGTCTACTGTAAGTTGAATCTCTAGAACAGTTCTGAAGCGAATGCCACGGAGTGGTTCTTTGATCTTCAGAATCAAGTCAGTCACAAGGACTTAAGTCCAGGGAGTATGGTTGGTGGTACAGTACTTCCCAGTCCCATCGTCTGATATGAGCAGCCACAGCTTGTGCTGTATGTGCGCACGCATTGTTGTGAAAAATGATGGGTGAGTTACACAGTATTGCTGCTTCATTCACAAAGTTGGTCACAGGTGATGCTCCAAAAACCAAACAGTAATACTGTGCACTGATGGTCTGCTGTGGAGAAACTTAATGCATTAGGTTAACACCATCACAGTCACCCACGATAACCACCATAACTTTTCCCTTACTGGGATTCTGATGCACTTTTGACTTTTGCGGCGGCCAATAATGAGGCCATTTGTTAGATTGGCATTTCAGTTTTGGCTTGTATGATGTGGCCCACGTCTCATCCAGTGTTACAATATGGCATAAGAAAGCCTCTGCTTCATGCTCATATTGCTCCAAGTGCATCTTAGCAGCATTGTAACACATCCATTCCTGCATTTCCTTCAGTTCATGCAGAACCCATAATGATGCAATTTTTCACATGCCCAGGCGTTCCTTCAGGAAGCAAAGCATATTCGTATGCGTAAATCTGGTTTTGTGGGTGAGCTCACAAATCATCTGGCGTCGATCGCTGTCCACTAATGCAGCAATAGTATGCACTTCTTCTTTACCGATGGTAAGATGAACTGCTCAATGCATGTCTGTCACAGTTTGCTGACTTTCATTGAAGGCTTTTACTCAATGTGCCATTGTTCTGTACAGCAATGCCGATTCCCCGCTTGCCTTTTGAAGATCTTGATAACACTGTCATGTTGTACGACCTCTGGCACATTCAATCTTGATCCAACTCCATTGTTCCTATTTCAACAACATAGTGTCACTGTTACATTAGACCACACATTCACAAGTGACAGTGTTTCCCTCGATTGTGCGCGCACCAGTGACACGGGACAGGTGAGTCCATTTGCTCGAAGTTAAGGTAGGTATGCCAACAACATGTGTTATCAGTGACAATAATAGATTCCATTGCATAATGTCCCTACAGCAGTGTTGCCACTATTTAAGTTCCAACCCTCATGTGTATGAGATAAAAATACAAAGTTTTTGTTGAAATTAAAACAATACCACACTATCTGAATAAGTTATTTATAATTTGAACATGAAACAACAAAATGCATTTTATACATATTACTAGATATATTATCCAACTCTGAAACCAGACATTTTTAGATTGTACTTGCTATGACTGTTTAAAAACAACAACTTGAACAATGTAACTAATCACTGTTTGTTAATATTGTATATTATTTTGAAGCTCAACATGTCTTCAGCTCCTCGTTTCCTACACAATATGTGTTCTTATCTGTCAGGGTAATGTTTTTACACCATTATAAATGGACAAACTATATTTCATTGTCAGGTGAACAGGTGGTAAAAGAACTGGAATGGTAAGGGAGTTGATGTGGTGATGTACAAACCTTGATCACCACACTTTACAACAATGCTTGGATTAAATTCAAAATCTCTCCAAGGTGTCTCGTGACGGGATGGTACTTTACACTTGTTGATGGTCAGCAGTCCAATGGATGGGAATGTCAAATCCAGCTATTGATGCCATTCTAGAAATGTACACTGTGTGACAGCATGGATTTAATCTTCTCCGTTTCCTTGTCATTATACAGCATAACTTACACTCAACATTTACACCTACAACAAAACTCTTTCTTTCTTTTTTCTTTTTCTTTTTGTATGGAGTTGTGTAGGAATAAAAACCAGTGTGTCCTACCATAAGACTACCAATATGAACTCATCTGCAGATACAGATGGCACAAACCTGTTGATGGGATATATTCTTACTGAATGATGTCAAAAATGTTTGTAGTAAATCATAGTTCATGTTCAGGTTGTACAGGTAAATTATAAAATACTACCTCATAAGACCTATCAAGATCTTGAATAACTTCAGCAACACCAGATGGAGTGTCATCGATATGGTACAGTCTCTCCTTACGCTGTCGGGAACCTAAACATTTTTTTGTTCAATGTCAGTGTAAATCGTCTTTTCAAGCAACAATACTGAATATAAAATGGTGTATGTTAAACTTACTTAGTGCTGCAAATGTTGAACGTGATTTAGGTGTTCGATAATGCCAAAGTAAAAAGTTGCTGTGTGAAGCTGCAAACACATGGGATGAGTTCATTGCAGTCCAAAGAGGTTCAATATCTGTGTATTTTGCTGAAACCACAATGTAATGATTACTGTGAAGAAAGAAGTCATACTATACAGAAACAACTACATTTGAAGAATGAAAGTAATTATTTTTTAATATGAAAAGAAATATCTAATTAATTTAAAGAATGTTCAGGAGTGAACTGTTGAAAAAGAATGCCATAAAAACTAGTCAATTAAACATCACAAGGTTAATGTAATGAAAAGAAAGAACTCCCAAAATTTTAGGTGGTGTTGGGCCAAATTAACAGTGTACATGACAAACAGAAATGTAGCAATATGCAGACATTGAGTTGCTACTTTCAGGGTAAAAATAATGTTTTCTATGCAAGAGAAGACACACTGTGTTATGTGGATAGTCGAAATGTCTTTTCAGACTTTTCAAGCAAAATATGGTCAAGGCCCTCCTCCTTTCCTCCCCCTCTCACAAAGCTATCCTGCACTGGGACCTCCAATTTTTTCAGACAGAAAATGTTGAACCATTGCATGTAAAATCTGTGAAATCAAGGATTGCTCTAGTAACCACTGACCATAAACAGTAGTCATTTGTGAGAAGTATGATGCAATAAATTCAAGTCTCAGAATGGTAACTGCAAATGCTGAAATTCAAGATGTCATACACTGACTTAGCAAATGTCATGGAATAGTGTGGCAAAGATGCCACAGGTGTATTATTAATGCACCACATTCCCCCTAGGCCAGCTTTAATTATATAGTGAATGGCCAAAAGAGAATGGCACAGTCTACAGCAGATGAAGTACTGCCCATTCAGCCACCCTCGATGGCCAAAATCGGCAACATCTAAGAGAGATAATCAGTATCTAGTAAGGGAACATCCAGGTTGGAATTCAACAATATAATAAAAGATAGTTTACAATTCACCAAAAGACGTACGATGAACTGTAACCGGCACAAAAAAAGACTCTCAGACATACAACACTTGAGCTATCGCCCTTCTTCAGGAAAGAGAGCAATCACACACACACACACACACACACACACACACACATTTCAAAACCACACAATAATAATCTCTGGCTCGCACATTCTGAATCACAGTCTGAAGTGAGGGGATAGGAGGAAAGGGAGGGGGAACAGGAAAGTTGTATGGCTGTGGTGGGAACAGATACACATATAAACACAGCACACTGAATAGGTTTGTGTTTGGATGTTTATTTTGATTCCTTTCCCTGCTCCACCTCGTCACTCCATTCCTAACTGCATCATCTGGAAATCCATGCTGTATCCATTGCCATCACTGTGACACAATCTTCTGGACTAAGGCTGTTGGAGGCCCGAGGTGGCAGCAAAACAAAATGAGGCCCCTGGCAACTTGGAAATACACATATTGCTATAAAAAATAACTTTTGAGATTTGGGGCCCTCCAGGAGAGGCACAGGGCGGTCTAAACAAAGAAAACATGTTTTCAAGGAATTTGGAGGCCCCCCAAGATGCGAGGCCTGGGGCAGTCCATCCCCTCCTCCCCCCCCCCCCCTCCTTTAGTTCGCCGCAGCTCCCTTCCCCTAGCCTCCTAACCTCTCACCACAGAACATGATTTGGAGTGAAGCATCTGAATATGCCCGTTCTGTGACTGTGAAGTGTGTGTGTCTGATTGTGTGAATGCTCTCTTGTCTGAAGAAGGCTGGTGGCTGATAGTTTAAGTGTTGTACGTGTGTCTTTTCTGTGCTTGTCGCAGCTCTTCATACATCTTTGCGGTGAGTTTTAAACAAATTGTCAATAGTTACAGAAGGGCACTAGTGCAACAAATTATGGTTTGTTTCAACACAAAATGTGCTAGACATGTCTTCAGCAGACAATCCACAGGAGCATGGATTGCATGGGTTATGGGAACCATGCCAACACAAGGTACCACAGTTAATGCAAGGTCTTCAGGCACAATGGCTTCCCTTTTTCTCAGGGATGGCCACTGAAACAATGGTGGAATGTGATATTGTTGAATGAATCATAATTTCAACTCCACCCATGCAAATGGGGGTTACAGTATGTGGCACAGACCACATGAATCGATTGACCCCACCTGCCAAGAACATGTGGTCTGAGACAGTGATGTCTCTGTTGTAGTCATTCTGAAAGACAGTATTTAGTCGCAAAAGTCCAAATGCTGTTAGCTTTCTTTGCAAAATTGTGCTGTATATGAACGAAATGTGAAAAATAAAAGAGCTGTGCACCAATGGCACTTTCCTCCCCCTTTTTTAAAATGTTTATCATGATGATATCAAGGAACTAATAACAGAAAATTGATTAAAAGTTTTTGCCAACTAGTGTTTCGTAATATCTGTTGAATAGCTTTATATTGATTTTTCATGGGTGGTTTGCATGAGACCATGACTTAAAAAGAAGATATCATACATCCTGTGATCAACGGGTTGTAGTTTAAGGTGGAAGGACAATTAATTCAGGAGCCTATAATAGGACTGAGAAGAGCAATTCAAAACTAGTATCATGGTACTTGACTAGTGGTATTTTGCTTCTGATATACAGCAAACATAAAAATTTCTTTTTCGGTTTAAAGAGCACATTTTGAAACAATCATGAGACTTAGCCCAAACTAATTTGCACTTCTTCATGTACATGAAATAGTGGCTCTCTGGCCCACACTTTGACTCAACAAACATTTTCAATATGATGCCACAAGCTGGGTGAAATCTCAGGTGGCATAATTTTATGCAAAGGCAGCTTGTCACCTCAATAAGATATATCATAAATGATTAAATCTGAAAGGCAATCATGCAAAGATGGTGTAGTATTAAGATTAAAAAAGAAAATTGCTTTGCAGTTTCTATATTTTATTCATAGCCTAACATTTTATTCACACAGTTATCTTCCCTTGTGACATCCACAACCTTCAGACTTCATCAGCAATAACAGAATCCACAACAACTGTTAAAATTCAAGAAATTATTTGTTAATGGTATGCACTACCCACGTTTCAAGACTTATGTCTCATAATCTGGTGCATCTACAAACATTGCAGATTCCATTATTGAAGATTACTGTTGTTGTTGTTGTTGTTTTAAGGGGGACTAAACATCTAGGTCATCAGTCCCCTGTTCCTAGACAAGAGCTCAATGTCAGGGGCTAAAAATAGACAACAAGAAAGGAGATTCACAAAAGGGACCGACTGATAATGAACAGTTCGCTGACTACACAAAAGAAAGACACATAGGTAAAAAACCAAGCCAGAAACTAAGTTAAAAACTGGACAGCAGAATCCCATGGCCAGCTGATCACAAAGATAAAACAGGGTGAACCAGCCATGCTGCACACACTACAAAAATCCCTAGGCATTTTACATAAGAGTCTTAAAAGGTCTTTAAAAGCACTAGATAGGTGGGGACCTGAATTATCAGGCTATAGCACCCACCACTAGATTGAATGGTAAAAACCAGCAGTGCGAATAAAACCTAAAACTGAATTCGCTTTGGAGGTGTCGTCACCTAAAACTAAGGGTAGCGGGTCTCGGATATAAAAAGATTGCTGCAAGTTGTCTAAAAGTGGACAGTCCATCAGTAAATGGACTATTGCTCCACACCGACACACAGGTGGGACCTGACGGCGAAGGAGATAGCCATGGGCCAGCCATGTATGCCATATGCGGAGGCGGCAGAGGATAACTGATTCATGATGAATGGGCCGCAGTGAAGACTTCCACAGTACCTTGGATGGCTTGACAGTGTGAAGCTTATTCTGATCACCCATGGTAGCCCATTCAGTGTTCCACGCCTCATGTACCATCTGGTACAAAGCCAACTTGAGGTCCAATTCCATGACACCTCTCTCCAGAGGTGGTGCTGTAGTGGCCTGCTTGGCAAATCGATAGACATGTTCATTTTCCGGTATGCCGATGGACCAGGGGTCCACAGAAAGACCACAGATTGGCCAGATTTATCAAGAGAGAAAACAGTGTCTTGAATGGACTGCACTAATGGATTAATGGATTGTGAGGGAAGCACTCGTCAATTGCCTGCAAGCCACTCAAGGAGTCACTACAGGTGACAAAAAACCCCCTGGGGCAGGGTTGGAGATCTTCTAGAGCCTTAGGATGGTGACCAGCTCTGCGGTAAAGAGACTACTTTCACAGGTTAATGAATGCTGTTCAACACGGTTACTTAGCACGACCATCTGCTAGCGAACCATCAGTACAAATTGCTTCGGCATTATGGAACGAATCAAGGAGTTGCAGGAACTGGTGACAAGAGTTGTGTCCTTCAACGCACAGGACAGATCCAGACAAAGCTGCAAACGAGGGATGGGCCAAGAAGGGGGTTGAAAGGAATATTGGAAAGTGGCAGGGAGTAGATGGAATTCAAGGGATGAAAGGAGAGAACGAACACGGACTGAAATTGGGTAACCCTAACAGTGTTGTCGTGGAGGGATAGGGAGTGCAGCGTCTGGGAGAGAGAGCCGGTGGTTTGGGTGGTGTGGCGAAGCCAGAACATGGGCAATATACAAAGCTAGCAGGTGTTGCTGTCGGAACCACAGGGGAAGGACCCCAGCTTCAACTAGGAGGCTTCTCACATGGTTTGTGCAAAATGCTGCTGTCGCCAAATGGACACCACAATGTAAAATTGGGTTCAATGCCTGCAGGGCTGAAGGTGCAGCTGAATCATAAACAATACATCCGTAATCGAGGCATGACTGAATGAGGGCTTGATAGAGTCGCAGTAGTGTTGGGGGGGGGGGGGGTGCAGCTCCCCAGTGTGGCTGAGACAGCGCAGGATCTTGAGGTGCCGCCAGCAATTTTGTTTGAGCCAGCGAAGGTGTGGCACCTTAGTGAAATGGTCATCTAACAACATGCCTAAAAAAATGGTGCGTTTCTTCGACATGCAGCAGGTCATCAGTAAAATAAACTACGGGTTCTGGGTGTACCGCCCGATGTCAACAGAAATGCATCACCCAGGTTTTTGAGGCAGAAAATTGAAATCTGTGGGTAAAAGCCCATGACCGCGCCTTTCGAATTGCTATCTGCAACCACTGTTTAGCAACACCGATGCTGGTAGAACTAAAATACATGCAGAAGTCATCATCATACAAGGAGATGGAGACCAATGATCCCACAGCCACTGCAAGATCATTAATTGCGACTAAAATGGAGGGACACTAAGAACGGAAACCTGTGGAACACCGTTTTCTTGATAATGAGGTGAGCTGAGACAAGTACCAACACAAACATGAAAAGAATGAAGTGCGAGAAAGTTCTGTATGAATACAGGAAGTGGACCCCGTAAGCCGCAATCATACAGTGTAGACAGTATATGGTAGCGCCAGGTAGTGTCGTACGCCTTCCGCAGGTCAAAGAAGGCGGCAACCAGATGTTCGCGCTGAGTAAAGGCTGTATGGATGACTGACTCCGGCGACATGAGATTGTCAATAGTGGAGCAGCCATGAAGATACCCACTTTGTTGTGGTCCTCAAGGATTCACATAATCCTACAACTCACCATGCATTCTACATCTACACAGATACTCTGCAAATCACATTTAAGTGTCTGGCAGAGGGTTCATTAATTGCTTTCATAACCTTTCTCTAGCAATTGATTTTATAATAGTGCTCGGAAAGAAAGAACACCTAAATCGTTCTGTTTTCGATCTGATTTCTCTTATTTTATTGGGATGGTCTTGTCTCCCTATGTAGGTGGGTGCTAGCAAAATATTTTCACATTCAGAAGTAAAAAGTTGGTGACAGAAATTTTGCAAATAAATCTTACTGCATCAAATAACATTTTTCTTTTAATGATTTACACTTCAAATCGTGCAACATTTCCATGACGCTTTCCCCCCTGTAACATGATAAAACAAAACAAGCTGCCCTTCTCTGAACCTTCTCAATGTCTTCTGTCACTCTCACCTGGTGAGGGTCCCACACTGGGCGACAGTACTCCAAGAGAGGACGCACAAGTGTGCAAGTGTGATGTAGGCAGTCTGTTTGGTTGAGCTGTTGCATCTTCGAAGCGTTCTGCCAGTGAAACATAACCTTTGGTTTCCCTTCTCCACAATATTTTATATGTGTTAGAGTCTGCTGATAGGTGTCATAGGAACTGACTGTGAATGCGGTCAGGTCTGGGGAACATGTCTGGGCATGCAGCAAGGGCACTTTCAAACTCCCACTTAGTAAAAGGAATGTTGTACATTTCCCATCGTCACTTTCGGATAGGTATCTGATGGCGCTCCATTCATTCTTTAAGGGCGTGGAAATCTGCCCCATAAGCAGCAGTCGCTGAGCTGCAAGCATAATGGTCTGCCTTGTGCTCAGCTATGGTGACAGGGTCAGATCAGATTGTACACTGAATACTGAGGCACGGGACTCCCGCCGGTGGGTGGTGCCCGAAGAGGCGTCGAACTTGCAGCCACACCCATGGAGATGCGCGGGAACCAATGGAGGCAACATACTTCTCTTTAGAGTCCCTCTTACTTTGTTGAATAAGTCGTCGGGCCCATAACCGGAGATGCTTGAAGGCAATAAGATGTTCTACAGAAGGATGTCGTCAGTGGCGCTATAGTGCTACTGAAACGATGGCCTCTGTCACCTGCTGAACAGCAGCATCAACATCAGCCAGAATGGGAGAGCAGCTGAGGAATAAGCTGGCCAGTCAGCCCTATGAAGGGACCAGCAAGGCAGATGGTCAGCAGGCGAACACTGTGGGAGTGACAGGAAGATAGGAAAATGGTTGAAGCTACACAGGTCATTGTGGACCCTCCAGGTGGGATGTGGAAGAAGGCTTGGGCTGCAGACGAATAAGTCAATGGCGACATACATGCCATGTGCTATGCTAAAATGCGTAGCAGCACCGGTGTTGATGAGGCATATGTTCTGCTGCATCATTAGAGTCTCAACATCTGTACCTAAGGCCGAGGTCTTGAAATCCCCCAAAAGAAGGAAGGGTGGGGGAAGTTCGGCGACCACGGAAGCGAGGTCTATAGGAGACACATCATCATCTGGTGGAAGGTATACAGAACATACAGTAAAATCGTGCAATGCCCAGAGCCTAACAGTGAGTGCCTCTAGAGGTGTTTCAAGAGAAACAGCAGCGCTTGGGACACAGGCTAGGACGTAAATGCAAACTCCCCAGAAACTCTGTCATTGGCAGAACAATTTTAAGGGATCTTCCTGATAGGAAACCAAGTTTCCTGTAGGGCTAAACAGAGCACCAGAAGTGGCACAGTAACTGCTGCTGCTCAGCCAGATGGTGGAAAAAACTACCGCAATTCCACTGCAGGATTCTGTCCCAATGAGCTGAGTAGCCACAATGTGAGGTATAAGCAGCTTATTCCAGAGGGGAACCTGCTGCCTTCTCCTCAGAATATGCATGATCGAGAGCCATGGGCTTTGGCGATCCAGTTATGGTGAGATCCTCGCGGACAACGAGGATCTCTACCTCATCTTCTGAAGCAGAAGAGAAGGGTAGCTGTGTTGTCGCAGCCACCAGAGATTCCTTCTTTTTCTGCTTCTTGGGTTTTCTTGCTTCTCACTGCCCTTTTGGTATGATGGGCTGGGAGGGCTTCATTGAAGTGGTTTTGGATCCCAACGCAGATCAGGAAGCCTGATGTTCAGGAGCAAGGTGATCCTTCAGCCTCAGGCTGGGTTCCTCCAGACCACTCTTAGAAGCCTTGGAAGTTAGAGTCCCTAGGGGCCCCTTACATGTGAAAGGAGCTCGGGAAGACTGTTCCTTCTCCAGCTGGAAGGTGGGGAGGGGGGAGAATTGCTCCCACAGGAGGTATTGGGGGAACAACAGGTGAAAAGGTGCCTTCACCCAACAAAGGGGCAGTGTGAGGGTTATATCCCACAGGGCCCACAGAGGTAGCAAGTACTGAAGGTGCCATCAACCCCAAAAGAAGCTGGTGATGACGTGACTGCAACGAAAGATGTGATCTTTCGTATGGAGTGGAGTCGTTCATATTTCTTCCGCACCTCTGAGTAAGTCAATCAGTCCAGAGTTTTGATCTCCATTATTTTCCATTCCTGGTGTAAGATAGTACAGTTCAGCAAACATGGTGGATGATGTTGCCCACAATTCACTCAAAGGGGAGGTGTAGTACATGGGGCGTCCGGTTGTGCTGGGCATCCATATTCCCTGCAAGCAGGGCTGGAAGTGCACCTGGAGGACATATGCCGAGCTTCCAGCACCTGAAACACCACATAGGGGGAGGGACATATGATTGTACATCACACTGGTATATCATTACCTTGCCCTTTGAAGGCCAAGATAAAAGCACTGGTGGCAACCCTCTGATCCTTCGGTCCCCTATATACACGCCGGACGAAGTGAACACCTTGGCGCTGCAAGTTTGCTCGCAGCTCATCATCAGTCTGGGACAGATCTCAATGATAGATTATACCCTAGACCATGTTAAATGACTTGTAGTGCACGATACTAACCTGGATATCACCCAGCTTATCGCAGGCAAGCAGTGCCCGCAATTGGACTGAGGATGCTCTCTGTATCAGTACAGCCCCACTTCTTATCTTGGAAAATGATGCCACCTTGCCAAACTTGTCTTCAAGATGATCAACAAAGAACTGCAACTTAGTGGGCATGAACAACTCTCCATCTGAGCGTGTACACACAAGATACTGTGGTGAGTATAGTTCTGATCTGTTAAGGTTCCCTTCAGTCCTCCCATGGGATGGAAAGGGAAGGAAACGTCTTGAGATCATATGTTGTCGCATTAAATTCTGTCTTTCCATGCTTAGAGACTCCGGTTTTACATCCGGCAATGCTATAATTGGCTTGTTTCATTCTCGTCCCATGAGCCCCAATTGCCTGGGTAAGCCTTATACAACTGACGTGCAGCAGGTTCCTCAGAAGTTGCTTGCTAACAACTGTTCAACCTCAATAGCCATGCATCTCCTCGGCATGTAGCACACCTTGAGATTGAGGTGTTTTTATAGAGGTTTATACCGTCCTCGTAACCCGGGTGATTAAGACAAAATCACCAGGCTCTGAGACATACAGTATTCCAGCATCGTGCCGAACAATGGTTGCTGAAGCAAGCACAGAGCTTACGGTTTGGTGGACTGTTGGCGAGACACAGTCCACAGCTCGGGACCCCGGGTTTGCCAAGCCTGTACTCAGCAGATTAATGCAGAGTCCCAGAGGGATATTGCAGATGAAGATGGACAGCTATGGGTGTCCTGTGTAGGAAAAACTTTATCAAATGACTCCTAGCAAGGACATTGGAACATATTGTGCATTGCAGATGCACCTGATGATGAGACATAGGTCTCAAAACTCGGGTAGTGCATACGCTTAACAAATAAATTTCTAAATTTTAACAAATGTTATGGATTCCACTATTGAAGATGAAAACAGATGGTTCTGGATGTCATGAGGGAAAAATACTGTGTCAAATGACTCCTAGTAAGGACATGAAAGTTACTTTCCACATAGTACTGTGTGATTCAGTTTGTTTCACGATTATCACAAAAGAGATAGAAAAGGAATTGGATAGAAAATTTCAGGATGATTAAGGATGGGTGCCAGGGAAAAATTCAAGTCCAGTTGAGGACAGGAACTAATTATATTCTCCCCCGTCACAACAATAGGGTTCCTCACTTCTTGGAGTCTGAGTGACATTCCCTTCCTTTGTAACCTCTCCCAAAATATCATATATTCTCCTCAAGGAAGAAACTATTAATCTGGAAAACTAAGAAGTGAACATAATTTCATATGTTTATCGATAGCATTGAAATTTAACCATCAGAAGGTAAGTACTGTCTCATAATATTATTATTATGTGTCTTTACTACTAGGCTATCACTTTTAAACAATTTTCCCTAGTTTACATTCAGTTTGTTCAATAATTGTATCACTTACTGTCCACAGGTGTACTTATAGCATTGCACAAAATAAGTCCATATTGTCCTCCATTATCTATGTCATCAGCTCTGGTAGCAAGCACACAATGCTCACCAAAGGAAGCCACCCCATGGAGAAGGCGTACATTTTTGTTATAGCACTGTGAAAAAAGACAATAATAAAATTTGAGTTTTAAATAAACATAACAAATCAATAGAATGATTATATGCAAACTGTTAAGACAATATTAAAGTTTAAAAAGACATAACGTCCTGCAAAATTCAAAATAGGTGTAATTGAAATATCTCGTCAAATGCTATCAACTTCTGAACCCTTAATGTAACTTGAACTATTACCTTTTCCTTTGTTGTATTTTCTAGCAAATCTATCATAATTTGGTTGCAGATATGCAGATGTTTGATAAATATTATTGACAGTTGGTGAACTGTTGTTTCTTTAGAACAGCATTCATCTTTTTAGAAAGCATAATATATACACTTTTTTTCCAGAAGTAAAGAGTGGTACAAAAGTCATTGTGCAGTTGGTTAAAAGAAAACAAAAGTAACATAGTACTTGTCACAATGCCGGCAGTTCACACAGGTTGCCATGCCAGTATAGGATGAGCAATAAATCACTCTAACAGTACTTTGACTGCTGGGGGCACCCACAGTCTCTGTACCTCTTTGCTTGCTTTGTGCACCGGACAATAGGCAGATGGGATCAATTTTAAGTTAAGTAGACAAGTTAATAGACATAGCTGCACTGCAGTTACTAATATACTGACAATCAAAATCTTTTGTTAGAACAGCAGCAAAATTAACCTGGTGTGACTTTTGGCGGCCCTATCAAGATTTGGTGTACTTCAACAGGAGATGCCTATTTGGATATGCTTCAGAATCACAAGGTACCAGAACTTATGATGTATGCTGGAAATTTTCAAGCAATTTACTTTCAATACAATGGCACTCCACTAAATTATGCCACTGGTTTCTGCGATTAATTAAACAAAAATTTCCAAAGGAAAGTATTTGGTCAAAAGGCAGATATTTACATGCCTCCATGTTCACCACATATCATGATTGTGGACTTTTCTTTCCTATGAGTTTTGGACTCTATTTATTCTCAAAAGCATCAGAACCATTGCTCAACTAAACGACTGCATACATAACGCAGTGATACCACACTATTCCTTGGCGTAGCTAACTGTTGCAAGACAGAAAACAGTTTGAACATAAAGAAATAATTGTTAGTATTGTTAGTACTTGAAATGACACACAAATTCAAACTGTTGTTTACATCAGTGCTCAGCCTCCAGAGACTTTTCCGGCATGCCATAAAATACAATTTACTAAATAACTGATTTTGGGGGGAAAAAGAAGAAAAAGTGGAGTATTCAACTTCACATGCTACTGAGACACACACAAAAAATGTCTCCATTTACCTCATTGTTCTTCGTATCCCAAAATGTTACAATGGTCCCAGGTCGATCAGGCCGATTGTAGCAATAAACAACTGTATTTTGGAAGTAAGTCCACTTGTAGTCAGGTCGTATGTTGGCAAAATATATGAAGGAGTCAACTGCTAATGCAACTCTCAGTGATCCACCTTCCCAGACACAACTATTCACCTCATGACCAGGAATTTTAAGTGTCCGGAGATGCTACAAATGGAGAACAGATCCACTGAACTTTAATCAATAATTAGAACACAAATATGTACAAATACTTCAGTTAAAGTTTATGTATACAGTGTATTATATAGTTTAAATAGCAGTTATAATGTTTTATCAAAACGATTATTCTACAATGTATTGAAACTTTCACTAATGCCCTAATAAGTACAAACATAATTTCTAGTTTGAGATATAGCTTGGGATCAGTTCCAACATATCCCTGTGCATTTTACGATGTACAAATATGTGTTCAATGTGAGTTTTGGAGAACATAAATGACAACCATACCAGGAGTAATTGCTGAATGGATGTCTTGATGAGAGCCCACTGGCCTCAATACAGAAGCACGCCATGAGGATAATTCTGTACACTCCTACGGTCTAATTAACTTCCTCGTGAAAGCTTACTTGAAGATCTACATAAATTTTGAGCTTACTAATCCACAAATTTGGCACTTATAATCCAAAAATTTGTGCATTAAGGTTTTATTCATAGCCACACATACATGTTGTCTGTTTTTTCCAACCTGTGACTGAGACATTTTGTAATGTCGAGTGCCTTAGGGCAGTGAATTTCAACATTTTTGTTTAGGTCTTGGGAATTGTAACCCTTCGCCCTTCCCCTTTCACAACCTGTTTTCCTTATCATTGCCACCCCAAGTCTTTCTAGTTTACACATAGTCAAAAATTGTCACTACATAGAAACCTTCACACATAAAGAGTATTGACATACCGAAGGTGAAACTAGAGGAAGCTCTCACACATAATTTTACATTACACTATATTAAATTTACATATACTGAAAACATTATTTAAAGTAATTTGAATGACATTTTTGAAAGTCTGACAGAGGGGTGATGTGGTATAGGAAATTGTAACTGCTGAGTGACTGCAAAAGGATAAAAAATAACTTGGATAGAATTTCTATTTGATGTTAGCTTGCTCTAAATGTGGAAGAATGTAAATTAATGCAGGTGAACAGGAAAGCAGATCCTGTAAAAAAAAAAAAAAAAAAAAAAAAAAAAAAAAATGAAATGATCGTATGGCATTTTTGGCTGGGAGGGCCATTGTGGAATTGTTCGGCCACCTAGTGCAAGTCTGTTTTCTTGACGACACTTCGGCGACTTGCGTGTTGATAATGATAAAAATTATGATGAGGACAACACAGAATACCCAGTTCCCTGGCAGGAATCGCACCTGGCCCCCTGCATGGTAGTCAGCGACGTTGCCGTCTACACTAAGGAGGCGGACACAGATCCTGTAATTTTCAAGTTCAGTGTTATAAGTGTACTATTTGGCATGTTGATTAAATATGAAGGAAATTGCTGGAACTGACATAAAATGGAATGAGCACATAAAGTTGGTTGTAGGGATGGCAAATGCTCAATATTTTATTTTATTTTTTGAGAAAATTCTAGGAAAAGGAAAGTGTAGCACATGTAAAAAGGACATATTATAATGACACTTTTTTTAGTACTGTTTCAGTGTTTGGATCCTCACCAGGTATGATTAAATAAAAACATCAAGGCAGTGAAGAGGAGTGCTGGTACTTCTTACGGATGGACTGATCTACATGCAAGTATTACAGAAATGCTTTATAAACTCAAATGTAAAACCTTGAAGAGGAGGAGGATTTCTTTTTGCAAAACAATATTTAGAAAGTTTAGAGAATTGGCATTCGTGGTAGACTGCAGGTTGATTCTACCACCAACAACATGTACATCTCATGAAAGGGCCTCAAAAACAAGGTAAGGGAATCTCATATGGAAGCGTACACACTTTTTTTTCCTTACTTCATTTGTGAGGAGAACAGAAAAGGAATAACCAGCAGTGGTAAATGGTATCCTCCAACAATAGTGTCTCACAAAGTACACATATAAATGTGATGATAATTACAGAACCATGAACAGAATGGAAAACAGCCGTACTTATCTATGTGCACTATCCCTAAATCTACATTCAAATTATCATCATTAATATTATTTTAAAGTTATTATCTCTTTTTGTCCTTGCTACTTGGGCACTGGTTGACTTACTCCTCTTCTTTAACCTTCGCCAACCTACTCCAGTTTCCTTCCTGCATGAGTAACTAACCACTGGGGAAGCTAGGCTTTATGAAAATATGTCTGTATTTTGCAATTGTTTAGATGAGAGAAATCAGAGGCAAAGGGACAGAAAATTATTATTTTATTGTTACTATCAACAACAACAGCATCATCATTTCAGGGTGAGGGGCAAAGTTGCTGAATAGCATATGTATGTAGTGATGGAGAATGTTTAATTGTTGAATTCTGTAATTATATTCAAAGCTAGAACATATATTACCTAAACAAAACTAATTTCTAAACAGCTAAAAGGAAAATGAAATCTCTATGGTTTGCTACTGCAGTAAATCATTTAAAAGTCTCAGTCAAATGTGTTCATCGTACACTATATTTTTTGGGTTAAAAATGATTTAGAGTACCCCAGAAACTCTCTTCAAGTCTGGCATCGGCATCCTATTCAGGAATCTAAATTTCTCTTTGACACGAATGGTGAGCTACTCCTTGCTTCACAGAATGTACTCAAGATTTCCCATTAATATGAATACAGTTTGAATTATAAATTCAAAAACTTTGAAAGGTTTTTACATAAAAACAGACATAAGAATTATTAACAAAGAAGTTACTACCAGAAATACAACAATGAAGAACAAATAATTCAAGCTCACCTCTCCAAATGGAGTAAAAAACTGAATTACATTGCAATCTTTTGGTTCATTCTGTAATTGCATGATTCCTGTTACTGCAATAATGCTGCCATTGTGATTCCATCGACAACACACAGCTGCCATTCCAGTATCAATAAGTACAGGCACTATAAAAATTAAAAAAACAAAATATAGAAGATATATTTGATTAAGTTTCATTGAAATAAAAAAAATATACATCAGATCTATTGTATAATTTAAGATGTTACATTTATCCAGTAATGTCTAATGACTAATGGGAAAGGACACAAATGTATTTGGTGGCTCCACCATTCATAATTGAAGCAAGGGAGAAGGAGACTCTTTGGTCAGCAATGAGAGTACCTACATTGAGACTACCTTTGGTTGAGTCAGTTCACTCTGTATCTTTTGTTGAGTAAGGGTTTGCTCGTAACAGTTGTGTGCACATGACCATTTCTCCATGTCATGGTGACAGTAATAAAGTGCACATTATCTACACTAGCTTTCTAACTTAATCTGTTATGAGGAGTCCTAGTCAGATCGCACCACATTGGTCAATCTGCAAAAAATCTCAGCAACTATTATTACCTTCTCACTCAAGTTCTGACAATGGAGCCATTGTTCAAGTTACAGTTCAAGTTTAACTATGGCTGCAAGACAGTGACTTCTATGGTGCTTTGTTTAGTATTCCAAACAAACAAGAATGATCTTCATTATACACAACAGTTGGTACAAAATTAATGGCAAAAATTTTGTTTCATGCACATAACAGTGTGACTGAAAAATGTGACATAATAATATGTAGATAGGATACCATAAAGACGAACATTGAGCTGCCGACAGACACAAATAAAAGACACACAATTATAAATTTTCGGCCACAGGGCGTTGGGTGGCCAGAGATGGCTGAAGTGTGTGAATGAGTGTGACTGAGTGATTGTGTAGATGAATGTTCTCTTTCTGAGGAATTCCACAGCAAAGATTTAGAATTGTGTGTCTTTTATTTGTGTCTGTCGGCTGCTCAACGTTCGTCTTTATGGTGAGTTGTTCCCTATCTACATATTATTATTAACATTCCTTACTGGACCTTCCATTGTTGAAAATGTGACATATATAGACAAAAGAAAAAGGTGTTAATTACATGTATGGACAATGAATAGTATTGAAATCTCATAACACACCAACCTATTAAGGTAGTATACAGGGCCATATGGCCTTCATGGTGCAAAAGAATGACAATACAGTACACATACAGTTGACATGACAAATCAAGGACTACAGACCCTAAAAAAGTAGTCCCCTGCTACTGCCACAACATGCTGAATAGCATCTGCTTCAGCATCACTGGTTAACACACATCAATGCTCAAACTTTCCTACCCACAATATTAGTAGGGTATTATTCCCATAGACATCATGACGGTAACAAGTCGCCATTCATTCAGATCACAACCATTGGTGGATCCAATCATAACTCATCAAAAAAACGGGATTACATCGTACAGTTTACAATACATGTCGAGCACCTTCTTTGGGCAGACAAAGTTTTCATACACTACCTCTTCTGTATAAACATACTCTCAGTGGATGTCAAGTATGATGAGTTAGCACAGCAACAACTGAGATGAAAAAATGTGCAGCTTCCTACATAGTACAATGACTGAATTGAAAATAGTACTTCATACTGTGCTGGCTCCTGTGCAAATTTTGTAGGAAGTGTTGAAAAACACCATCAGACCCCTCATCAACAAGCAGAAGGCTATTTCTAATTGACTATACAGACTGCCTCATCCAAGAATACATTCCACAAATACTGGACTGATTCATACTGCCAAAAGTCAAAAGGAGACTACATAAATTGGACACAAAATTGATTGTACACATTGTCAACACAGGAAATATACTTGAAACAAAGTCAATTTGTCATACCTTGGTACTGCTTTCATTATGTTCACTCTGACCTAATCAGACTCTTCAAAGAATATGGAGCCTACTGCATCTCAGCCGTTGATTATATCACCACCTGGATCAAAGCCATGCTGTCTCTGACATCACAGCAGAACCTACAGCATAAGAATTTGCATGGTTGTGGATATCACCTTCGGAATGCCCAGCCTATAATCAGGGCCAATTGAGACTGTCATTTCCAGTCAGCACTATCTGCTAAACTTTGTAATCTTCCACACCACAGCACTTTAATATCAAAGCAATGGGTTGGTGAAGCGATGGCAGCACACAACAAAAACAATACTCTTGTCCATAATGCCTCCTATGGGTGCACTCTGCATATGAGGAAAATCTCTGCAGTTCATTAGCAGAAATCTTATATGGTATGCCACTCATCCTACTAGCTAATTTCTTCTTGCCGACAGAAATTCTGTCAGACAAAGAACTACCTACTTTTGTCTACAAAGTGAAACATTACATTGCTTGTCTCGGAATATCACTTCCACAGGGATAAGACTCATCTCAAATTTTCGTATGTCAAGTTAAAAAAGAATGTGTTTATGTCATGTTGTGGGATGATATGATGTACCCTACATTGCAGCCACCACATTCAGCCCCTACAGAATGATAAAACACATTTCTAAACCCTTTGACATTCTCCTCTACATAAAATTGACCACTGTTACAGTGAATCATCTTAAACAAATACAAATTCTGCAGGATACCAGCATTAAAACCAACAAAGCTAAAATATACAAAAATGGCAATTCTCACACACCTCAAGAACACACCTCAAGAACACACCAGACAATTCACTCACAATCATAAACTCCCCCAAAATATCAAAGCAGCCATGACCATGTTATGACTAACAGTTGAAGTTCTTACCAACAGAGATATTAAGAAGCAGCATCTTCTCCCATGAACACAATGGGAGGTTGTGTCAGCCACAAAAGTGAATCAGTTGTTTCATAATCTTGCCCACCACCTCACCCAATGCACTTCATTATAGACCAACAGACTATGATGAACACCACTATCTGCCTTCCGACTATATATAATACCATCTAAATTGAAGCAGATGGAAATAACAACAATCAACCACTTTCAGTGTCTCACCGACATACAGTAGAGCCACACCCTGCATCTGTAGCGATGCCGGCAATCTCCCCGCCCCCCCCCCCCCCCCCCCCCGGGCATGGTACTACTGGGGAGTGGGCTGGGAGGGAAGTGACCTTTGTGGTCACTAGCTGCCAGCAATAATTGTAACAAGGGAAAAGTAAAGGAAGGAAGATCAGGGTTTAACACCAGTTGACATTGTTGTTATTAGAGAGGAACACGTGCTCAAATAGTTTATATGAGCAATGCAGAAGGAAATTGGCCATGCTCTTTGAAAGGAACTGTCCTAGCATATGCATTGAATGATTTAGGGAAATCACAGGAAGGATGGCCAGAAGTGAATTTGAACTATCAACTTGCCTAATGTGAGTCCAGTGAGATACCACTGTATCACTTCACTTGGCAAAGAGGAAAAGTAGACTCTTTGGTCAGCAGGGAAAGTGTCTGCAATGAGTCTATCTATGGTTCACAATGAATAACAGCTGTACGTCCTTAGGCTTTTCTTTGTAGCATGGTGCCAAAAATAAAGTGCATATTGTTGTAACTTCACATAACATTTATTAACACAAAGTAACTCAACTGGCAATCTGAAACACACAGAATAGTAATATAAGTTCTTTGTAAAGTGTCCAGTGCAAGCGCATTAGACAGAATGTCTGCTGGCCGAACATGCTCTGGCCGTCTTCGTGCCTGGCCGCTCAGATGGTGCTGACGTAGTAGCCTGTCCATAACAATGCCTCCATTTCTAATGCTGGCCAGCTCGTCTGCTAATTTGAATATTGCACAGTGTACATACTACTTCTCCCCCTATTATTTTTGACACTCACTTTTATGGTGTCATGTACCGCACCTCTGTACATCTTGTCATCTGCATCCTTGGAGAAGTCGCTTGGCAGCACCTGAGCATAAGGACGAAAATGTCCTTTCTGATCTGGTGTGACCCGCAAGCCAATGATTGGACACATCATGACATTCATAGAGATGAAATAATTATGTCATCAGGAATAAACATTACTAAACAGTTTCCTAAATTTAAACCGAATGGGTATGTACCTCCCAATCATTTTTAAGGGCAAGCAAAAGAAGATAGACTTCACATTAGATTATTTACTAGAAACAGGAGACAGTTGGGGGAGGTGGGGGGGGGGGGAGGCAGCTGAAAGTATGTTTGCCAGGTAATAATAGTGGCAGCAGATCCTGTGTCCACTTGCATTTTAACATCCTTGCCAAAAATTTGAACAGTAAGGTACAACCTGTTAGAATTGCAAGTTGTAGAATTTACAAATAGCACTGAATCATCATCAAATTTGTCAGTATGTTCTGAACTTTTTGCGTTCTGCAAATGTAAGATATATGCCCCCCCCCCCCCACTTTTTTTCCATTTATGACAAATAGCCCAACGTTGGGGACAGTTGTTCTGTGAATGATGGGAGGGAAACATCGTGGGCACGAAAGCAAAAAAGAAGAACCTTGTTTGGTCTTTATGTTGTTCTGTTGCCTGTCTGTCTTGTGCTGTGTATGTGTGTCTACCACAGACACGTCCTAGTCCGTGCTGTTTACAGACACGTCAACGGGTACCCTAGCTGACTGTACTTCCCCAATGTTGCCCCAGGCGTCTAACTGTGTCCCTGCAGCACGAGTAATTTCAAAAGTTTGAGCAAAGAACAAAGCTACTTGTAATGTGGGGTTGTCAAGTTGAAGAGCCTGTTGACAAACCTCCCTGTCGGGAGTGGACAATAGATAACATCCCTAACCATGGAATTGGCATATGATTCTTTATGAATCTCAGTAATGGACTGACGCTTCCTACTAAGCCCTTGAAGTTCTGCCATCCAAGCTCTGAATGACTGGTGAGATTGCTTTCTACTTCGATAGAAAGCTACATGTGAAGCAACTAGATGAGACTGTTTCTTGTAGTAGACAGACAGAAGAGAACACATTTTGGCGAATGACAAGGATGCGGTTCTTTTAAAGGAGCCAACTGAGATAGAAGATGATATAACTTAGGAGAGATCCAAGAGAGAAAAAAATACTTACAGGTTTGTGGATATGCGACGCAGAAAGCCATGAAGTGTTGCCGTAGGCATTTTTCATAGTCAATCCAATGCTCTTCAGTTTCCTCATAAGGCAGGAAAGGAGGAATCATTAACACCGGTAGACGAATGCTCGTGAGTGCCTTGAGAAATTTCTGTAAGGCGTTGGTGATGACCCTCTGGTGTTCAGTGGTATCCTTCTGGTGTTCAATGATGGTGACTGCAAGCAGCTTTTGCTGTTTCACAAGGCTTAGCAGGATTTGTTTGAGTGTAGCTATTTCTTCTGATATAACTTGGAAGTGGTAGTGAGGAAAATCCCTGACTCGTCGGCACTTATGTGTTGTAACTTCACATTTATTAACACGACAATTTGTAACACACAGAACAGTAATTTAAGTTCTTTGTAAAGTGTGCAGCGCAAGAATATTAGACAGAATGCCCGCTGGCTGTGCGTACTCCGAGCTTCTCCGCAACTGGCTACTCAGATGGCGCAGATGTTGTAGCTTGTGCATAACAGTGCCTCAGTTTCTAGCACTGGCCAGCTCGGCGGCTAGTTCGAATATTGTGCAGCGTACAAGCACATATTATATATGATAGCTCCATTAGGTAACCTGCTACAAATATTCCTGCCTGAATCCATATCTGTGTGCTATCTGTAGCTGATTTTTAAATTTTACAAACAATACATTTTTTTCACTGCTTCAGCACTAAACTGTATTGTTATGAGGTTTTGATAACCTTACACTTATTTCTCAGAATAATTTATAAACAGCAAGGGTTTAATATGACAATTTCATATGAAAACAAAATTATAAACTGCGAGCTTCAACTTACTGTCATCATTTTCTCCTCTCATGATTTGCATGCAGCCATTCTGATAACAAATTGCCAAAACAGGGCAATCTTGATCGACATAGCCATAGCGGCCATCATACCAATCCATGCCCACAACCTGCAGAGGTCCTGGCATTGCTGGAAGGCAATGGATTGTTAGTTTCATCTGAAAAATTAAAACCAGAAAATGTTCACCGTCATGGCAACATCAGAAAAGAAGCTAAAGAAACTCATTAAAAAGAAGAAAATTAAAGAAATAGAATATACACCAGTCAGTCTGCAAGTTTATCAAACCAAGTGTTAAATTTTCTTTTGAATACATAAAGGCAAATGCTGTATGAAACCACATACTGCTGCCTCACGCTTGCACATCTTGGCACACTAATGCCATCAGTTGAAAAATCCACACTTGGCAGTTCAGTTAACAACACCTGTAGTACAGCTCCTACTGGAAGGGTCCACTGGGGAGAACTCCAAGCTTTCACAAATTAAAAAATGATCACAGATGCACAGAAATTCAAAATAATCTAATAACAGCTGTCCACTACAGTGGACACCATTGACTAACTCATACTAATAGTAATCATCACCTACTTTGACAAAAGCTATTACTGCTCCTCCTAATTAACATGTGATGAATAATTCACTTCAAAATTATTACACTTCACAAAATGAGGCTGCAACAATGCTATAGTATAACAGGATCTATTGTTGAAGGCAAAGCACTATTAATCTTATTTCAATTAATACGTGCATCCCAGTTTTTTCTTTCTCAAATTGGGAAAAAAAGGTGCCGATTATTCATTTACATATGCTATGTATATAAAGAGTCTCTATGGCCCTGAAGAGGTTTCTGTAAGTTAACAACTTCATGCCATATTCATAGAATAAATAATTGTCTTAAACATTAACTGCAATGAACCAAAAGATGATGCCATATGACAGAGCAGAGTGAAGCTGTGCTAGCAACCCTGTCTGCAGAGTCAATACAGTGAGAGGAATTTAAGAGTGAAAAGTAGAGAAACCTGGTTCATCAATATGCTTGTGTCATGTCAGTTTTATCATCCATCTCAATGGACAGGAAATCATGTATGCATCTATTTGGAACAGAAATACATGAACGAGATAATGTACTGCCACACAAGTATACATTATTTCAAATCAACTCTTACAATCACATTGATCACTTCCACAAAGTCATCATCTAAATATAAACAATTAGAAACACTTCTGTAAGTGACTAAGTATATTCTGTTATGGGTAAACAATATTTTATCTGTAAATATACTACAGTAGTTATTTACAAGATTCTATACCGTAAAGCTTCCTTGATTGTCATAAACATGTATCTCTCCATTTCTGAGACTAAATAGCAACATTTTTCCATCAGGAGACCACTCAACACCAGTGAGAGCAATCCCCTTCAGTTCTTTCCCCCAAATACGATTGCCATCAACAGATCCAACAATTACGGCACCTGCCATTTAGGAAAACAAGTCATCAGTCACAATGTTGGCCAAATAACTTAGAAGAAAATCAGATATGAATAATTAATCTGCTCACAATACATTGCATGCAGCTACTACTTTTTCCCTTTCAAAAGTGAAATATATAGAAAGTAAACAATGTAATAAGGAACATTTACAACACCCCAAGGACATGACGACGAAGTGCAAAAGGCACATTAAAAAAAAGAAAAAGAAAAAAAAGAAAACACACACACAACACTTAAAGCTATTGGTCATGGCCTTCTTTAGAAGATTGAAAATTCAAGCAATCACACAGTCACACAACAGTCACACAACTGTCATCACCAACTGCCACACTCCGAATCCTTATTATATTATATTGTTTAATTCCAACCTAGACTTTCCATTATTATATACAATATAGGACTTTTCATTATTAAATACAGTATATAGAAAGTACATTTACTTCTAAATCAATTAAAATATGAGAGGTGAAGTCTTCATGCAAACTCCCACGTTTTCCTAGCACTCATGCTGCAAAACCAAAACCAATTACTGAGCATTTAGTTACCTCTATAGCATATATATATTTTGGTGGTGTAGCCTCAGCTGCAACTTTAACATTTCCATTAATGCTCGGAATATTATTGATACGTAGTCACTGGGCCATCTAGATAAGTTACTGGCTAGACTGTTTGCAGGTCTTTTTTACTTTAAACTTTACTTGTTGGGTGCATATCTTCAGATATTGTTAGATAAAGAATCATAGCATTTATTAACAACCAACACACCTTTTGCGTTATATCAAAATCAGTGCCATTCATTTGGGGGTGCCAAATTTTCAATATTTCTTAGAACAACTAACAATACTTGTTCCATAATGCATCAATTACCTCATTGATATTGTCATAACTAGGGCATCAACATGAATCTGTGCAACATATGTACACTGTTTACCATATTACAGTCAGCTGGTTTAATACATAACTAACAAAGTGACATTTTATCCAAAAATCTATAATTATTTGAAATCTGAGGTTTTTCACACAATGGTGTCGAGGCATTAAGTGATCATGTTATCACAGCAAAAATTTAGAATTTAGATTTGGCCATTTGGCCACAGACACTTCCTAATATGGCCTCATAGCAGATTTGACGCATTTTTATGTAGATGATTTCAAACACATGGTTCTGAAACTTAGCATAAAAATTTACTACCAATGTTGCATCCTTCTACCTCACTGCCAGACAAATCTGCATATCGCCTGCAGTATTGTCTGTTATTTCACATTATGACTGTGAAATCAATTTTATGTTTACAGCAAAACATACAAATGCTGACATCTAGTCCTGATTACTGTTGGGATCAGACACCATATTTGATCAAGAATTGCTTTTCTGTTTCCATGTGGATATTGTGGTGCTGCAAACTGCAGAAGGTTTTTCGATAGCAGGGTCCCATATAGAAATGACAGTCACCATCAATCCAGTCTCACTTCTCGTTGTTTGCAATATTCAAGTGGGTTGGCCAGATAAACCTCTGGGTAGGATTTCTGATCCTCTGGATAACTATTTTGTTCTCTTTCACTGGCTTTCAGTTTTTGATGGTGTTGTACTCTTAGCAATGGATGGATTTTCACCCAAAGAAGGCATTCAGACAGTTTTACGAAAGGATATTCACCTACTGCACAAAGGTCAATCAAGAATATCACGGACAAAGTTATTGGCTTGTTGCCCTGGCACTGACAGTGATATTGTGCAACTGTTAGTGGCCAACCCAAAGTGTGATAGAAATAATTAGTGCTGTGCACAGCATTCTCTCCTTAGACTGCACCATAACAAAATGTGTGTGTGTGTCTACAATGAGTTCTGCATGACCCTTCCTAAAATATTATTGATTCAAAAGTGAACAAAATTTCAACCAACCAATTGCATAAAAATGGTTTATATATACAAACCTTGACGCAGGTTTTGACAAAAGTAATTTTGCCTTTTTCAGAAGAATTTTCTAACCAAATATAATAGGCCAATCATATGGATAATAGTAAAATACATGATAAATTTCTAAAATAATAAGAAATTAAAATTACAGCATTGGATGAGAATGTACTTGCATTTGGCTCACATTAAAATAGTTGTTGAATAAAATCAAGTGGCCAAATGTGGCTGATCCAAGTCGTGGAGTAAAAAGTAAAATTTAAAACTAATGTCTGCAACATAAAATTGTGGAGCACAGCCACATACAGGTCGAATGAGCATTGCGTACTGATAGAGGCGTAGGAACACTAGTGACGTGCATCCACAGGCGATAAGAGGGCTGATGAGAGTGCGCGCAGTCGCAGATGCGAAAGAATTTGGAGAGAAGGAAACTCAGTGAATGTAACACTGAAAACAGATGAGGTAAAAAACGATGGGAAATCAGATGAGACTTAACGTGCAGTGGAATGTGTAGCTGAGTGATGTGCATGGCACGATATATATGCGTGCATACACGAAAGAATTAAAGAAAGAAATGTTAGAATATATACAGCGAGCAGACATATGGTGCATAAAACACAAATGGAGAATAAATAACATGTAGCCTGTGGGAGGGAAAGGGCGATAAACATGATGCATCACGCATTAGAAAAATATAAACAAATGCACTAACAGAATTCTGAGGACAACACCATGCAGGAACAAGTATTGCATTAACATCCTACAAGCAATATTAGTTTGAAGCCTTCTAGGTATTGTCTACTTATAAGCTGCAGTTGATCATTAAGCATATTGCCATCATTGTTGATGAGGTATTTGAAAATTTGATCTTCTTCCCATAAATCTAGTTTCCTTCCCTTAGCCTCAGTATGCAAAATCACAATCTTGGAACATGATGAACTACGAGCAAATGCTCGGCAAAGGTCGAATTATGCAGATCGTGTCCTGTCTTCCCTAATAGATGTTCTTTATATCACACCTTGATCGCTCTTCCTGTGCGTCCTTTGTAATAACAAGGACAGTTGCTACATATTATTTTGTAAATACAAGAATTGTAAAAAGGGTCTACAGAGGTCTTCAGTGTATGGACAAGGTTTTTCTTTAAATTGTTGTTAGTAGAAAAAGTTACCTTGCAATCATACTTCTTCGTCAATAGGCATTGTAATCTGTATCATACGTTGCCTAAAATCAGAATAAAAATTAATCTCTCACTGTCAGTTTTATGATTACTAATGTTTGACACTTTTATTCCTACAGGATCTGTAGTTATTTGACATCTGCTATAGTAACAATTCAAGGCCTCTCTAATTTTTGTTTTCCACTGAAGGTTTACAATACATGCTTATGATTGGTAACTAACCAAAGTTTGTGCCTCAATGTGTGTGAATTTTATACTTGGAAAGGTTTCTACCACATGATGGCCTCAGCTTCTCACATCAATCCATATTTCGTTTATGTTCATGAAAGTGCAAATGAAGAAGTGTGTCACATATTCCTCAGTAGATGAATCTCTGATTTACTTCCTTAGTTCTTACATATTCACACTGGTAGGAGATTGCAGCCTGGCACAGCTGCTCCATGGCAGCAACTATGGACTCAAACCTGCTGAGGTTCACACTGACATCTGTCGGCACTCTCCCATCATGGCACACTCTGGCTCTGCAATCTAGAAGCGACCACCAAAATGGATACCAGCAACGGTTGACAGCTCTCATGGTTATTGCCTCTGTACTGTACGCACCAGGAAGGGGCCGGTGGTGCACCATCATAACCAACTGCATCCTTCCTCCACAAGGGAGAGGGAGAGGGAGGGGCAACAAGGCAGTTACCATTGCTACTGTGTCGCCACCACCCCTGCTGCCCCCTCCCCAGCCCCACCAACTCCTATCCTGGCACTGCATCCAGCTTTGTAAGGGCCATCTACTGCAGAAGTGGACCCAAAGTCCTAGTGGGCATAATGAGTTTGACAACCTAGCACAAGTAAGTGTGCCAATGCCAGTGTGGAGCAACAATTGTCCACACAGTCAGCGCAGCTTGAAGTGGACAAGCCTGAGATTGAAACTCATTCAACAACTGTCATCAGTCCTCTCATATGGTGCTCAGGGGAGGGAGACACAGCATAACGCATGTCCATGGCCACATCACTTTTGCCTGTAGACACTGATGCCAGCACTCTACTTCTGCTGCCTGAGGCACCTGCCACAGAAGCTGTGGATGTATCAACCATCATGTCAATGGTCACACTGGCAGTGCACATTGCCCCAAGAGGGGAGGGATGTTATAACCCTACATGGCGAGATAATTACAAGCCACAATGACAGGACACCATTGTGTCACATTTAAGTATGGTCCTGTTTGGAGATAGTATGCCATTGCCTTTTCCTGGCCTTCAAACTGACTTACCCAGCCACATATGGGCGTACCTACAGTTTAGCGAGGGTTCTGAACCGCGGTGCTACTCACCATTTGTCACTTCATCAACATTGTCAGAAGTGAAAGAAGAGAAAAGAGATAGATAAAATCCTAGATTTGGCAGGATCAAACCTGTGACCTTTAGATTCATAGTCTGGCACTCTACCACTGTGCAATCAAGCCACAATAAACTCATTCTCAGTGTTATCCTTCTTTTTTTTGGGAATCATAGATTCACCCAGCACAAAACACTAAGGATGGTAACTTGAAATTTGACAAGGTTGTTGATCTTTGAACGTTGGAACTGTTTAAGAATGCATTTTTCTAATTTCCACAGGGGATGAAACTCTATTTGCCAACATATTTCTATTAGCACATTTTTGAAGCTGCAACTATGAAAATTGGTATTTGATTTCTTGGTCATAAATAATAATAAAAAAAATAAAAATAGAAAGAAATGCAAAAAATAAAAATAAAAAGTGTCTTTAGGATTTTTCTTTTTTTTTAAGGCAGTGAGCAGAGGATGAAATTTTTTTATTCCTATTTCTTTTATTTTGTAATATTTAATTATGTAAGCATTTTGATGCCAAATAGATGAAAATTAGTCTATGTCTTCTTGAGGAATATCAATAATGGAGGATAAGTAACAACTCACCATCAAGAGGTTCGCTGAGCTGCTGACAGACAAGAAAACAGGTAATCACATTACACAGCTTAAATTTTCGGCCATGGCCTTCGTCAGAAAAAGAAACACGTACATTCACGCAATCACTCAGACAACTACACAAACACAAGTATCATGTTCAGCGACTCCAGCAACACAAGCTAGACTGTGAGTGAGGTGGGGAGTAGAGGGAGAAGGATGCTGGGAAAAGGTGGGAATGGAAAGTTCCACAATGCATGATGGAATTTAAAGGCTCTGATAGGTGGGAATTTGAATTGCAGCAATGAGTACAGTGAAGGGAAGGGGTGGGAAAGGATAAAAGTGAGGTGTAGAGGAAAGTGTGTGTGTGGGGGGGGGGGGGGGGGGGGGGGTTGAAATGATAAGAATAATAAGGAATAATAAAAATAGGAAAATAATAAATTTAGGAAAAAATAAGTTCGGAAAAAATAAAAAATAAGTAAAAATAAAAGTGATAAATTAGGGGATATTGTAAGTGGTGATACACAGTTGTAAGGAAGACATAGATACAGGATAATGGGTGGGAAAGGAAGAGTGGGGGGGGGGGGAGGGATATAAGGCATAGGGCACATGGATGGGAAGTTATCTTAGGTTGAGGCCAGGATGGTTGCAGGACCACATAATGTGTTGAAGGCACTAGCTTGTGTTGCTGGAGTGGCCGGACATGATAGTTGTGTGTGTGTATAGTTGTCTGAGTGATTGCGTGAATGTATCCGATTCTTTTACTTATGAAGACCATGGCCAAAAATTTAAGTTGTGTGAATGTGATTATCTATTTTTGTGTCTGACAGCAGCTCTTTACAGTGAGTTGTTACCTATACTCCATTATTGATATTCCTATTGGATTTTCCATTGTTAAAATCTTTGTCTTTTTGGGTAGAAATACATGTTTCAGAATTTTTTAATTTTTTTTTTTTTTTAAGAACTGCTAAGGCAATGTTAAAGATACATCTACGAAAACAGGTATTTTGATGTCTCCGTTAGAAACAAAATAAGTATTTGTTTTGGGAAATTCAACCAGTATGGGGGTAGCTTTATCATTATTCAGTCCAAATTGCTAAGCATAGAAACTAAACATTTGGAGTAGGTATTTGTTGATCTTTAACTACAGGCTCATTTAAGAAGAGATTTTTCATTTCTATCGTCTAAAAACAAAAAGGACACTGCCACATTTTTTTTCAAGATGTTACAAACACGGAGCCACCCTGAAACATGCATGAAACGTGTCATTCAGCTTCCTCGCAATTTGGTAGCTCTACAGCATCTAACCGTCAATGAATGACTTCAGCTAAATATTTTGAAGAAACTTACGAATTCTCTTCCTCATAATTAGGACATTATCAAGGCTATAGTTACTCTCAAGGTGTTCACTGGGGATGTAAGATTATTTGTCCAGTATCCTTAAAGTATACAATTCATAGACAAATATAACTACAACCACATATATCAAACATCTATGGAATACTGGCCTAAAAATCTTACCATCTTCATATACAATGCAGATCTTCTGGCCATCAGAATTCCAAGCCATTCCTTTAACAACTGACTTATTCCTGTTGTTTATCATTTCCTCATACCAAGCACCCTGGAAACAAAACAGTAAGTAAACCACTTAACACACAGATTAGTGTTAAGTATAAGGGTTTAATTTTTACATGCTAAGTTATTATTATTATGGAAAGCATAAACACAAGAACAAGTCTGACAAAAGAAAACCCTTTGCAAAAAGAAAAAAAAAGGGGGGGGGGGCATACCTCATAAATCTTTTAAAGAAGTACCGGTAACATAGACTTTCAGGTTGAAGAGCAAGGCTGAACGATATCAGTGAACAAAAAGAATGATAAAACACAGAAAAATGTCTCCATGAATAGTGAACTGAGAGAAAAAAATATGAATTTTTTCTTTCTATCTGAATTCTCATTCTGTTAACCAGATAGGGTAGATAATAAGGAGTTTTGCTTGATCAAATGGACTTCAGAGACTGCACTAACATCTCAAGACTTTAAAGGTAGTATTCTTGTCTTGCTCATCTTAGGATGTGATTCAGTAGCTTCAAAACAATGACTGTTACAGAATCTTGATGAATTACACTTTTATTGGCCAAACTAGCAAACCATTTGTGGTGTCGCACAAGTACAAAGTGCGCGCCACCTACTTTCGCCGCGCGCCGCCATGCACGCACGGCGCGGCGTTCTTACGACGTCAGCCACGAGCGCCCTCTGTTACAACTCCACTCGTGGCCACCACTGAACGACATCGTTCACTTGGGACTGAGATAGGCACCAGTTAACACTTCGGAATCAGATAGGGACCATTGAAGACTTGGCTATCGAATAGGCACTAGGCAGGCTCTCTAACTCAATTATGTATCAGCAGTCTGCAGTACTGAGCTATGTAAAAGTTAAGTATTGTATAAATTCTGTGCAATATATATCTCGTTCTAATTTACTCTAGTGTTTCTAGTTTCTGGCTGCTCCCCTCCGTACCTGCACCAGCGTGCTATCTTTATTCCTGTGTTGGTCTCATTCCACTCGGCCACCGACACCTACGACGGAAACGAGACACAAAACCATTCTCATAAGAAGTCCAATTCATTGCAACTGCAAAGAGTGATAGTTTTGTAAGATCTAAGTTGTGGTAGCAGATTTTGCCAACTTTCCTACAAACCAACCTACACCAACCCTATAATTAGACTAGCACCGGATAAAGAGGTGCAATCACAAACACTATGGCCAGAAGAGCCCTTTCTCAGCACCACTCTTATGAATAGCACATAGCTTTGTAGCCTCATAGGCTGCAGACAAGTTTTTTCCCCCAAGGAATACCAAGTTTTCACATTGAGTGGTGCATTTTACTGGGCACATCACCAGTCATCTCAACCAGACACAGTGAAAAATGAGCAGTTCTACAACAATGTGTTGAGTGAACAGATACATCAGCTGCATTCTTGTGTAATTTGGAAAAGTCTTCTGCACGAAGATTGCGAAACAATCTTAACAAGTTCATAGTGATTTAATTCTGTTCTTGAACAGTGTACTGTTTTGCAAATCTATTAGTTCTAGTTGCATTCATGAAGGAACAGTAGCTGAAAATGAATGTTACACAATGTGAGCTCAGTTTTTAGGCATCATATGTCCTGAAACCTTGCCTCCAAACTTTGACGAAGTTATGCGAGACTTTGCTGGTAATCAGAAAAACTCATGTCTTCAGACAACTGAAGAGATAAAAAGACACCCGCAGAAAGTTAATTTTCCACTACCAAATCGCCTTTGAAATAGATTAAGTTTGTCCAAGAGATCCTTTCATTGAAGTAATATATTTAAGCTGTTTAAATGTCCAATGCCCATTTCTCATCACTGAATGCTGGTTGGCTCTCTCATAGCCATAAACAATCCAATTTCTTCCACAATTGCAATAAATTGATAACTTTGTCACTGCTAAGCCACCGTACTGTGCAGTGATAAGGGATAGCACCATAGGCTGTTTCTAGGTCATGCAAAAAGCCTTTGAACTGGTGGGGGTAGACAAAGTCATACCTTGCAAAATTTACATATATCACCAAGACCTTCAAGACAAAAGCACATTTCAGCACAAAGAGATTCTTGGTGCACAAAACAGTGCACCATTGGTGAATTGGGCATCAAAATTACCCCATTTTAAGTCAAAGCCCATTCCCTGAACTACGTAGCTTATATTGTGTTGGATATGGAAACGTGTCTTTATCAGGTACCAACTCTAGAATTCCGTTACCTTTCAATTCCGATTCTATTAACAGAATCAAATACACAATCAAAGCTTTTATACTGCTTATAAAACCAACTCAATTTGTGATATGATTGTTTATCCATTCCACCTCTAATGACCACACTGTCGACAGGCCATAAAACACTAATCTTCCTTCCCTCTTGTTTATCTATTATAATTCATTTTTGCTTTGTTCTACTGCATATTACATTTCTGTAATGCTTACCTCACATTATACATAATTCATTCAAATCATTATTTCATTGCTGTATGGCATCTGCACAAGATAAAATGAATCATTCTCATCATTACTAACTCAGCACCACTATGATATATTCATGATTATAAAAAGGTAAAATGGGCAACTTCCATTAAGTAAAACAAAGATTAAAACTATTTATCACAAAGCAATATATTACAATGGCGCTAACTCAATGGCTTCTATTTGTAATGAAACTTACTAGCCAAATTATGTAAGGGATGTATTTTTAATGGCACACAAAACTTACTTTATATAAGGTCCATACAATGATGAGTCCATACTGATCACTGGTTGTTAGTTTTTGATGAATCTCATTCCATGTAATAACTTGTATTTGTCCGCTATGGCCTTCCAGAGTTTGATTCATAGATAAATTTGAAGGTGCTGCTAGTCCTTTCAGTTTTCCATCCTTCCCTAAAAACAATTATAAATTACTTTTTAAATATATTCCATCTTATAAGGCATCAAATGTAACAGAAAAAACCAATTGTTGTTTCTCAACAATTGCAATTTATCTGTGTCAAATAAACATTAAAAACATGTATCATAACTCACAGTAAGAAAAACGTACCGAGCCACACACTGCGTTTCTGTGAAGTTTGGAAAGTAGGAAGCCAGGTACTTGTGGAAATAAAGTTGTGAGGTCAAAGCATGAAGTGTGCCGAGATAACTCAGTTGGTAGAGTACTTGCCTGTGAAAGCCAAAGGTCCCAGGTTTGAATCCCGGTTCCAACACATAATTTTAATCCACCAGGAAGTTTCATGACTGTTACTGCCAGCTGCTGCAGCCCTAATGCCAGTGAGCTGCATCAAATGGCAAACTACCATTTGATACAGCAGAGTGCTACTGTTGCCTCAGGTGAATCATGGAGAGGTTTACTTTCAAAATTCTGAGTGTACTAATACAGTGGACTGATTCCTATGGAATTAGGCCCAAAAGAACTGATAAAGTGCGGGATTGTAAATTAGTAATAGGCCTAAAGACTCTCATAGGTGTAAACTTTGCAGACAGTTTAATAAAAAATGTAAATGCTGTAGTGGGTAAAAATAGCTTCATAATGCACATAAATATAGGCGGTGTGTCAGGAGGAATGATACAAAAGCTATATGACTTAGAAATATTCTTAGAGAAGATAAAATCTGTAAAAGTCATATGTTTGAATGAACATTGGCTTAAAGGGAACAATACACTGCAAAATTCACTTTCAGGATACAAGTTAGCAGCGAGTTTTTGCAGAAAAAATGGGTATGGGGGATCATGTATATTAGTTGGACAGATACAAAACTTCAAAGTCAGAATGACTTTCGATTGTTTGAATGAGGAACAGGTATACGAAAGCTGTTGCATGGTCTGTTGGATTACGGCTTACTAATCATAAGCATTTTTCATGTCCCGGAATATTGGGCTACCAGCGCATTTCTAGAGAAATTTGAAACTTTGCTATGTAGGTTACAGGTAAAGAAACCATATAAAAAGATTGCAATTTGCTCTGATTTTAATATAGATAAAAGAGATGAAAACAAATTTGTCACTTCCCTGAAGGATTTGTTGGCTGCAAATGGCTTAATACTAAATTTTAGCGAGTACACTAGGGTAACGGCTATTTCTGCAACAAGCATTGATAATATAGTGAGCAGCAAAAATTATGGTGACACAGAAAAACTTGTGTTACAATTAGGAATATCTGATCATTCAGCATTGTTTATCTCATTGCCATACATAGACAAACTATATAGGTCTACAGTAAAATCCAGCCAAATGTAAACACTTCTGTCTCGAAATTAAATGAAACTCACTGGACATTCATCAACCAGAGTTCGGTAAACAGTAACTGCAATACATTCATATCTAACAGCAAGAACATTTTCAATGAATGCTTTCCCCTAGTAACAACACATGCCAAATACAATAAAATATAATAATGGAAAGTCCAGGTTGGAATTAATAATATAGTAATAAGGACAGTTTACAACTCACCGCAAATACATGGCGATGAGCTGCAACAGGCACATACAAAAGACACACACATACAACACTTTCAGCTATTGGCCATGGCCTTCTTCAGAAAATAGAACACTCACGCAATCACACAGGCACACAATACATACAACCATCACCTCCGGAGCCGGTTGTAGACTGTGTTGTGTGCCTGTGTGATTGCGTGAGTGGTTTATTTTCTGAAGAAGGCCATGGCTGATAGCTGAAAGAGTTGTATGTGTGTGTCTTTTGTATGTGCCTTTCACAGCTCATCGCCACGTCTTTGCGGTGAGTTATAAACTGTACTTATTACTATATTATCAAATACAATAAAAGAAACACATGGATCATAGAACGTATCCAGACCTCTAGTATTAGAAAGAGGGAAGCTAAAACCAATCGTGATGCAGAATTTGCTTTCTACAGTATGTCTGCCTAAGTGTACTTGCATCTGTGTAAATGTGTGTGTGTGTGTGTGTGTGTGTGTGTGTGTGTGTGTGTGTGTATTTGTTTACCCTCCCTTTTTCACCCCAAGGTAAGTCTTTCCTGTCCCGGGATTGGAATGACTCCTTACCCATTCCCTTAAAACCCTCATCATTTCCTTTTCCCTCTCCTTCCCTTCTGCCTGTGTGTTTATTTGTTGCTATCACTGCCTGTGCTCCTTCACCTGGTAAGTGGACTTCATCTATTTTTACGTATATTTTTCCTGTTATGAATTTTTCCTTTCTCTCTCTCTCTCTCTCTCTCTCTCTCTATATATATATATATATATGACTTACCAAAAGGACCGGCTCATCGATAGATACAAATAAAATCACACACAAACACACATACAAGCTTTCGCCACCACTGGCAGCTTCTTCAGGAAAAAGAGGAAAAAAGGGGAGGAGAAAGGGAAGGATATGGGTTTTAAGGAAGTGGAAAAGGAGTCATTCCAATCCCAGGAGTGGAAGGACTTACCTTAGGGGACAAAAAGGAAGGTAAACAAATACACACACACTCACACATATCCAAACGCAAACACACCTAGACGGACATTTGTAAAAGGCAAAGAAGTTGGACAGAGATACCACTTGGGGCAGAGGTTCTGTCCGCAGAACCGAGGCAAAGATGATAAAGATGGTGGGCGGAAATTTGAATTTAGCAGAGGTTAGGACCAGGTGGGCAACGGGAGGAGAGAATAAGCTGAAGGGCAAGTTCCCATCTCCGGAGTTCTGAAAGGTTGGTGTCAGTGGGAAGTATCCAGATAACCTGGACGGTGTAACACTGCGCCAAGATGTGCTGGCCGTGCACCAAGGCATGTTTAGCCACAGGGTGATCTTCATTACCAACAAACACTGTCTGCCTGTGACCGTTCATGCGAATGGACAGCTTGTTGCTGGTCATTCCCACATAGAACGCTTCACAGTGCAGGCATGTGAGTTGGTAAATCACGTGGGTGCTATCGCAAGTGGGTCTGCCCTTGATCGTGTACACCTTCCGGGTTACTGGACTGGAGTAAGTGGTGGTGGAAGGGTGCATAGGGCATGTTTTACAACGGGGGTGGTTGCATGGGTAGGAGCCAGAGGGTAGGGAAGGTGGTTTGGGGATTTGATAGGGATGGACTAGGAGGTTACGAAGGTTAGGTGGGCGGCGGAAAGACATTCTTGGTGGAGTGGTAAGGATGTCATTAAGGATGGATCTCATTTCAGGGCAGGATTTAAGGAAGTCGTATCCCTGCTGGAGAGCCACATTCAGAGTCCGCTCCAGTCCCGGAAAGTATCCAGTGACAAAAGGGGCACTTCTGGGATTCTTCGGTGGAAGGTTCTGGATTTGGGGGATGAGGAGGTGGCTCTGGTAATTTGCTTCTGAACCAGATCAGGAGGATAGCTGTGGGATGTGAAAGCTGTTATTAGGTTATTGGTGTACTGGTTCAGGGATTCAGGACTGGAGCAGACTCTTCTGCCACAAAGACCTAAGCTGTAGGGAAGGGAACGTTTGATGTGGAATGGATGGCAGCTGTCATAATGGAGGTATTGTTATTTGCTGGTTGGTTTGATGTGGACGGATGTGTGAAGTTGGCCGTTGGACAGATGGAGGTCGACATCAAGGAAAGTGGCATGGGATTTGGAATAGGACCAGGTGAATTTGATGGGACCAAAGGAGTTGAGGTTGGAGAGGAAATTCTGGAGTTCTTCTTCACTGTTGGTCCAGATCATGAAGATGTCATCAATGAATCTGTACCAAACTTTGGGTTGACAGGCTTGGGTATCCAGGAAGCTTCCTCTAAGCGTCCCATAAATAAGTTTGCGTACGAGGGGGCCATCCTAGTTCCTATGGCTGTTCCCTTGAGTTGTTGGTATGTCTGGCCCTCAAAGGTGAAGAAGTTGTGATTGGACAAATGTCTGTCTAGGTGTGTTTGCATTTGGATATGTGTGAGTGAGAGTGTATTTGTTTACCTTCTTTTTTGTCCCCTAAGGTAAGTCCTTCCACTCCTAGGATTGGAATGACTCCTTTTCCACTTCCTTAAAACCCACATCCTTGCCTTTCTCCTCCCCTTTTTTTCCTCTTTTTCTTGAAGAAGCTGCCAGTGGTGGCAAAAGCTTGTGTGTTATTTTATTCGTATCTATCGACAAGCCGGTCCTTTTGGTATGTCGTCTCTTTTATATTTTTATTTTTGTTTATCCCACCAGGAAAGTTTCCCTCTATAATTCAAACAGTAAATACATCACTAATGCCTCAAATAAATCAAAAGCAGTATGGCGGGGTGTAAAGAAGGAAACTGGCACTGAAGAAACAAAAAATTTAAATACAACTACAAATCAATGGGGAAGTTGTTACTAGTACTACACACATCTGTGAAGAATGTAATAAGTACTTCATCAATTGCAAACAAAATTAATAACATATCCCCACCACAAACAAGACCTAATGCAGTATCGCAGAAATCAATAGGGTTTAAATTTACTCAAGTATCATGGCAGGAAGTAGCCAATACCATAAAATCCCTAAAAAAAAATCTTAATTCTGGGGGCTAAGATGAAATTCCAACAAGAATCATAAAGGCAGGATGTGACAGCATTGCACCTCAATCCTGTAGAATAATAAACCAATCATTTGATGAGGGCTGCTTTCCAGGCCGATTGAAATATGCAGAAGTTCGTCCATTCTACAAAAATGAAAAACAAGATGAATTAGGTATCTTCCGTCCAGCGTCTATACTACCAGTTTTCTCCAAAATACCGTAGTTGAACAAATAGTATGTAATCAATTAAAAAAGTACAAAATTATTGTTAATAACCAATATGGGTTTAGGAAGGGACGAAACACTTTGCAAGCATGAACTAATTTCTAAAATAAGTAAATGTCTTGACACCAAACAATGTGTATCTGGTATTTTTTGTGACCTCACAAAGGCATTTGATACAGTAGACCATAAGCTACTGCTCCAAAAATGGGTACATATGGCTTCCATGAAAAATCTATAAGATGATTTTCTTCTTACCTCAAAAACAGATACCAGAGGGTGGTGGAGCATCAAATGGGTGAAAAAACTTGCTCTATCTGGAAAGAAATACAAGCAGGCGTACCCCAGGGCTTGATAATAGAACAACTCCTGTTCTTATACTACATAATTGACATGCCTTGCAAAGTAAATACAGACACAATACTTTATGCAGATGACTCAACAGCAGTGGTCTGCTGCAAAAGTATTGAAGAATTAGCATGGAGCAGGAAACAAACTCTACAAGAACTTGAAGGATGGATAAAAAATAATGCCATGAAATTAATCTGGGGGGGGGGGGGGGGAAGAACAAATCATAAACTTCAGAACCAAACTACTGAATGTATGTCACAAATAGAGTATTCAGGTAAAGAACTGACCACAGTCGAGACAGTAAAATTTCTTGGAATAATTTCAAATGAAAACTTATCATGGACTGACCATGTGGACAGTTTACTGAAGAGATTAAACAGCTTAGTTTTTACAAAGAGGGTACAACAAAAAATTACAGACTTAAAGGTGAAGGAAGTTGTATACCATGCTTATTTCATAACTGTTATAAAATATGGAATAGTTTTTTGGGGTGTTGAAAAGACAAACATCCTTAGAATTTCCAAACTACGTAAGAAAATAATTAGAGCAATGACAGGAACAAATAGTAGGCAATTATGCAAACCATTATTTAAAAGTCTGGACTTAATGACAATCCCTTCAATCTTCATATATGAAATACTCCTCTTTAACAGAGAAACTCACATCTGTTTGAAGGAAATGCATTCACACATGACTATGAAATAAGACAGAAATCACAATACATGCTACCTTACCACAGACTCGAATTATACAAAAATATTCCATATTACATGGCTCTGAAGATTAGAAATAAAATGAGGTCAAAATTGGTGGAATCCATACTGGAAACCATTGGTACATACCTTAAAAGCAAATGTCATTACAGTCTAGAAGAAGTTTTAAATGATTAAAATCAAGTGATATTATAGTCTAGAAGAATTTATAAATGGGAATACTAATGATAGAAGTATAAAAGGTATACTTTCTATGTCATATAAATACATAATAGTTAGTCTTTTGCTGTATATTCATGTTTATATACAGCCCTAAACTTCTGTTCGAATGGCGGTATGCATACCATTCTGTATATCTGTACTTCATATAGGTGTGTGAAGTTTTATTGTTAAATGATTGATGAGAAGTGAAAAATTAATAATAAAATTTGGTATGTTCCTTATAATTCATAATGTATACATTACATATTTGTAAATCAATATGTGGAGAGTGCCACCACAAGCCGCGTCCTGTCCGTCCACGACATATGAAAGACACGCCACAGCCGAGTCTGCCACACGATGGCGTCGCCTCTGAGAGCTTGCAGCGCCATCATGACCGGGCGAGCACACAGTGTGCAAGGCCTCGCCCTTAGTTACGATGTAACTCTCGCCTGAGCCTCTTGTGTATACATAGCAGTGTTCTGTACCTGCAATTGTATTACACTGCTCACTTGATCTATGCTGTAGTGACGTCCCCTTGAAGGAAATAAATTATACTCTTACAACAGTATAATTGGCAATGAGTTTCATGCTTATGTGTGTTCTATTTTCCATTGTTATGGATCCAGTGTTGCTTCAGTTACTGCAAAAGCAGCAGCAACAGCTAGATTTGCTGATGGAGTTGATTACGTCTTCTCATCACCACTGCCACAGGCCTACCCCCCCCCCTCCAGTTTTTCTGGCTTTCCAAGAGTCTAAGGAAGACTGGGACTCCTAAGTGTCTACAGCAGCATTTTGTGGTTTTTAAGGTAGCAGAACCTGACTTACAAAAGTCTTTCTTCTTGTCATGGATAGAGCCCAATACTTTTCGTTTACTGCAAAAACTACCTCCACTGTTGGAGCCCGCTAAGTTGTCTTTTTTCCGTATGTTAGAGTTGCTTAGTTCTTATTATCGGCAACAAATTCATGTGGTGCTTTCCCGACTGGATTTTCATCAGAGAAAAAAGGAAACCTGGTCAGTCGTATCAATCATGGGTGGCAGACCTCCACGATTTGAGTTGTGAGTGTGGTTTTGTGGGGGAAAATTGTCAGCATTCGTATGCAGATTCCTTACTTCGCGATGTTGTTGTCCGTTCGGCTACTGATAGGGCTGTGCGTCGCGAGGCTTTGCGGTTACAGGATTCCACCCTTGACAAGTTTCTGTCCATTGCACAGGCTTTTGAGGTGTCAAAGGCAGCAGCGGTTCAGTTTGAGGAAATGGTAGAGGTGGTGGTGGTACAGTCCTGGCGCCCCCACAGGTTTAGTTCTTCGCCCTCCTTTTCGTCGTCTTCTTGTTCTTCACGATTACCTTCAGCCATTCCAGTCAGACTGGATTGTTTTTGTGCACATGATCGCCCGCCCTGCCCCTTCTGCCGCACGCAGTGCGCATCCTGTTGTAAACAAGGCCACGTGGCGGCTGTTTGTCGGACTTCTGCCCGCAGTCAACCGCCATATTCTGACCAGTTCCATATGGAAGTAAACTGTCTTTCTACTGCACCTGGACAGAAGCAGACCACTTCTTCAAAGATTTATGTCACACTTCTTATTCAAAATTGGCCATTAAATTTTCAAGTCGACACCGTTACCTCTGTCTCTCTTGTAAATTTGGATACTTATATGGCACTTGGGAAGCCGCATCTTGTTAAAACTTCTCATCCTTTGGTCAGCTATTGTGAACAGCCAATTCCAGTGGTCAGTCTGTTTACGATTAAGGTAGAGTACCAGCATGTAGTGTGCACCGTCACGTTTTTGGCCATCACAAGCTCGGTTTCAGAGAATACTTTTGGTTTGAATGCGTTCACGGTGTTTGGTTTCATCATTTACAACGCTGTTTATCTTGTGTCTGACTCTATCCCATTTAATGAATTGGATTTGCTTTGCCACGAGTTTGGAGCACTTTCCTTGGCGGGTTTAGGAACGGCCATTGGTTGAGAGGTGCACATCTCTCTCAAACCCACAGCGGTTCCAAAAGTTTGTCGTGCCTGGCCTATTCCTTTTGCTTTGCACCCTGTGGTTAAGGATGATTTGGATTGGTTGCACAGCTTGGGTATCATCGAACCAGTTTCCTCTAGCCTATGGGCAATGCCTCTTGGGATAATAAAGAAACCCATGGGAGCACTTCAGTTGTGTAGTGGTTTCAAGTCCACAATTTACTCGCAGTCAGTGATAGATTGTTATCCCATTCCCCGGCCAGACGAGATTTATGGAAAATTGGTGGGTGGTGAGTGTTTTTCTAAGATTGATTTGGCGGAAGCATATCTCCAGCTTCCCTTACATTCCGATTCCCAACAATTCATGGTTCTCAACACCCCTTTCAGGCTGTACCACTACAAACATCTGCCTTTTGGTGTCGCGAGTGCACCCACAATATTTCAGCATTTCTTGCAACAGTTGTTGGACGACATTCCGTGCTGTGCAAACTATCTGTGTGATATCATCGGCACTGGTTCCTCCCGCACAGATCACTTACACAACCTGTGACTCTTGTTCAGGAAATTGCATGTGACAGGCCTCAAGTGCAATCTTCAAAAATCACAGTTCTTTCAACCTGAAATTGAGTATTTGGAACATCTGATGTCACAAGATGGCGTCCGCCCTGGGTCGGAATTTGTTACAGGGATTGATCATCTTCCTCGCTCTACCAATTTGCAGAAATTCCAGTCTTTTTGGGCAAGGTCAGCCACCATTCCAAATTTCTTCCTAATGTGGCAGAGGTCACTCATCCATTGAACGCACTGCGAAAGAATGGTGTTCCGTATGTGTGTTCTGCTGCATGTGAGGCAGCATTCACCCGCATCAAATCGATGTTAAAGTCTTCACCTTGCCTCGGCACATTTACACCAGGCTGACAGCTAGTCCTAGTTACGGGTGATTCTCAGCATGGAATTGGAGCAGTGTTGGCCCACAGACTAGATGATGGAACCGAGCAGCCCATTGCCTATGCGTCTAAGACGTTGTCAGAGGCCCAACATAATTATTCTTGAATTAAGAAAGAGGCTGTTCGGAAGTTTCTTGTGTCCCTCTACGGCATTAAATTCCACCTTATTTTGAATCACAAACCCTTGGTGGCTCTGTTTAGTCTGCGTTCTCATCTTCCAGACTGAACTTCGCAATGCCTCCAGTATTGGGCTCTGTTTTTGAGTGTCAATCACTACAAAATTCATTATCAGCCCTTAACACACCATGCCAATGCCGACACCTTGTCCCGTTTGCCCATGGGCCCCCAACTCTTCCTTTGATAAAGATGAAGTGATGTTTTTCACATTGACGATTGTTTGTGCGACACTGTTAACAGTCTTCCGATTACGGGCAATCGCGTTGCGCAAGCCACCTGTTGGGACCCTGTGCTCCATGAGGTGCTCGAGCATGTCACCGCTGGGTGGCCTGAGTGATTGTCCGCCAAAGAGGCTGGCCCTCTGCGTACATATTTTCAGATTCGACACCAGCTGTCAGTTATTGACGGTGTCCTCCTCCTCAGTACCGATTCCGATGAGCCTTTTGTCGTAGTTCGGTCCGACTTATGGGCTAGTATCTTAGCTTTGTTACATCGGGGTTACTGGGATGACGCGATGGAGGTGCTCGTACACCGTTTTGTCTATTGGCCAGGGATTGATGCCGCCATTGAGCAGTTGGTTCGTACGTGCATTCAGTGTGCTAACAAGCAAGCTGCTTCCCGGCGCACTTTTTCCCCATGGCCTACTCTGGGACTCCCCTGGGACCTCCTGGCACTGTCAGTCAATGTGGTTCGTGGCGGTAGCTGCGCTGTCCAATTATCCATATGCCGTGCGTATGCATTCCACTATGGCGGAAGATGTTGCCAGAGCCCTGGTACAGATCTTTGCTATTGAAGACCTTCCCCGGACACTCATCTCTGATAATAGCCCTCAATTCATGTCGTCTTATTTTCAACACTTCTGTACTACCAATGGTATTTTCACCTCACCTCTGGTCCTTTCCACCCCCAATAAAATGGGGAGGTAGAACGTATGTGTGTACATTTAAATCACAAATAGGTAAGTGCCTCGAAAAGTCATCCGCTGGGACGGTGCTCCCTTATTTCTTAGTACCCATCGGACCACACCAATTAATGGTCGGAGCCTGGCAGAGGTCCTCCACAGACACCAGCCCCGGACGCTGTTGCATCTGCTGTGCCTGGAGCCCCGACCTGAGGTGTTCGCATACCCTCGCCATTACGCACCGGGCACCCCTGTCTAGGCACGCACTTTGGCTGCAGCCCAGGGTGGACGCCACAGCGTTTGCGTGGTTGACAGATGTGTATGGTAGACGCATACGGGGTGACGATCTCCTGCCATCTTCTTGGATAGCCCTCCGTAGCTTCGGAGGTCGAGAGAGGCATCCATCCAACATCACGGTGGCCTCTGCTGCATAATCGTCCTCCCTCCCACCACCCCGACGACACCTTAGCAACAGAACCAACGCTCGATGAGACTCAGTGACAGCGTGCTGTGGATGGGTGTCCACAACACCAACAGTCAGCCGCCGATGACAACGTCAAGATGCGGCCTCTCCCCGCGGGTCAATGCAATTGCCGGTTCCCCTCCGTCGCCCCCCCCCTCCTGACTGCTCAGGTCCTGCTACGGACGCAACTGTTTTGTCTCCCACACCAGTGTTGGTGGGAGCCCCTGGCAGGGGAAGTGTCTTCCTCCAGTGGCAACGTCAAGATGTGACCGGCCTCTTCATCACTGTCACCTGTGCTAGCAGGGACCCTGCTTTGACCTGGTCACTGCCGGTCTGGGCACTTCCATCACTATGTGCCCCCAGACTGGTTGGCCGCACAGTGACATGCTGACGTCTTCCCCTCAGATGCAGATGAGGTGATAGAGATGCTCGCCATCTCTGCCCATCTCCTCCCCCACCACAAAGTCACATGAGCGACTCCAGTGGCCATGATCCAGCATCACTTACGTCAACACTAGTGTAGCAGCCAGATACTTGTCCCTCGTGTGATGCCCTCTAGTGGGACTCACAGATGCACATTCCATACTATGTAATCTTGGCCAAATTTGATGTTTAGCCTTATATGGCATTACATGACTTGTACACTAACATCTGCATCATTAAATGACAAATTGAAGTGCCCTATTGATCTGTATACTTCATATTGGTATGGATTTCAATTTATGTACAAATAATTAGGTACTTTTATTGTAAATTTCAAATAATTTTGTAAATACTTACTGATATTACATTTTAACTTACAGGTCACCAGATGATGGGCTATCTTCAAAAATAAATAATCTGATTCCAACAACTATGAGATTATTGCAGCAACCTAACAGCATTTTTAGAAACATTTGAATTTTTTAATGTAGTTAAGAAGGCAAAGAAGCATGTTGTATGCAGAAAACAATGCCACTTCTCAGGATAAAATAGAAATTACATGGTCAGTCGTGAAGGAGGAATCTGGTCAGCAGCACAGAGTTGAGAATATATAGTCAGTGCATAATGGAAATTTATCTGTTACTGATACTGAAGGAGGAATCTGGTCAGCAGCACAGAGTTGAGAATATATAGTCAGTGCATAATGGAGATGTATCTGTTACTGATACATCTGATATATATACAGTATTTAATAATCACTTTTTGAATGTAGCAGGTGAACTTAACAAAACATTCGCTTCTACAGGTAATGATGAACTTCTCTTAGAAAACAGCATTCCACGACTGTTGCTTGAGGTTGTCCTCCATGATACTGACAAGGGTGAGATAGAATCAATAATTATATCACTAAAGAATAAGGAAGTTAACTACGGTGTCATCAGTCCCTAAACTTACAAACTACTTACGATCTAGCTAATACTAAGGGCGGCACAAATATCCATGCCCGAGGAGAAATTCGAACCCCCGACCGTAGTGGCCTTGCAAACCGTGACTGCAGCGCCTCAGTCACCTCGGCCACCGTGGCCGGCAAGGAAGTGGGACGGGAACACTACTTTAGGAAGGGTGCAGAAGGACCTTGGGTAGGATGTCTCTCATTTCAGTGCATGATGAAAGAAAAGTAAAGCTTGATGAAGGGTGTGGTTTAGCTATTTTTCCACAGTGGTAATACGTTAAGGGGTCAGGGCTCTTTTGTGAATGGTTATTGGGAGTGGAGGGACGATTGTGGGAATGTAGCATGTTTCTAACCATGTTTGGGGAATAGCAACAGTTTTTGAAAGCCTTTGAGCATATTGAGCAAGAGAGTTCTCATCACTGCAAATATGCCATCCATGGGTGGCTAGACTGCATGGGAGGGGGGGGGGGGCGATTTTTTTAATGTAGAAAGAGTAGGTACCAATGGTGGTTGGTGGATTTTTTTTTTTTCGTGTTTTCTAAAATGTTACATGACTTCCATATTCACATAATAATTTCTGTTATGGTCAATTCTATGTAAATAATAATTGTACTGTCTCTCAGGAGTAAGTTTTTTTAAAACTGTGAGGTTTTATAAGCTCACACCCTTACTGGCTGTCCATGAAGCTTTTCTTTTCTTGTCTTATAACATATCTATGGTTATTGAAGGATTTATTTGTGTGTATTACAGACACAACAATAAAATCAGAATAAGACATGCATTTTAACTGAACCAATGTGGAAGTTTTATGCCTGTAAATTTTTGTAAATAAACTGTGTAGTATGCGAGCCAAATAAAGTAGACAACTGCACTTGGAGAGGGCTGAGAGCATAGATCCCATTAACCAACTTGCTCCATTTACTGAAGGTACTGTCTCTAAAGAGATCAGATATCTTGCCTGTGCCCACAAAAAAGTTATCTGCCTCATCTTGTGTGAGGACTTCTGAACTGTTCCTTCTTCTCCTTCCCCTTGCATCATATTCCAATCCCCTCATGATTATTAGATTATCATCTCCTATTACATACTGAATTATCAATTAAATGTATTGGTACACTATGTCTGGGCAAATATGTTTAGACCAATGAGTTCAATACTAAAGTGGAGAAACTACACCATGAAGTCAAGGCATGAAACTATATGTCACTGCCATGTTAGGTTGGGGCAAGCTTTTAAATCACTATACTGAACAGGAAAAATGATATCATTGTTTAGGGATGCTATTTTGCATCATTCAGGTTTAGTTTGTGGTGCAATGAAATCATCATTCAAAAGTCATGAACACTAATAGTACTAAGAAATCCTAAATGCACCTCACCAATATAGTAGACACAACGAACATCGTCACATATTTCTATGCAAAGATGCCTTTGAGCAATCACTCCAATTTAGTATTTAGCTCAATGGTGTAAACTATTGTTATTGGTGATACTTTGCAGTGAATTTTGATGGGAAAGCCCTATCACTTAACTGTTCACAGACCTTTGCCCTACCCTCTTATTCATAACCAATTCTACTTCCATTACAACATTTTCTACTGCCATTAGAATTACACAATATTTGTCAGGCCATACATCCTTATCTCCTTTATATTTGACTTCACTGGTTCCCACAATATTTATTTTGAGCTTACACATTTCTCATTAATGCCATTAAAAGTAATTTGTCAGGACGTACTTATTTCCTTTATGTTTGACTTTGCTGGTTCCCACTATATTCCTTTAGAGCACATATATTTCCCTTTTGAAATTTTCTAGCATAGCTTTCATGTTTTAGCTTCTGAAATTCCACACATACTCTCACAGGATCTCATCCAATTGTTTGTGATTCAATGTTACCTCCTGGTAACCTCCCCTTCGCAGTCCCCTAGGTGCGAATGGGAAACTAATCTGGAATATTTTGGCAATGAAAAGATCATCACTATAATTTTCCAATTAAAGGTCCATATCCTGTGGATACATATTGTCACAAATGAAGTGCTGGAAGACAATAAACTTGTGGCTTAGTGGCTAAAGTGTTGGACTAAGCAAAGGGTCCTCGGTTCAAGACTCACCACGGTTGTACATTTTAATTTGAACGAGATGAAAACCCAACACTTCCCGGGTATTTATTTGTTCCACACTTTTCTATACGCTCTCCCGTCCTCCATTTTCATCTATTTCTTCCTCTCCCCTCACTCTGTTTATCTGATCCGCCTCCTCTTTCAGCACATCTCTTCAACCCACATCTTTCCATCTCCTCATCCTGTCTCTGTTAAGCTCCGCCTCCCCCCTTCTTTTCTTCTTATTGTTGCGCAGCTTCGGTGTGGTTGACTATGGAATTCTGTTCACCTTTTCCTCTGTCGCGCAATGGAAAATCCCATGCATCTCTCATCTTTCATGGTGAAGAGTGTAAAACATATTGCAGTTTAACCTCCACCATATACCATATTGCCACGAGTCTACCAACAGAACACATGGTGCAGTGGTTAGCATCGCAGATCCCTGTGCTTGTGGTCCCCAGTTCAAATCCTGCCACAGGTAGAAAAAATTATTTCTTTGTATTCACTCTTTCTAGAATGTTCTACATGTTTCTTACGTTTGAGGTAATTGTAAGTACCAGAAAATTCTTTCTATGTATAAATAGTGCAATACTCCAAACAGAAGGCAGTCTGTACTGAGTGTATGCATGTGTTAGCAATAAACATGTTGCAAGTGTAAAGTATTGTGCTCTATCAACGACCAGCCTTCAAATTCCAGACCACCTGCAGTTTTCAATGTGACACTTTCTGGTGGGGGTGCTGGGTATCCTGCAATACATCTGCATCACCATGGCTCCAATTAGGCAACGTAAGAGCCGTCGCTTACACGGACAAGAACCGGGTATACTGACTACCTCCGTCTGAAGGTCCGTGTCATCAAAAGACCCATGGATGTTAAAACAGTGGTAAGCCAGCTGCACATCAGACACCCATAGGTGTTCTCGGGAGACACTGGACAGGACCCAAATAAATAGCTGAAAGGATTCAACTGAGTTGCCAAGTATAACAGGTGGGATCACATTATGTGCTTGGCAAACATATATTATTACCTGGACGGGACGGCCCAACACTGGTTTGAAAATAACAAGGACAAATTCCATAGCTGGGAAAAAATTGCAAACAGAAGTTAAGAAGACATTTGGAGAGCACCAATGACAAGCCTGTTTATCAGAAGACCAATTAAAGAACAGGACCAATGACATGGTGAGTCAACAGAGTGTTTTGGCCCTATGTCACTTAGTTAACCTGGATATGATGGAGGCTGATAAAGTTTCACACCTGATGAAAGGCATTGCAGAAGACATATTCAAATGTTTGTATTGTAAAGCTTATGGGACTTAACTGCGGGGTCATCAGACCCTAAATTTACAAACTACTTATGAACTAGTCTTATACCTAAAAGATGGCACAACATCCATGCCAGAGGGAGTATTTGAAGCCCCGAGGCGAGGGAACAGCCTCGCGCCTCATAGCATAGCTGCTAAATGCGTTCGGCCGCTCCACTGCGGCGCAGAAGACATGTATCAAGCACTTCTCTTAACAGACATTTCGACAACACAAGAGTTTATCCAATAGTGCCAGAAAATTGAAGAGATGCAACAGAGGAGGGTTGGACGAAAGAAGTACGACAGACTCCCGAATGTAGTTCCTATGGCTTTGCTTCTCTCAAATTATAAGAGAGGAATTACAACAGTTTATGGCAGCCGGGTCTGTTGGACCAAGTGAGCACCAGATTATGGCCATGGCTATCAGTCCAGTACGTCATAAGGCAGCCGACACTGCTGAGTAAGAGCTATTTGAAACATTAGCACCTGTCAGCCCCATCAGTCGCACCCAACGTCAAGAATGGCCTCACCCTACTATGAGTTACTCCGCAGCTATCAAACAGCAGCTTATGAACTGCCGACACGACCACAATCAACTCCTCCAACAACTGTGAAGCCTTACTGGAGGACAGAAGACAACACGCCATTGTGTTTTCACTGTGGCCTTCTCAGACATGTCATGCGATACTGTGGGGAGAGAAGATGAGAATTTAACAATTATTATGCCACAAGATGCCAACCATTGGAGCAGTCCTTTCAACGGCAGTCAACTGCAGATAATTACTGTCAATCTATGGGACAAAGCCCACCGCTGTATCCTGGACGTGGTCACTCTCCAACACGCCACCGCCATTCAGTGTCACCATACAGAGATACCAGCCTCTCGCCTAGCCATTGTGTTCAGGAAAATTAGGCAAGGTTACCATCCACAGGGTGAAGCCAACGAAGATGAAAATCCTCCGTAGACGACAGTCGCTAAGATGTCTCACTGACAGCCAACCTGTCTGAGCACTAGTTCATTTAGGAACTTCTCTGTATTGTCAAATGACTACAGCTGCAAACTAAAGAAAATAATGTTCTGTGATACAATAGTAACTGCGCTGAAGGTAGCAAATGGGTTGCCATTGGCCTTCTCAACACCCACAGAAAAGAATCAATTAAACTTGACCTTGATGCTATATGTAACAAATTCATAAGCTGAAACAAACGTCGGAGAAGTACATTTGTTTCCAAAAACTAAGGTACGCTTCTTCAATTTTGTCTTGTGTCACTACTGACTTGCACACCATTTAAATTTACTTTGTGATTGACGTTCAGCGAGTAGAGTGATGGAGTGCAGCGAACATCCTTATCTTACTAAATTAGTTATTTCTCAAGTGCCATACACCCGCCTTGTTGGCATTCTTTATGGACCACTAGCTGAAAACCCGGTGCTGCGCGGGTATTTATTTATTTATTCTTGCCATTTGTCAGGTATATATTCATTTGTATGAAGGGTATATGTCTGTAAAATCTCTTGGGAATATAATTGATAGTAAAGAAGTAATAGATTAAAACCTGGTGCATGGTGGGGCGGTTTTACATGAACGTTACTGCTTATGTGCTCATATCTCATCAACTACGTGTCCTACTGTGATACAATTTAGAAGGTACACTCAACTATATGTGTTTATACTGTCTGTAAGATTTCCTGCAGCTACAATTTATAGTTTAGAAATTATAAAAACCGAAATTCATAGTTTTAGTCCATGTACAGCGGAACATTACTGTTTATGTGCTCATATCCCATGAACTATGTGTCAGAATGTGATGCAATTTAGAAGCTACATTCAACTATACATGTGTATACTGTCTGTAAAATTTCCTCTCGCTACAATTTGTAGTGTTCAAATTATGTAGTGTAATGTCATACCGAGAGCCGTAGTTTTACTCCATAAACAGCGGAAAAGTAGTAATGGAGAAACTTTTTCCTTTCATCATTTTACTACGGTTGCCAGGGAGAAAAAGTTTAATAAAGGTTTGAAATTATGTTTAAAGTTTGTTGCAAGTCGCTAAGTACTGTCATTCTCAAACAGTGTATTTTGAAAGTCTCGCCGCATTATATGGCATTTTTTTGCGATTGCTATTGGTTATGACGTAATATCTTTTGAACCATGTGCCGTATGTGATTCTTAACCATGCAGCAATTGTTACCTCATGGTAAGGAATGTGTGTACCAAATTTGGTTGAAATCGGTCCAATGATTTAGGAGAAAATGAGCAGCATTGTCACTAAATGCAGCAATTTTCATGCATCTCGTTGTTTATGACGTCATATCTCGTGAATTATGTATCATACATGATTCTTACACTTACGGCGACCGTCCTCATGGACCGAAGCTTACCTGTACAAAATTTCATAAAGATTGGAAAAAAACTGTAGATTTGTATACAACACATACAAATGTACGGACACTCTGCTTTATATATTAGATTACCTGCATAGCCTCGCCTAGCATGGCTGGTTGAACACCTACAACTTTGCCCCCACCGCTGCAGTCTGTCTATCAGAAAGTAATTTAAAGCAGAGTATACTTAATGGGACAATAACAATCACATTAGTGCAACATATAGGCAACTGAAATAGCTATTACTGAAAGAAATGCATTTTAATTTTTCTCGTGCTTACATGATCTGAAAATAGCAGTACTTTTTGATTTTCATTCAAACAGATTTTTATTTTGCTAAAATGAAATATATTCTTGTTGCACAGGTGCATAAAGCGAGTTACCTACTTGTGATACCTAAATTCAAGCAACTGCTATCATAAACATACTTATTTGGAACTAAATCCATAATAATGTTGAACTATGCAAGAATTAATTTAATGTCCAATATTTAAACATAAACCAACATTTATTCACTTTTTCATTTGTCATTTCAGATATTCTTTTCTTTTCCATTATATCTACTACACCTTCACAGCACATTATAGTGATATATGACTCTCATTCTATCATTAAAAACAAATTCAGAATGATGGCCGATGTTGCAAACTCTCCAAAATGAAATAAGGGTGTCTACAAAAGAAGCCAGAAAAACTGAAATAAATGAAAGTGTTTTATTGTAAAGTTAAATTTTTGCCTTATTTATACTTTGTAACTAACATATAGGCGTATTCATATTTGTTTTATTTAATTTGACATCTGTGGAAATTACTGTCATACCTGCACAATTAATTGTAAATGTATAACATTCTTTGCATCACATACATTAACTGTTTTAAAGCATTAACGTTGATATATTGTTTTTATTTAATGACCCCTGAGCCTTAGTGAAAGCAAGCTTAAATTAGCTACTTCACTTATTAATCAAAGTGCTATTGCTGTGTGGCAGCTATATTTTATGTTTTATTCTTTTAATGATAACTTAGGATTTATTTAAATATAATTTCAGTCTTTTCCGAGCTATATATTCAGTGCTCTGTAATAGTCTATAAACATAATTATTACTGTAAATTAAATTTGCTTTTCACAAAAATACCGTTCATGTTTATGTTTTGTTTCTTTTTTCAAAGCCAAAAAATATGTCAGGCTTGTCGAGTTTCCTGGACTGTTTAGTTATTGAGAGTTTAGTTTTCGGGGTCTATTTTTCATCTACAATTTAGAAAATTTCTCGGGGCAAGACCCCTGGCATGGGTCCCCCAATATTTTTCTACAAGTCGGTGCCCCTCATATTGCACTTCAACCTATGTAGTGTTGCCTTCCTGGTCTTGATGGCAGAATGGCAGTCCTCATTCCACCATGAGATGGGCAACTTTTACATTCGTCCTGAACACTGTGGAATGGATGCATCAGCAACATGGTGGATTGTTTGGGTGATATGATCTACCAATTCTTAGACATTCAAACACAGCAAGCTGACTGTAAAGCATCCAGTCGACTTTGCTGAGCACCCATCACAGCAGTTGTCTGACAGGCTCCACTCCCTCTGGCTGGTGGATCCAGATTGGAAAGGGAACACTACCTCAAAGGTCACTGACCATTGAGTATTGTGGGCAAGGGCCAGAGAAAAAAGTGAGAGATCTACGGCAGAGAACAACCCTGGTGCAGTACAAAAGTGTGTGGACTGTCTGGCATTTAGTAAATGTTTGCTTGACACAAGGAAGGCCTCTCAGTTGCTCTACCCCTGGGGCAGTTAGTAGCAGAGCCTCAAAGCACATCGTGTGTGTTAAAATCACCACAAAGTATGAACAGTGGGGGAGCTGAATAAGAAGATCTTAGAGGGCATCTACATTCAATTTGTCATGAAGGGGCAGATAGAGGGAGCTTACAATCAATTGGAGGCACACATACCTGGAAACTGCAACTGCTTGTAAACTTGTAGTGAGAGACAGGGGCTCAGAGTGATATGCTGTATTAGTAAAAATAGCTATTCCTCTTCTAGCTCTCTCTCTCTGTTGAGATTGTCCTTCTTGTAGAGAACATAGCCATATACGTCAGGGTTGTCAGTAGATTTAAAATTGGTCTCCTGAAGACTTATGCACATTGGTCTACCCTGAGTCAATAAGCATAGTGCCTCCACAGGTGTCCTGAATCCCTGCAAGTTCTACTGGATATCACAGAGGTTGTACCTTTACTATTCCTTCCACTTTGGTGAGGACACTGTGGACTGTTCCACGTCAACAGCCATGCATCCCATCAGAATTTTTTGACAACTATTTTCCTTCCTCGCGACTCGTGTCGTCAAGCCAAGATCCCCATTTCCTGAGACACATGATGGTCACTTACAAGTTCCCATCTCAGGGACGCTGGGTTCGCCAAGCTAGGACCCGGCAAGTTAATGCTGATCTCTTGAGGGTATTGCACTTCTGGAGAGAAGTTTGCCCCAGAGGGACATCCAGCATCACAAGCTCTGGAGCTGTATCAGTGACTCCAGGTCACCTCTATGTGGTCTGAATTTTTCCTGTTGCTTTTTCCCACTTGGTAGCCTTAACAAAAGTGCTAGCAACAATAGGGTGTGGTGCTGGCCTTTTGAACAGCCTTGGCATTGGAAGTGCCAGGTTCTGATGAGCAGTCTCTGCTGGGGAAAGTGCAATAAACTCTGTAATGTTGACACAGTAGCTTTGGTAGCTTTTCAGATGTATGTGGTACGGCTTGAGGTTTTGACACAACTGCAGCTTTACAGGTGCACTCACAGGTAAAGGTAATAGTATCGACATTAACAACCTCAGACTGAGTGGAGGCATCAACACTGGAAACTGGCCTTCGAAGAGTATCAGGAAAAAAAAAAAAAAAAGACAAAGGAAGGAGGCTGCACGGCCTTAAAGATCTTTTTGGCTTCACCGTAGGAAATATGCTTTGTGATTTTAATTTCCTGCACTTTTTTTCCTGCAAATATGCTCTGCAGGCTCTACTCCAAACTGGGCATTCCCCAGAGCAGTTGACATATCAATGAGATCATGACAAGAGACCACGCCTTTGCTGTAATTTAGGGTACTGTGCATTTCCTTGTTAAGGTTACAACCAACATGATTCCATTTCTCAGATGTTTAACAGACTTCAGATTTTCCATAATGCCCTCTAAACCCTTTTGGAAGTAGAAGGGCAAAACCTTTCTTTTAATCACTAAACATACTTTCTGCCCCCCCCCCCCCCCTGCGGTACACCCAACCTGCTGGAAGGTGGAAAGAACAACTATGAAGGATCCATCTCAGTCCCAAAAGTAGTTAGGGAACTAAATGTCACCTAGACAGAGCACCTCATGCCTAAGTAAGATTTATAAAACTGAGATTACTTGCTGGCGACTGTTCCACGTCAACAGCCATGCATCCCATCAGAATTTTTTGATAACTATTTTCCTTCCTCGCGACTCGTGTCGTCAAGCCAAGATCCCCATTTCCTGAGACACATGATGGTCACTTACAAGTTCCCAGCTCAGGGACGCTGGGTTCGCCAAGCTAGGACCCGGCAAGTTAATGCTGATCTCTTGAGGGTATTGCACTTCTGGATGCTGGGTCTTGATATAATACTCTGTGTGCATGTGTGGATGTGTATGACTCAATACCAGCACATCAGATGTAGTAAGAATAACTACACATACTGGTTTTATCGAACACATCAGCATTTAGGAAAATACATCTGTCATTTAGTTAGCTGCTTTAGAATTGATGGGTGAAAATTACATATTTTTTGTATCTGAATTTTTCCTTGTTTTCTGTTTTATTTTTTATTTCTTAAATCTTTTTCATAGAAAAAAGGTCGCTTTCTGTTCTACAATTAGTAGACAAATAATGGAGGCTTTGAGAGACCAAAAAAATGTAACCCGACTCAAATGTGCAATTCCTCTTTATGCAGATTGCACAACATTACGTGAACATGATGGATACTGACTGACAACAGCTACTTTATAATGTGGCAGGGTTACACTAACTGCTATTATGAGATTTATCAAAAAGCAATGAAACATTAGCACATACTACATAACAGCACTTCTATGCAATGACCAAGTAAAATATCTGTAAGTAAAGCAATCAGATCCCCTTTCTCAAATAAGCAATCTGTTAGAAATTAAAAAGTTTATGAGTTGAAAGCTACTACAAAAGTGTGCATGATTTTTTGATGCTCCCTGGCCTTTACTATACTTTTTACAATGTCAAATGCCCTACCACAGGCTACATTAGTGACACTGACAAACACTATATGTATAACTGTATAACAACACCCTTCCACAATGTTAATTATAAACCAGCTTCTATTCTCACCACTGCAATTAAAGATTGTCATATGATAGCAGCAGCTACACATGTAACTGTTTTATTATCAATCCTTTCTGCTAATTTAATCATATCCATATAGTTTCCTTAAGCATATGCTTTAGACTGAAACAAGTTCAACATCAATGAAGTTTTTCCAGCACAAAAGAATCTATAGCATACAGTGAGTGAATAAAAGTATATTCTACCATATAATGCATCTCTTTTGTAAGCAGATATTCCTACAAAACATTACTTCAAAATATTTTACACTCATATTTTTCAAAAGGATAGGTTGCTACTCACCACAGAGATATCTCTATGAGTCATAGAAAGGCATACACACAACAGATTGCAAGTTAACAAAAGGCTTTAGTTAACTTTTAATCCGTTATATGCGCCTTTCTGCAACTCATTGAGACATCTCTGTGGTGAGTAGGAACCCAAACTTTTCAAAAATATTGTTGAATCATTTCTCGAATTTGCATTTTTATTTATTTATTTATTTTTTACACTAGTGTTTGATGAATTACATGTAAACTGTTCATCAATTAATACAACAGTCCATAGCTAAGTAATTTAGCCTGATTATTTGGTGCCTGAAATATGAACTGAATCACAACTAAACATTTGTTAGCTTAAAACATATGCCTGAGGTAAAGCAGCTTTTGCTGCAGCAAATAAAACTCCATAAACAAAATCAATATTTCATAAAGCCTTTAGTGGAAGTGAAACTTCAGATGCTACATTACTACTTCATAATTTTATTTTCATATGGTATCAGTTACAAAATAAATGCATCAATTTTAATTAGCAAGTACAGTCATTATAGTGTAAGAGATTGCATTTCAAATGACTGGTCAGTCATCAACACAATCTTGATCACTGCAAGGGAAAGACGTTTCCAAGACTGAAAGAAAAGCAACAAATATATATATATATATATATATATATATATATATATATATATATATATATATATATATATATATATATATATATTACAATATAGATAAAATAATGCAATACATTTTATAGTATGATCAATTACATGCTTTAGAACTTATAACATTGATGAGCTCATCAGTAAGTTATAAGAGAAATCCACAAAACATATCCCTGTGAAATGCAAAGACCATTTTTCTTTTGTTAATAGAGTGATTAGGTTGAATGAAGAAAATTGTTAGCACAGCCTTTCAGTACTGTAGATGTAATACATATAAAAACTGTGAAGCTTTTGCTGTATGAGTGATAATCTTTTTCAGTATTGCAATAAATAATAACTAATGCATTTGGTAGTGTTGTTCTGCAGAATTTAATAGAGCTACATTAAAATAAGAGGAAACCATTATGCATTTGACATAAAGAAGTGTGCAAGCCTGACTAATAGTTAAAAAGAAAAGATTGCTCATGCGCTTTTCTTTTTTTTTTTAAAAAAAAAAAAAAAAATCTCGTAATTTCTGCCGGTGCAAGTTACTCCATACAAAACTACATTGTTAGGTTCTAGCCAGAAGTATTTTTAAAACATAATAAAATTTCTGTTCAGGCAGACAGATGTCATATTTGCAAGAAGAAACAACTGTCACTTATACCTCAAAACTAGGAACCAAATAAGGGGCGGCTTTTATTTCAAGTCCACCCATCTTCTCTTCTCTTTCTCTATTGACATGTTCTTCTCCTCATCTTCCCTCTCTCTGAGTATTGCACCTCGCCCTCATCTCTCCATCTCCACTTTATGCTTATTTCCTCCCAACAGCCCTCCACCCACAATCTCTGTTCTCTTTCCCCGACAAATAAAACACCAATTAGGAATTGAAGTCACTTAAAATGAATGTGCTTACTGCTTGGGATAATAAGTAGGATCCATTCACTTTCTAAAGAATCCTGGCATGGTGACTACTGAGAAAATAATGGAGTGATTCACAGTGCAGCAGCCGGAGATGACGATTGTGTGACTGTTGTGTGCCTATATGATTGCGTCAATGTTCAATATTGTGAATAAGGCCATGGCTGATAGCTCAAATGTTGTATGTGTGTGTCTTTTTTATGTGCTTGTCGCAGCTTGTCATTATGTCTTTGTCGTGAGTTGTAAACTGTCCTCATTATATTGTTTAATCCCAATCTGGAGTTTCCATTATTAGAAAAAAATCTTTTTGATATAAATTGAATGGATTCAATCAGTACCAATTTCAGATTCAGCATAGTAAACCAATTACAATTAACAGAAGACAAGTGTGACTTCATACAATCATCATCATATTCATAGTCTGCATTTACCATCCCCTGGCAGGGTTTGCATTGACAAAAGCCTCTCCACCTTTTCTGTTCTGTCCCAGCTGCCCCTCTTTTCTGCACTCCTTCCTTCACTCCCACAATTCACCTAACCCTTGGCCTTCCTCTTGGTTTCTAGCCATCCATTTCCATATTGTGTACGGAAAATGTCAAAAACATGAGATTATGTTATTTGACATGTTGTCAGGGAGGTGGTCTAAATATTTTTGATTAAGCAGACAATATCTATAGTCTTGACCACAAATTTATTAATAGTGATGACCGATTTCAACTCATTTCTGAGACATCCTCCAATCAGTTTACATATTTGTCAATAGTTGTATCTGCCAACAGGGAGTATAACCTTCCAATTATATTGCCTGTTGGTAGATACAACCATTGACAAACATGTAAACTGATCCGAGGATGACTCAGAAACTAATTGAAAGCGGTCATCACTGTTAATAAATTTGCGATCAAGACTATAGATATTGTCTACTTAATCAAAAACAAGAAATTATTTTGAAACTGTAACACACTGAATGTGAATGACAGGAATGTTATATGTATTTGAATTTGGTTTAAATTTGATAGTATGTTGACTTAAAATACTTTTTGTCACAAAATACATAGCAGTTACTGTACAAATGAAATATATTCATGTTATTAACGGATTTAAAAGCTACTTTGTTACCTTACAGATTATATTTTATTCGTGAGAAAATGTTAGTAGTTGCATTTTTGTCTCATTCTGTATACATCTGGAAATATTGTCTGCTTGAATATTTATAAGTAGATGCAAATATAGATGTCAAATACTTTTAATAATTATAAACAACTTAGTTTCAGTATTTTTCTAAAGATACTCTAACCAGCAAATTAGAACACAGCACAACACTTAGAAGTAAAGTGAAAGTCCCAAAAAAACACTGACGTAATATGGCTAAGAGGATATCAACATAGTGGTTGGTAACACTTGGGTATCAGTGAAGATCACTGTGAACTCAAACAAATATGGAAGCGTATGGGGGAATGTGTAACAGAAACAGAATTTCATAATAAATCATTTATAATAGTAAGTGTGTACAGAGTATGAAATGGTAACTTTAATTTGTTCATAAATCACTTTGATGCTCTACTAGCTTATTTGATAACAGTGTTTGCTGGTGATATTAATGTAGACTTTCCTGAAAACTCTCCCAGTAAGAAATTATTGCAGACAGTAGCATTGTCATTTAACTTAATTCATATTGTTTGCTCTCCGACTAGGACAGCTAAGGGCTCAAAGACAGCCACTGATAACATCTTTACAGAAATGTCATACGATCAAAATGATATTATAAAACCAATAATAAGCAGTCTATCACACATCACATGCAGTTCCTTTTGCTAGATGTTAATACTGATCAAGAATTAAAATCTATCAAATCTGAGTTTAAGAGGGTAGTCAGTAAGGGGAAAAATGATCATTTTAGACAACTGCTCAAAGACAGGAATTGGAGTGACTTTTATAGTGATCATAACATGAATGAGAAATACAACACTTCAAAAAAAAAAATAATGTCCGTAACTTATTTGAAAACTGCTTTCCTCCAAAACTAACCCAGATTAGACCAAAGTCTATAAAGAAACCAGGTATTACTCAAGGAATAAAGGTCTAATGCAAGACATAAAGGAAACTATACCTATCAATCAGAAACAGTTCAGATGTAAATGCTTTAGATTGTTACAAAACATACTGCAAAATATTGATGATTTTAATACAAATATCAAAGCAAATGCATTATCAGAATAGGATAGTCACATCAGACAACAGAGTAAAGACAGTACGTGATATAGTGAAAGAGGAGACGGGAAGAACTAGAGATGCAGAAAAACACACAGCATAAGAGTATATGACACAGGGTAACAGACATGTCCAGTGTTGCTGCAATTTTCAATAAGCATTTCTTAACTATTACTGAAAAGACGGGGTTATCAGGGTCAGTAATTGCTGCAATGGAATATCTCACATCTGTCACTATTCATAAGTACAGTAACATGGTAACATGAGTATGACACAATAACCAGTCCATTATCACTGTAACACTTCCTGAATGGTTGAAATATGCTGAAGTTAAGCCATCGTATAAGAAAGGAGATAAAGAAATTCCATAAGACTTTCATCCAATTTCACTTTTGCTTTCATTCTCAAAATTTATAGAAAAGATAATGTTCAGTTGCCTTCTTACACATCTGACCACCAATAAAATATTATCCATCTCACAATTCAGATTTCTAAAGAGTTCTGAAATTGAAAAGGCTATCTACAAATACAGTGAGAATGTACTTAATTCATTTGACAATAAATTACAAGCTCTGGTATATTTTGTGATCTGTCAATGGCATTTGATTGCTGAATAGTGGTACAGTAGAACTTAATGTTTGTAAAGCTTAAGGGACTTAACTGCAGGGCCATCAGTCCCTAAATCACCTTACACTAAGGACAGCACAAGCATCCATGCGTGAGGAGGGGATTCGAGCCCCCGTCGGGGAATGGCCTCGCGCATCCTAGCATAGCACCTCAATGCGCTCGGCCGCGACTAGTTGATTAATGCAAACTGATTTAAGCTCGATGAAGATTTATTTAGTACTCGTCACATATGTACAAGAGCACATAATAAACAGCCTCCGGCCATTGATTTACACAGTACATAAACATTAACACAAATTTCCGAAACAATATTTTTCAATACATCTGGAAAGTAGTTATCTGTATATTTCAGTGGACAGCAAATTGTAGCTCAGACTATAGCTCTTGTCAATCTTTATGGGCACCATGTACACTCAGTTTACATGTCACACTATCCACTATATCAGTCCTTTAAGTTTGCTGGCAATTTTTATCTGTTGATTAATGGGCCATTCCGTGCCAAGTGGTCTAATATCGAGAAAAGTTCCCACATGACCCTCATGGATTTTGATGAAATTTGGTATGAACCATCACACATGTTCTCAATGAACACTGGTAAAGTTTCAGTTTCAAAAATTAAATACTTCCGGAGATACAGTCACTTGTTTAAGACCATAGCACAGCTTCCAATAGCGCGTCCTTGAATTTTCAGCAACTTTGAGATGATATATCTCTGGGAGTATTTGTATGAAAGAAACTAAACTTGGTCATCTTATACAACTTTTAGAGCTCTTTAAAGTAAAATATTAAGAACAGGATTTCTGAGCAATTTTCATATAGAAAATTTGGGGTAAAGTTGGGCGAAAAAATTGCTGGTTAAAAAAAGTGCGAACTTTAGTATTTTATATCTCCGTAAGTAATTGTGGGATGTACATGAAACTTTGCACACCATAACTCACCAACACAAGGTCTTAGAATATAAAGTTTCAATCTCCTATTGCTTCCCATTATTTCACAGATCTAGGATAAAGTTGACGATTTTTCAAAAAGTGCTAAAAATGGGTATTTTCAGTCAAATTTTTCAAAAAAGTGTTTTCTCTAAATTCCTTTAGACTATGCTCATTAGAAAGAGCATATTCTAAACTATCTAGAAAAGTGGATTTGGTTTTGCAATGCAAGCATATAAGGCCCTAAAAAGTAGCATAATCCTAGAGGCGCACTGGAAGTTTGAACCCATTTTTCTGGCACTCAAATCATACCTAAAATCTTTTATTATGTCTAATAAATATTTGTTAATGCCTGGGATAAGTGAAATAACAAGTCCTGATGAATAGGACATAGCTCAAGTCCGAATAGAAAAAGAATAAAAATAGAAACAATGTTATTTCTTAACTGTACCCCGCATCCCACAACTCTCTCTCTCTCTCTCTCTCTCTCTCTCTCTCTCTCTCTCACACACACACACACACACACACACACACACAAACTGAATTTAATTCATAAAATTTATTTCCATAATCATTATCTAATGATTAGTAGCCTGTTTAATGAACAAACACTAGCTTACTGATGGAAAAGAAGTGTATAAATGAGTTGCTATGGTTTAACCACTGCTAGTTTCATTTCACCTGAGAAAACCAGCATCCCCATCGCCACAGGGGCAACAACAGCCACGGGTGGGTTTCTTTACCACAGGATATCCCAAGCGTGATAAGCATTTCTTTACACAGGTTCCCAAGCCCGATAATAAAATTATTGAAGTGTCCTGGGTAAAATTAGAAGCCACTCATAGGTTGCTTAGTTTCCTCTAACCTATTTCAATTTTTGATAGGGTATGGTGGTACAATTTCAATCATTTCGGACAAATGTAATTGTAACTGCAGACATATTGAGAAAAGAAATAATTTTAACTATGGCACTTGTTCTTGAATGTTTAATGAATATATAACACAGATATTAGACAATTACATATGTTGGTATGAACACAAAAAAGGTTACAGAATTGAGAAAAATCGATATAAAATGTACCACACTAGGTACAATTATGATCACTTCCTCGTACAATTTTGATCACTGACTTTTCCCACATAAAAAGCACTTTTTCCTTCGGGCACCAGTGCATACTTCGCTGTACAAACGTTGCACAATAACGAGTTTACAAGCACGTGGAAACTAGAACATTTATAAGAGCATGTTCGATGAAGTAGCTCCAAGTACATCTTTACAGGAAAAAATTTATGTCTCCTTAACACAGAGTGTTGTATTCTTGGAAAAGACAGGAGGAGCTGTAGAAACCTGCTACACAGCAATGCCACACAAAGGCAAGTGCTAGCAACAATACAAGACTGAAAACTTATGCTGATCGGAATTTTACCTATATCGAATTTGTACTACCTTACCCTATGCTACATTAATTTTCTGATGAATATCAAGAGGAATGGCGTATTGTCAGACAGACAAATTTACTGATGGAGCTGGAATAACTGCACCTTAAAGGCATTAAATGTTATCTGAAAAACAAAGAGCTTGTTGTCCTAATGGATTTTTTGGAAAATTATTCTTTTATTATTCAGGATGCTGTGCAATGCTTCCACCGGAAAGCAACAATTGATCCATTTGTTATCTACTTTCATCAAAATGAGAAAGTGGAATCTTTAAGTTTCTGCATTATCAGTTCTTGTTTGTGGCATGACACTGGTACAGTTAACGTTTTTATCAAGGAGCTCATCAAATATATAAAAGCACAGTTTGAACAGATGTCTCACATTCATAATTTCAGTGATGGCTCCAGTGCTCAATCTTACTTACCTAGACCTGTTTCACTTCTTCTCTGGAAACATTAATGGAATCAAATTTGTTTTCGTCAGTAAAGATGAAATTGGGGGAAAAAAAGGAAAAAAGAAAAATTGTCACCAGAAGTGAGGTTTAAACGTGGACAAACTGTAGCAGGCACTAGAGAAAATCGTCACTTTTTACCTATTGATGAAACAATAATTCAGGTCAGCAGAGTTTCAAATGATTGATCATCTTTTCTAGCTACAATGGGTCAGAGAACTAAAGAAGAAAATTTTTGGTAGATTGGGAATATCTGTGAGACTTCCACCGAGCAAAGGGGTGCATTAATAAACTTTATGCAACCTCATGGTCCAGCAGATTCATTTTATTGACCACCAATAAGTGACAAGTGCTGAGTTCCATCACACCACATTGTTGCAGTTATTCCAGCTCCGTCAGTAAATTCGTCTGGCCGGCAATACACCATGCCTGTTTACATTCATCAGGCTTGGAAACCTGTGTAAAGAAACTCACCCATAGCTGTTGATGCTCGAGCGTAGCCCCTATGGTGATGGAGATACTGGTTTTCTCAGGTGAAATGAATCTAGCAGTGGTTAAACCACAACAACATTTATATACTTATTTTCCTTCAGTAAGCTGGTGGTGTTAATTAAAAATGCTACTAATAATTAGATAATGATTGTGCAAATAAATTTTACAATTTACATTCATTCTAAATTATAATGTGTGTGTGTGTGTGTGTGTGTGTGTGTGTGTGAGAGAGAGAGAGAGAGAGAGAGAGAGAGAGAGAGAGAGTTGTGGGATGGGGGGACAGTTAAGAAATAACATTGTTTCTATTTTTATTCTTTTTCTATTCGGACTTGAGCTACGACCTATTTATCAGGACTTCTTATTTCACTTATCCCAGGCATTAACAAATATTTATTAGACATAATAAAAAATTTTAGGTATAATTTGAGAGCCAGAAAAATGGGTTCAAACTTCCAGTGCGCCTCTAGGATTATGCTACTTTTTAAGGCCTTATATGCTTGCATTGCAAAACCAAATCCACTTTTCTAGATAGTTTAGAATATGCTCTTTCTAATGAGCATAGTTTAAAGGAATTTGGAGCAAACACTTTTTTGAAAAATTTGACTGAAAATACCCATTTTTAGCACTTTTTGAAAAATCGTCAACTTTACCCTAGATTTGTGAAATAATGGGAAGCAATAGGAGAATGAAACTTTATATTCTAAGACCTTGTGTTGGTGAGTTATGGTGTGCAAAGTTTCATGAACATCCCACAATTACTTCTGGAGATATAAAAAACTAAAGTTCGCACTTTTTTTAACCAGCAATTTTTTCACCCAACTTTGCCCCAAATTTTCTATATGAAAATTGCTCAGAAATCCTGTTCTTGATATTGTACTTTAAAGAGCTCTAAAAGTTGTATAAGATGGCCAAGTTTAGTTTCTTTCATGCAAATACTCCCAGAGATATATTATCTCAAAGTTGCTGAAAATGCAAGGACGCACTATTGGAAGCTGTGCTAAGGTCTTAAACATGTGACTGTATCTCCGGAAGGATTGATTTTTTTGAACTGAAACTTTACCAGTGTTCATTGAGAACATGTGTGAATGTTCATACAAAATTTCATCAAAATCATGAGGGTCATGTGGGAGCCTCTAGACCACTTGGCATGGAATGACCATAATGGGTATTGGTGGTGTAATATCATAGTTGTGCACATGGAAGGTAGGCACATCACACACTAGTCAAGGGAGTGAGCTGTGGGTGTTTGGTAGTCGGAGCCAGGCGAGCCGGAGAAAAGTGCACGATGAATGAAAATATCTACTCGATGTACTAAACTACTTGTATCTTTCAATTATCCTAGCTGTGAATCTTACACATAGTTATGTTAGTAATTTAGTAAGGTATATAAATTTTTATTCACGGGAAGCTTTCCTGCAGAGGTTCTAAGATTTTCGAAACAGTAAATTCATTACCCCTTGTCATAAAACCACTGACTGGTAGCATAACAAATAAAAATTTTCTCCCTTTGTTGTTGGCAGTTTTGAAATGCAATTGCTAGAGTGTTGGTTGGTTTTTTTTTTATATATATATTTTTTATCGTAATTATGGAGCTCCATCTGTAACATCTTTGCCTCAGTTTTGTGGACAGAGCCTCTGCCTCAAGTGGTATCTCTGTCCAACTTCTTTGCTTTCTACAAATGTTTGTCTAGGTGTGCTTGTGTATGGATATGTGTGAGTGTGTGTGTATTTGTTTACCTTCCTTTTTTCCCCCTAAGGTAAGTCCTTCCACTCCTGGGATTGGAATGACTTATTTTCCACTTCCTTAAAACCCATATCCTTCCCTTTCTCCTCTCCTTTCTTCCTCTTTTCCTGAAGAAGCGACCAACAGTTGCGAAAGCTTGCATGTGTGTGATTTTATTTGTGTCTGTCGACGAGCCTGTCCTTTGGGTAAGTCATCCGTTTTCTATTTTTTATATTTGTTCATCCCACCAGGAAAGTTACAAATGAATTCCATGCTGTACAGTGAAAATTTTCAAAATGACAGACATCTGCCTACCTGCACCGTGCAAGTAATTTTGCCAAAATGCACCCTACTGGTGCAGCCTTTTGATGTGTACCGTCAAGTAAAAAATTTTATTAAGCACCTGAAAAACTGTGGCTACCTAAGCAAACGAGGATGTGAAATTAGTGATAGATAAGATTGCATCAAAATCTTTCAATTATTCATCACCAGCTGTTCTCTCCAATCTTCAATGAAATGACCAGGTATGCGTAGTTTGCTTCTGAACTGTGCGATTCAAGAGAAATCTTCATGAATTTAAATTAAGTTTGCTTTCCAGCCAATATATCGAAGAAAAATTATAACTGTAAAAAGGAACATTTGTACAATGTGCTCAAGCTGTGAAAACTATTGTTTTCCATGTTTTTACAATCTTATCACCCTGGCAAGTCTGAGACCACATCGAAACGAAGGACTTTTTATTTTTCAATATTACCACAAAAACAGAATTTGCAATGGTTTTTTTTTTTTTTTTTTTTTAATGTACATGATTATTAAAGAAAATCTTTTATAAAATATAGAGAATTACAACACTTGCATTGTTCATAGAAATTACCATTAGGTAATACAGGGTGTCTCATGAAAGACACCTGGGAGAGGTTCCTGAGTTCCGCAGTGCGTTTGCTGGCTGCTGCCGCTATGCGTGTTCTGGGACACTTGGCAACAGCACTGAGTCCGGCCCTATTGTCATCAGGTAGAAATACTGTGCTCCTGTGTTCTGTACTGTGTGACAGAGTGTTCCTGCATCAATTTGTTCAAGAACTTTCACCCAACAAAAAGCTGTACGGTTATTTCATGCAGGACAATGCAAGTGCACACATTGCCAATGCTTCTATGGCAGCAATACAAAGAGTTTTTGATGATAGGATACTTGACTGGCCTCCTCATTCTTCAGATCTAAATCCCTGTGACTTCTATCTTTGGAAAATGTTAAAATATAAGGTGTATGCAAGCAATCCCCATACACTCGAAGAGTTGGAAGACAGGATTCCACTAGTCATTTCCCAGAATTCGGCAGCCGAAATTCGTCGAGTGTTCACAAATGTGTTCAAGAGATGTCAGACCACTCTTTCCATAGAGGGACATCATTTTGAACACCTACTGTAAATAAAAGTAAGCTTATGTTACTCAGATGGCAATGTTTTTAGACTTTAACTCAGTGTACGCGCCCGCGGCACAATAGAGTTCGAGAATCGTGCTTTGCTGTGGCCGGCAGATGCAGTGGCTGTGAGCTGTACTTCGGACGCCTGGTAGGCATCTTTCGTGAGACACCCTGTACATATACTGAATATTATAGAGGGAAACATTCCTGGTAGGAAAAATATATATAAAATATAAAGATGGTCTAAATCACCAGGCAAAAAAGCACAGGTTCGTTGATAGACACACAAATGCTAGCTTTTGGAACCCAAGGTTGCTTTATCAGGAAAAAAGGATAGGATGCAGGTTTTAAGGGTGTGGGTGAGGAGTCATTTCAATCCCGGGAGAGGAAGGACTTGCCTTAGGGGAAAAAGGACAGGCAAACAAATACAGCAAGGCAGACTCTCTTAGAATACAACAATGCAGTTTTAACATTTGAAGACTGTTTTGAGGATACAGAACCTAAATTAGCTAGTCTTAGTTTCTTCATTGGTGAAGGAGTAATAGTGTCCAGGCCTACTCCAGAACTAGCTGATGGACCTAATAAGGAATTTCTGTCAGTGAGCTGCGTATACCTAGTATATCTTACGAACTACTAGGTTGCACTTCTGGGTCACATCTCCATATTGACCGAATCTCTCAGGGGCTTTGTAGGTTTAGGCAGATGATATTCTTCTAGAGTTGTACTTCACTAGTTGTAGGTCAGGCTGAATGGAATGAAACAATTCCTTTTTCAGAACAGGTTTGTCGAGGAAAAATACCAGAGCCTCTAATACCACCAATGATGTGCTCAGGTTTAAATGAGCTTGTTACAAGTTTCTCCAGAAGAATTGGAGAATAGCTTTGTCTACATTTTTAAGACATGACTCACAGTACCATCCCATTAAAATATCCCTGCATGCACTTTTCATGGGGTCAAAAACACCAACATTCAAAAGCTGAGGTATTGGAAGCAAGGGTGGGGGACAAAAGATAATTTCATCTCCTCTTACTATACAAGTTACATTATAAGTAAGATACCTTCCATGGCCATAAAAGTGTAGCCCTACCTACTAGAACTGGTTTTTCAAAGTGTTTTACCTGCTTAACATAAGCAATAAGCACAAGCCATTGCTAAAAAATAAAGGGTAATTTGGTAGAATCCGTGTACATCGGAGGAAACGGCATTTCCATTGATATTGTTGGTATTTTGGTGAACAAAATATTTGCTCTGTGCACAGTGAAATGAACTAATGTGTGTATACATTCCATGGTTGATATAAATGTTCTGTGGTCTCTGTTATATGTTCTGTGTGTATTATGTAAATGTGTATGTGTATGTTGAATGGATGGGAACACATGAATTAAATAAAATACATGTTCGTAAATTAGTATTTCAACATATTTTGCTGTGATATACAAACCAACAGGTTATGGGCCCAGAGTGGTTTACTTAAAAATACATTTAACCAGTGAATGGTAGAAAATGTTAGTGTTCGATGCCAGTAATAATTTTCAGTAATTATATTGAAACTGTGCAAAATGTCCACTGCCCAGATACCACAGATTGAGAAGCTTATGGGTCGAGAGAATTATGCTACTTGGAAATTTGCAGTAGAAGCTTATCTGCAGTTAGATGAGCTCTGGAGTGTTATTGATGGAACATTAAAATCCACAGATTCAGATTTCCAGAAGAAGGATCGTAAAGCAAAGTCCAAATTAATTCTTCTAGTTGATCCTGTAAATTATGCACATATAGAAAAGGCTAGCACAGCAAAGGAAGTATGGGAAAATCTAAGAAGAGCATTCGAAGATGGTGGGCTGACCAGGAAGGTGGGTTTGCTGAGAGAACTCATCACTACACGTTTAAATGAATGTAAAACTCTGGATGAGTATGTAAACAAAATCATCTCCACTTTGAATCGCCTAAGAAATATAGGTTTTGATATTGCTGAAGAATGGATTGGTACCTTGCTGTTAGCAGGACTCCCTGATAAGTACTCACCAATGATAATGGGTCTAGAGAGTTCAGGAATACCAATTACCGGCAATAGTGTGAAAGTAAAAATATTGCAAGATGTTAAGAATGTACAAGAATATCCTTCTCAGGACAAGGAAATGGTTTTGTATTCAAAATACAAAAAGAAGAAGCCTATTCGATGTTATAAGTGTAAAAGAAAGGGCCATTTTGCATCACAGTGCATGGAAAAGGCAAGTACAGTTAAGGATCCAGAAAGGAAGGCAACTGGGTCAAGTTTAGTCTCCGATACCACCCGTCGGCTTTGACCAAGGACGTCACTTATTACGTCATTTTCCATCAACGTTTCTATTTATATTTTCAGTGATAAATCTGTTCCACAGATAATACTTACATGAGAATGTACGTATATGTAACTATTTCTTGAATTTTTTTTATAATAGAAGACCCCTTTTAATATATGATTTCTTACAGGTTTAAAATATAAAATATAATGATTATTAAACGCATGGAAGGTATTAAATTCTGTCATTTGTTTTTTGAGCGTAAATAGTATTATGGCTATGTTACGTGTATTTTGATATTTTTTATATATAGTGTTACTTATTATTAATTTTCTTAATTGCTACAATAGTGATTTATACCTTTTTTTGTTTAGTCCTTGCATAATAATTTCATTTCCGTTAGAAAAATTGAACTATATTTTTTAATTCCAATTACGATATGTCCGTTTGTATACCTGAGTTTGATTTTTTGTAAACAATACATTTCGTTAGACATCATTGTTATTATCATAAAATGCGCATCTGTTCTCGTAAAATGACGATTTCCTAACAAAACATTTCATTTGTGCACGATTGTCTAATGCGGAAGTCACATGATTGCCAACATTAACAACCTCCGTTGTCACATCTGTAAGTAAAATTTAACTGATTTGGGCATCATTCTGAGCGGCATATATAAGTGAAACAAAAGTGTGAGGATTTGGTACTAGTAACTAGACCTAATTTTATAGGGCATATGCAGATATCGACACCTTTAGTTTCCGATACCAACTATCAGAATTTTTTCAGATATATACCAATACAGGTCAAGTCTAGACATCGATATTTACGATCTATATTTGAAATAAAAATAGACTTTACTTATATAGGTGAAGCTTAGATAGTGTTATCTAATAATTACTGGTGAACTAGAAAATTTTAAGGGCTGCTATCGGTACCTAGCCTTGACCTATATAGCTCTATTCCAGATACCTAATAAGTATTGGTGAACCACAAAGGGCTGGTATCGGTAACTAGACTTTACCTATATAGGTCATGTCTAGATAGCGATACCCACCCTTCATATTTTCCTTTCACATATAGATATTGCGTATAGGTGGATACTTGACAAGATATGAAGATCTGGTATCGCTATCTAGACTTGACCTATATAGATCAAGTCTAGTTACCGATACCAGTCCTCTATACTTTTGGTGAACGAGAAAATACGAAGAGCTGGTATCAGTATCTGGACTTGTTCGATATAGGTCAAGTCCGGATACCGATACCTAATAAATACTAGTGAACCATAAAATATGAAGGGCTGGTATCGGTAACTAGACTTGACCTATATAGGTCAAGTCTAGATAGCGATACCAGCCCTTCATATTTTTGTTTCACATATTGAAACTGCGTATCCAATTACGATATGTCCGTTTGTATACTGTTTGTATATGACAAAATATGAAGGCCTGGTATCGCTATCTAGACTTGACCTATATACGTAAAGTCTAGTTAATGATACCAGTTATTCATATTTTCTTGTTCACAATAAAGTATAAAGGACTGGTATCGGTAACTGGACTTGACCTATATAGGTCAAGTCTAGATAGCGATACCAAGTAATATTATCTGAAATATGTTTTAGCTTTTTATTTTGTTCCAATTTAATTTGTTCCCACTCTCAAACCCCAATTTCCCGCGGTACTCCCGTTAGAGTTTATGAATATTAATATTAATTACAACGTGATGTATTTATGGGATTTAATTTTTGAACATTTTTATATGTTCCAATTTAGCATTCTTCCAGCCAAAATCTCCAATTTTCTCGCAGTAGTCTCATTATGTTAGTTAGATACTTTTTATACCGCTCAGATAGTTATTCTCTTGTCACATTTCTATAATTTCGCTGCATATTTCATTTGTTACCTGATATTCGTTGTCATTCTTTAAAGTTTATAATGTTACGTACTCTCATTTAATTGGCGTCGTATACACATTTGTATATTCCAACTACAGACATACATTATGTCTGTGACTCCAACAAAAACCGGCAATTAATACATTCAATTGCTTATTATAATGCGATCCTTGTATCATAAGTATCGTGACCGTAACGTCTCTGGACATGGTATGACGTCATTGTTCAAAGCCGACAACTGGTATCGGACACCCGACTTTATCCAGGCAACTAATAAAGGTAAGGCACTTACTGCATTTTATTCTCATGATAAAATTGAAGGTAAAAGTGCAGATTGGTATCTGGATTCTGGGGCATCTATGCATATTACAAAAGATCAGTCAATTTTATATGATGTTTCTCCTAAAGCTGATGTTGGTATTTCAACAGTGGATGGTTCTCAATTACAGTGTGAACTAGTAGGAAAAATAAATTTCAATTTGAATGTCAAAGATGAATCACAAGATATTACAGCACATGATGTACATTACGTGAAGAATATTGCTACAAACTTGCTTTCAGTAAGTGAAATAGTGAATAAAGGCAACAAAGTAATTTTTGATTACAATGGTGCAGAAATAATTGATTGCAGTGCCAATGTGATAGCTACAGCAAGTAAAGAAAGAGGTATTTATAAATTGAATGTTATGCAAGTTAGAAATAGTTACCCAGTATATTCTGCACAAGATTTTTTATGGCATCGGAGATTAGGACATCTTAATAGAAAGAGTATGGTTTTGTTAAAAGATATGAGTACAGGGGTAAAGGAATGTAAGAGTTGTAACTCTCCTTGTGAAATATGCGTGCAAGGTAAACAAGCCAAATTACCTTTTAAAACAAGTAAAAGTACGTCTACTGGGCTTTTGCAACTAATACACACAGATCTCTGTGGGCCTATGGAAGAGGAATCTATAGGGGGTAGTCATTATTTTCTAATCTTCATTGATGACTTTTCAAGATTTACGCATGTATATTTTCTTAGAACCAAGGACAAAGTGAATGAGATATTTGCTAGTTTTTGTGCCAGGGTTGAAAGAGAGACTGGTAAGAAGATAAAAGTTCTCAGATCAGACAATGGTACTGAATATGTAAATAACCAGTTTAGGCATCAGTTAAGTGAACTTGGGATCAAGCATCAAACTACAATTCGTTATAGTCCTGCCCAAAATGGAGTAGCGGAGCGGGCTAACAGAACAATTATAGAAAAAGCAAGAAGCATGTTACAGGATGCAGGATTACCAAAAAGCTATTGGGCAGAAGTAGTATCAACTGCAGTGTATCTAAACAACAGATCACCTACTAAAGCTGTACCACACAAGACTCCATATGAAGTTTGGACTGGAAACAAACCTGATTTAAATCATTTAAGAATTTTTGGATGTAAGGCCATGATAAAAACTCCAGACAAACTTAGAAGAAAATGGGACTCCAAATCTGAAAAATATATTTTCATTGGATATTGTGAAGATTCCAAAGGTTACAGATTTATAAATCCCAAAAACAAAAGGGTAATAACTAGCAGAGATGTGGTATTTTTAGAATCAAGTGAAAATGAAATAAAGGCTGAAAATAAATGTTTAGATATCAATAACGAAGAAATTGTTCAAGAACATGCAAGGGCACAAGTAAATTTAGAAACTACAGAAGAAAAAGCTTTTCAGGATAATTCTGATATGTTTATTGAAAATTAAACAGATGATGAGATTCAAGAAACTCCAGTGACAGAGCACATTAATTTATGGCGTTCATCGCGTACTATAAAACCCAAGTTGTACCCAGATTATGAGACTTATATGGCTGCTCAAACATTCAACAATGAACCTCTGACAGTCGAAGAAGCCTTGTCCAGTCCAAATGCAGATGATTGGAAGAAAGCAATAGAAAAGGAATTGCAGTCTTTTTCCAAGAATGATACTTATGAATGGGTTGATAAACCACAAGGAAAGAAACCATTACGAGTGAGATGGATCTTCAGAATTAAAAACCCTGAAGAAGCAGTACCTAAATTTAAAGCTCGTTTGGTGGTAAAAGGTTGTTCTCAGAAAGAGGGAATAGACTATAAAGAAACATTTTCACCTGTGGTGAAATATGCCTCTTTAAGATATCTTCTATCTTTTGCTGTAAAAGAAAACTTGTTAATCCACCACATGGATGTAAAGACTGCATATCTCAATGGAGAATTGGAAGAAGAAATTTTTGTGATTCCACCAGAGGAAGCCAAGAAAATTCCTCAAGAAAAGAATAAAATTTGGCGCCTAAAAAAGAGTATGTATGGTCTTAAACAGAGTGGATATTGTTGGAATCAGTGCTTACATAAATCCTTGACAAAAATGGACATGAGTCAATCAGTAGCTGATCCTGGTCTATATTACAGAAGAGATGGAAAGGAAACTATCATTGTGGCTGTATGGGTTGATGATATATTTATTTTAACAAAAGGTGAAGATTCAATGAAAAACTTCAAGAAACAACTTCAGTCTGATTTTGATTTGCATGATTTAGGCGAAGTGAAACAATATCTTGGGATGAAAATTCTAAGAAATAAAAATGGGGAAGAATTGTCAATTGATCAGTCAGTGTACACAAAGAGAATACTGGAAAAATTTGGCTTGAATGATTGAAAAGCAGTTTCCACACCTATGGAACAGGGTGTAAAGTTGTCAATAACAGAAGAAGATTAATTGTGTGATGAGAAAACACCTTATTTGGAGGCAGTGGGAAGTCTTTTATATTTAGCTCAAACTTCGAGGCCAGATATTGCCTTTGCTACAAATACTGTGAGCAAATTTAATAAAGATCCTAGAACTAAACATTGGACTGCTGTTAAAAGGATATTTAGATATTTAAAAGGCACTGCTGATTACAAATTAAGTTACCACAAGACAGGAAACTGGGAGCTTGAATGTTATAGTGATGCTGACTGGGGTAATGAACTGCATAACAGACATTCTATTACAGGTAGCTGTTTCAAATTGATGGGAGGATTGATATCTTGGTCCTGCAAGAGACAAAGAACAGTGGCTTTGAGTACTGTTGAGGCTGAGTATATGGCATTGTCTTCCACCATACAAGAAGTGTTAAGGCTAAGGACTCTGATAAGTGAAATCGAGCCATATACAATCGTGAAGCCAACCAAAGTATTTTGTGACAACATGGGTGCTATCAAGTTAGCACAGAATCAGATAGCAAGTGTGCGTTCCAAGCATATTGATATTAGGCATCATTTTATCAGATATCATGTAAAAGAGAAGCATATTATTATTAATTATCTATGCACAGAGGATATGCTTTCTGATTTGCTGACCAAACCTCTTAGTAAGGAGAAATTAAAGAAATTGGTGACATTATATGGTTTAACATGAAGTTTTATGCACAGTGCTACAAGATAATGCAGTGTTCAAATATTTGTTGAAGGGGAGGTGTTGGTATTTTGGTGAACAAAATATTTGCTCTGTGCACAGTGAAATGAACTAATGTGTGTATACATTCCATGGTTGATATAAATGTTCTGTGGTCTCTGTTATATGTTCTGTGTGTATTATGTATATGTGTATGTTGAATGGATGGGAACACATGAATTAAATAAAATACATGTTCCTAAATTAGTATTTCAACATATTTTGCTGTGATATACAAACCAACATATATGTATCGAATGTTCGATATAGTGCTTCTGAACCAGAGATTCGGGCACCAAGCACCCTCACGTACTAAAACAAAAAAATTCTTTTTTAACCTACACCAAACCTAACTTTGACTTAAAACTAGTGACCTGTAGCGTAGCCTTAAGAGGGTTAGGTCACAGACAAATATATACAGACGGGAAACCTCCGTAAGGGCCCGGTCCTACACTCCGGGGTGTGGGGAGGGAGGGTTTCCAGCAGTTCCGTAAGATGTCCCATGATGGCGCTGCGGTCAGAAGCAGCTCTTTAAACTGGCCAGAGCAGGCGGCAGGTAGCGGCTGTCCCCATCACCACCTCCCCTCAAACGCCAGCAAGCCGGACACAGCCGTGGCCTCATGGCAGGCGACACAAGCTCTCCCCTCAGCCTCTCCTCCACGCTACCCTCTGACGCACGAGAGGCACCGTAAGCCAGCGATCTGCCCAACACCTACTAGCATCTTACGGAACTACGAGGGGAGCGTAGGACAGTGGTTTAGGTAGGGCTGCTTCTCTGTATATGTTACTCTGTGGTTAGGTGTAGGTTAAACAAGAAGTGTTTTTTTTTTTTTTTTTTTTAGTACGTGAATTTCCGATTCAGAAAGACTATATCGAACATTCGTTGTATATCGATGGAAATGCCGTTTCCTTCGATGTACATGGATTCTACCAAATTAAGTCCTGCATCCAGCCTGATTCAGTAACACTCATATAGTGCTCCTTTTGGTCCTCCTTGTACCCATGTGATCTGCAAATCACCTTTACCTTTAAAAACACCACTTGTGGGATAGAATTCACAAGGTGCAATAGCTACAAAAAAGAACACTATACTGTAATCTTCTAACATCTCCTGACATTGAATAGGTCACCCTTGCACTTTTAGGGATAAATCCTTTTCCTTTGGTAAGATCTGTGCCCAGACCAGTTTCATCAAGTTTGAAAATCCTTTCTGGATGCAATACTAAAATGTTGTCCGTTAGAATTTGCTAGTGTAATTAAAAAACTCATCTACTATAACATTAAACGCTGCTTCAACCCTTTCTCTTGTAATAGGCCTATGTAATTTACATTCACAATACACGTTACCACGGATTTTCATGGTTTTGTGTAGCTTCATATCGGTGAATATAGAACAACAAAATTGAAGTTTCGGCTAGGTCAAAATCTACATCAAATTTTAGGTCCTAATCACTCAGATTGCAGGTGGAATACTTCAGATTAAAAGTTCGGCGGACGGTAATGACATAACACCTACCAACCTTGTTTTATAAAGCACGGTAGTACTCAAACCACTTTCAGGTGGTGGGGAATTTTTTGCCGTATAGATCATACACACAAAGGATAGGCTATATGGTAATAAACGAATTAATTATGAAAGGAAAAAGTTATAATACATTAATACCGCAATGATAAAAAATTGAACATTTACTTAATCAAAGGGCAGGCCTATAACAAAACTGAGAAAATTGCAAGTTTTGAGGTGCAAGTACCTGATTCTAACTTTAAAACTTTCAGCAAACCATCTTCTCCGCCGCAAGCGATGTAGCCTTGTTCCTTATTCCAAGCGAGGCATTTCAGTCTAGTATTGTTGGGAATGGCAATCTGAAAGTTATTAGGTCTAAAGTTAATAACGAGTTAATAGCGACAGAACAACAAACAACACAAAGTGGAAATGCGTATTGTTTGATTAAAAACAAAGTTTAATACAGAATTAACTCATATGTTCATATACTAAAAATTCGCAGCAAAGTATATCACCTTTTTACTTAAATAAATAAACATTTTTGTTGTTATTTTCTTGTGGGTGACATTCCAAGCAGATTCAAAACAAATAGTATTTGACGCAGTGCAAAGTACTTATGTGAAAGATAATACTTTCTGTTAAGCATTGTTGTAACTAAGGTAGATATCGATATAAGCATTGTTGTAGCTAAGGTAGATATCGATATATGCAACGTTTACCAATGAATTTAATATGCTTGCATTTACATTTCAGAATAGGAGAGTGTTGTACCGTGGAACATACTTAGTTTCTTTCAGTTGTTTACCTTTGCTGTTGGAGTTCGGATAATTCAATATTTATTATTATTAACTCAGTTCCTGTAAACTAAAGGCCAATTCACACTGTCCGTCACGTCACGTCACGTCACCGTCCGTCAGAACATTCCGCAATGTATTTCTAATGGCGGCATTCACACTGTCCGTCACCGGACCGTCACGTCACGTCAACGTCCGTCAAGCTTTCTCGAGAAGAATGTTTTGACGGAACGGCCGTCTGCTAACATTGGAAGTTAACCTATTTTCGTCACGCGAATTACATGTTGCAGTCGACGATTGCACTGTTTATATGCAAATGTGTTTTATTCATCTTTGTGTTGTTGTTGTACCTTGTTTAGGAGTAAATCTCAAATGTTTCATGGCGACTTGATTATTTTTGTCAATTGAGTATCCCCCTAAAATAAAGGTCGGATATCTGAAACCAAAAAATGGTTTATGTTACGTAACATTGTAAAAGAAACGACTGAAGCAAACTGTTTATTTGAATAAGATTGTAATTTGATTACGCATTTTTCATTAAATAACATTTTAAATGAAAATGTCAGTTCTAATGAAAGACAAAAATTCAGTTGTTTACGACGGTATTAACAATGTCAGCGAGCAAATCGTAATGGTTAAAGTATACAGGCGCCATTTATGCTCTTACAAGTATGGTTTGATGTCTTCATATGTTTATTTTTTCGCTTGAAAATAGATGTCGATGTTTTGAAATGTTGTTTCAGTTCCCAGTAAGTTGGCCAAAAACATGCACTGTAAAGTTTTCTTTGGCCGTTAATAACATTTAGCGTTGTTGTTCGCCCTTTCTAGTATTAAACTATGACTTTCTACAAGACAGATCGCCACTTATAACCTCACTTTCAATATCGCGTATTGAGATGAATGAATTGACGTGACGGACACGGACGGGCAGTGTGAATACAACTTGACGTGACGGTTCCGTGACGTGACGTTAACGTGACGGACAGTGTGAATTGGCCTTATTTGCAGTCAAAAACATTGCACAATTAAGTAGATTCAAGAAGGAATAATTAAATTCACATCTATGGCAATCGTTCCGAAATACAATACGTTATTGTACCTAGGAACAACAATACCTTGGAAAGCACTTTGTTCAGACAAACAACTAATGGCGTGCGCAGCTAGTTGTATAGTGAAGTTGTAGTTCAGTACCAAGTGTGAACTACCTGGTTTTAGTAGCGCCTCTTAAGAGACGCAACTTTTTTCACACAACTAAAAGTTCAACTTGGTTGTACTTTGTTCCGCCACTTTCTTCACCCACCACCAAATACTGACATTCGTCTATCACCTCGCAGGATATATTTTTTTTTTCTTTATTATGGCCTTTGGGCATAACCCATTTAGCCAATCTTTAATAAACATTTGAATACAATTAACAGGTTTTTATAAATTACATTAAAGTTACAAAAAATGGATTATTTAAACACAAAAATTATATCTTCATGCATTCAGTTGCAAAAAACCGATATCAATGCTTGTACAGTGATATATCTTGTGTTGCCAGCATTGTCTTTACACTAGTAGGTAGATGATGTCTGTCTAGCACCAAGTACTGTAAAAATTTCGTTGTTGCATCGTATCTTTTTGAACATCCGAAAACAACGTGATCAATATCCTCCTCTGCACCACTCTCACACAGGGGCGAGACAATGAGATTCAGTCGCCACAAATGTTGCTTGAACTGCCCATGGTTAAATCGAAGTCGAAACATTGTGACTAAAACATTTCTATTGAACAGGCCGAGAGAATACCAAGGCCGAGCAGGAATACATGTCTGAATATCCGCATTATGCTTTCCTCTCAGTTTGTTTCATAGTTGCCACTTATTGTTCCATAAGATTCTAACCTGTTGCCGTACGTCGTGTAGAAGGTCTGTATAAGGAACATGATGGTAAATCTTCTTCCCATGATGAATGGCATCCTTGGCAAGGTAATCGACAATTTCGTTGCCCTTAATACCGTGATGTCCCTTGACCCACACCATAATGATTTTCTTATTACAACGCCGTAATGCTCCAATGTGATCCAATATCTGGTACACCAGGTAGTTGTTGGTATTATTTATAACATGATTCTGTATGAGCAACAGTGCTGATGGTGAGTCTGATAGAATAATGGTTGTATTATGGTTCATCCTGCCAGCATATTTGAGTCCCTCTAGTATTGCAGTGATCTCTGCTGTAAGTACAGAAGCTTCCAGTGGGAGCCGGAATTTTTCATAGTATTGCATACGTTCGTCGTAATAAGCGCTTCCAACGCTCTCTTTAGAATGTGATGCATCAGTGTAAATGTGGAGTGCATTTTGCAAATCACGTAAAAAGTTCTTCAACAGAAGCGAGTCCGCATAAGGTTCCATGTAAGAAATATTCGTTCGAATGTCTAATTCTATCATTGTATTCCTGTAATCGGTTATGAAAACTGGGTGGTGTGAGACTGTTGCGATTCTGTGACACTGTGGTAAAATATCATAAAAGATGTATGCTAGTGGTGGGAGTTTCTTTCTAAGCCAGTATCTACTCGTAAAACATATCTATGACAACGCTCGAATCCTCAAGAGCAAAGGGTCTTGTTCATATTGAGCTCTTTTGAGTAAGTATTTTGATCCAATGTACTGTCTTCTGAGGTCTAGCAGAGGTTCATTAGCTTCTACAAGTAGAGCATTCGTAGGAGTTGAGATGAAGGCACCCAAGCAGCATCTTATCACTTTAAATTGGCACCTGTCAAGCATTTGTCGAACAGAATCAGAAGCCAATCCATAGCAAAGACATCCATAATCCATATGTGGTCGAATTAATGCACGATAAAGAGTCATACATACTCTAGGGTCGGCACCTCACCCACCTCCTGTAATTGAATGAAGAACATTAATTGCCTTTCTGTATGATGTACTTCATATGCGTAGACCACTTGAGCTTTTGATCAATAAAGAGGCCAAGATATTTGACAACTTGTACAATAGGCATTCGAAAAGGACCCATTGACATTGTTTTTGGTGCCTGCCATCTATGTCTTGTGTAAATACAAACTGCGGACTTCTCTGGAGATATTTCCAAGGAGTTCTGATTCAACCAACTCTGAAATTGCTCCATAGCAGCAGACATAAGAAGCTGACATTCCATGAGATTCCTGCTTGTAGTATAAAAGCAGAGATCATCTGCGTATTGTATCACTTTTCAACTGTTTGGCATAAGCGAATGGAGATCTACAGTGTATAGATTAAACAATAATGGAGATAAAATAGACCCTTGTGGCAGACCTTTGTTCGTGTACTGGGGTCCTATATATCCATCATATCGTCGTATAATCAGTGCTCTGTTGCTCAGTAAATAACAGAGATTGTGGATAAAAACACTAGGCATGCCAAGGTTCTTCAACTGCTGCGCTAGCCGTGGGAGGAATACACAGTCATACGCTTTGGTGAGGTCAGTAAAACAACCAAGAAATACTTGTTTTCGCTAAGGGAAATCTGGATGTCAGTAACTAACTCAATAAGTGCATCAGTAGTACCACGACCCTTTCTAAAGCCATATTGACCATTTGGAAGTAAGTTCTACATCTACATCTACATCTCTGATGTTCTACCCACCATTCCAATCGATGTTTAATCATGTGCTCAAAAGTTTTATAAAAGCTTGACAGTAACGTTATTGGCCTGTATGATGTAGCTTCTTCCCGCAGTTTTCCACTCTTGTAAATAGGAACAATTCATCCCGTTTTTAGTTCTTTTATATCAGTATGAAGGAACCATACTGCATGATATATTTTAAGTAATAGGTGTTTCCCCACCGTTGGAAGTAGCCGAATCATTTTGTAAGATATTTTATCCGGTCCAGAGACAGAATTTGTATCCCGTAACAATGCCCTTTTCATTGAATGGTTCATTAAGAACATGTGGTAGATCATTCTCTGGTTGAAAAACTCCCATATCATATTCTACTGAATCTGGCGTTAGAGACTGTAAAATTTTCGTCAGGACATGTGGCGAAAGTGTGAAGGGTACATCAGAGCGATTGGGCGTTCTGCGGATATGATTGATCTTATTCCATATTGAGGACATTGTAGTGGTTGTATTTAGGTTATCACAAAAGATTTTCCAACTGGTTCTTTTCTTTTGTTTCAATAAACGCTTCACTGATGTTTGTACATGAGTGTGTTGCATATAATTTTCGAGTGTAGGGTACCTCCTGTAAGTCTTTAATGATTGTCGTCTCTTGGCGATAGCAGTGTCACATTCTTCATCCCACCAAACTGGAGAGAGCATGCTGCGATTGCGAAAAGTTGAACAGCGAGGAATCGCAGAATTGGCTGCATGTTCCATCATTTGAAGTAAATTTATATAATCTTCATAGTCATTATCACGTTCCACATAGTTGCATAAATACTCTGTAATCTTCTCTTTAAATTTGTCCCAGTCAGCTTTCCTTGTGTTCCATTTATAAATGGGAGAATGGTTTTTATCAGCATGAGCTACATGTGATAGTGTTATTAAAATTGGTAGGTGGTCCGAGCCGAGAGGTTCTGGTAATACTTCCCAAGTAGTAGTCACCGCAATAGCAGGTGAAGCAAAACTAACGTCCACGGCACTGGGACGTTGACCTGGCCTAATGATTCCATCATTCAGTATTGTAAGATTATCCTCTTCTATAACTTCCACAAGTAGTCTTCCAATGCTATCAGTATAGGATGAATCCCAAAGGGAATGATGTTCATTGAGATCACCTGTTATTATCTTTGGATGCTGAATACTGCCGATCAAACCACACAATTGTTCAGAGATAAGAGATTAATATTGCGTCCAGCAATCCTTAAAGTAACAGCTATTGCATTGATACTCTCCTCACAATGAATTAAATGGATTGGCGTGTAATTAATCCCATGTTTAATTAAGATAGCAGCACCTCCATAGCCATCCTCACGATCACAACGTAGTAAGTGATATCGAGGAACTGAAAAAAATTGAGACGGATGTAACCATGTTTCTACAAGAACACAAACTGTAATGTCGAGTGCCTTAAGGCAGTGAAGTAGAGACTCCTCATTAGATCTCACCGAACGTGCGTTCCACTGTAATATTCTTTTAATAGAATTAACCATTTAGAACAGAAGATGAAGTGAGGGTCGAAAGAATAAGTTCTCTGATACCCGTATCAAGTATGGAGTACGTGGGTTGTATCGTCAGATTTACTTGCTGAAGTATCTTCAAGATTATGGTATAAATGGTATTTACCAATTGTTCAGTAATTTGCACTTTGTCGTATAACCTATTGTATTGTGGTGGAAAAGGATTACCAGAAATTGCCGTTATATCATGCTGATTTGGTATCCAGTGGTTTTGATATTCAGAAGAGACGTGCGACATAGCTGCTGGCTGTTGATGTAAGTTATGTGGCGGTGTGCTGGAGAGCAGAGCTACAGAGCGAGGTTTCAGCTGTTGGTGGTCATTAGATGTTTGATTAGGCTGCAGCTGCTGTATAGGAAGAGGGGGATGCGGAGATAAAAATGTGGCAGGTGTGACGCATGTGCTTCCCTGTACTGAGAATTCACTGATCGGTCGTGTGGATTGTAAATTTGTTGTCCCATATGGGGCATTTATTTGCGGAAGTGTTGGGAACTGTTACTGACTTCTTGTATCCAATCCCATATTCTGCACAGCCTGAGAATAGCTTCTATTTTGGTACTGTTTTATTGCTGTTTGTAACGGAACGTTATTCATTGCCATAATGTATTTAATGTCTGCCCACTTCTTAAATTCAGGACAGCACCGATCAGTTGAACAGTGATTACCTGCACAGTGTATGCATTTTAATGTAGTACTCTGACAATGTGAAACTTCATGCGCACTGCCACATTTTGCACAACGTAGCGTTCCACGACATTGAGCACTGGAGTGATTGAACCGTAAACATTTGTAACATTGGAGAACAGACTGAACAAACGGTTGTACTGCAAAGTGCATTCCTAGTATTGAAACATATTGTGGAAGATGTTGTGCTCGAAATGTTAGAACACATACAGGGATTGGGTAAACTTCTCCATTCTGAGACTTTTTTGTGTACCGTTTCACATGTAACACAGGGGCAACACTTTGGATTTCCTGCAGTATCTCCTCCTCAGTGAGCAAAATATCAACATCTCTGATAATCCCTCGTTTTTGAATCACGCTCTTTGGAATGAACACCTTTAAATTCCTCTCTGTCCATAATTTACTATCAAGCAGTTTATTGGCTGCTAACCCAGAATTTGTTTCAATTCTTACACGATTTCTCCCAGCTTTGGCAATGTCAAGAATATGTTGTTTGGCTATCACACCAGCACTAAATATTATTTTCCCTATGCTCATTGGGTGTAAGTTACCAATAGATTTTTCTGCACTTTCTACAATAATTATAAAAGGTCCAAGTTATTGTAGTATGTGTCGTTTCTGCTAGCAAAATTAGGGTTCCGAGCATTTCTATCTAATTCACTAACATTCTGATTACTGCTTCCACTTGACTGTAGCACACCAAAAGATGGATGTACTGAATTACGTGAAGTATGGGAATTCCTCTCAGCTCCACTAGTAACATTCGTTGGGGAGTCAACTCGAATCCTTTTAGTCTGCAAATCGGTTTCTGTGCGTCTTGGTAATTTGTTAGGAATGTTACTCACCGGTTTCTGGAGTGTGCCAGTAGTAGATTGACTGGTGGACTGGGTCTGTTGCAGATTACCATCCTGGTTTGTTTCATGTTCCATATGTAGATCCTCTGGAAGTGGGGTATTTAGTAGCTGAAACTGCAGCACATCGTCCATTTCCCTGTCCCTGCTCATATTTAAGAGAGCTTCTGCACTTTGTAGTTCTCGAGATCGAAGATCTTCATCGGGGGGGGGGGGGGGGGGAGACACCCTCCCTCCCCGAAAGGTCCACTGTCCATCACTAGGTAAATAGTTCGCGAAAATTGTTACACTAGTTTTAAATTTACTACAGACACTCTAAAAAAAAGTCTTAAGAATTTTTTTCCTTTTTAATCGTATTAAAATCTACACTAAATCTGCAGTAGCACTCTTATTTACTTCGTTGCCAACCAGAGATCTTCGATATTATCGTTACGGATAGGGCTGTACATTCGGGAAGCGTCTAGTTGTAGTAAAGTCTGACGTCCCGCAGGATATTTCGAACCGTTTTACTTCGTGTCAACAACACACTAAAACAATACCTCACAGACAAAGATATACCCCACTACAAAGACAAAGAACAAAACCATCGTCATTAGGGATCTGCCAAGACGTCTGTACCCACAGGCGATCAAGACAGTTCTTATAATGCAAGGGTTTGATGTAAAAACAGTAGAACAGATGCAAAGGCCAGGCAAAGAGGAGAAATGGCCGCTGTACCATGTATGTTTACCTGATATTCCCCAAGCACCTACTAGCACAAATTTGGCACAAAAACCGAGTTGCTATAAACTGCAAAAAAAAAAAAAAAAAAAAAAAAAAAAGGAGAGAGAGAGAGAGAGAGAGAGATCTAGCCACCAGGAGGCTGCTTACAAGACTACAGAGAGAGCCGAGGGTAGCGCTCAATGAGCACAGAAAACAGCAATGGCAAAACCGCCTGACAGCCCTCAATGTAGAAGACAACACTCTCTGTAATACCACCAGACAGTTCACCAAAAGATGCGCCAAGATGCCTCTCCTGCACGGTGAGCGGGGTTTGGTCTTCAGTCATGCTGATAAGGCCAACACCTTTGCCGATTCTTTTGAGAAGCAGTTTCAGGCTGCAGACCCCCATGACGATTAACATGAGGACATAGTCCGCTGTCAGCTGTGTGTCTTCCTCAATGCTGATGACGACCCAGATGACGATCCTACACGTTTTCCCCCCAAAGACGTGGCAAAAATAATCAGAAAGCTCCCCATAAAAAGGCGCTTGGTCACAATAAGATCAGTAACAAGTTAGTCAAAAACCTCCCGTCATCGGCAGTTACACTACTCGCGAACGTCTTCAATAAGATTACTCGTACCCACGTGTTCCCAGCCTGCTGGAAGCATGCAGAAGTGGTCGCGATACACAAACCAAGGAAAGACCCCTTATTCTCGCAGCATTATAGGCCCATTAGCCTCGTGCCAACTATCAGCAAGAGCAATGAGGGCCTCCTGCTAGTCCCCATACAAGATCACATCGCCAGAGAGCAAATTCTGCGAGATTTTCAGTTTGGTTTCCAGGAGAAACACTCTGCTCCCAACAGATCATGAGAGTGATTGAAGCAGCCACATCAGCCTTCAACCAAAAGGGCTACTGCGGGATAGTGCTATCGGAAGTGGCAAAAGCCTTTGACAGTATGGCCCAAGGGGTTAATTTACAAATTATACACACACAGATTCCTCGAAAGTATAGTAAAGATTATCCAAAGCAATATAACGAATATGACTTTCTCTGTCAAAGTCGAAACATTCACCTCCACCAAAAGGCGTATTCATGCTAGAGTGCTACAGGGGTCGGTCCTGGGACCTGTTTTGTACAGCTTGTACACTCCAGACACCCCCACTGTCCCCTTGGTGCACACAGCACAGAATGTTGACGACACAGCCTTCTTTACAAGAAACCCGTTAAAATTGTCTGGCAAGAACACCTTTGCACCAGCACCTGCCGCAATGTCAACTGTAGGGGAACAACACTCCACAACTCTGCAACACAGTGTACCACAAGATTTGGTTGGCACATCCATTTTCGGCAAGCTTCCTGAATGATGTTCCTGTTCTGCTGAGGGGGCTGTTGTAGTGAACATGGCTAGCTGCTCAGCGGAGTGCAGTGCAGAAGTGTATCATGCTTGTGTACCAACTGTGCTAGATTTTGCAAAGATAATTTATTTTCACTCTGGATGCCAGTAGTACTGTCTTCCTCCATAGCATTTATGCTTAGTTTTTACACTTTTAATTGTCATGCTTAGTCTAGAGAATGCTTCTTTGAATGTTGTTACAAGTCAACAAGAGGCATATTTATTTAGCTCACATGTGCTTTCTAGATGTACTCAACAACTAAGACTTGTAGTATTTATATGATGAAAAAATAAAAGTCTTAACTTTTCATATGAAGAGATACACTGTTTGTTATTACTAACCTAAACATGCTAAGTGGTTGAAGTGACTCAAACTCCACTGTATTAACAAACCTTCTTCGCCAAATCTATGAAGCATTCTCAGTGAGCTTAGGCCTTCCAGACTGACGTTTCCTGTAATTCACCGAAATCTCTTCAGGCGAATACCAGGATGGTTCCTTTCTGAGGACATGTCCGATTTCCTTCCCCATCTTTAACAAAAAATCCGAGCTTTTCCTCTCTTTCTAATGACCACTCTGTCAATGAGACGTAAAACCCTATGGTAATTTTCCTTCTGTATTACTAACTAAAATTAATTGGAATACACATAATATATTTATAACACATTTATTCCAGCAGTTGACATGCAGATTCGTAAGGAGGAATAAATGTAGGAGCTACATTATTCCACAGAGCAATAAGTGTCGAAATGTGGTCCTTTTTATTTATATAAATATGGAATTATTTACACCAGACAATATTACGTATTCACCGAAAAATAAGTCAGAGTATGAGCAACATTCATAATGGAATTCAAAGAGTGCAATACAGACAAGAAGCTCTCATTAGGAAGAAATTGCAATAAAACCAGCTTTTATGTCATGTTGTGTAAGACGATTTTGAGGTTTTGGCATGTGTTAAACACAATAATTTCCACTTGATACCATTAGGGGGAGGGGTTTGACATTTGGATAGCTTAATTTTTTTATCTAAACCAGATAAAATTATTCAGATATATTTACTAATATGTCGTAAGTATGAGATAATTTAGAATTAAAAATAATTTTCACAAATGTCACCCCACAATGTAGAGATGACTTTATTACAGTTTTTTTTCTAGTAAACCTAATTGAGAAAAAATACAGCTACAATGTGAGCCCACAAATCTTTACTTATCAGGTACAAATATAAAATTATAAAAATGAATCTTACATGCTAGACTTTGATAAAAATAATACTTACTGATTCAGCCACTGTATTTCAACAACTTAACAGTAAACATAACATTATTAATCTACACTAATCACTGGAAATAAACCTCTGTCATATTTTTTTTTTGCTGGGACTATGGTGTACATAACTTTTTTGGGATCATAAAAAATGTGTCAGGCTTTGATGGCCATTTCCAACTCTTCTTCGAACACCACATAACAGAAATAATGGAACCAGCAGTCGTATTCTTGATGAATCTCGCTTGGGACCAATTATCCTCAAACATGATGCCAACATAATTTCTAACTGAAAAGAATGAGTAAATTCATCATTTAGTGAAAGTTTGTTATATCAAAACAATCGTCTTCATTGGGATCAGAGAACTGCTCATGTAAGAACTCCAAATCAGTATCACTGAAATTCTGTAAAGACAATGCTTGACTGCCATCAGTTTCGTCACCTGAGTGACTCTTTTTTATTTTCTGAAGCATCCTTGCCATTCCTTGTTTCTTTGTGATAGTCGTCAAATTAATTAATTACTTCTATTATAAAGGGAAACTTTTCTGGTGAGAAAATATGTATAAAAAATACAGACCGTTTAACTTACCCAAAGCACAGGCTCTTTAACAGACACAAATAAAAACACACACAAACAGTTAAGCCTCGGAAGTAACCTCCATGAGTTTAGTTGAAACGTGTCTTTTTCTTCCACAAGAGGAAGGTGGAAATGCAAACTTTGTATTGCACAATGTTCAAATTACTTGCTTATGTTTCTACAGATAATTATATTGATAACCATGTTTGTTTACAATCATTTAATGTTTAAAGAACTTATATGTATACTTTTCTTGTAAAATATACACACATAACCAATATTTAAAAGTTTGATAGTATTACAGATGCAGATTGTCACAAAATCACCTCATAATCTTATTCTTTTAAAATTTTACGTTTTTCCTGTGTATTGTCAGTAGTATAGTGTGTGCAGCAAATCAAAGAATACATGGACCAGCAGAAGAAACCACTGGTTTTCTCAATATCCTCTATTACTATTTTAATACGATTCTACTCTTCCTTGGATCTAATCATCTTGTGTATTCTGTAACCGTGATAATATGTCACAAATACTTTGAAACAGAATTTTAATCTAATTTTATGGCATGTTCTTGTACCTAGGAACTGTACAAAGGTAGATGAATAAACAATGTTCCAAGGTTTGCGAACTACATTTTATTTTAAGTCATTGTTATTTACTCATTAAGACACATTAGTTCGAATTCTGACATATATTTTAACTAAATAATGCTTATAGTCCAATTATAGACAGAAGGAGAAACAAAGGAAAGCTTCACTCAATTGTAAAGCAACAAAAGCCAGCAAATTAAAATCTACTTTTACTTAAGATAAATTTCAAACATTGATACTGATCAAAAGGAAGCAGCCATTTGCAATCCAGCTCAAAAGATTATAGGAGTTAAACCATAGAGCGCTAAACTTAACAGTATATGGCATCTCAATGTTAAATATTGAGAGTGTTCCAAGGTACAAGTGTTCCAAGATACAACACTCTCCCCTACTAGTATGTATGTAGTGAAAAGCCCATAGTACTGTACAGAAACTGTCAAAGACTTACTGAAAGAAACAAATGATGGCAACAATACTCTAATTGGCCTGGCTGTCAACTTTGAATAAGACAAAAATATGGTGGGACAATCCATTTTCATAATCCAACTACATGAGGATTGATTGAGATCACTGATTGCAGTTAAATTCGAAATACCCTATTTAGATAAAAGTATTTTTTCATTTATGCTGTATGGCTGAGAGTAGAGGTCTATAGTAGTTACATGTACCTGGAACCTCATTTCATTCCTGGCCAAACGGCTGTTACACTTTGTTCCACAAGCACACGAGTTGTTTTCTTAATTGATTCGACATTTTAGAGGCAAACAAGACGCCAAAATGTAAACCTCAAACGCAATCACTCGCTCCTTTTGCTTCCCTCTCTGTGAGGGAGTATGTTGTGAAGTTTGTAGCCCATTGACTTTTACTCCTCAGTGTACTGTTTGGTGTGTGTGTGTCTTTTACTGTATATTAAATGTCTGTGAACTGTGTTGGAGGTTCTGTGTATGTGTCTAGTACTTGCCCTGGGTGGGTGCGGTGTAGGTTTAGTTGGGTAGGAATGGGTTTAGGGAGGGGTGTTAGGATCAAAGAAGGTCAGGGGACGTTTGTGTTTTCACGGGAACGGATAAGTTCGTTTCCAGATCTGGAGGAACTTTCGTAGAAAGCCCTTGCCAGATTTTGGAAACGTTCTTTTAGGAGCGAAACTCCAACAATAACGTGTAGGTTCTCTGTGGGAGATGCAGTGGGAAGGTGAAGGGCCCTCTTAAGGCAGCGGTTCTGCAGTGTTTGCAGCTTTTCCAGGTGTTTCCTGGCTGCATATGCCCATGCTGGGCAGGAGTATTCCATTTGGTTTCCATGTTAGACGACGGTCCAGGGTAACGCCTAGGTACTTGGCAGTTCTGCGTCAGGGGAGTTTGGATCCTTGGAGGTGGAGGAGGAGGGGGAATTTGAGGAGGACAAGCTTCTTTGTGAACAGCATGGCCTGAGTTTTTTCGGCGTTGATTGTGATTCGCCAGCGACGGGCCCATGTGTCTGTGTTATTTAAAATGCTTTGTAACCTACGGATCACAAAGAAATCATCTCAGTTGACTTGCATGTGTTTTGTAAACCTAGTACAATTATTGGAAGAGCTTCTGTCTTTCCGAGTAATGGCTCAATAGCAGTGGCAGACTAAGGCTGTCGGAGGCCCGGGCTCCCTGTTCACATGTATTTCTATAAAAAAAACTAACTTTTGAGATTTGGAGGCCCCCACAGGATGAGAGGTGTGAGACAATCTAAGAAAAATACCTTCAGAGATTAGGAGGTTCCAGAATGGGAGGCCAAGGACGTTGAAAAAAAAGTAAGTGCTTTTGAGATATTTGAAGCCCCCCCCCCACCCCCCACGAAAACGAGAGGCCTGGGGCAGTTGCACCCCACCCTGCCCCCTTAGTCTCCCATTGCTCGATAGCACTACATCTACATCTACATACATACTCCGCAATTCACCGTAAGGTGCGTGGCGGAGGGTACACTGTACCACTACTAGGCATTTCCTTTCCTATTCCACTCCCAAATTGAACGAGGAAAAAAAGAATGCCTATATGCCTCCGTACGAGCCCTAATTTCTCTTATCTTGTCTTTGTGATCTTTACGCGAAATGTAAGTAGGCGGCACCAAGATCGTACTACACTCAGCTTCAAATTCCGGCCCTCTAAATTTACTTAACAGAAATTCACGAAAAGAGCGTCGTCTTTCTTCCAGCGATCCCCAATTGAGTTGCCGGAGCATTTCCGTGACACTCGCGCATTGGTCGAACCTACCGGTAACAAATCTAGCTGCTCGCCTCTGAACCGCCTCTATGTCTTCTTTCAAACCGATCTGCTGCGGGTCCCAAATACTTGAACAATACTCAAGACGTGGTCGAACAAGCGTTTTATACGCGGTCTCTTTTACAGGTGAAGTACATCTTCCCAAAATTCTCCCAATAAACCGAAGTCGGCTGTCTGCCTTACTCACAACTGTCCTTACATGCTCGTTCCATTTCATATCGCTCTGCAATGTTACGCCTAGATATTTGAACGACGCGACCGCATCAAGAAGCTCACTACTGATGCTGTATTCGAAAATTATAGGATTGTTTTTTCTACTCATGCGCATCACCTTACATTTTTCTACATTGAGAGCTAGCTGCCATTCTTCGCACCAACTAGAGATTTTGTCTAAATCAACCTGTATGCTATTACAGTCAGTTACAGACGACACCCTCCCATACACCACAGCATCATCAGCAAACAGCCGCAAATTACAACTTACTCTGTCCATCAGATCATTTATATAGATAGAAAATAATAGCGGTCCTATCACACTCCCGTGGGGCACGCCTGACGATACACTCGTCTCTGATGAACACTCGCCGTCGAGAACAACGTACTGCGTTCTATTACTTAGGAAGTCTTCCAGCCAGTCACAAATCTGAGAACCTATTCCATAAGCTCGCATTTTCGTTAGGAGTCTGCAGTGTGGCACCGTGTCGAACGCCTTTTTGAAGTCGAGAAAAACACAATCCGCCTGTTGCCCTTCGTCCATGGCTCGCAAGATGTCATGTGAGAAAAGGGCAAGCTGAGTTTCACATGAACGATGTTTCCTAAACCCGTGCTGATTCATGGAAAGAAGCTTTTCCGTTTCAAGGAAATTTACTATATTCGAACTGAGAATATGCTCCAAAATTCTACATGAAACCGATGTCAACGATATTGGCCTGTAATTGTATGGGTCAGTTCTCTTTCCTTTCTTATACACGGGAGTCACCTGCACTTTTTTCCAATCACTAGGAACTTTGCGCTGAGTTAAAGATTCGCTGTAAATGCAAGCTAAGTAGGGGGCCAATGTCGCAGAATAGTCTTTGTAAAACCGAACTGGTATTCCATCCGGACCAGCAGACTTTTTCGTATTTAGCTCTCTCAGCTGCTTCTCTACACCGGAAATACCTATTGCTATGTCCCCCATTTCGGAATTAGTACGTTGATCAAATGATGGTATATTTGTGCGGTCCTCCTGCGTGAAAGATTTCTTAAAGGTTAAATTTAGAACTTCAGCTTTCCGTTTGCTTTCTTCTATTACTGCCCCGGAATGATCAACTAGTGACTGGACAGTGGGCTTTGACCCGCTTATCGATTTTACATAGGACCAGAATTTTTTCGGGTTCTCGGAAAGATCTTTTGCTAAGGTATGGCTGTGATAATTATTGTATGCTTGACGCATCGATCTTTTTATAGACGCACGAATCTCTACTAACTTTTGCCTGTCACCATTTGCGTGTTCTTTTTTGAATCGAGAATGCAACAGCCTTTGCTTTCTCAGCAGCTTTCTAACATTATTATTATACCACGGTGGATCTTTTCCATCCTTAATCGTCTTTACTGGCACATATTTCTCTAACCCTTCATTAACAATGCATTTAAATTTAGTCCACAATTCCTCTACATCCATAGTCCCAGAATTAAACGATGCCCATTCATTTTCTAAGTGCGATCGTAACATTTGCTTGTCGGCTTTTCCCAACAAAAACACGCTCCTAGCCTTCTTGACTGGTTTATGAACTTTGGTCACCATCGACGCTATGACGATGTCATGATCACTAATTCCTGTCTCTACACAGACATCGTTAATAAGGTCAGGCCTGTTGGTGGCTATAATGTCTAGAATATTTCCATTGCGCGTGGGTTGCCGGTTTAACTGCTCAAGACAGTTTTCGGAGAATGTGTCCAAAAGTAGCTTGCAAGACTGCTTGTCTGTACCGCCTGAAATGTAACTAGCGAGGTCCCAATCTATACTCTTAAGGTTGAAGTCACCTCCGACTAATATTGCATGGCCCGGATACCTATGCACTACCTGGTGTAGACTGTCCTTGAATGATTCTAAAACTGCTACAGCAGCACTGGGGGGCCGGTAAAAACACCCAACTATTAACTTTACTTCTTTTAGACCTGTTATGCGTGCCCAGATAACTTCACAGTTACTGCTGAATGCTGACAGTCGAGTGCTCATCAGAGTTAGCGCCTAGCCTAAAAAACCCCCATGTGCACTCCACAAGTACTCTGCTACCCGAGTAGCCGCTTCCTTAGTGTAGTGCACCCCTGATCCATCTAGGGGCACCCTACAATTCCCCACCCGATAACGCAGATCCAGAAATCTGCAGCCATGACTGTCACAGAGTCGGCGAAGCCTCTGGTTCAGACCCTCCACTCGGCTCCAAACCAAAGGACCCCGATCAACCCTGGGAACAATGCTGCAAATCGACAGCTCTGCTTGCACCCCGCGTGCGAAGGCAGCAGCCTTCACCAATTCCGCCAGCCGCTCGTAGGACCTGAGGATGTCCTCAGAACCCAAGCGACAAGCGTCATTGGTGCCGACGTGAGCCACGACTTGCAGTCGACTGCACCCCGCACCCTCGATAGCCGCCGGTAAGGCCGCCTCCACATCTCGGATGAGGCCCCCCGGCAAACACACCGAGTGCACGTTGAGACCTTTAGAGATTCGTGACAACACTCATTTTGTTGCTGGTTGTGTGCTGCATCCAGGGGCGGCGGCAACAATAGGCAAGGGTTGACCTGGGCCCACCCCAAATGTTCGTAGCCCACCCATTGGTCCACCCAAATAAATCACACGAATTTCAGAATCGAAATCAAACTTTATAGTATGAAATTAAGTAACTAGTTGAAGACAAATATGATAACCGACTCTATTAATTTGATCTATAATGAAGCTGTTAAATACAGATACACTCAAAGTGCATCTTATATCGCCAAAGTTAAGAAGGTTCTTTACAAGCAAACAGTCGATCGATATATCGAATAAACGGTTCTTCCCCAATTCTGCTTCATGTTTGCACGTGTTTAACGGTAAACAGTAAAAGCAAACTTGATATTAGGTTCAGTGCTTTTTTTGTGTGAATTATGCATTATTTTAATCGACAGCGAACACAGTAACATGGCAAAACAGCCTAGCATATCAGACTCCCTCAATCAGCCACAAACAAAAATATTTAATCAAATGAGGAAATTACAACGTCTCTGTGTGTAAGTGCAGAAATTCATGATTCAGAAAGTGAAGTAGAAGAAATTGTGTTCGCTGATGATGAAATGGAAGTAGAAAAAGGGTTAAAACAGTTGGAAAATGAAACCCTCCGTGAAAATGAAGGTAAAAATTTATGTTCTATTCCTAGCAATAGCAGCAGCCACAGCAGCAGCATTGCTAATCCATCTGCTTCACTGTATGGCACATCTACGAAAGCTATTGATGGACCAAAACAACCTTTATTAAGGCATTTTCCTTTTCGCTTCTTTGGAGACAGAAAAAGAAATTTCCAGCCAGGTTGGTACAAAAATCATTTATGGCTGGTAATAGTATTTTAAATTATGCTGCATTTTGTTTTGTATATCGTTTTTTTCCGTCTACAAACTCAAGCCATGAAAACAGAATTTCTTAATTTTGTAAGCGAGGGTGTCACTAATTCGAAGAGAGCAACAGTGTCTAATTTCGGCTTTAAGCAGCATAAGATTAGCAAAGATTACTTTCATACACAAAAGCACTGTAGTTGCTTGGGAGTCTTTCAAAAATTTGAAAAGAGTATGGAGAGAAAGTATCAGTTTCTGCTCCCCTAAACATGTGTTCTGGGAGTTCAAAAAAACAGAGCAGCCATAGAAATTATTGCTGATGTACTTAGGCACACAGCTCATAAAGGAATAGCCCAAAGAGCTCATACTGAATCGAAAGGTAGTGCAAATAAGGAAAATTTTTTAGAGTTAATGGAACTTAAAAAAAAGATTCAAGTGTTAGGGAAAAACTTGAATCCAAAACGGAAAAATACTCACCTCATGACACACAAAATTAAATTCTTAGCACCATTAGCAATATCGTGCTAGAACATAACTCAGATGAAGTGTAAGAAGCACAGAATATTGATGTAATGATGATGAGTCCAAGATTGTTCAAAAACTTAGCAACTATCAATTGTCATTCAGTACTATTTATATACAAGGTGTCTCAAGAAAGACGCCTGCCAGGCGTCCATGGATCGTGTGGTACGGCTCCTGGCCGCTGCCACCGCATCCACTGGCCACGGCAGTGCCCGATTCTCGGACTCTATTGTGCTGCGGGCGCATACACTGAATTAAAATCTAAAAAACATTGCCATTTGAGTAACGTAAGCTTACTTTTATTTACAGTAGATGTTCAAAATGATGTCCCTCTATGAAAAGAGCGGTCTGACATCACTGGAACACATTTGCGAACACTCGGTTGCCGAATTCTGGGAAATGACTAGTCGAATCCTGTCTTCCAACTCTCCGAGTGTATGGGGATTGCTTGCATACAGCTTGTCTTTTAACATTCCCCAAAGATAAAAGTCATAGGGATTTAGATCTGGAGAACGAGGAGGCCAGTCAACTATCCTATCAGCAAAAACACGTTGTATTGCTGCCATAGAAGCAATGGTAATGTGTTGTTTTGCATTTTCCTGCATGAAATAACCGTAAAGCTTTTCATTGCGTGAAAGTTCTTGATAAAATGGATGCAGGATATTGTTCACATACCGGTCAGAATTTATTGTTTCGTGAAAAAAACATTGGCTCAATTATTCGCCTCGCACTAATGGCACACCACACTCCAGTTTTCACGTTATGAAGAGGTTGTTGATGTAACTCATGTGGCTTTTCTGAGCTCCAGCGTCGATTGTTCTGCGAATTTACGTAGCCTGATAAATGCAGCCATGCTTCTACATCTACAACCATACTCCACAAGCCACCCAACGGTATGTGGCGGAGGGTACCTTGAGTACCACTTTCGATATTCCCTCCTATTCCAGTCACGTATTGTTCGCGGAAAGAAGGATTGTCGGTATGCCTCTGTCTGGGCTTTAATCTCTCTGATTTTATCCTCATGATCTCTCCAAGAGATATACGTAGGAGGGAGCAATATACTGCTAGACTCCTCCATAAAGGTATGTTCTCGAAACTTTGACAAAAGTCCGTACCGAGCGACAGAGCGTCTCTCCTGCAGAGTTTTCCACTGGAGTTTAGTGATTATCTCCGTAACGCTTTCACGATTACCAAATGGCCCTCTGAGTCTCATGGAAGAATAGCGCATGCTAGGTTTCACATGAACGCCTTTTTCGAAACCCATGCGGATCGCTACAGAGCAGATTCCTAGTCTCGAGAAATGTCATTATATTCGAACATAATACATGTTCCAAAATTCTACAACTGACCGACGTTAGAGATATAGGCCTATAGTTCTGCACATCTGTTCGAGGACCCTTCTTGAAAACGGGGATGACCTGCACCATTTTCCAATCTTTCGGAACGCTATCCTCTTCTAGAGACCTACGATGCACCACTGTGAGAAGGGGGGCCAGTTTCTTTGCGTACTCTGTGTAAAAACGAACTCGTATCCTGTCATGTCCTGCGGCTTTCCTCTTTTGAGCTTCATCAGAAAAATAAATAGGACCGGACTCGGCGCTGTTGCCAAGTGTCCCAGAACACGCATGGCGACCGACAGGCGGAGTGGCAGCAACCGACAAACGCGCCGCTCAACTCGCGGATTTCTCCCAGGCCTCCTTCGTGAGACACCCTGTAGTAACATATACGAAAGGTTTGTGGCTATGATCCCGCCAAAAAATTGCTTGATTCTTCTGTGTTATTCAGCATTAAAAAGAAACTAACAAACTGTGGAATTAATCTAATTACTGTGTTGCACAGACATATGATGGAGCTGCAGTTATGAGTGGTTTTGGTGCAGGCGTTTGAAGCCCTTTTAAGCAAGGAAGTCCCACAAACCATCTATACAAATTGTATGAATCATAATCTTATCATAGTAACAACATGTAGAGCTATCAAATCAGATACAGATTTTTTTTTCATGTCACTGCAGGGACTATTACGTTTTTATGAATGAGTCAGCAATGCATCAAATGTTTATTGACACACAAATAAAAATGAAAATTCGAAAAGTGGAATTAAAAAAAGTTAAGTGACCCACAAGATGGGACTCTCAGTATGCTTCATGTTTGGCAGTGAAGGAGACAACTGCAGCTGTCATTGTAACACTAATAAACACTGAGGCAGAAAATTCAGTAAGAGTTGCAGACGTATCAGGATTTATTGCAAAGTTAAACTTTAATTTTATTTTTCATTTATGCCTGTTCACATAAGTGCACCGAGTGAGGCAGCACATTGGTAAGACACTGGATTAGCATTTGGTAGGATGGTGGTTCAAATTCACCTCCAGCCATCCAGATTTAGGTTTTCTGTGATTTCCCTAAATCAGTTCATTTAAAACTCTGAGCGTAAGATCCTTCTTTAATGACCACACTGTTAATGGGATGTTAAACTCTAAGCTTCCTTCTTTTAGAAAAGTGTAAATCACTCTGATTTTCGTCAGGTCAAAGACTGTAATACTGTTGCAGCCATCAACTTATAGAAGCTACAAAGAACCATTTCAAATAAATGTGTGTGCATGAGACTCAGGTTTCGCTTATATATCGAAAGAAAGTGTAGATGTGGCAACAAAAAAAGGTGCAGATATTCTCACAAATTCCTCTTCTCTTGGTAGAATTCGTAAGTTGCGGAAAATCTTGGGGGATCTGTTTGTGATTTGCTGAATAAAGACAGTGTTGACCCTGAACAACCAACTGATTTCAAATCTTACATTTTTGATAACGTTTTGTATAAAGTAGACCGTGAACTTTAGACGTTTTATTTCAAACTCTGTAATAATTAAAGAATCACTTGTCTAAACCCAAATGTTACTGCCCTTGGCATATTGATACAATACTGAGCCGTTAAAAGCAGAAATTAGGATACTAAACAATTTTATCATAAGATATGAACAACAAACCACAGTGAAGACTGACAATTTATTTGCATTGCTGAAGTTGTTAGAGCAATATAAACTTGTGTTACATGATTTGTACAAATTAATTCAAATAGTAGTGACTTTTCCAGCATCGTCTGCATCATGTGAACGATCATTTTGTTGCAACCGACATGTAAAAAGATATTTAAGAAATTCAGTACCTGATGACCACCTAAGTTATTTGTACATTCTTACAATAGAAAGGCATGTTACTAAGTCGATTAAGTTGCAAAGAGTGGTTGAATTATTTCCTAATCAGCCACAACAACAGAAGGATTAATCTATTTTGAAAGTAAGTACACAACTTTCGCAGTTCTTCGTTTCTTCTTAGTAGTATCAATTTTACTGTTTTCCAGGTAACATAAATGAATGTAATTTCGAAACATGTATTTTGAGGAATAATTTCTTTTTGTTATATTTCAGGAAACGGCTCTCATTTATATTGGTATGTTATCTTTCACGATTTTGCTGTTAGGAAGGGTATACTCGTAGTATAAAATATAGCTTCTGCATCAGGTGTACTTCAGTTTCCAATACAAGAGTGGAATTATTTCAATATTTGCTGGTTACTAGAGTGTGTGTATTGGAAAATATAGTCTATTTATATCTATGTCCTGAAGTTTCTGATACAGGAATATATATACTGTTTGTGGAGAGTGCATGTATGAGAAAATATATTTATGTATGTAGGTGTGCTATGGCCTTTTCATACAGAATTTGTTTTTTTGCTTGGTATTTTGTGTTGTTTATATTGTTCCAGTTGTTTAAGCCTTGTATTTTCGCTACTTTCCCGATAGTTTGAACCGGTGTTCCATTCGTCTGCAGCTCGTATGTACAGCATATAGATGCCGGCAGGCGAGCACTCATTGTCCGGTGAATCAGGTGCCGCGTCGCCTGCCTACTACCGCAGTACTGCATTTAAAAATAGGCCCAAATAAATTTTGTATGCGCCCATGTAATGCAAGGAGATGATGGAACTGTATGCCATTGTTTTCCACGCATTCCTGGCATTTACTCAAGAAATAGTTAATCACACGAAATATTTCTCTTTGAGAAATCGACTATTAACTGATTTGCGCATGTTATCAGTGACTTCCTGTAATGTATGCGGATTTGTTATGTACACTTTATCTTTTAATGCCCCCCACAGAAAGAAATCACACGTGGTTAAACTGGAATTTCTGACAGGCCAGATACCGTCAGTAATGACGCTGTCATGGAACACTTTGCAAATTGTGTGGTCGAATGAGCCCTAGCTGAATCCTACTGAAAAAACACAAGACTTAGATCTCATTCACTGAGTTAATTAAAAACATTTGCAAAATATTCTGCGCTTATCTTTCATTATTCACTATTAATTAAAAACTGAGCCTATTATTGTGTCACCACTACTGTCACACAGGTGTATCAAGGCATGCAGTGAGGCGTTACAAAGTAGGCATGCAAGTAATCTTAAACGCTCCTTTCAACACACTGTCCATTCCATTCAACTGGTCTTCCAAGACCTTTGCTGTCTCTGACAGAATTACAATCGCCCCTTTTACATGGGCTCCCAAAACCGGATTTCGTAAACCGATTTCCTAATTCCGCTATTGGTTGGTCGTGTAAACCATGGAGGTAAAAAGAGAATTGCCTTCTGTGTGATAGTCATGCATTTTTCAGAAAATTTAAGTCAAGGTGTAAATAACTATAGCAAAAGATCTAAAATTTGTTTCATCATTACCCCACTTGTCCCTAGTGGCACAGACTGCAACTGGGAGTTGTATTTTCGAATGTGGTGCAGTAAGATACTACTACTTACTGACATTTACTGACTTGTACCCTAATGGAAAGCTTCTATTTCTCATACCAGACATATCGGTCTATTCTGCTATTAATAATCACATGCAGAACAGCATATCAGTACCATTTCATGTCTTCAGATGCTGAAATTGTACTGAAAATCCTGTTTGTGTATACCGGCATGACAATTTTCTTGTGTTGACAATCACAAAAGCACTATGCATAGTTCTACATCGATTTTCCAATTGTACAAATTTTTTGGAGACAAAACCGCAAATGGAAGAGAATATTGCCCCTTACTGACTTTCTTGATTGCACACCAAAGGCAACTTTGCTAATCTATTCTTCATATATGACAGTCTGTCTATTGTACTTTTAATGGCACACACACCATATCATAGGTATTTATTCAGATTGTGTTTACTGACAGGACAGTTTTGCTGTATTGACAATCACAAAACCGGCAGGTATGTATTTTCAGGTAACGGGCCAAAACGTCATAGAGTAAAATTTTGAAAAAAAAAAAAATGCAATATTTTCTTATATTCAAGTTTCTATTAAAAGATATACGTTTGTTGCAATCTGTACACTTGACAGTTACAGTACTTCACTTTTATGCCCAGAATATAAAAATGTAGCATGTGCTGAAATAATAACTGTCAATATGTTTAGTATGAAAACCATAGGTAAGCCTACTGCAACTAGTTTTATGCACATTACCTAAATGGGATTTTTTTAACGTTTTTGTTAAGAAAATACTTTTTACGGAAACTTTACAGCTTGCATGTTTTTTCTTAATACAAGAGAATATTCTAATGTATACTTTTCGTCAGACATTTAAAGGAAAGTAACACGGAAAAAAAAATCACGAATTAGGAATCTTGTTTTGGCCAGTTATCTGAAAATCACCCATATAGTATCTATATTTAAGTATCCATTATCTAATTTTATAACTTTATGGAGACAGAAACCACAAAAAATGATTATATTTGCAAATGAGAAAAAGAAAATACTTCCCCTTACTAATATTCGTTCACTGCAAATTAAAGAAAAAATCTGCTCATTTATTTGTTGTATCTGGCAAGTGTGTCAGTCTATTGTGCTTTTACTGACAGCACACAGAACAATATACAACAGGTACGTATTCAGATCCTGTGTACTGGCAGGGCAATCTTACTGTGATGACAAATATGCGTGACAATATGCCTATTTCTTTATGCATATTCTAATATTAAAATTTTGTGGGCTGACATGGAAACTATACACGGGTAATATACTTAAAAATGTGAGCAATAAAATACCGTACAATAACGTAAGTGTGAAAATGCGTCAGGGTAGAAACAACAAACAATTTGTCAACCAGTTATCACTGTCATCTCGTGTTTTTAGGTTACATCGACGCAGATTTAGTACGACGTGGTTTTACGTAATTTCGAAAGAGCTTATTCCTATGTACACTAATACTTTTTCTTTATTTGAAGTCTGTAACCAAACCAAACACTGCATTTCGTCGAGACCAAACACGTTGTATTGCTGATCAAATACGCATTTTAAAAACAAAAATGCCGTTACTTAGGTTCCGTAATGCACGGTTGTAGTATAACATTCAACAGTGTCCGAAATTGTTGCGTGGACAGGACGATAAACATAAAAAAACAGCAGTCCTAGCTAAGGGCCTGTGAGTGTTTTGATCAAATAAACATGGCTGCCGGCCACGCCTACCGGCTTCAAACAGAAGTACAGCAGACGCCCATAGTGCCATCTCCCCTCTTTTTACCTCCATGGTGTAAACACACCAAAATCGATTCTGGAAATCCGCTTCTCTCAATCGATTTTCGTGCCCATGTAAACGCAAACGTTTTTGAAGCGTTCTTGGCTTGACAGATTGCGTTTTCTTGTTAAGAATTTTCGGCATATATGGAAAGAGTGATAGTTTCTAATGTGAAATAAAAGTGTAAATATTAGAGTGAACATACATCGGTGTATTTAAATAAAGAAAGATAGCGATTGTGTAGACTAAATAAGAAACTGAATCAGCTGTTTTCCAGCAGTGGACGCTAAAAACCGAAAAGTGCCGCCGGAAGTTGACTACCGGAAGTCACCTACACTTCCTACCATATCTATGGTCATGTAAAACCGCGAACTTCATTCGAAAATGGAAAGTGGAAAGTTGGAAACTATGCGGTGTGCAGCTAAAGAATGTCGGAAATTGTGGATTATATTGTGTAATGAGCATAACGAGTATAAAACATGGTGTTCTTTCAAGAGTAACTCCGAATTGTGCTGGAAATCTTGAACCAACGAGTTCGTAATTTTGCCTGCATGTTGTTTCAAAATCAGTTCTGTAATTGAGGTTTGCATCTCCCACAGAAGAAAACATCAGTTGAATCGAATAACATCGCCTGTACATAGCACAAAATCTATCAAGTTTGTTGAAATTTTAGAAATTTCACGCCCATGTTTATGAACAAAACATTACACCTTTTCTTGAAACTTGCTATTTAGGAAAATGATACAGGTTTCATTGTAAACAAGTGGGAGCAATGCTTGTGGTTGTGCTTCAGTGCTTTCTTGGACACTTAATACTACAAATATTTAGATAGAGTAAAACGTCAAATGAAATAGAAGTAATAGGTGTATCTTGTATGATAAATAAATTAGTCTGTGCTATATAGAAGTGACATCACAAAGTTCGTTGTGTATGTCTATTTTCAGTGTGCAGTGCTTGCAGAGCTTGAGATATTGCTTTTTCCCCATTCATGTGCATTACAAAAAAAATAATAAAATAAAATAAATTCCCATTATTTGCTACATGTACTGTACTTTACTGTGCAAAATGAGATAAATATATTGAAAAGCAAGACGGCTGGAAATTATTAATGAAAGGTGACATATTTCACTTTTCATGATTGTGATCTCAGAAAAATACAATTTCAAACAAACATGTTACCTCGTAAGTAAGAAGCATCATGTGAAAAAATTATGGAACAATTAGCCTATAAATTTTACAGATACATTTGATTTTAATAACGAAAAAGTGCTCCATGTTAAGTGTTCCATCTTCAGATTTCTTCATTTCTGTGTGACAGCAATTGTTTAACAAATATATTTTTGAGTTCCAAGAGAATGTAGGCCTACCGTCACTAATTTTTTTGTGTTAGTTCATATTACACTGTCTGTAGCCTACATGATATAGTATAATATGATTTATAAGTGAATGGTTTTTAAGCAACTGAATAAATATGGCATGGTTTTCATATTGAGCTAAATTTTTGTGTGTCACCTCCAAAATGTAAAAACACCTAGAGTAATGATGCCAAATCACCATAAAATTTAGGGGATAACTCACTGTAAAGAAGAACTATGAGCCGCCGACAGACACCAATGAAAGACACATACACACACAATTCTAAATTTTTGGCTGCGGCCTTCCTCTGAAAGAGAACACTCATCCCCTCACATCATCAGCCTGTGAGACTGTATTGGGCGGCCAGAGACGATTGGTGTGTGTGGGTCAGCATGCCTGAGTGATTGTGTGGATGAGTGTTCTCTTTCTGAGGAAGGCCGCAGCCGGAAATTTAGAATTGTATTTGTGTGTCTTTTATTTGTGTCTGTCAGTGGCTCAATGTTCGTCGTTAGTGTGAGTTGTTCCCTATCTACATGATTATTAACAGTCCTTACTGGACCTTCCATTGTCGTTAATATTTAGGGAATCTATACAATTGCTATTAAGAGAATAATTTAGGCAAAGTAACCTGCTATGATACATTAAACAGCACATAGTTGCTGACAACTGTATGCTGTTAAAGTTATTTTTCTCAAATAGCTCATGCATCATTCCACGTAAAACAACCCTTTATACCAAAATAATTCAAGCGTATCACAAAAATAACATTTCTGAAGCAGAAGGCACCTTCTCATCATTTAACAGCTTACAGTGTTTATAAAAAAAATAGTGAAGTAGCCTATTTTTAACGTATTTGAATTTAACCATTGTGGGACAGCTCCATAAAGAGTGATTACAGCTGGTAGGATGACTGTCTTGTTTTCTTATCGCAACCATTTCCCTCACTGGTTGATCAATTATTCAGATATTTGAGGGAAATTTTGAAGCAAATGAGGGGAGTTTTTCCATGTGTTCTGTATCAAATGAAAACAATGAACTTTCATCACACATGCAACACACAACATGGTTTTCTTTCTGTTCCACTAAATTAATTGAATTATCAATTTGAAAACTTCTATAAGTAAGGTAATGCAAATGGTTTACATTTTTGTATAACAACTTTTCTTTATAACAACACTGTTTTTTGCCAAAAATTGCATTCTGTGTATGAGACTACTTTATGACACTATAGACTCCTATTACTGTTTCTGCAACAATGTTATACACTATGTAAACTAGGGTTTTTTTATTTGCTTTTAGGGTTTAAATTATTTCGTAGTTTTAAGAATGTCCCTACTGAGGATTATCATGTGTGTTTAGAGAGCAACTTAAAGAAGATCAGTTCAGTATGTAGATTACTGTTCAGTGGAGTGTAAAATGTTAAAATTATGAAGGATGAAACAAAGACATAGCCAAAATCATCAGTCAGGGCAAAGTACCTCCAGGCAAGTTGCCTCATATCTTGAAAAGGGGGATAAATTATGAATAAAGAAATGCAGTCTTATCTTTGTGATATTAGCAGAACTGAACTAGGTGAAGAGGGGGGCAGTTACCATAAAAGGTCACACTGAGGGGAAAGAAGTGGTGCCGAAATGTATGATGATGATAACACCTTCAAGCCTATGAAGAGATTGTGAAGTTATATACTGATTGTGTGATTCCAAAATCACAAGCCTGGAACACAATTTGTATTTCCCGTTTTCCATCTGGTCCATTACATAACAATTATATCTGTAGGTACTGTGCTGGAATACAGATTTTGGTGGAAATGGTAGGGAAAAAAAGTGTTTGCATATAGAATACAAAACTTTATAGCCCTCCTTGTATGTGACCCTGAAAACTTGGAATATGTTGCAAGTTTGGAAGTCTTGTTGCAGTTATGCAGGTGGATTTGGCCAGTAAATGAAGAAAAGTCTTATTAAGACATATTGTTACAATAGCGACAAATGTAATAGTGTTCATGTGGGGCTGTTTCAGTATTTTCGACACATGTCTATTAGCCAAGGCAGTATAAGTGTTGCAATTATCATCTGTTATGGAAGTCATTTTAATATTAGTATGGAGTCTTTTGTTATTGCACTATTAATTAGTTTGAGATCTAAAACCAATTTCCAATATCTTATTTTGGTATGAAATATAGTTGTTTCTTAACAGTGTCCCATGAGGGAACTTACACATGAGAAACTAAGCTTTGTTTATTTTGTTATGTACTAGTACTTATTTAAAAAAAAAAAATCATAATCTTTTAAATTTAGTCCTTTGACAAGCCGACATGTATTTATAGTGGTACAGAATGAGAAGAAAGAATTAAGATTGTGATATGCACCAAACCCCTATATGAAGAGTTCTAAGGGTGTGGAATGGCCCCATATATATAGAGGAAAAATTCCTAGCAGGAAAAATATATAAATAAAAAATAGATGAAGTTTACTTACCAGGCGAAGGAGCACAGGTAGTGATAGTGACATAAATAAAAACACACAAAAAATGCAAGCTTTCGCAACCCAGTTGCTTCTTCAGGCAGAAGGGAAGGAGAGGGAAAAGGAAATGATGAGGGTTTTAAGGTAGTCGGTAAGGAGCCATTCCAGTCCCGGGAGAGGAAAGACTTAACTTGGGGAAAAAAAAGGAAGGCAAACAAATACACATACACCTACACATATACACAAACGCAGACACACCTAGGCAGACATACTGTAGAAAACTGGGTTGCGAAAGCTTGTGTTTGTGTGCGTGCTTTTTATTTATGTTACTATCACTACCTGTGCTCCTTCGCCTGATAAGTAAACTTCATCTACTTTATATATATGATTGCTTCAGAATAAGAAGAAACTTTACCAGAACTGTGAACAGCTCTTATGGGAAAGAAGCTCTCTCTTATAATAAATTGCCAACTTACTTGCCTGAAAGAACTGTCTTATATCTCAAATGATCTTACAGCCTAGGGTATAACTGAAGACTGGAATACCACTCGTCAGCTTTGACCCACGATGTCAACTTGTCGGAAAACCCGTATAAGGGATAATATTTTATGTATTGTAGATAATAAATAATGTGTGATTATCCTCACAAACTACAGATCGTACCATCAATCACAGGTCTCAGCCCAAAACTTCGTACCTTCCCATACACTTACAAAAAAAAAAAAAAAAAAAAAAAAAAAAAAAAACTGTTAACCTATACCCCACTATCAGAGTGAAGCTACAGGTCACTTTTTAAACTCAAGAACTTAATATATAATCTACTTGTAAACAAACTGTTGTCTTTAACTCAGCTATCAAATAATTACTTAAACCCCCTTTTTAGAGACACAAGAAGGGTCAAAGCTGACAGGCAGTACCCCTATCTTCACATGAATCCAGCCTAGATGACAAGTAACCTCTAGTACTTTCAATACTGAGAGCTTGCATAAATTGATTTATAAGAACAAAGCATGAATTTATTCATCCTACACTATATTTAGACACAGTCTCCTTTTGCTTTCATATGTGATACCAAGCATGTGATGTAAAGCAAGCTGGTAAATTTGACATTGTGTAAGGACTACTCTTGGCAAAAAGTATGTTGTCTAAATTTAATTAGGGATTTTTAATTCAGTGTATTTTTATCTGCAATTGTAATTCTTTAACACTTGTTAAAAAAGATTTTTTATCTGAAATTTGATAGTTTACTTGCAGTCACAAGGAAAGCTGTGATTTTCATTTTTTTAATATCAACAATTGATACCTTGAATTTACAGCATTGTTTGATGTCAAAATTACACCTCACTCTTCTCTTATTATGGCTCATTGTCTTTTTGTTCTAAAATTGGTAACCCATGTTCTGAAAGACAATTCTTCCACTCTTAAATTATGTTTTAAATCATGACAAATTATAATGCATGGGATTCATGTTCACTAAAATAAAGTTAATAAATAAGCTGAGGCTTCATTGATTGTCACTGCATAAATGGAGGTGGCATGACAGGCAGTCTTAAAACAGGCAGAGAAAGAAAAAAATTGTTTGACATCTTATGCAAATGTGTTTTATTGGTAGGATGTTACACAAAATTAACCAACTCTAAAAGCAAAACAAAAAGAAAATCATTGAAAAACCTTTTCCATTCCTGAACTAGACAGCTTTGTGCAGTAATATTTACATTGAAACTAGGTTTGCTTTTGAATTCACTGACATAATTCATTTTTGGAAAGTATAGGAACTGGAAGGAATGAAATAAAGCATATACCCTGTATACTGTATTCAGAATTTTATTTCATAAAAAGAAACTGTTCTTGATTTGTTATTCAATTCATGTACATTTGCTTTTTATCATCATACATCAAAATTATTACAATGTTACTCTTTTCAATTTTTCACAAGGTAGCACAGTTCAATGTGAAAAAATATCAGTGTTATATGAAATAGCAACAGAAAGGTCCATATTAAAACGAATTTACTGAATAATGTGTGTCCAATATCAAATGCGCTCTACAAAACAATATAACAAACCATTCTGGATGGAACTATGCGAGAAAAAACATTTTTCAGCACGAACATCAGGGTTTTCTATAGTAAATGGAAACAGTGAAAACAAGAAGCGTGAGCATTTTTACACAAGCCGTATTCATATAATGGTAATTAGACTTTGATGACCTGTGTTATAAGTATGACCTCAGCAAAATAGGGTCACAAATGCAACATTCTGCAAACTACCTGCAGAGAGATAGTGATACATCTTCATATGATTAAAAGAAAATGGATCATCTGAAGATGGGGATACCACCCGCTGTGATGTCATTGTTTGTAGTAATCTTGAGGTGCATGCATGTTTGCAGATTGCTTGATTAATTGTGTGGTGTTAAAGGCAGTAGTTTACAAGGAAATAGAGTAATATTTTGTGAGTTAAAGTGTGATATTGGACCCAAGCAGAAATTTTGGTTGTGGCAACACACTGATCTGTAGCACAGCCCGAGGTTTAGGTTAGAAGGTAACATTTTACTTGTGAGCTGACGAAGCCAGCAAATGTGAAAGCCAAAGAATGATTGTGCTAACAAAATTAACTGGTTTCAAAGTCTAATGTTTACGTTGCTGCCACATTGAGAAATGACATGGGTTAAAGCCGACGGGTGGTATCCCGATCTTCATTTATGGTAACAAAATTCTGACAAATAGCCATGATTGCATCCAGCATTCCCTCAAATGAAAAACCTACTGTGAATGCATATGATATGTCAGACCAGAAGTGTTATTCACCATAGTTTGTGAACCGACAAAGTTATCCCAAATCAGTAAACTACCATAACTTCTGGGGATTGTATAGTTTTAGGATTCTATTTCTCATTAATATGTTATCACAAAAGGGGGGGGGCCTTCATTCATCACAATACTGGCTAGAACAAATTAAATATAACATACTGTTGAATAATGGGTAAATATTTCCAGAATTGTGTGTCCCAGTTGGATGCAAACGGATTACAAGTTACTGCAGATCAAGTACTGCATACTGGTATGGTCGAGTATTAATCTGTTAAAAACGATATCTAAGGCAGTTATTAATATTTACAATTGTGTGTGGAAGGTATATCCGAATGGTTTAAACACACAGATAAAATCATAATTCCCTTTAGTGTGTAACATTTATTAAATAGAAATTTCACAACCTCAGTTTGTCTCCAAAAACAACTTGCAGAAGTCAATTAAGATAACTAATTAAATTGAGAGCGTGGCATTAGACACCTCATTTACCACACTTCAGAGTATAAATATCAGTTAAGCCTACTGTCCTTTAAATGGAGACTGTTGCCATGTTATTCGCATGGTGCGTTCATTGGCAACTTTTCCGCAAGCGACTACGGGAAATCAATAATTGCCCTCATAAGATGAAGATTTAAAATCATTTGATCATTTCATACAGATCATACAATAAACAAAACATGCTATACCTGCTCTATGGTTGACAGGTTCTTGCATGTACCTGTACGGTCAGTAAAAGTAATTGGTCACCTAAAATGAAGATTTAGAATAACTTCATTACACTTTCATACATGCCATTTGATACTCGAAATGTACTACATTGCCAACCTAATGCTGCTTCGGATGCACTACAACGCTCCCCATGCCACTTTCTTCTTAAGTCATCGTTTAGACTGCTGTAGAGTTTTAATGTGCCTCCTATATTGTTCATATTTTTTTTTTATCAAAGCTGATCGGAGTTTCTGTTCAGTTCAGTAGTTTGCCTGAGACAGGTTTAATAGCCCTGCAGTGTTCTCAGAAGAAGAGGTGAAACTTTTATTTTATCTTCGTTGTAGACAGTAACCAAATCTGAAGATGTACAGGTAGACCTCTGCTTCTGCACTGGTGGTTCTCTCTTCTTTTCCTACAGAAAATAAACAGAAAAAAATTAAACACCGTTTCTTTTTTGTTTAGTTTTAACAGATAGCTCAAGGTGTTTACATTCTTTGTCATGTACTGCATGTTACAGCCTACTACATGCTTATTAGGCCTCATCCTTCCCATAAATATAAATTCTATTTTTTGGCAACTATTTAATCTTGTCCATTGCTCTAACAAAAATGTGTTCAGCAGCCAAATTGAGATTCCTCACATGTGAGAAATAGCAATTAATACACAACCCATGCGAAAAAAAATGAACACTTATGCTATGAACATGTAAGATATTTATGCTGTGTTTTTTGTTTAACTAGTACAATGTAGGCTATTTGGTAAAAATAAATAAATAAATAAAGTTTGTAGAGATTATGGGACTTAACTACAGGGTCATCAGTCCCTAAACTTTCAAACTACTTATGAACTAGCTAATACTAAGGACGGCACAAATATTCATGCTCGAGGGGGGATTCGAACCCCCGACCATAGAGGCTGTGCAGACCATGACTGACGCGCCGCAGACGGCTCAGCCACCGCGACCAGTGCTATTTGGTCCAACAGTTAATGTAACAAAATTGTGTTCCATATCTAACTTGGTGGATAATCAATAAGTAGTGGATGATGTTAACAAGAAGGTTGTGTCAAAGCTTTTAAAATCAATAATTTTATATTTGTAAATGGGGAATGTCAATTCATAGTACATCAAATAGAAGAAATGTTACTTTGCTGTATTTACCTCACATGCAAAGTTGTATTTCAAACATAACAAGTGGTTTCAATTGTATGAAGTTTCTCACCTAGCTCCATTAGTTATGTTGGCTACAATGGTTAATGATGGCAACTCAGATGACCAATAAATGTTTTGTCTTGACAACTTCAATTAAAATGATATTTTTACTGAATGGAAAAAGGTACATACTAGAACCTGTCAACCATAGATCAGGTATAGTATTAATTTTGCTGCGAGTGAAACAAGCTGCATTAACTGTAGCTTGTGAAAAATATTAACGCCTTCCACACTTCATTGTTCATCTGTTGCCAACATAATCACTGGAGCCCAGCGAGAAGCATCATAAAGTTTTACCGTACGAAAGTTAATTTCTGTGACTTTAGCAAATAATTATACGAGAAAAACTGTTGTTCAGCAATGTATTTCAACATGACAATGTGGAGAGCTAAATAAACTCCTTATAATGTAATGTGTATAAGTAGAAACACCTTAGTGTTCCAGTATATCCCCTCTTAAAAGCCTGTATACAGCATGAAATCATACCCTCCTAAAAGTTGTATGTAAGAAGCTAATGAGGTGAAAAATGAAATTAATTTATTTGAATGAACTGAATGAATACTTTCAAAATCAACACAGATAAAAAAATTCAATTACTTGTAGGTCATTACAACCATTAAAAACAGTGCAATGAAAATGTATGCCCTTCTACAATTAAAATGACATGTTCAACCATTGGCTTAAATATTCGTGTAAATAAGAACATTTAATTTATTTCATATCTGTATTCACTTTCGGAATTATGACTGAATAATAAATGAAAAGTTGGCTATACCTACCTTCCAAGGCCCCATACATAATGTACAGCAAAGGAACAGTTAAGTTACATGATGATACTGTGAAACAGTTATGTAATGCGAATATTAAAGAATTAACAAGAATTGCAAATAGGCTAGTGCAGCCTTCTTTAGACAGTTTTGCCACAAGACCTGAAGACAGCACTCCTGTAAGTATGATTGTAATTTTGGCTCCATGTTTAAAGAAGCTACAAGTGAGAACCCTTTTTTGGCCAATTGAGACATCCATGTGATGCACAGCAATCTATCCCTTTCAAAATATTGTTGCATCCTTCCTGAATTTTCTACAAGTTCAGTGTCAACTAATTTGCAAAGAGAAAGAGCTTTAGAGGTCTTTCAGGTGTGGTGGGTTGTAGTTGCAGATCAGTGACTTATTGGTCACTTATATAATCATTTATATTCAATTACAATGCACCACATCAAAAAGGACCTTCTACTATTGGCAATGAAATTAGCATCAATTTCCATTACTTACAGAAAATATAAATCTGGCACACTAGTTTTCTGTGTTTCAACACCCTAATGCTACACGTTTGGAAGTCATCACCGTAGATGTCAATGAAAATTCTATGGGAATACAAATTGCTACAAGACAATGCTTCGGGAAAGTACATCAAGGACCAGCCACTAAATGGAAGAAACAGTTTGTTTTATGTAATGAAAATGGACATTTATTTAATTACAAGTTTTATTTGTTGTTAGTTAAAGAGACTTTTCAGCCAAAGCTGTGTAATTTAAAATAAACTCTTACATCCATGTAGTAATGAGTCCTCAGTGTACTTTTCTTTAATTTATTCTGTGACAAAAGTGTAATGTGTAATTGTTCTTCGGTAATGTCATGAATTTTCAATGTTACTCATAAAAACATGGACATTCGCAATGTTGATTTGTGTTCAAAGCATAAAATGTAAAACCATTTCTCACTGTGGTTGCCTTCACCTATCATTCATTGTCACCACCTACAAACATCAATATGACAAGCAGCAGCTCAGTTCATGCAAACTACAATTTAACTAAAGTAGAATATAATAATGGAAAGTCCAGGTTGGAATAATATAGTGAGGACAGTTTACTACTCACCGCAAAGATGTGGCGACGAGCTGCGACAGGCACATACAAAAGACACACACATACAACACATTCAGCTATCGGCCATGGCCTTCTTCAGAAATAGAGCACTCACGCAATCACACAGGCACACAACACAGTCATACAACCATCACCTCCGACTGCCACACTTCGAATCACGCTCTGCAGCGAATCGGGGACGGGAGGGGAGGGGAGGGGGAGGGGATAGAAAGGTTACGTCACGGTGGTGGGGATGTGTTAGATGGGAATAACGAGATGCAGCTTAGGAATGGAGTGGGGAGGCGGGTGAGGGGAGAAAATAAAATAAAATAAAGTAAAGTAAAATAGAGTAAAATAATTCATGTACACTGCAAGTGCACAAGACCACATACACACACACACACACACACATATACACACACACGATCACACATTCACACACCACTCAAATCAGGCGAGGTTTGGGATACAGAGGTAGGAACTGTAAGGTACGGAAGATATATATAGGGAAGTTATCTTAGGTTGAGGCCTGGTTGATTTCGGGATCGGAGAATGTATTGTAGGGATAACTCCCATCTGTGCAGTTCAGAAAAGCTGGTGGTGGATGGGAGGATCCAGATGGCCCGGGTTGTGAAGCAGCCATTGAAATCAAGCATGTGCTCCGCTGCATGCTATGCCACAGGGTGGTCCACCTTGTTTTTGGCCACAGTTTGGCGGTGGCCATTCATCCTAATGGACAGCTGGTTGGTGGTCATGCCAATATAGAAAGCTGTACAGTGCTTGCAGCACAGTTGGTAAATTAAGTGGCTGCTTTCACAAGTGGCCCGGCCTCTGATAGGGTAAGATAAGCCTGTGACAGGACTGGAATAGGAAGTGCTGGGTGGGTGGATTGGACAGGTCTTGCAGCGGGGTCTTCCACAAGGATATGATCCCTGTGGCAGTGAGCTGGGTTTCGGGGTGGCATAAGGATGAACTAGGATGTTGTGAAGGTTGGGAGGGCGACGGAACACCACTTTAGGAGGGGTGGGAAGGATCTTGGGCAGGATGTCTCTCATTTCAGGGCATGAGGATAGAAAATCAAAACCTTGGCGAAGGATGTTTTCTATCCTCATGCCCTGAAATGAGAGACATCCTGCCCAAGATCCTTCCCACCCCTCCTAAAGTGGTGTTCCGTCGCCCTCCCAACCTTCACAACATCCTAGTTCATCCTTATGCCACCCCGAAACCCAGCTCACTGCCACAGGGATCATATCCTTGTGGAAGACTCCGCTGCAAGACCTGTCCAATCCACCCACCCAGCACTTCCTATTCCAGTCCTGTCACAGGCTTATCTTACCCTATCAGAGGCCGGGCCACTTGTGAAAGCAGCCACGTAATTTACCAACTGTGCTGCAAGCACTGTACAGCTTTCTATATTGGCATGACCACCAACCAGCTGTCCATTAGGATGAATGGCCACCGCCAAACTGTGGCCAAAAACAAGGTGGACCACCCTGTGGCACAGCATGCAGCGGAGCACATGCTTGATTTCAATGGCTGCTTCACAACCCGGGCCATCTGGATCCTCCCATCCACCACCAGCTTTTCTGAACTGCACAGATGGGAGTTATCCCTACAATACATTCTCCGATCCCGAAATCAACCAGGCCTCAACCTAAGATAACTTCCCTAGTATGTATATATATATATATACTGTAAGGTATATATATATATATATATATATATATATATATATATATATATATATATATATTTCGTTTTATGTAATGCAAACTACAAATGTCTGCCTAGGTGTGTTTGGATGTGGATATGTGTGAGTGTGTGTGTATTTGTTTACCTTCCTTTTTGTCCCCCAAGGTAAGTCCTTCCACTCCTGGGATTGGAATGGCTCCTTTTCCACTTCCTTAAAACCCGTATCCTTCCCTTTCTCCTCTCCTTCCTCCCTCTTTTTCCCGAAGAAGCCACCACTGGTGGCGAAAGCTCGATTGGTTGTGTGTTTCGTGTTTCTATCGACAAGCCTGTACTTTAGGTAAGTCAAAAATCTTTATTTTATATATATATATATATATATATATATATATATATATATATATATATTACCTTACAGTTCCTACCTCTGTATCCCAAACCTCGCCTGATTTGAGTGGTGTGTGTGAATGTGTGATCGTGTGTGTGTGTGTGTGTGTGTGTGTGTGTGTGTGTGTGTGTGTGTGTGTGTGTGTGCATGTGTATGTGTGTATATGTGGTCTTGTGCACTTGCAGTGTACATGAATTATTTTACTCTATTTTACTTTACTTTATTTTATTTTCTCCCCTCACCCGCCTCCCCACTCCATTCCTAAGCTGCATCTCGTTATTCCCATCTAACACATCCCCACCACCGTGACGTAACCTTTCTATCCCCTCCCCCTCCCCTCCCTTCCCGTCCCCGATTCGCTGCAGAGCGTGATTCGAAGTGTGGCAGTCGGAGGTGATGGTTGTATGACTGTGTTGTGTGCCTGTGTGATTGCGTGAGTGCTCTATTTCTGAAGAAGGCCATGGCCGATAGCTGAATGTGTTGTATGTGTGTGTCTTTTGTATGTGCCTGTCGCAGCTCGTCGCCATGTCTTAACTAAAGTAGGCTATTTGTTTGAAAAATTGCAAACTTCTTAGGATTAACTAAAACACTTAATTTTTCCAGATTTTTGTGTTAAAGCTATTCTTAGTTTCTTTTTATGAGTACAGGAAAAATAGCTCCTAATGTACCAATTTCTTACACAAAAGGCAAAAGCTTCAAATTTTTCAATGTAAGTTTGTGCTTTCTGAAATACAGATTTCTTTTGCTAATAATTTTTATTCCTTTAAAATCTATGGAATTATTTAAGGTGGGAACGGATAAAAGGTAGTTCCACAATATAAGCTCAGGTTTTGCAAAAACTGTATGTAAATATTCACTGAAACATTATTTATTACAAATAAGGAAATAATTGGTTTCAATATAGGAAGTATACAAAGTGCAGCAACACCAAAATTATACTATAGGACACAGTACTGCAGCAAAAAGCATACAAATACAACACAAGACATTAGGTAATGCCTACTAACAGCAGCAGAAAGAACACTAATTTTAATCGGGATACTGTTGCAATGCCACAAAAAATTTGGGAGCGTGAGTTAGCCTGTCCCAAGATAATGAGTTAAAGAATTAAAATGGTCCTGAACTAACTCACCACAAATGTAGTAAACAACCTGATGGGTATTGCTTCAGGCCCATGAACTTCATATCTGCCTCACTCATCTTGCATTGGAACCAGAACTACATTTAGGTAACTTAATGGCCCTTGATTTTCATTTGAAAGTAACATCTTAGGCCTATAACTGAGTTCAGTAGATCTGCTTTGCAATCTTCAATTTCAGTATCTCACTCGGCCATGAGTGTCTGGGTGATAACTTCAGTCCCACTAACAACAGCTACATATGATAAAGCTTCTTTATGTTTTGAGAGAGATCCTTACATAAATATTCTGCTATGGCAGTCACTGAAGGCTTCACCCACTATTCTCTGGACAGACAAGTACGTTTCATTTAGCATATCACCACCAGTAGCTGTACTGTCAGATTTTGTTTTACATCTGTTATGTAGTAGTATCTGCTTCCTCAGAAGTTTCATTACAGTGGCTGTACACAATGGAGGGTCCCTCACTCCATTAACTGTTCTTCTAGGAACACGCCCATCAGGCACATGGTCCAATATTTTTACAAACATGTGCCATAACGCATCAATATGCTCTACTCTAATAAATTTATTAATGACACCACTTCCTCTTTATCTAATTTGCTGAAGATATAAATCAAACTACTTGCTCTAATTTCTCGTTGTACTTTTGTAGTCACTAAAGAGGTCTGGTCTATTTGTTGACATTAGGAAGCCTTTTCCTTAGCAATTTATCAGGAGTGCAGTCTTGTATGTAAGTGAAACATGGATGATTAACATTTCAAACGTGAGTGTAGAAGCTTTAGAAATGTGTTACTTAAAAATACTGAAGAATGGATGGGTAGTTCACATAATTAATGAGCAGCTATTGGAATCACTTAGAGAAGAAATTTATCCTCACCTCTGTTAAAATGTATGTTAGAATGGCACATACTGTGTCATCAAATATTTCCTAGTTCTGGATTTGAAGAGAAGTGTGGTGGCAGAGTAGAGAGAGGGGGTGGGGGTGGGGCAGAGAGGAAGGAATACAGTAAATAGCTTACAGTGGAAGTGGGCTGCCAGAGTACTTTTGAAATGAAGATGTTTGCATAGAAGAAACTCATGTTGAGGAAAGCACCAAACGTCTTCCGACTTTTTATTATGACAGCAGCATATTTCCATCATAAGTGGGATTCCAATTAATATGTTTTGGGTACCGGAAGTTAATAGGCCTAATGTTTTGCAATAAGTCCCGTCACTCCAATCACTTGCAAATCTGTAGTTTACCCAACTTAAAGTTGTATATTGAAAATCACCTCCAATTGTGACAATACGGTGGGGGAACGTACGAACTTTGGAAAGTCTGAAGTTACCAGGTGAGTCGATAGTAAGATGCAATTATAACTTTGCGGCCACACATAGTATTATGTAGTGCTCAGCTAGCCTCACAAACAGTTAAAATTTCTATTACTGTGGATATGATTTTATTGTCGGCTGTGGCAAACACACCTCGTCAATGATTTCTACACAAATTGCTGAACATATCAAGGAAGTCCACAATGTATTACAAACACATGCGTCAATATTGATATTGATGGCTAAACTGCAGTGTGTTGCCCAAGGTCTGCAAATGTTGGCAACACCACAGCAGTGAACCATAGAGCAGATATATGTTTTATTTATTTTGTGATCTGTACTAAACAGTGATCATTTTAAGAGAACGTTAATTTAGGTATAGGTTAAACAAGAAGTTTTTTTCTAGTATGTGAGGGCGCGTAGCGCCCGAATCTCTGGTCCAGAAACGATTTATTTACTGTTGCCAACATACGCGCCATACTAAAAACACGAGCAACAGAAACTACAGTTAACGCCCAATTGTACACTCCAATGACTCCATCTCATAACACCACAACATAAAGTCATAAACTAATACAAACATGGCGTTGAATGACATTAATCGACTGCGAGGTTCGATAGCAGCCGCTATCGACTTAAATTCACCCTCTGGTTACTTCCGGCGGCACTTTTCGGTTTTTAGGGCCGAGTTTTTCCAGCCGCCATGTTAAGTGAACTAGGAAATCCTATTCAGGCTATGCCATGTAAACAGTTTAGCGAAAAACGGTTTTTCGAAAATCGGTTTTCGTCTTCAGGAAGATGTGTTGCATGTAAACGTAGTGACTGTCATTAGCAAAACGAATTGTTTTTATATCTTTTCCCTGAACTTTAATCCTTTCTCCAAATTTCTCCTTGCTTTCCTTCAAAGCTTGCTCAATGTACAAATTGAATAACACTGGAGAAAGGCTACAACCCTGTCTTACTCCCTTCCTAATTAATGCTTCCTTTTCACGCCTTTCGACTCTAATAACTGCTGTCAAAATTTTTTACAAGTTGTAAATAACCTTCCGTTCCCTATATTTTACCCTTGCAGACTTCAGAATTCGATAGTATGTATTCCAGTCCATATTGTCAGAAGCTTTCTCCAAATCTAAAGAAGCTAGGAATATAGGTTTGCCTTCTCTTAATCTACCTTTTAAGATAAATCGTAAGGTGAGTATTACCTCCTACATTTCTCCTGAATCCAAACTGATCTTCACTTATGCCAGTTCCATCCAGACTTTCCATTCTTCTGAAAATACATTGTGTTAAAATAACTTATTAAACTGATGGACCAGTAATTTTCACACCTGTTTGCGCCTGCTATCTTTGGAATGGGGATTACCGCCTCTTTCTCAAAGTCTGATGGTATTTAGCCTCTCACATACATCTTACACGCCAGGTGAAACATATCTTGTTGTGTTCTTCAATCCGCAGACTGGTTTGATGCAGCTCTCCACTCACCCTGTCCTATAGAAGCCCCTTCATCAGAGAATACTTACGGTAACCTACATACTTTTGAATCTGCTTACTGTATTCGTCCCTCAGTCTCCCTCTACGATTTTTACCTCACACACTTCCTTCTAAGCCGCGGTGGAGTAGCCGAGCGGTGTAAAGCACCTCGCTGCGGAGTGCGCGGTTGCTCGCTGAGGAGGTTCGAGTCCTCCCTGGGGCATGGGTGTGTGTGCTTGTCTGTAGGTTAGTTTACCTAGTGACCACACAGTTTGGTCCGATAGATTTACAGACAGACTTCCTCCTAATGCTAAGTCAGATGTCTCAGAATGTGTCCCAACAACCTATCCCTTCTCTTAGTCAGAATATGCTAGAAACTCCTTTTATGTCAAATTCTGTTAAGCTTCTCCTCATTAGTTATGTGATCTACCCATCTAATCTTCATCATTCTTCTATAGCACCACATTTCGAAAGCTTCTATCATCTTTTTGTCTGAACTTCTTATCGTCCATGTTCTCTCATATACAAAGTTACACTCCAGACATAATATTTGATGTCAACAAATTTGGCTTCTTCAGAAATGGTTTTCTTCCCATAGCCATTCTTCTTTACTTCAGTCATCAGAAGCTATCTTTCTACCCAAATAACAAAACTCATCTATTACTTGTATTGTCTCATTCATCAACACTAGAGACTGATTACATCTTCTATCATCTTTTTGTCTGAACTTCTTATCGTCCATGTTCTCTCATATACAAAGTTACACTCCAGACATAATATTTGATGTCAACAAATTTGGCTTCTTCAGAAATGGTTTTCTTCCCATAGCCATTCTTCTTTACTTCAGTCATCAGAAGCTATCTTTCTACCCAAATAACAAAACTCATCTATTACTTGTATTGTCTCATTCATCAACACTAGAGACTGATTACATCTTTTAGCGTTCAGTCTGTAGCATAGTCTTCCTAATACAATTCCTCCATGATCCCCTATTAAGTGCTAACATTGATACCTCGTCTAATGTTACACCTTTTACTTCAAAATTACCTAATCTAATTCCATCAGCATCGCCTGATTTTCTGACACAACATTTCATTACCCTCATTTTACTCTTGTTAATGTTCATCTTGCACCTTCCTTTCAAGACTATCCATTCCGTAATTTGTCTTCCAGCTCCTCTGCTGTATCTCACAGAATTACTATGTCGTCAGCAAACTGCAAGGTTTTTATTCTCTCTCCCTGGGCTTTAATTCCCTCTCCAAATTTCTCCTTACATTCCTACACTGCTTGTTCAATGTACAGATTGAACAACATTGGGGAAAGGCTACAACCCTGTCTTACTCCCTTTCCAACCACTGCGACCCTTTCATGCCCTTTGACTCCAATAATTGCTGTATGGTTTTTGTACAAGTTGAATATAACTTTTCGCTATCTATATTTTACCCCTGCTACCTTCTGAATTTGAAAGAGTGTATTCCAGTCAAATTGTCAAAAGCTTTCTCCAGATTAACAAATGCTAAAAACGTATGTTTCCCTTTCCTTAATCTATCTTCTCAGATAAGTCATAATGTATTGCCTTGCATGTTCCTACATTTCTCATAAATCCAAATTGATCTTCCCCAAGGTCGAATTCGTCTGCAAATAATTTGTGTTAGTATTTTGCAACAATCACTTATTAAACTAATAGTTCTGTAATTTTCACATTTCTCTGCCCTTGCCTTCTTAGGAATTGGAATCACTATATTCTTCTTGAAGAATGAGGGTATTTTCCCTACCTCATAGATCTTGCATTCCAGGTGGAACAATTGCTTCATGTCTGGCTCTCCTAACGATAAAAAAAAAATGTTCAAATGTTTGTAAATCTTATGGGACTTAACTACGGGGTCATCGGTCCCTAAACTTACAAACTACTTATGAACTACTTACGAACTAGGACGGCACAAATATCCATGCCCGAGGGGGGATTCGAACCCCCGACTGTAGTGGCCGTGCAGACCGTGACTGAAGCACCTCAGTCCCCTCGGCCACCGCGGCCGGCCCTAACGATCATAGCAGAAATATACGTATATCAAAAAATTTATAAGAATAAAAGTCAGTTAGCCAGGCCATTCTATCTGGCAGGGTTCCTTTATTTTTGTTTCAAAGAAAGGTATTCATCCACAGATTTGTCAACAAGTATCAGACTTCACTTTACTCTCACATTCCTTTATTTATATTCTATATATAAGATATGACTGGATGTCTGGTAGCTGGGAAAAGCTTGAAACTGTGAGCACTGTGCATCTAATGGATGATGTAATCCATCCAATGAATGGATGATTTGGTAGTTACTGAATCGAATGAGCCTCATAGTCAGAAATATGTATAATAATATCATAGATTTAGAAGTTACAACTGGTGTGAATATTGTGGAACTTATATGATTACATCACATGGATCTGACACCATCTCACGTTACAATGCCCTGCTCTTTTAAATGATGGCTATTTCGAATTAGATTATTGTTTTGTATTACGATCAACAAAATGCAGGATCAGGCACTTGATGGAGTTATAATATACTTGTCTGATACTGTTTTTAGTCACATAAAATTTTATGTTCACTGATCAAATGTTAAATGCTCTTAATAACCGTACATCAACCATTGGTATTTTTTTGTGATCTCTCAAAGGCCTTTGATTGTGTAAATCATGGAATTCTCATAGATAAGCTTAATCATTACAGTGCACAAATGGTTTAATTCATACTTAACTGGAGAAATGATGAAATTGGAAATAAGTGGTTCATGTAATGTCTAAACATCAGCTGATTTAGGAGTGTGCATTGATGAGAGATTAAACTGGAAGCAATACATTGATGGTCTGCTGAAAAATTAGAGTTAAGCTTTGTATGCTATTAGGGTTATTCCAAATTTTGACAATAGGAATCTAGGCAAATTAGCTTACTACTCCTATTTTCATTCACTGCTTTCATATGACATCATATGCTGGCATAATTCATCATTGAGCAAAAAATTATTTATTGCGCCAAAGCGTGTAATCAGAATATTTGTTGGAGCCCACCCACAATCATCCTGCAGGCATCTATTTAAGGATTTAGGTATCCTCACAGTAACTTCATAGTATATGTATTCACTTATGAAATTTCTTTTTAATAATCCAATCCATTTCAAAGGTAATAGCATTGTGCATAGCTACAACAGCAGGAGAAAGGATGATGTTCACTATGCAGTGTTAAATCTGACTTTGGCACAGAAAGGGGTTAATTATGGTGCTATATAAGTCTTCAGTCACCTACCAAACAGGATCAAAATCCTGACAGATAGCCAAACAATATTTAAAAATAAATAAAAAAATTCTGAATGACAACTCCTTCTAATAATTGGATGAATTTTTAGATATAAATTAGTAAATCTAAACAGAAGAAGGGGAAAAAAACAAATAAAATAATTATAGTTGTATAATGTAATATCTTGTACAGACACCTTTTATTAACTTGACACTTTCTACATAATTCCGAAGTGTTCTATTCATGATCTATGGAGAAGAAATTAATCTAAGTTAATCACTGGGCAGAAACATTCAAATGTGTAAAAGTAGAAATTAAACTTAAGGGTCGATGAACAAGCTGACATTGGCTGGAAGGAAGTATATACTGTTAAAATCTATACTAAAATACTTTCATTTAAAAAAATATTTACATTTACTTATTTCCACTTTATGTCACTGGCCACTAATGGTGTGTAGCATTCGGATGGGTCGTCTAGTGGTATTTTAATGTTGCACCTTTCCAGATCTTTATGAGCTTCTTTATTCCATGTCGTTGTCTTCTTTTTGCATGGGCAGTCGAATATCCTTTTGGTTAGTCTGGTTTTGGCCACTCTGTAAAAGTGTCCTAGAAATTATAACCTTGTCTTGTTCATTGTCTCTGAGATTTTCTCCACCTCTTTGTAGATTTCTTTTTTGCTCCAAAGTTTCCAGCCTGTTTCAAGCTGGATTGGAAAAGTTGGACCCATTATTTTCCTTAATATTCTTCTTTCTAGTACCTTCAGCTTTCCCAACCCATAATTCACTGAGAGGCATTCGCTGGCATAAAGGCACTCTGTTTTTATCACAGCATTGTAGTGATTATTTTAGCATTCCAAGAGATGCATGTTTTCTCGTAAATGATTTCCAGATAATCCATTCTCTCTCTCCATTTTAGAGATCGAGTCCCCTACAGCAGTAGCACTGATTGTTACCTGAGGGTCAGGAAATTAGACGCTGAGAGAATGTACGGGAGTAGCAGGTGATCAATAATGAAACAGAAAAGATTAAAAAATGTTACTATAAAATGGGAGATGAAGGGAAATACTGGAGTGTTGTTGTCCTACCATGGCGTATTTTTATTTATGATTGACTAAAAATGTGTCCCTTTGAGGATACAGCTTAACCAATGCTGAAGTCGTATCCTTGGCTCAAATTCCTGATTTGTCTCTGTATCTTTTCATTCTGAGAGTGACGTAATACATCAGATTCCAAATGAGAGGTATGGATTACGGAAGTCAGAACAGTGATCCTATGAGCTAGCTATGATTTCTACTTTTGAGGCAAGAGATACTATCGACTGTTTTATTTGTTCCTGTTTCAACACATTGTTATATCAATGGCAGTCGAAGGGGTGGAGTCAACAGGAAGGGGGTTCGCCCCTTTCACAAACACAACATTCACGAAGCCTTCTTTTAGTTGTTTACAATGCAACCTGTGGTTCAATTTCAAGTGTAAAAATAGCTTGACATTTCAGCTACTGCCTGTTTTTGGATAGTGATCTGAATGAACTTCTTGTAATTGTAAAGCAGCCCAGCATGTTGAATACCTATACCTCTGGCGCGTTGAGAGAAATCTTGAGAAGCTGGCTGCAGTGGCCGAGCGGTCTGCGGCGCGCCAGTCACAGTCTGCACGGCCGCTACGGTCGGGGGTTCGAATCCCCCCTCGGGCATGGATGTTTGTGTCGTCTTTAGTATAAGGTAGTTCATAAGTAGTTTCTAAGTTTAGGGACTGATGACCCCACAGTTGAGCTCCTTAACAAACATTTGAACTGAGGTTTGATTGCATTTCCTGGAGGTGCTCCACGACCACATAATGATGAACACACCAGATGTATTTCGCAGCATTGGCCGTTAATGTTTCATTTAAAAAACCACAGATCGATTTCAATCACCTAGTGATCATCTTCAGTGTCCTTCAAACGAGCATGTGAATGCCCTGAATGTAACTGCCACAAGGCATTCATATGCTCGTTTGAAGGACACTGAAGATGATCACTAGGTGATTGACATCAATCTGTGTTTTTTTTTAAATAAAACATTAACGGCCAATGCTGCGAAATACATCTGGTGTGTTTAAACATTTTTGAAATCTTGAGAGAAATATAGCCTAGTCCACTGTCTCGATCAAATCGCTTGAGCAGTTCGTTGATTGGCATTTGGACGTTCTACATTGCACTGTGTTTTGGGAACTTCGTCTGCCCACTTAACACCGTTTGGCTACTCCTGCAGACATACGTTTTTAGATTTCTGCTGAACCCTCTCCCGTCGTTTTTGATACTGCTTTTCTACACGACATATGCAGTATACAGTTGGGTGACTGTCCTCTTGACCGTCGATAAATCGTCACTAATCACCACTGATATGTTCACAAAACTCGCTTTCTTCAACTGTCACCGAATTAGACGATATACTGAAGTGTCAGCTCTGTTGCTTATTTCGAAGTTTGTAGCTAATGGAACTTTTGGGCTTATGAGTGTGGATATGATTGCAACCGATATATGTGAAATAAAACGCAAAATATGTCTGAAATGGCTACCAGACTTTAGAAACTAAGTTAAATATACGCGCACATCTGAAGACAGGGTGCTTAAAGATCAGCTAATTAACCGGAACCAATGGTACTATGACACTATGATGTCAGTTTTTAAAATGTTCTGAGCCTTTATTGTGGAAGGTTTTTAATGGTTAGGAAGCTATGCTTCGTGACTTAGAACGCCACTAGCGCGATCTTGCCGTATTCCCTATATAAGAGGGAAACTGTGTGACTTACCAGCAGGCCAGTATGAAATGCAGAAGTGCAACGGCGGCGACAACGTATTCATAAAATTTCCTCACGTGTCCAAGTTTGTCAAAGTGCGTCTGTCTCTGGCTATCGCGGCCGTTGCTCCTATCTTATTTCAGACAAATGTATTGATTTTATAGCTTTAATTTCACCGCTTCATGCTCTGGTTCCCTTTTGATTAAATTATCACGACGCGTATCCGGTTTTGGCATTGTGCTAGATTTATTAAACGTTTTGTAGAGAGAGTTACAACTGTAATTATTTTAAAGTCGCGATTGTGCAGGATGGACCACACTATAAGTACTCTTGTATTTTGCTGTTTTTATGAATTTTTGAAGGGTGTCCTGCACACAGTGCTATTTTTAATTACTGTGGCCGCCAGGCTTTGGCGCGAAATCTTTTTAACGCTGACTGACAGTAAGGACAGTAATAATCTTAATATCACTGTACACGATGTGATTAGTCCTATAAAGTTTACCCCGACTTATTTTTTCATATTCTTGTGATGATGGCCCTAAGAGGCGACATACGTTAATCAAAATACATAATTGCAACCAAGTCACTGTTGTATTAGAAATCACACTGCACTGGTTGCTGTAGCAGGCTGCCTGATGGGGTGGAAGATATGTTATATCGGTACCAGCAGAAAACTACTGCTGGAACACAAAAAATGCGAATATGTCCTCTGACGGAAAAGTGCCTACTCGCTCCGGTACAAATTTTTAGCAAATGTTTTTAATCTGACCTGCTTGTGAGTCAGACATTTGAAACGCTTACAAAGGCTCAGAATTGGATGATAGTCTAATATTAACTCGCAGAGCGCGGTATTAATATGTTCGTAAACGGCGCGTGGGCAATGACGATTTTTCAGGAGTTTATATCTGGGGTTCTATAGATGACAGAGTTAAGAGTCGAAGTGTTCTTGATAGCCCTTTTCTTAGTGGTCATCTGTATACATATTAGAGGAATAGAAACACTGTAGCTATCATACAGTATAGCATCTAAATTTTCAACACTTCCTGGAGCCCAACCAAATTGAGCAAATCTGTTGGTTTTTCTACATGATGTATGGTCTATGGTAGGATCTAAACGGTTTAAGAAGCACCATTCATTCCTGGGCGGTACCTGAAGAAATAATGAAAAAACATGTTTTTGGGTAGCAAAAACACGAATGTGGGGATCATCACTTCGATACTTTTCTATTCATTGCAAATCATCTATATTTTTACCATATCTTCTTATGATGATATTATCAATAAACTTTTAAATTTTTTAGCATATCTTTATCCACCCAACCGAGATCCATAGGTTGAAACTTATCATAATTATGCACAAAATCACAAAACCAGATTCCTAACCGTTTTGCACCATGAGTTGCAAATGCTGAATAACTAGCGATAGAAAATTGTTTAAATATTTAAAATGGATCCTGTAGACATTTATCTGGGACAGAATTTTTTTCGTTTTCGAAAACCTTTCTCCGTTATCAAAATAAGCCCAAAAACCGTGATGCTCCGCTAGCAAAACTGCGCATTGTGCTGAAATACGACTTTCAGGCCGCTCTGACACTTACCATGCGATTTTTAAAAATGTATTCGAGGAAAACAAATGTTTGGTTTCCATCTTATAGATTGAAATCCGCTCGATGAAGGCAATCGTACAAAGAGGTAAGTTATTGAAAACGTTTTAAAAGGGCAAACAAATTCATAAAAATATACTCGTGGTTGCAATATATCTAACACTTCCTATGCGATTACGACGCCTTTAATAGCAAAGACGGCTAGAATATCTTAACTTTGAACATACTTTATAGCGAAAAAAAAAAAAAAAAAAAAAAAAAAAAAACAAAGAAACGTTTCGCGTTGTCCTAGCGCTCCACAACAATGGGTCGACTCGCTTAATCCTTGGTTCCGTTGCCAGGCAATGCACTTCAGTCGCATCCTTCCGACTGTTCGCTAGCGTGCTGTTGCGTGCGACATCTCTATTGCAGTTTGAGAGACAGCCGAGTAGCAGAGAGTATGTCAGGAGTGCAGCGAGAGTCGGAGATGACTAGGTACCTGCGGGTCGTAGGCGGCACTGATGACGAGCTCGTTAACACCATGAAGCTCCAGACACTGCAGCTGCAGGCTGCCAACCATCACTGCAGACGCATGGAAACGTTGCTGGAGAAACTGGACGCAGCTACAGAAACGCTGATACGCTGTTGCGGAGTGGACCGCAGCGAATTACGTCCTCAAGTCGAGTCTAAGCCGGTTCAATGGCTGGGAAGTGAGAGGAACCTCCAGCAACAGCTGCAGAAAGGCCAGCACCAGCTCCTGCTAAACACTGCGGGGGAGCCACCGGAGAATAAGGCGGACCGGGAGCGTTACGACGAGGCGCTGGCCGAGATGCTGGAGCAGCGGGAGAACGAGCTGTACCAGAAGCTGATGGAAAAGCTGGAGAGGGACGAGCAGAGGGAGAGGATGCGGCACGAGGACCAGCCGGAGCAGCTGCAGGCAGAGCAGGGGGCAGCAGGGACTGGCTTGCAGGGGGAGCAGTCTGACCACCAGCTGGTCAGAGGGTTAGAGGAGCAGCCAATGGTAGCAGAAGCTGGCCTGAAGCAGGAGGAGTCTGGCCATCAGCTGGGCAGTGGTTCAGAGGGGCAGCAGATGGACCGAGGCGTGGGGCAGCAGCCCAGCAACGACCGGCCTCCCAGGAAGTCGCGGTGGCGCATAACAGCCCTCTGCCTGTCGGCCGCTCCCCTCATTTACTACGGGCTGCTCCCGTGGCTCTGGTCCGTAGTTGAGGATAATCTACAGCTGGTGCATCTGAGCCCACCGCTGTGCTGATTAAAGTGCTGACAATGTGTGTGTGTGGCAGTGTGTCTGTGTTTGGGGTTATCTTGTAATTTGGACATTGTCTGCAGTCCTAGGAGTACCACAGGTCTGCACATGAAATCTATTGTTCTTGGAAGACTTCATAAACAACATGCCTTACATTTGGACGTTAGCTGCAGAACTCCTCCTTTTATAGGAGCCTGAGAAGTCTGCCTGTCAAATTGGTTGTTGTATTTTGGACATTTTCTGCAAACTCCTCTATCATAGGAGTACCAAACGTCTGGATGTGAAATCTACAGTTCTCGAAAGACTTCATAAATAACATGCACTATATTATTTTGGACGAAGCTGCAGAACTTCCGCTGCTATAGTAGTATGAGAGGTCTGCCTGTGAAATCTACAGTTCTTCAAAGACTTGAAGTATTCAGTGCCTATCTACTTAGTTACATAATAAGTATTTTGACAGAGATAACCTGGAAAACTCCTCCTGTTATTGGAATATGAAATGCCTCCTGACTAAAACTATGGTGTATTAAGCTCTCATAAATCTCATGCATTAGATTGATTCTGGCAGAAGCTGCAGAACGTCTCCTGCTATAGCAGTATGAAAGGTCAGCCTGTGAAATCTACAGTTCTTCAAAGACTTGAAGTATTCAGTTCCTATCTAGTTAGTTATGTAATAAGTATTTTGACAGAGATAAGCTGGAAAACTCCTGTTATTGGAATATGAGATGCTTCCTGACTAAAACTATGGTGTATTAAGCTCTCATAAATAACATGCATTACATTTTGGCAGAAGCTGCAGAACTTCTCTTGCTATAGTAGTATGCAAGGTCTGCCAGTGAAATCTACAGTTCTTAAAAGACTTGAAGTATTTTGTGCCTATCTTGTTATATAATTAGTATTTTGACAGAGGGAAGCTGGATAACACCTGTTATTGCAATATGAGATGTCTCCTGACTGGTGCATTAAGCTCTGAATATATACTCTGATGGAACAATTAAATAACTGTAGTTCTACTCCTGATTCAAGAGTCAAACTATGTCTGCAAGGTATGTCTACAATACATGTTGTTTTTTTTTGTTTGTTTTTTTTTGTTTTTTAAATTGTTACTTGTGTAAGAAATAATATCCCCATATGTTTGAAGTGAATGTTGATGCAGTACTGCTGTTGTTTCAGGAACAGGAAGCTGTCTACTACTAGTCCTTGTAGATCTTCAAAATAATTTAACTCGTCCCACTTGTAACATATTTGATTTGGGAGAAATATTGCAGATGTTCTCCAAACAGATTCAAGAGCCAAAGGAGGCATGAACAGAAGTATCAGTTCATGGTATGTTTACAACAGAGATTGTTTATCTCATTACATGTATAAGAAATAATACCATAATAGGCTATATTTTGACAGAATGTTGATGAAATACTACTTTTGTTTCAGAAAATGGTGGCTGTCTACTGTTACACCTTATAGTGCTTGATAGTGATTGCACTCATTCCACTTGTATATTTGATTTGGGAGAAATACTCCTATTGTTCTCTAAGCACTTTCAAGAACACAAGGATGGATGAAAAGAAAAATCAGTTAGTGGTATGCTTACAATACACTTGGTTTATCTCATTACTTGTGTAAGAAATAATGTCCTAATATAATTTGGCAGAATGTTGATTGAGTACCTCTATTGCTTCAGGAAATGGTGGCTGTCTACTGTTACACTTTACAGTGCGTCATACTGATTGCACACGTTCCGCTTGTATTTGGTTTGGGAGAAATACTGCTATTGCTCTCCAAGCACTTTCAAGATAAGAAGGATACATGAACAGAAAAGCCACTTACTGGTATGCTTATAGTGCACATTATTTAACATATTATGGTAATTTATTAGGAATTGTGTACATTGAAGTAACAGCAGTGCGATCAATATATACTGCATGTTCAACTCTCACTCTGTGAACACTGATGGGGAACTTGAGATGACGGAATGGCTGATTTGTGTAGCGTATATGGATGTTGATTCTTTACATGGTAATTGTATAAAATTTCTGGACCACTACAAATTGTAGCGAGATTGTCAATCAGAAAAGTACATTGATAACCAGTCACATCAGGGGTGTAACAGTTTGTTTTGCAGAAGTAAACTGACAGCATTCACTCAGTATACAACTTTTATTAATTGACAATGAAAACAGACTTTTCAGCCAATGTCATTTAATTAAAACAGTCAAACCAATATAGTGACTGATTCTCCATGTACTTATTGTAACTACATCTTTTCGGGCAAAAGTGGAATCAATAATAATTTTTGACAGTGTCACCATAATACCCAGGAGAACTACGTGCATTTCTCCAGGTCACTCAGGTGAGGGATTAAGTCCTTCCGCATAACCGAAATCAAATCACACATTTCTAATTTTTGTAATTCTTATGGGACCAAACTAAATTGGTCATCTACTACTTAAACCAAGTTAAACTAACCTAAGGACATCACACACATCTATGCCCTAGGGCGGATTCGAACCTCTGACGCGGGACGCCGTGAGATCTGTAACGTGGCGCTCCAGACCGCTCAGTTACTTCGGCACGGCTCACACATTTCACAACATTCACTATCACAAAACTAGAAGAAAACAATATGACTTCAATTCAATAGTAAAACAATTCCAATATGCCACTTGTCAGTATATCAAGTGTGGAGTGAGAGTCGAACGAACCTTACATGTAAATTGAACTGCTGTTACTTCAATGTACACAGTTCCTAATAAATTACCATTACTCATTACTTGTGTAAGAAATAATATCCTGGTATCTGTGGACAAAATGTTGATGCAGTGCTACTATTGTTTCAGGAACTGGAGGCTGTCTGCTGTCACACCTTGTGATTCCACTCCAGTTTGGTTTGGGAGGAATATTGTTATCCAAGTAGTTTGAAGAGTGAATGAACAGAAAATCCAGTGCAAGGTATGCTTACAGTATACATTACTTTTATCATTATTTCTGTAAGATGTAATATCTAATATATTTGAGTGTAATGTTAGTACAGTACTTCTATTGTTTCAGGTATTGGAGATTGTCTATTGCCAGACCTTGTAGTGCTTCAGAATGTTATCACTCATGCTACTCCTATTCGATTTGGGATGAATATTGATATTGTTCCCCTAACAGTTTCAAGATCATAAGTATGGGTGAACTGAAAACTCAGTGGATGGTATGCTTACAATGTACATTGTTTATATCATTACTCATATAAGAAGTTATTTTATAATTTGGTCAGAATGTTAATGTTGTGCTACTCCTGTTCCAGAAACTGGTGGCTGTCTGATACACTTTGCAATGCTTGGAATGGCTGTGTTCATCTAATTTTGCTGAAGATCTTCTCTACTCTTCACAAGATTCTGAGAAAGCCCCTGTATATCTACAATGTAATCTTAAACGGAAATAAACAATATTCATGTAAATGCTTTTGAGCTTGTTTTGTCATTGTTTACACAAAGTTATTTTAGTGGTACTCTTGTTTTTGGAATCTTCAGTCAAATAATATATTGTTCATTACAATCCAGAGCAGGTTTATTACATTTTGAGCAAATAACTACTGCTTAACTACTCCAGCCAAATTGCTGTTAGTGCAACATGTACTCTGGAATGACAGAGAAATTTGAAAACAAATGATTCCTATACATTTTTAGCTGTAAGCTCATCATTGCTCAAGTATTAATAGTAGCTATCCTTTATCTGCCAATCAACTCTCCCCCCTTTCCTTGCCCATCTTTTTGTCCTCTATCTATCTCCTGCTAAGCCTCATTCTCCTCCTCTTCCTCCTTTCACATATCCCTCCTACCTCTTAAACATTGTTTCCTCCCCTCCTTGTACCTCCTCCTCCTTTCTCTTTGTGCCCATTTCTTCTTTGTATTCACTAATAGTTGGTCTTGACAGCAAATTTTACTCATTTTGAATGAAACAATCACGATAAATGTGTGATATTCTGCAAATTTATTATTTTTACAATCCTGTTTTTTGCTGTTACGCCATCACCGGGTAAACACTACAAGTTTACGATACAACCCGTTGGCTTTGACCAATGATGTCATTAGTCAAAGATATATATATGAAGATGATATTAAATTTTTTGTAACAAAGGTATGGAATTATTTGCCTATGGTTGTTGATGTAATTAAAGAAAGACAACTGATATCTTTAATTGTCTGTGGTTAAATGGATTGGAAGAGTTTGTCATAATTAACCTCCCCCGATCGAGTGAAGAATACGATAAAGATGTCTCAAGAAATAGTGACATTTGGTATCATTTAAAAATTGTACTGTACACTAGACTTGACACCCACCCCCACTCAAGTAAAGAATATGATACCAATATCTCATGAAATAATGACAATTGGTATCATTTAAAAGTTGTAGTGTGCATTAGACTGACCCCTCCCCCTCAGCTCAATTAACACTTTGGCTGCGGCTGACGCTATCCTGCATTGAGTGCGGACGCTTATAAGCGTCAGCTGCAGCGAAAGTGTTAAAGAAAATTATAGATATTTAGTTATTTATGCATTTCTTTTAGCTGGCAAGATCTTATGAAATATCAACATTTAGTCACAAATGAAAAATGTATTTGTATACTTTTTTTTAAAAAAATAATAGAAACATATATTATATTGTTACATTTCTGTGCGAGCATTATCGTACATGTATCTTTTAACGAAATTTTATGGATTTGTACTAGAATGCATTAATATCATAATAAAAGGAAAAGTACATTTCTTGTACATAACAAGATAACTTATTTCTTATTTTTGATTCAAATGCTGCATTTCCAAGAATAACATCGTTAAAAATGTATAGTGTACATGTGTTATAAAATGTAAATAATTTAATCATAGTTCATTCTTTCCTTTAATAATAAAAATGTAATGATAGTGTGTGTTTCGTTTATCATACCTATTTGTTATACTAGTTAATAATTATATATCTGTAAACTCATTCATCATATTATCCTTGGTATATTAATAATCAATATATTTCTTGATAGACATCACATGTTGAAATAATATTATTTCCATATCTTTGCAACGTATATGACGTCACTGGTCAAAGCCTACATGTTGTATCATACTCTTGACTAATCCTGAGATACAGAAGTGCAGCTTGAAAGTTTAAAGTTCAAAAATCTCAAGTTGCCGTATAGGTAGCATAAGGTAAGGTACAGCAGTCAACAATCCGGAAATTGGTTTGAACACCACAGTGCTTTACTAGGCATGGTCCTCCAACTTTCGAATTGACTTACCCAGCCATTTATAGGGGGATCTACAGTTTAAACTAGGTTCTGAACCACGGTGTTACTCAGTATTTTTCACATCAGCAACACTGCCAGAGGTGAAAGAAGTGGAAGTGACATATAAAAATCCTAGGACCTGGCGGGGATCGAACCTGCGACCTTTGGATTTGTAGTCTGGCACTCTACCACTGTGCTGCAGAGAGGTAGCATATGTACGTTAATTTAATATTTTAGTTTAAAGACTACCATAAGGGAAATTACACCACTGAAATAGTTATGCAACAATTACTGAATATTGATAAAATGTGACCCTAAATATAAATTACAACATTTGTCCTAAAATAACTGAAACAACAGAAATTAACTGAATAAATTATCGTACACGTAACAGGTCAACAAATATATGGAATATAGAAGGGTGAGAAAAAACCCCTGTAAATACATTAAATTTTTAAAGTGTGAAATTAAACTATAGTTACAGATTAAATAGCCAATATTACTAACAAAATAATAAATAACAACTGCTACGAGGCAAGTAGACAAACAGCTGTGATGATACAAAGTAATTTTGTAACTAGACTATGGAACTGTTGTAGTGACAGGGACATAAGGCAAGTGAGTAGGAGTGGATAGTTTACTGACACGTTCCACATCATTACGAAATGTCGTATATATGATCTATGGAACACTTAAATGTGATTTGCAGAGTATCCCATGTAGATGTAGAACAAGTATTAATCTAATCTAATCTAATCCTGATTACATTCTGCAGACAGAAATGGTGAGTAGAAGCTGTGACAGTTGGATTAAGTTGTCATATGTTTCTTAATTTCCAACATTGCAAAGTAGTTCATTTTCCTCCATTTCTGCATGCAATATAGGTCTTCATGTGTTACATCGTAGCTGTGGTCTTCTTTCAGCAGGCGGTCTGCAAATGTAGAATTTCTTTTCCTAAGCTTCCAACTTGTGGTGTTCTTTTAATCTGATATGTATTGCTCTGTCTAACTAACCGCTGTAAAATTTATCACAGTTGCAAGTATTTTTGTATACCATATTCCACTCTTTTCCAAACCTTGGATGTTATCTTTGCCAGTGGCATTGTGAACATAAAAGGATGTTTTTAAATTTCTTGATATAAGTTTTCTGGCCACATACATATAAATTTTTCCTAAATATGAGAGTGTGCGCCATTTATTAGAGTCTTGGTTTATTGAAGTGTTAAAAACAGGGTCTCTTCCATTCCTATTCCCTCTTTTTCTCCCTAATGTTTCGACTATTAGACACCAGGACTGGCTGTGACCTGATATGGACTGACTTTCATGCAGCATTGCATCACTTTCAAGCCCAAAGTCAGCTCAAGACTGTCAATAATATAGGGTAATAGTTTATACTGAATGCAGGTAAGAATTAAAATTGTGCTATATATTTCACAATATATAACCAGATATACAGAAACGAGATTCGAGCATGGTTGGGTGCATTGTCCTTACAATAGGTCTAAGTTAGTTTAAGCAGTCTGTAAGTCTCTGGGAGGCGAATCTGACAATATGCTTGGGGAACACAATGGAACAGCCAATGGAGAACCCTGCGTGGAGCCGTCAGTATACACCATTTTAAAAGTGTGATTTTTATTTAAAACATTAAACACAGACTGAAAAGTAAAATTAGAAGTTTCATCTTTCCTTAAACTCATCATATCTAAAACAAGTCTGGGCCTCTGGAGAAGCCAAAGAAGAACCCTGCTGCAACCACATTGTAGAACATTAAAACCACCCACTCCCATTTCAACAAGGCAATCACTTGTGTGAATCCCATAACGCCTCGTTGCTTGTTGCTGATTGTGAAAGAGCCTTTCCTATAGAGGCTGAGCAATGGTATGGTATGTTGGTGTGAAAGGTGTGGACAGTGATTTATATGCCTGGAACACCACGAGTAGCCGTTGGCCTGATGTACAGTGACTGCTCTGCAGCCTCAGCACAGAGACTTGGTATGAGGCTCGTCCTAAATGCCCCAGTTGCCAGCTGAATTCATGGATGGTGTACTGCGTCCAATATCTTTAAATAAGAGGGATGTGCAGACGCATACACAGTGCACTCATAATTGAGAAGATTGCATGAAGGCTCTGTAAACCCAGAGCATACAGGTTCTGTTTGCTTCCCAAGAAGTGTGGCTAAGACATTTTAAAATTCCCAGGGCTTTGAGGCACTCTGTCTTCCAGTCCTTCAGGTGGGGCAAAGAAGTAAATTTAGAATCTAATGTGAGGGCCAGAAACCTCACTTTGTCTTTAAAATTCAGAACAGAGCCCTTCATCTGCAGTTCAGGTAGATTAAAGACAGTACATGAACCGTTAAAAAGAACACACACAGATTTCTCAGTGAAAAACTTAAAACCAGCCATTCCTGCCCATTCATCCAACCGCCAAAGAGTTAACAGCAGATTCTAAGAGGAAGAAAATGCAGAGAAGTCATCCACAAATAAAGAACACTGGACATGAGTTTTCATGATACAACTAATACTGTTAATTGCTATAGGTCACACTTAAAATGCTACCTTGAGGGACTACATTCTCATGCTCAAAGTGATCAGGAGGACGTCACCGATGCAATATCTAAAATAAAGTGGGGAAAGAAAGGACTCAATAGCATAGGGAAGACAATCGCAAAAACCCCATTCATGGAGCTGCCTGAGGATAAGGTGCCACCAAGTAGTATCATAGGCCTCAAGATCAAAAAATATACCCAAGCGATGTTGCTGGCACAGTAAAGCCTGTTATATAGCCACCTTCAGGAAGGCCAGGTTATCAAAGGTGGATCAATATCTCCTGGACCCACACTTTAAGCAGCTGAGGATCTGCCTGGATTCCAGCATCCAGACAATGAAATGGTTAATCATATGCTCTAAGGTCTTTCCCATGCAGCTACTGAGAGCAACACTACGATAAGTACTTGGGCATGTGTGGTCTTTAAAAGAGGAATTATAATGGCCTTCTCCACGAGTCAGGCAACTGGCCTCTCCACTAACGTCATCCTTTCTATGGAAAAAATATCCACGATCTAATGGTTATCAGAGTGCTTGAAATTCATCTCCTGGAGACAGATACACATGAGGTCATCCCTGAGATAATAACCCTAGTTCCTCCAGATGTGTTCTAAATCCCTGCAAGTTCCATTACTATATCAAGGTGGTTTAACCTTAACCCTCTCTTTTTGACGAGACTGGGAGCCCGTAACGGGTAGAGGATCACCCTTGGGGTGAGATGTTTGTCCCTGTGGAAGGTCAATCTTGGGGCAAGTTGATTGTCCCAGCGAAACAAACTTATGAGCTCAAACTGATTCATTTGGCACATCTAGCATAATGACATCAACCTCGTCTGCCTCTTTCCTTACAATCTTCGACTCAGCTTTTATTTGTCCTTGACCCTGGCTTGCTTTTTGGGCACTTCCACTGCTGTAGTGGTAGCAACACTTACCTTTGGTATGTAGTCTGGCATTGAAGATGGCAGGAGCTCTCCGATGTCGGTAGCCGTACCTTGGTCCACGTTTTTGCGCAGGACTATAAATCCTAAAACGTCTGACACATTTCATGTGCACTGACAGGGGCAGGTATTTGTTCTGACACTACTGACTGCAGTTTGTGTAGATGCATCAGTTTTTGAAGAACTGTAGCAAAAGAGGGGTAAATGAAGGTTGCATGGCCTTGTATTTTTTTTTTTTTTTTTTTTTTTTTTGCCTCACCATATGAAACGTGTTTGGAGGTCTATCTCCTGAACCTTCCTTTCTTCAAAGTACACTGCACAGTATCTACTCCAAACGGGTTCGTCTCCAGAACAGTTGACACACTTAAGGGCGGCGAGCAATCATCCCCTTTATGAGCCACCTCAATACATTTTCCACAGGTTTGCAGTCCATTACAACTCAAGGTTGTGTGCCCAAAGCACTGGCATTTGAAGCAGCGCATTGGGTTGGGATAATAAGGCCGTACATTTAATCTAAGGAAACCTGGTTTAACATGGTCTGGTAGCTATGGAGTGTTGAAGAGCAAGAAAAAGGACAGATTAACCAACACATTATCCACCTTCCTCATGATGTTCTGAACATCAACAATACCTTCAGAAGCCCATTCATCTTTCAAATCCTCCAGGAATTTCAACAAGGGTGTGACATGTGACCACACCCTTACTGTAATTTAATGTATTGTGGAGTTCACTATTGGTGGCATATTCTCCAAGTTGCTTGGCATTATTAAGATTTTTGGCCTGTTGAGAATTTGCTGTCTCAACCAGCAAAGTTCTGTTACGCAACCTTTTCACCAATTTGACGTTACCTGCTATGCCCTCAAGACTCTTCTGCATGTAGAATGGTGATACCTCTTTGAATGAACCTTCTTTCCATTTAATGATCAGAAATACATTTTGGTTAGCACCACACACACTGTTACTCATTGCTAGTGTCATGTCATAACTGCTTTATCTGGAGGACTGCCTAAGTAAGCCCTCCTTTTGCTCACAACGTTCCACCTCCACGCCACACAGTGGTCGCTGAAGCATGTTCAGAGGTTACAATGTCAGGACCAGCAACTTTTACCTGCCCTCAGCTCAGGGTCCCCAGGTTTGCCAAGCCCATAATCAGGAAATTAATGCTGAGCCCCCTGAGGGGCATCCTCAGAGATAGTTGGAATAAAAATTTGTACTACTGGGGTCAGTGTTGGCTTCATATCTATCTTGACTACAATAATGTGATCATTGTGCTGTTCAGAGTACTTTACATCTGAATGGGGGTGGTGGGTGGACTATTTAACCTACAGAATATTTTACCCAAGAGGATGCCATCATATATTCATGCAGTACACCTGCATGTCCTTGAGGAAAAGTGAACGACTATAGTTTCCCCTTACTTTCAGCCATTCACAGTAACTATATGGCAAAGGCACACTTGCTGATGTTACAAGGCCAGCTCAATCAATCATCCAGACTGTTGCCCCTGCAACTACTGAAAAGGCTGCTGTCCCCCTTCAAGAACCACACATTTGTCTGGACTCTCCACATATACCCCTCCGCTGTGGTTGCACTTACGGTACGGCTACCTGTATTGTTCAGGCATACAAGCCACTTCACCTCGCCGATGACTGTGGTTCATGGGGGAAGATGTAATTTGTAAATGGGCTTGTTTTAGTTATAAGGAAATGTAATGTAATTTGTAAATTTCTTTATAAGTAAAACATTCATTTGCATAAATGATGCTGTGTCAAATGAAGAGGAAGTTTGGGAAACATTTAGAAATCACTGTGCCAAGTGACGGTACACATTTAAATGGGCTCTATTACTGAAGTAACATCTGCTTCACAGACAATTTTTCAACGTTTGTTTCAGATTCTACCAGGAAGGTCTCTTCTTTGTGGACACAGGTTTACTGATTGTACCCTGGTAACAGTTTTCTGAAAGCAACTGTTATTTATTTCAACACAATATTTGCTTCATGGACGAATCTGAACACACAGACAAAGCACAGTAAATACACATTTATAATGACAATGTTGCTCTTCTAAATTTAAATCTGTTACTTAAAACATAGACTTTGTTGTTTTCGACAGTTGCTTTCAATGTTTCAGAAGGTTGAACATAAAGCAGCATATTTCATTCTGTACTTGATACTGATCCAGGATTGGATTGTAAAATCATGATTATGGAGGAAAAAGCATAAGCACTAAGTAAAAATGAATATTGATACATTTTATTTTATCAGACACACAGTTTCCCATATAACAGGTACAAATGTCAATAGAACCCTTCACTGAACAATTATGAACATTGAGTATTGTGAGAGACACATCTGCATCTCTTTGTTACAAATAATTGCAATGACTATGTATTTAGTATCCACAGTGACTAACAACCAAAAAGACGTTTACTTTCTAGTTCTACATCTGCTGTCATTTTTTAATTACACTGTGTTTTATACCAAACAAAGTTGCTGTCATTTACTACAGATTCATAACTTTGTGTGTACATTAGTTAGTGGTAGTAAGATAGCTAATACCAGTAGAATAAGACATATTGAAGGCCAGGCAAATACATTATTCAGTGAATTGTAGAGAAGCTTTCCCAAACCAAAGTACATTCTTATACAGTTGAAAAAAGTCCTTTATTCATTGTCCGACAACAAACATGCACATGCTCTAGGAATCACAGGTTCTCATGTAATGTCTTTTTCATGCAGCCAGTAATAAAATAAAATCACTATAAACATGGAAAAATATTTCTCACTTTGCGAATATTAGGATATAGAGATAGGCAATCAAAACTAAAATGTATGTTTACAAGAGACACTGCTAGTCTTAATTGTGCATGGCAGTGCAATAGCTTTGACAGCAATGGTCATGTTTGTAACTTAAAAAGTTACCAGCATGAATAATAAAAAATTTTACTCCCATGAGTTTCTATACAGGTTTTAAATTCTCGATAACAGGATCCACTTCATTAAAATTACAGCATTTCCCTACCAATGTTTACTATACAAACATAACTTTATCTTTGCTTCTGGAAGAACGAAGAAATATTTTATCGATGTTATCGAAGACCTCTGAGGCAGATTTGGAGGCATCAATCCTGTGATGGATACCTGTAAAAGAAAGAAAACTTTTAGATTTTTGATTACTTCCATCTGGTAATAAGACATATGTTGTGGTAAGCTTTGAAATCCCATCAACTATAATAATAATTGGGCTATGTAACAGCCATAACATAAAAATGATTAAACATTGAAGTGCTTTGACTTGGAACAAAATACACATACATATTTATTCAAAACACTTAGCATTCTTAGGACAATAATAGCTGTTTTAAACATACTATCTATCTAAATTTGCTTTACAGGTTTGATCCGCCTTGAGCAAACACAAATGTTTTTTTCATTTCTCCCAGACATGTTTCGCTGGCGTTGCAGCATCATCAGTGGGATGTTTATTGTCTGTCAAATTAACAGTGGAATGATTATTACTTTTTTACATTAACAGTGAAAACTACAGATAATTGTGAGACTACTATACATAGTTTCTTATTTTTATAGGTATGCTAGGCCTACCTTAATACCACATGTTGTTAAGTTTGTGGTTTTTCCACTCACAAAATGTCTGATAGTTTTTGACAGTTTGTCATCTGCAAACCAAAACGTGTGTATTTAATGAGGTGAATAGTTCGATTGTAAATATCGGGATTTTTTCAAAAATACAGGGCATAGTTTTTGTGTTTTGGTTTGATTTTATTGAAGCTACTGCTTCTATAACAAAATTTCTAAGTGTTTATAACAAGTTTTTGTCACTTACTTTGGTGGATATGCGCTGTTTTTCGTGCTGTGGACAGGCACTGTGTCACTTTCACTTTCACTCAATGTTTATGTTATGAAAACAAGATGGTGGGCAGTTGAATTCTGGGAGTAGTGTTAGGAACAGCTGACTGTGGTGGGGGCGGGAGTTTTGAATCATGTTGTTTTTTGTTTTAGTGTGTGTGTGTGTGTGTGTGTGTGTGTGCTTATAAGTTTTCTGTAAGTTCTTTGAGGGCAGAAAATATGGTTCTGTTGCAGAGGGCTGTGTATTCATTTAATATTTCTTTTCTTTCTATTATGGCTTTCTGTATATGGTAGTTCTCTTTGACTGTTAATTTTTGTGGGAGGCTTTCGCTGTGTTTCAGAATCTTTAGATCAGTATTTATGCAACGGAACCATATTTTCTGCCCTCAAAGAACTTACAGAAAACTTATAAACACACACACACACACACACACACACACACACACACACACACACTAAAACAAAAAACAACATGATTCAAAACTCCCGCCCCCACCACAGTCAGCTGTTCCTAACACTACTCCCAGAATTCAACTGCCCACCATCTTGTTTTCATAACATAAACATTGAGTGAAAGTGAAAGTGACAGTGCCTGTCCACAACATGAAAAACAGCGCATATTCACCAAAGTAAGTGACAAAAACTTGTTATAAACACTTAGAAATTTTGTTATAGAAGCAGTAGCTACAATAAAATCAAACCAAAACACAAAAACTATGCCCTGTATTTTTGAAAAAATCCCGATATTTACAATCTAACTATTCACCTCATTAAATACACACGTTTTGGTTTGCAGATGACAAACTGTCAAAAACTATCAGAGACATTTTGTGAGTGGAAAAACCACAAACTTAACAACATGTGGTATTAAGGTAGGCCTAGCATACCTATAAAAATAAGAAACTATGTATAGTAGTCTCACAATTATCTGTAGTTTTCACTGTTAATGTAAAAAAGTAATAATCATTCCACTGTTAATTTGACAGACAATAAACATGCCACTGATGATGCTGCAACACCAGCGAAACATGTCTGGGAGAAATGAAAAAAACATTTGTGTTTGCTCAAGGCGGACCAAACCTGTAAAGCAAATTTATTTTGTAAGCAAACACGGTGATTGAAGAGCTTTTAAACCCCAAGATGAATACTATCTATCAATGAAAAGTCAAGGTAATAACATGAAGTCAGGTTCCAACTAAATATAAAGATGATTGCCGAGCTGCTGGCAGACAGCCAACAGCCAATCACATCTATACAACATAATTTTTGGCCACAGCCCCCATCAGAAAAAGAGCACACATTTAGTGTCAACTCATGTAGACATGACCATCTCCAATTGCCATATACTGTGAGCCAGAACATTTTCATTGTTTTCATACATCACACTAGAAATAGCATACAGTCATCCATAAATCCAATGTGTGCATTACTGACATGCCAAAATAATGTTATGCAATAAATAATACTTCTACGATTCTATATTACAACAACAGCAACATTTAAGAGCATGCTGCTATGTTACCAACTCACAATTCCCGTAGTAATATACTGTGTCACTATATTCTATGAAAGATCAAAACAGAAAGGCAAACCAATCCTATATCACTTCCAATCATTTAAACCTATTTCCCAGAATAATTTCAGGGAAAATTATATATTATCCATAAAGCAAAGTATCAAATTAAAAGAGCTGGCTGTTATTTGATGCACATATTAGTTTTGGTTGAATAGCCCACGGTGTTCCAACCTCATACAATAAATACTTGGATGCCTCTGCACAAATGCATGTCTGCACCCTGTAGAGTTAATTTTTTTCTCTCCTGGATCGACTTGAGATTACCAAAGAATTAAATGGTGTAAGAATGACCTGGCAAAGCAGTGGCTACAGCGAGGATCAGTATTTGTTGCAGATTCAATAAGAAGTTGGCCGTTTCACAGTGGACGCTCAGAGTATACAACAAAGTTCCATAGTATTTCACCACTGTAATTACTCAATGTAAAATAGCTTTGGTCTACATTCTTGATTGAATCTGTGCCAAGATCAGTTGTTATGTTTGAATTGTTTGGTTACTGATTCATCAATTTTATTTATGAGAAAGAAAAAGAGTATGCCTACCAGAAACTTCACTGTTCTGAGTAGGCAGTTATTTAACAAATTGGTTGCACTCACCAATACAATGAAGAGAGGCAACATTTGATTGCCTTCAAGGCATAACTTCCAGGAGATGGTTAGGGGCACCGCATAGCTGGACCTCATTCATTATTCTTTTATGCGCGCGCGCAGCAGACCCCCCCCCCCACACACACACACACACACACACACACACACACACACACACACACACAAGCGTGTGCATGCACATGACCAGAAGATATTGATTAGCACCTATGCCGATTAATGTATTGTTATATTTTTGTAGGTGTTTTAAGTCATGATTATGTTGTCAGCATTGTGTGTTCAGTCTCTAGATGGAGAAGTTGTATCCCTCAGTGACATAAAACTGAGCTTGCTCTATTATAGAGTTGTACTGAACATTCATTTGTACAAGGTATAAAAGCAAATTATTTTATCTTCAGTCTCTCTCGAATTCAAGTGCATTAGAGAATAATTGTCGACTGAAATGAACACACCACCTTCAATTGTGACTTATCTATCCTACAGAAATATATTCCATGCCTTTCTAAATATTTCAGAGCTTCCTATGTCAGACTATCTGTGAAGAAAATTATACACCAATTGACCATAGTCCTTTCTTGCTCTGGGTATAAGGTCCTCTCCTTAGCTGTCTACAACAGAGCACAGTTGTGAAGTCTGCTTTGTACAATCTGGTTTGCCACTTGCCTCAAGGTTCTCACAAAGTCATTGTTTATCATTATGGTAACAGTCTGGTCAGGGTTCTTTGGGAATGAAGTTGCAGATACAGGTCATTTGCACTAGGGTGCCAGTGCAGGGCAAGTCTGGAACACTACCAGTAGCTTGAAAAACAATTCCCACACCCTTACCATATCACTCTGACTTAACTACCATTTGCCTTTCAATTCCTTGTGATCTACATGGGATACTCTGCAAATTACATTTAAGTGCCTGGAAAATGGTTCATCGAACCACTTTTATACTATTTACCTACCATATCTACCATTCCAATCTCTAATAGTGCATGGGAAGAAAGAACACCTGAATTTCTCCATTTGAGCTCTAATTTCTCGTCTTTTATTCTGATGATCATTTCTATCTTTGTAGGTGGCAGTCAACAATCCTGTATCATTTCCGTGACACTGTCTCCCCTATATCATGACAATACAAAACTGGCGGCCCTTTGGACACTCTGGATGGCTTCCGTCAAACCCACCTGATAACGATCCCACACTGGGCAGCAATACTCCAAATTAGGATGGCCAAGCATGATGTATGCAGTCTCTTTAGTAGTTCTGTTACATCTTTTAAGTGTTTTGCCAATAAAACGCAATCTTTGGTTCACATTTCCTACAACATTAGCTCTCAGTTCTTTCCAGTTATGGACATAAAGCATGAGTGAGCAAACAATGTTCTCCTTCTACTCGTCAGAGAATATAAACAATGTCTAAAAATGCCCTACACTGTTCTTAATTGTGCTTTTGATAGATGGACCTGTAGGCAAGTTTGTTTACATTTATGAGGACAAAGGACAATCTCCCCCCCCCCCCCCCCAAATCATGGCAACTTACAGTCTACGAGGAATGTGTTTATGGCATATATAGGTTAAACAGAACTTTTTGTGTATATAGATCTTAACTAAATAAATACAAATACTATGCAAGTATGATAATGGGATGGAAACAAATGTCTTACTGTCTAAATGCTTTTTTATTTGATTATATTTTATTTTGAAGCAAAACATAGGCTACAATGACACTAGTTTGTGGTTGCTAAAGAAGAAAAATTACAACAAACTAGATACCTGACAATGACAAAACAGATAATACATCATTTGTGAGTAATGATAATTTGTGTGTTAACATATTTACACTTTTCCAGCATTTTATGCTTTCTGAAACCATGTTCATGAAGAAAAAAATGACATAATTGAAACAAAATGACTGGCATGGCTTTCACCTTCAAGTATAGTGTTTATAAACATTGCACAGAAAGTTTGACATTTGACACTTTGGGTTTATTAAAACATATTTCGCATTTCATTGTTTGCAATATGTGCCTAGTTGACTCAAGACACGGTGGCTGATGGGTCTATCCCTGACCCATCAACCACTGCACCGATTGTCAGCTTAGCTTTGTTTACACAACTGGTACTTTATCATGCTTTGCATAAAGGGTTTCAAAAAATTTATTCTTATTGTGAAAAAGCAAATATTTTCCTAAGTATTTTGTGATGTTTTATAAATGGTAAGAGTGTGGTTTGCTTTTGTATGTTTTTCTGCACACTGCATATTTTTGCACTCTAGAATGAGAATAAATTTTCTAATATTGTCATGTGAAACATTTAAAAATACAAAAGGTATAGATCTTGTGCAGTTTCACTGCGTAAATAATGAATGCCAGTTAAAGGCTTGCTGACAAAGTCAATTTTGATGAATGAAATAACCTTCATTACATAATAAATAATCTTCCTGGTGAGTATTTTGATGCCTATTATATCCATATATCACAAACTACAAAAATTCAAAAAGATCCAGTAAGCATATTTTATCATTTAAAACATTATTTCCCACATTTTACACCATTTTCTTTAAGTCCCTTGAAAAACATAAAAACGGGTTCTGTTGTATTTCAAATCTACAAGATGACTCACTCAAAACATGGACCACAAATATTTATTTATGCACATTATTCACAGGATGGACTGATAATCAAGGGCTTACTATATTGTTAGCCAGTAAACAGCTTTAAATAATATATAGAAAGGCTACTTCTTGTGCAAAGATACACTTTTTACATGGAACAATGTATACAGACACCATCAAACTGAACATAGGGCAAATTAGAATGTCGGTGATGTACGTTGCAGAAATAGTGACATTGGTTTACAAGATTTTTATTTTTTTCTTTCATCCCCCCCCCCCTCAACTATTTTTCCTCTTTTCCCCAACTTTATTTTTCCTTATTATGCTTAGCATTTCAAATCCCTCCCCACACTCCTCTACACCTCCCTTTCATCCTTTCCTGCCCCTTCCCTTCAATGAATTCATTGCCACAATTCAAATTCCTGCCTATCAGAGCCTTTACAATCCATCATGCAATCCGCAACTTTCCATCCCAACCTTTACCCAGCATCCATCCCCCTACACTCCCCACCTCACTCACAGTCTAGATGCTTATGTCACTAGAGTGGTTGAATAAGATAGTTGTGTGTGTGTATAGATGTCTGAGTAATTGCAAAGGCCATGACCAAAAATTTAAGTTGTGCGAATGTGATTATCTATTTTCATGTCCGTCAGCAGCTCAGTAAGCCTCTTTACGGTGAGTTATTACCTGTCCCCCTTATTGATATTCCTATTGGATTTTCCACTGTTAAAATTTTGATCAGATTGTCGCAGAGAATTAACAGGGATAATATACACCTCATATTGCCCTACACATGTACTTTTTGCAGCAAGCAAAACAGTGCCGTTATTGACAGTACTTTTAGTATGGGAAAATTGGGCTAGTACCACACCTAGTTTAATTTAATTTCTCCATTGACTTGGTAGAAGCATTATTAAATTCCTCACACACTGTATGATCAAACAGGCACTGTAAGTGGCAAGAATAGTTCTTACTTATGTTTTATATATTGTTCTTTTACAAAACTTATAATTATTAGAAATGAAACACTGTAAAACTATGATAGAAAATACACATCATACTGACCTTTCAAGCTGTAATAGTCAACCAGTGGCTTCGTCTGCTTGTGATAGGCTTCTAGACGTTTTTTTAGTGCCTCAACATTATCATCCGAACGACGTATCAGTGGTTCACCTGTTAACTGATTACAAAATTATTTTTTTCACTAAATGTGCATTCAAGTGTGAAAATTACAGAACTACCAGTTTAATAAGCCCTGGCTGCAAAGTACTAACACAAATTATTTACATATGAATGGAAAAACTGGTACAATCCAACTTCGTGTATGATCAGTTTGGATTTAGGAGAACAGGGTGTCTACTCCAAACCAAATTTAATATTTTTCCTTTCTTCAGCTTTTTTAAAGGAATAATTGAATTTTTAAGATAATGAATAGTTTATTGATTGGTCAATTATTGAAATACTGCTTGTTTTGACTTGATTTTGCAGGACTCTGAAGGCAGTTTGTAATACTTTAATTCAAATGTGTCTAGATAAGAACTTTCTAATTTAAATGCTTGTTTTATAATTTATATATGTTTTAATAATTATGTATTTCTTTATTTCATAATAATGATTTGTTTATTCATGAATAATTTTGCTGTTAAATAAATTGTAATTGCACTGGGTATATGTCATTAGGAAATGTAGGTATAATATCTTTGTCATAGATTTGCATTGTCTGGAGTGTCATCTTTGACGAGCAAGTGAGCACGGGTGTGCGTTAACAGAGGGAGTCGTGTGCTGTCGCTTTGAGAGGAGACAAAGCAAAGGTGTGGAAACGAGCAGTGCCGTGTCCCAGGTTACCAGGTCTATGTTGGCAGAGTACTAAGCTGTGGCATGTTTATCTAGTGACGAGTGAGGGCAGATGTCACAGGCTATCATCTCATCAAGAGCGTGCCCTGTAATTACTCATTGAATGGAAGTGTGCCCATACCTTCAACTTCAGCATTGTCGACGACAGCACAGCCAGCTTTTTAACAACGGAGACAAACTGTAAGACCGCTCCAATGGTTTCTACCACACAAAAGCTTAGGCAGTTTGTGAGGTGTTTACCCAGATCACATGTCTAGTAATTGAAATAATAACGATTTTTTGAGGTTAAGTAGATGTTCATTATCCCAAATCATTATTACCTGTATAGGGTCCTATCCTGTCCAGTGACGTGAAAACCGAGTGTCGTTGCTAAAAGATAATAATTATTTCAAGTGCCAAGCCAGTAAAACTTATTTTTTCAAAGTTTGTTAAATTCTTTGTGTGATCTATAATTTGGTGATGCAATAATAGACTAAAATTTAATGAAATATTAACAATATAGCTATCTTGTTACTAGAGGCAGGTACTAATGAAAATTTAAAGATAAAACTTAAAATTACTGGTATTAATTTTGTAATGTTTTGTACTGTTTTTGACTGTGTTCTCCTGATGGTTGGTTCATATTTCAGCATTGTTCATGTGCAGAGACTATTGCACTGGCTTTGATGAATTGTTTGTAAATTTGGTATTAATTTAAGTCAAGTTAATCAGAGGTGACGTTAATTGTTGGGTGCATTACTTAGCTCCAATCAGTCAAAAAGATTAATCACTGAATACGTCTATTTTCAAAATTTAATTTTACTTCATTTGAACTGAAGTCAGCAAATCACAAGTCATCATTTCATAGAAAGAGTACTGTGGAACTTTAATGTCACAACCTTCTGTTGGGTCACACCTAACAAAGAGGTTAGTAGTTCATTAATTTCATGTTCCTCTGATAGTGCCCTACTGGGCTGGCAACTGTATTAAACTGTTTGTAAATTAATTACATTATCAATATTTGTGTAGTTACTGTGTGCTCCATTTTCCTACATACTTCAGTATATACATGTTCGACACTAAGTGTTCCAACTTTCAACTGGTTCAATAGAGAGCATAGTAGCAGGAATGGATTAAATTGTTACTATTTGCCTATCTGCCTACAGAATTTGTTAATAACCAATTCCAGGAAAAAAATTACATGCTGACAGCACCACATGTGAACTGATTTACTGGATAAGGATAATGTGTCTGCAGCTCAGACCATCTTTGTGGTGGGCTGCAATGCTATCCTCATTGTTGAATTCTAACCTATGCTTTCCATTATAAAAAAATATATCTTAGATGCCATGTGTTACAATGTGCTGAGTATAAAACTGTATCGTCAACAAAAATCTGAATTAACTATTTCTCCCTGCATGTCTACTGTTACTAAATGAGCATTTAGTTAAAATTAATATGGTTTTACAGACTGTTGTGACCACTGCTGGACATTTTACCTTTGGTCCCGTTATCCTAGTGCTCTGCTTGGAAATTTTTTTGCACATCAATGCTTTCAATTCTTCTGTCCATGTTATGCTGGAGCTGTCCTTGTTGCTTCTTTAATAATTCCAGAGCAGTGTCCCACGCTCAGTTGGTAGCCTGTGTTTCAGTTCATGAGAGCGTCAGACACTTTGACCTCTACTGATTCCTTGATAACAGTGTCCCAAAATCTGGGTGTCTGTGCCAGAATCTTGGTGTCATTATAATTCACGAGATGATCCAGCTCCCGACAGCGTTCAGCAACAACTGCTTTCGTCACCTGCCATAATCAGTTGTGCCACTGATGTTCCTTGAAACCTAATGTCCACGGTTCTGGTGGTCTGGCCAATGTAGGCCATTCCACATTGACCCCAGGTCATTTTTACATTTCCCACCAAGCCCCCAGATCTTGCTGGCTAGACAGAAGACACAATTTATGTTGTGTTGACTTTGAATCCTCCCGATTCTGGCAGAAATATAACCAGCATAGGGCAGATACACCATCCTCTTTGCTTCCTCTTCCTCTGGTGTAGTGGCTGGTTGGAGTGCAATCTATTTTTGTAGAACACTATTTTAAGGTGTTCCATTTCTGTAGATAGCTTTCTTGGTCTGACAAGGCAAGTGCTGTGTGGACTAATGTCTTGAGAACCCTGTTATTCTGTGCAGGATGGCAGCAGCTGCTGGCCTGCAGATATAAATCAGTGTGTGTTGGTTTTTGATACACGGTGTGGCCAATAGATTTATCTGCTTTCCTTCTTACTAGTACATCCAGACCCAGTAGCTGACAATTCTTCTCCAACTCCATGGTGAACTTTACGTTTAAGTGGCATGAGTTACGGTGTTCAAGAAACTATTAACTGTCCTTCCCATGAGGCCAGATCATTAAGGTATCATCCGCATACATGTAGAAGCAGACGGGTTTATATCTGGCTGTCTCTAATGCCTTCTCTTCAAATCTCTTTGAACCCGTTGGCAATCACAAGGGACATGGCTGCCCATAGCTACACCTTCAGTTTCTTCATAGTATTGGTTCCCACACCGGAAATATATGGAGGTCAGTGTATGTCTAAACCTGTCCAATAGTGCACCATCAATTTCTCTAATCAGTTACAGTGACTCTTACAGTGGGACCCTAAGAAGTTGGCACACCTTATCATAATGCACCTGCTTCATAATAACTGTAGAGTTCTATTTGTCTGCTGAGAATATTACAATACTGCTATCTTCCCGGCACTTCCTGAGTGCAAGCCTCTCCGCAGCTGTAATGTTTGATTTTTGAGGCATGGCACTGGCAAGGGCCGTGCAAGTCTCTCAGTGAACTTGCTCTGCCACATCAAGTGGGAGTGTGGCTGCAACTTGCTGTACTGTACTGTACTGATGAAACTTGAGATGAGCAAATTTCTAGGAGTCGTGGCAAAGTCAAGACCCATGCTTAGAACCTTTAAGGTTGTATCATTGAACTCTGTGCCACTCAGATTCATCATGGTGTAAGTTTGTTCCATATGTTGTCCGTTTTTGCTGATGGGGTCAAACTTCTCAGACTTGCAGTAAGAGGTGTTTCTTCTGGCACACTAAGGACCAGGCAATTCTCTTCACGGGTTTGTGGGCAGATTTCATCACTCTTCTGACACGATATTTCAGTGATCCAGTGGGGTATACCCATTAGCCAGCATATCTGATGTGTCCTCAGTTCTGTCATGATTGTGCTCCAATCGCTCCTGAAGATGCTGGCCAGGTGGACCGCTGAAATATCATATATCAGAAGATCGATGAAATCTGACCATAAACCGTGAAGAGAATCAACAATTATTATGCTGGGAAAATCTACGAAATTACATTATCACGTGGTTGACAATACAGGGGCAACAATCTACGTTTAAGGAACACATTAAGTTTAACCACACTAAGACCACTGCCAGAAAAATTATGGGTGCTATGTTAAGAGTAGTGTGTTTTAGATTTTTGTGGAATAAATTGCTTTCTCAATGTGAACTCTAAGGGAGGGGGGGGGGTTTAACTCAACAGAACTTACATTCTTAACAACCATCCTATATTACATATATCACAATCATATCTGTCTTCATGACTATCCTTCACCCAACTGTCACTAAGCCACTTAGTGTTAGCATGTTAGGACAATAAATAACAGAAGAATGCAGCCAATGGTTTTTCACAGATTTACTACAATCAAATAAGATGCATTTGCAATAAAAATACACAGACATTTTAACTTACATCATCCTTCATGGGAACTTTTGGCGGATGAAACTCTTCATGATATGAACGACCACTTGCTGGATGTATTAGCCGGCCAGTAATTCTTCGAACCAGGTAACTGTCATCAATACTGAATTCCACAACGGCATCTAGTGCAGTATTTCTTTTATCCAGAAGTTTATCCAGCTAACAGACAGAAGGCAAAATATTTATAATGAGTATTTGGGAAGTCTACTAGCAACAGTAAAGCAATTACACTCACCTTCTCTGCCTGTGGGACAGTTCTTGGAAAACCATCTAAAAGGAAACCATTTTTACATTCAGGACGGTCAAGATTAGTGTCAATCAGATTAACAACCAGCTCGTCACTTACAAGTTTTCCTGAAATGGAAAAATAAATAAATTTACAACTTTCCTGCATTAAGACAGGAGGTAAAACTGTTGCTTAATGAAATTATAAAATGGGCACATTTGATAATAACAAAGAGAAATCAATCAGGCCAACTTAGCAAACTTAGTTCAAACAGCAATTATGTTCCCTTGATGCTTTTACTCTTAATTCTAGAGTAGATGGGGTGCAGATTTCTGTAACTTCCTGTCAGATCAAAACTGCACGTCACATGAGCATTTTTATCCAGATCTTTTGTGGGCAAATATTTTACTGACAAATATCCAAACATGGCTCACCATCTACAGGCTATACAGGAAGTAACCAATGTCCACTTCCATGCAACATAGGAAGTAGTTGGGTAAAGGTTTCCAGCATAATTTCTATACTTTAAATGTGCATGAATCCATTCAAACTTAGCAAGAAGATAGCTAAATGGATGAAGTTAAAATGAAATTTTTTATTCCAAAAATAATTTGTTATCGAGATCTGATGTTTTAAAATTTAACTATATTCAGAATGTTTTGAGGCTCATTAGATGTTCAAATAAAGGTCGGTTTTAGTGTCTGTTGATTAACCTTTCATTGTTTATATTTCAATTGCAGCATCCTTGTAAGTGTATATTTGTAAAATAAATTTTGCATTTATTTAATTTTTGTGAATAAATTTTGAAGACATTCTAATTCGTAACTCCTGTTGAGTAACACAGCTAATACACCCTGGTACAATAAAATTTGTGAAAGAGAATGATAAATACTATCACAACACAAGGCAAATATGTTGTGGCGATATGAAAAGCTGTAAAAGAGGAGACAGCTCCCAACTTATCTTTCAGCTTCCAAAACATTCACATTAAAAATTTGTAGCGGAATATGGAGTGCAGAACAGGAATGAAAGAGGAAGCTGCCGTGGAGAATTTCACATAGAGAATAATTTAATCATCACACACACTATTTAAAAATCATGAACGACGGTTTGTACATGGAAGAGACTATGAGACACCACAATGTACCAGACTGAGTTCATTATAGCCTAGTAAGAAAGTTTTCGAATCCAGCTTTTAAACTGCAAGACATCTAAGAGCATAGATTCTGAGCACAAATTATTGGTTATGAACTGTAGCTAAAAATAGAAGAAAGGCAGGAAAATAAAGAGATGCACCCATCAGGCAGTGCTTTGGACAACAATTGACAAGTACTGGGAGAAGTAACACAATAGGAGACAATATAAATAGTGATAAATGAAGCAGGTAAGATGTGGGTACAGATGAGTAAAAAATGAATGACTAAGTGTGAAATTATTATGTGGAATTTGATATAGGCCAAACGCAAATATGTAGAAGAATGTATAATTAGGGGAAGACACCACCTACAGGAAAATAAAGACACTTGGAGTCCAGAGGAGCAGCAGGAAGTTGATACAGATAAGAAAAAAGATACCATACTGAAAGAAAAATTTGACAAACCACTGAAAGACATAGGCCGAAACAAGGCCCCTGGAGCAGATTATACACCCTGAAAGCTATTGAAATCTCTGGCAGAGCCAACCATAAAACTATTCCACCCAAAGTGCAAGCAGTATGTGACAGGTGAAATACTCTCAGCCTTCAAGAAGAGGAAAAATAATTAAATAAAAATAATGGGTCCTATCTCACTTCTCGGGGGCAATCCTAACTATAACCTTGTCACTGATTAACACTCAGCGTCTAGGACAACATACTTATTCTGTTTCTAAAGAAGTCTTTCAGACAGTCAAATATCTCTGAACCTATTGCATTTTCTTGTTCCAAACAAAGAAGATGCAGACAGGTATGAAAATTACAGAAGTCTATTAATAAGCCAGGGTTGCAAAATACTAACACTAATTATTTACAGAAGAATGGAAAATTGGTAGAAACTGAACTTAAGGTAGATCATTTTGGATTTAGAAGAAATGTAGGTACACACAAGGCAATACTGAGGCTATGATTTATTGTAGAAAGTAGATCAAGGGCAGACCTAAAATTATAGCTTTTGTAGCTTTGGAGAAAGCTCCTGACATTGGGGACTGGAATACACTCTTTCAAATTCTGAAATCAGCAGCAGTAAAATCTAGGGAATGGAAAGTTATATAGGACTTGTGCAGAAACCAGATGGCAGTTATAAAAGTTGAAGGGCATGCAATGAAAACAGTGTTGGGGAAGGGAAAAATACAGGTATTAGAGTAAAAAAAAAGAACAGTCTAGATCACATAATGTAACTATTTGACCGGTTTCAACTATTTTAGGTCATCTTAATAACTTCCATACAGCCCATGTGCCTGATGTGGGTACTTCAGGGATCAATGCACTTACCAGTGGCATGCAGTCACAGCTTGTAGCCAAGGCAGCACTGAAGTATCCAGCACCAGCCACATGAGCTGTATGGATATTTTGAAGATGACCTAAAATGGCTTGAAACTAGCAAATTTACTTTCTGCAATCTAGACTTTTTTTTTACATTAAAATCTCCACAAATGATTGCTGTTACCTCCTGGGACAATGCTGGTCAAATTAATTAGTAATACAGGGTTGTAGACTTCTCCATTGTTGGTCATTCAGTACATTGCTCAAGCTGCGAAGGAAAGACAAGAGATAATTGTAAGGGAATTATAGCTCAGTGAGACGAAATAAAAACACTGGCTTTCTGATAACATTGTAATTCTGTCAGACAGCAAGGAACCTGGAAGAGCAATGGACTGTGTTGAAAGAATGACAGTATGAACATTAGCATGAGCAACAGAAGGGCAATGAAATGGAATCAAATCAACTGATGGTGAGGGAATTGTATTGGGAAACAACACAGATATGGTTCATGAATTGGACAGTAAAATAAATGGTCAGAGTACACAAGGCATAAAATGCAGCATGGTAATGGGAAGAAAAGCATTAATTAAGAAGAGAAATTTGTTAACATCAAATTTAAGTGTCAGTAAGGATTTCCTGAAGACATTTGTCTGGCATGTAACCTTGTACAGGAGTGAATTGTGGACATTAAATAGTTTAGGTAAGAAGAGTATTGAAGCTTTTGAACTGTGGTTCTACAGAAGAATGCTGAAGATTAGATGGGGATATCGCATAACTAATGAGGTGGAACTGAAGAGAATTGGGGAGAAAAGAAATTTGACATATATTGAGTAAAAGAAGGGATCGCTAGGTAGGGCACTTTCTGTGTCAAGGAGTCACCAATTTAATATTACAGGAAAGTTTTGGAAATGGGGAGTTAATCACAGAGGGAGAACATGGGACAGGCATGTTCAAATGGATGAGGATTGCTGTCATTTAAAAATGAAGTTTACTTAGGATACAACAATATGGAGAGCTGCAGCAAACCGGTCTTCAGACAGAAGAGGCCAAGTCAAAATCATATGCTATGTCCTACATACTGCATCATGTCATGCAGACATGTCACATGATGCCATACATATAACCCCATAAAAACCCTATTCTGTCATAAAGCACCTATGTTGAATTGGATGCCACATTTTGCCCACTTATGATTTGTGAAAGTTGCTGTTTTGTAATGTATTATGTGACATATCAAGTTATGACATGCTGTACCATGCCATGACACTTGTGATGTGACATGACAGGTGACGCAACATGGGAAATCATGCACTTGTGCCCTATAATGTTCAATGAATTTACATGGTAGAACCAAAGAAATGAGCACACCTATCTAATATTGTGTAGGGCCTCCACGGACATGCAGGCGTGTTGCAGAAAGATGTGGTATGGACTCTACTAATGTCTGAAGTAATGCTGGAGGGAATTCACACCACGAATCCTGCAGGACTGTCCAAAAATCCTTAAGATTATGAAGGGGTAACTAATTATTCTGAACCAGCATGTTGCAAAACATTACAAATACTTTCAGTGTTTATGTCTGGGGATTCTGGTAGCCAGTGGAGGTGTTTAAAATCAAAAGAGTGTTCCTGGAGCAATAATGTAACAATTCTGGAAGTGTGAGGGTGTCACATTGTCCTGATGTAATTACCAAAGTCCGCCAGAATGCACAATGGACATGAATGGATTCAGGTGATCAGCCAAGACACTTATGTACATGTCATCTGTCTGAGTTATCTAGATGTATTAGGGGTCCCATATCACTCCAACAACACATGCCTTTCTTCCCCCCCCCCCCCCCCCACAATGTTAGAGCCTTCACCAAGCCATGGATTCAAATCTGGCAGCAAGTGCACTAAGCTAACCCTCTGACAAACTTGTCATGAAATACAAAATGCTGAAGGCGCAACAGAAAAGTGCACCATCTGCAGCACACAACTCTTGAACATGTTAATTGAAACCTTTCCTTGGCTCAGTATGAAAAAAACAGTAATTATCAGTACACATATAAACTGCAAAAGTTAGTTTTAGAGGTAAATGATGAATCAATGAAACAATAGATTTGGGGAGGGGCAGAGTGGGTGAGGGGACAAAACTATTCTAAGATTGTAAGTGCACATGTGGTAACTCATTAAGAGTAAGGACTAAGCAGGGGCAAAGTCTGAAACACCAGACAATTCAGACTTTGAAGTAGACAGTTAAGAATGGACACTGGATCAGGAGATGGCATATAGCCAAGTGTCAAGAACAGTAACCACATAGAGCAAAGTCAAGGTGGCTGAAACGAGAGTGTCTTATGTGCACCCAGGCTACAATGACCACCTTGTAATGAGAGGAGTTAACCAAGCAAATAGGGAGAGATTTAATGTCCCAGAGTTTGTTACCTTCAAGGGAAGACGAATGTGCATGCAAGAGCAATACTACACATCCAGAGTCAGCAGCACAAGATTATCCGAGGGAACAGAATATTAGCAAATCGACGAAGGAGCGTTGCATCCTTTGAAGCAGCGTCAGCAATTTCATTCCCTGCCACACTGACACTGGCAGCAAGTGAGGCACTCTTGGATTCATTTTAATATGGGATGGACTGAGTATAGCACAAAGTTTTTTTAGAAATTCTGAGCATAAATGGCAAAGAGTTCTATGCATGGACTCGTTTAGAGAAAGGCCAAATCTTCCTAAAATTCTCCCAATAAAACAAAGTAACATCTTTTATCCATAACTGTTCTCACATGCTCATTCTATATATCTTATCACCTGCAACATTATGACTGCATATTTAATAAATGTGACAGGAAAAGCAGTTCATTATTAATACAGCATTCAAGAAATATGATATTGTTTTTCCTATTAATCTGCATCATCCTACAAATTCTACATTTAGAAATTCCTTCACAATCTAGAAAATTTGTTCCAGCCACATTTCAACCTAACACAGCCACACAATGAAAAAACTTTCTCACAAAGCACAGCAAACAGAATAATACTCTGTTAATCATTCCTGTAGAACAGAGAGAAAGAAAAAAATTAATGGATCCTTTCACACTTCTCCGAGGCATTCACGACTATAACCAAGTCTCTGAGAATACTCACCATCAAGAATAACATACTTGTTCTGTTACTAAAGACATCTTCGAGACAGTCACATATGTACCGACCTATTACATTTGCTTGTACCTTTGTTAGCAGTTTTCAAAGCAGCACACCATCAAATGCCTTTCAGAAACCAAGGAATATACAGCCAGCCTGTTGCCACTGCAAGATATGTGAGAAGAGGGCAAGCTGAATGTCACACAAGAGATACTTCTTAAAGCCGTGCTAATGCATGGATAGAAGTTTCCATCCCAATAGGATTTATTATATTTGAACACAGAATATGCTGAAGAATTCTACATCAAACTTATGTAACTGTTAATGGTCTGAAACTAAGCCGGTCCATTCTTTCAGTTTTCTTGTAAACAGGATTTTTCAGGTGGTTTGGGATTTTGCACTGTAAATGCTGGGTAAGAAAGCTATGTTGTCTGGAAGTATATTAAATGGAACTGGAATTATTGAATTTCGTGGAAAAGCCCTGTGACATAAATGGTCGATTCTATTCAGGATGACAGCTGAACAAAGTGCCCAGAAGAAAGCTCGTCTGGGAGAACTTTATGATATGTAAGAAGAGTAAGTCACAAATATTCAAAGAATATGAAACAATTACTTGTAGTTTGGCAAAGACAATGAAACTGAATAAGATTTATAGAATTTATGAACTCATACTTTTCAGTGAAAAGGTACGGCTAATCAACTTTTATTGAGACAGAATTGGTTGACACATTTAATGCAAATTATGATAGTACTGAGAATCATTTTCGATAACTTAATATGTAAGCTGAAGGGATTTACAGCTAATACTTAAGAAACTGTTATACCATTCAGTTTGTTACAAACAGTGGCTTCAGAATACAAAGTAGTTGTCACTAATGTGTTACGGTTTTAAATCAATGCCTCTGCTATTATATGTTCCATGGTATTAATTCCCATGTATATAGAGTATTCTGTGCCTTGTGTGTGTGTTCTGTGTAACTTTAATCATGAGCATGTATTGCTTACTAAATGTTTATAATGTCTTAATGTCTAACAGTGATTACTTAATTGCTTTACCATGTATTAAAGCTAAACTAAAAAAACACCATTTAGAGCCCCAAGTATGCAACTAAACCATTACACAAAGAAGCAAAACATAATAGGTAAATAAATTGTCAACAACATTTGTCTTGTGTCAAGGTCAAGGAGAATGTCACAAGCCAAAAAATCTCATGGTGTGTAAGTATAATATAAACAACACTTGGTCTAAATATATTTGTTATAGATATTGAAAACAAGGTCTTACTATCACAGAATGCAAAGTTGAATTTTCACTAAAGCCTAATGTAACAATTCCACAAATATTCCAAAAAACAGATTGAACTGAAAATGTTTCTTTCATAGTGTTAGTGGAGGTTCTCCAGATGGCAAAATAAGAGTGGTTTCTAGACTTGAGAATAACATTTAGTTAATAAATCTGTTCCTTTGATGTGAAAGCGAAGGCTCTGGATAAATCAATAAGAACAGATATTTGTCTAGCAGGAAGGTTGCAGAAACTGATGTTTAAAGCATAGTTTGTGGAAATAAATATCAAAATTTAAAGGTTTTCTAGTAGTGTCAGTTGCACTTCATAATTTAGTGTACAAGTAAATTATTTTAGAAACTCCAGTCACCACAATTTGAAAGGGTGACAAAAGGTATAGCTGCAGCTCGCCATACAGTGCTTTAATTGTAGACAGCACTGTACACTTGTGGCATGAACAATTAAGACAACCGGACTTCAAAAATATGAAGACTTTGCAATATAGTAGGGGAACCGCAACAAAGTTTTCTGAACCAGCATACAAACATTTTATCTGCATATAGGGTAAACGAACAACTATCCCACATTCCTCATCATGCACAACCCAATCTATCACTTTTTTAACAATGGAAAATCTCATGGGAATGTCAATAACAGAGGACAGACAACTTGCCCTAAAGACATTTGCTGAGCTGGTAACAAGCATAAAAAATATACAATCACATTCCCACAAATGGACTTAATTGAGAAAAACACAAAAACACACACACACACACACACACACACACACTACTATTTCCGGCCATTCCAGTGCTGGAGCAATGTGCATGAATGTATGTGTTTCATTTTCTGACATTTTCTGTCTGAAAATTTGAAGTTGTGTTAATGGGATTGTCTATTTTTCGTACGTCTTTACAGTGAGTTGTTATTTATTCCCTATTATTGACTATCATTGTCACCAATAAAGTGATGTGCTCACTACTGTAACTCCCGTTTCTTTTGGTGGAAAGAAATATACAGTGACTTAATGATTATACTAACTTTACAGCAGCTTATAATCTTCAAATCTCGAAGAGTTTCATTACTTTAAAAGTATGGACTGGATATTGTTCATTTTAACATGAAAATTTGTACATTTAGATGTGCAACAGTTGTGAACACATTCCAAATGAAATGATAATATTTAACAACTAAGTCCAGGTTGGAATTCATATTATAATAAGGATAGATTACAAAGAAACGCACATAGGCCTACGTGTGTGTCTTTCTAATGTGCCTGCCACACCTTGTAGAAAGTCTTTGCAGTGAGTTGTAATCTATCCTCATTATAGTGTTGACATAAGATTTTTTGAAGAAAAGGAAGTGTAACTTGAGTTTACCATAAGGTACACATCTCTGCAAAATGCAGTGACAGAATGACTAAATCATTCCCCTCAAACTGCGCTATTTTTTCCCCTCTCCCCACACACCCAATGTTCGTAAGCTATATCTTTCCACTAGGATTTGGCAAATGATACTCATTCAAATGGACTGTACATGGCAAAGTTTTGACACTACTGAGCATCTTCGAACAATCACCTGATATTTGATTCACAAGTGCAAGAAACTACAAACTAAGCAGAAGCATAAGCTTATTTGTGCATAAAATTTGACAGTTTTGTGAACACTGGAGAAAACAGCATTAAATCCTGCCAATGCGCAAGACTGTATTGGGCTTTAACAAATTTATGAAAGACATCTTATACAGTGTAGTTATGTCTAGGTACATGAACATCTGTAGTGAAATTTAAAAGGTAACACAGAATAAATTTAAATGTTATCCTGTTTCAGTTTGAAAATAAGACAATATTCAGAGGAAACAAGGAAGGACATTCTTCTAACAAACAAAATAAATTGGGGTTAAGTCATTGTAATTTCTATCACAATTATAAATAATAGTGACAAGCACCACTTTGAATGCCACTAAATTTACTCCTTGATGAAGGTTGTTAAAAGACAATCCCTGGCGTAATTGAAGATAGGGATACCACATGCTGGCTCTGATCAATCACATGATAGGTTTGGAAATTGTGAATGAATATACAGGCTCAACTGAAGTGTGCAATAAGACCCGTTGGCTTTGACCAATGACAACATATCTGACTTACAAATGATAGTTTGTTTACAAGAATAATGTAGATTACATATTACGATTTTATGTTTCAAAGTGATCTGTAGCTTCTCTCTATAGTTAGGTAAATGTCAAAGGTAGGTAGCTTGGGGTTTAAATCCTGCTGACAGTGTGGTTATTAGAGACGGAGTACACACTGATTTTTTAGGTATGGTAGTGGAAGAAAATCAGCCGTGCCCTTTGAAAGGAACCATTCTGGCATATGCATGGAGTGATTTAGGGAAATCAAGGAAAATCTAAATCTGAATGGCTGGAGGTGGATTTGAACCACTATCCATCTGAATGCAAGTCCAATGTGTTACCACTGTGCCAACTCGGTTATAGGTCAAACAAAGAGGTATGTGTGTGTGTTTTGTCAGGAGTGAGTGCCAAAGGTGCACATTTTTGGGCTGAAACCTATGATCACTGGTAGATTCTATTCTGGTCATCTGTAATTTAAGAGGACAATCACAGATTATTTATTCTCTACAATACGTATGTACTACAATATTATCCCATAAGTTTATATTCATTGATAGTGTGCATTTTGCTAATTGGTATATGTATGAAGCGTATCTTTTGAGACTTAGATATGACATTAGTCAAAGCCGATGGGTTGTATCGTGGTCCTCAATTATGGCAATGGAGTCCATTTACATTACCTAAAGCAAACCCATGTAGGGACTAGTTCTTGATGTAATTATCCGAATCACAATGAAGTAGCAATCTGCATACCCAAATAAATTTTATTAACTTCCCTGTGACTAAGATTCGGAGTCATTCATCAAAGCTGACTGGTGATATCCCGATCTTCCAGTGACCCTAATATAAGTGCTGGTTGGATAACTTCACTGTTATTGCTATTACACTGACAACTTACAGGTTTGATAGCATATGAGAGAACAATGTTAAAATTAATTTTTTCCCCAATCTCATTCAGCGTAACATGTAATCACAAACACCATGATACAACAGTCTCAAATGTAGTCTGTCATTTTGCTGTGGTGTCACATTAAATAATGCTCAAGCAGGCATGTATACCATACACAAGCATCATAATAATAAGGCAGCTGCAACCAGATGAACTCTGTGGTTCAAATTTGCTGTGTATTTCAAATAAAAAGGTTACCTTCATCCATCGTTTTCTTTAGTTGTTTTCCCAAGAGGGAGCCAGAGGCTATTTCCTCACGCAGCATATCGCCGGTTGAAAGATGACATACACAATATTTATTCTTAAGTAGTGGAGCCTGCAAAAAAAAAAAAAAGGTAACTATTATACAAATCCAATATTTATTATAATTCGTATACTATAATAAAACTGTTTCATCACTATTACCCAGCCAAAAATTCATTTCGGGTTCTGTCTTCCCAAGAAGCAATCGAATTTTTTTTTTTTTTTTTTTTTTTTTGTATGAAACACATTCAGCCTAAAGTTGGAAGAATCTGTCACACTACCTAACGAGTTAAACTAACTTTTCAGACATTGGAAACGAATGTTTTAATAAATGAAAGACAAACGATTACATGAACGAATTACAACTGTCACTATTTATTTAATTCGGTGGTCATACATCTCAAATATATTACAGAAGTAGGCCTATAATGTGATGTAAACAGTCTTTCATTATCTGTCACTTATGTTTCCTCGATTAAACAACCATTTCATTGCTAGAGCTGCCCCAAGTAAGAACGGATTTCGAACTTGGTACTTTCAACTAAGTCGTAAAAAGGACTTTGAAACTCACCTGTGTGCCCTTGCCGGAGCCCGGTGGTCCCAAAAGAACGGCTTTTATTCCTGCAGGTGTTCCATCAGCTGGTTGCTCTTTAGCAACTTGCGCAGCGTGAGGTGGCATTGTATTTATCTGCGCTTGCTTTCAAAAAGACTTCAACTGCAGAATCCAAACGTATCACTATTATGTCACAAGCACAAAACTAGCAATTAACCTGCTGTGCTCCCCTCTCCATCAACATCACTACCGAAGATAAAAACAACCACGTCTCTGGTCTCACATGGCTAAACCAAAGATCTCTAAAAGAGGAGAGCTATCGAAATACCCGTGCATATACAGCAAAAAGTCTGCAGAAAAGTCTGCACATACAAGATTGATCATGGCCTGTGGATAGAAAATTTGTGCAGATATTATATGTAGACAAACATGGAAGTTGGAGGTGAGAGCGAAATTCTTCAAATGTGTGGATTTTGCGCACTAAGAAATTGAAGCGTGTGGACAAGAGACCACTGCAATTATGTCGTGTGAAACCTGTTTGAGCCACCTTTTTACTTACTTAGGGGTTTATCTTCAATACTTTCTTTTCTTTATTGTTATTTCACGCCCATGCTGGCAAGCTGGCCTCAGCATTCTACCCTGCTCTTCAGTCACATGTACAATATATGGATAAGTTGAAATTTAAAGAAGAACAGTAGACTATAAATGCAGTATTAAAACTTGGAAAAAGCGTTAAAATGAACGAAATGAATAAAGTGTCGATTTAAAATGTATGTATTCAGATATAGAGGATGGTGGTTCGAATCCACCTATGACCATCAAGATTTCGATTCTCCGTGATTTTTCTAAAACACTCCACGTAAATGCTGGGATGGTTCCTTTTAAAGGGCTCGGCCGATTTCCTTCCCCAGCCTTACCCAAACAACCCAAGTGTAACCTCCGCCTGTAATGACCATGAGTCGTTAAACACTAATCTCCCTAATCTCAGATACAGAACTGCCATGGTGGCTAAAACACTGACGTTATACAAAACACAGAGACACTGTTAAAATACACTGCACTACACTTTTCTGCCTGTTTGGTGGCTGCTGAAGTCTTAAAACCACACGAAGTAAACATACACAACACAACACTTGGCCGCAGCTGAGCACATTGTGGCACTATGCTACGATGCGTGAGGCCGTTCCTCATCAGGGGTTCGAATCCCCCCTTGGGGAATGGATGTTTGTGCTGTCTTTAGTATAAGTTAGCTCATGACCAGTTTGTAAGTTTAGGGACTGATGACACCACAGTTAATTCCCTTAAGCCAAACAAACATTTGCACACAAAACTTTACGATATACTGTTAAAAACATAGAACTGAAGACCCGCAGGGAATGGGGGTGGGAAGGGATGTGCGGAGAGGTGCAGTGTGCATCCGGCAAGAACGGCCGGGTACGCCGTTAGTTAGGCAACCCGTCGTGTAGCCTCTATGCGGTGACTCAGCTGCGCGCAACGCTGGCGGCCGCCCATGCCCCCGTGTCGTGTATCTTGGGTATGAGGCAGTATGACTGAGTGCGGTCGGGTACGGTTGGGTACGATCGGGTCTGAGTGCGCACCACCATTACGTCTGCCCTTGTCGTGCTGTTTATGGAACAAGTATGTCCGCTGCTCGGTCATTCGGGTATCTTGTGTATTTCCGTGTCTGCAACCAATAAAGACTGCACAAAAGTAATTTTATAATGCGTTTCGCAGGAGTGGAATTGTAAGTGATGTGACCAATCGAAAATAATGAAAAAATTGGCAACGAGAGTGTCACACTACATGCAAGAGAAAGTTAATTTTGGAATGAAACAAAAGATTACCTCCTTAGCGAAATATAAGATTTTTTTTACTCTCCAGCAGTTAAGGAAGAAGTACTAGTTGCTGCCAGAGATCTTTGCAGGAGAGTGTAATCGAAAACCAGCAAATGGACAAAGGAAGGAGCAAAGAATTCAAGAGGACCAGAACTGGTTACGACACTTGGCATGACAAAACCGAAGATGTGCAAAGCTACAATGATGCATCTCTATATTAAGTTATTGAAGCATCTGAATTGGACGATACTCAAATGCTTCATTGGTGGAAACAAAAATCCCTAATATTCCCAAAACTATCCCAAGTAGCAAACAATAGTTTTGCTGTCCCTGCTACTAGTGCTCTGTGTGAAAGTACATTTAGTATTGATGGTAACATTATCCTGGAAAAAATAATTAATTAACCTTGAACATGTTGATGAACTTTTGTTCCTTAAAATTATAAAAATGATTTTTGTGCCACTGACAAACATTCATTTATGACATATGTATATAAATATATTTGTTATTAAACAGGTAGTAAAATGTTTATGCCATTCATTACAGTTCTACAAACAATAACAATAATGAAGAATACATGGTTGTTTTCAATTGATAAAAATACACCACAATTAACCAAATATGAAGTAGTTTATCTTTATTCAGTTGTCTAGTATCCTGAAATTTGCACCTAACCAGTTTCAGCTACTGTGATTTATTTGTTAGTAATTATTTAATATTATTAACTGAAAACTTGGTATTGACTGGGTATTTGATTATCAATCTTCTGTTAATACATCCATTTCCACTCCTTTCTGTTTCCATCTCCTCCTCCTTCTTCTGTCTGTTCATCTTCATACTTCCCCTTCTCTCTGCCCTTCTTTAGGAAGGTGGTGTTATCAGCATACTGTAGGAGATGGATGGGAGGCTGGGGTTGTGGCACCTGGCAGAAGGGTAGAATAAATAGGAGATGAAAATTGCTGACAGTTACATAGAATTGGCGATGGGCGAGAAAAGAAGTGATGAAGCGGACGTAATTAATAGTATGGGCATAGGTTTGGACATTGAAAAGAAGACAGAATGCCAAACTCGATTGTAGGCCTTCTCGATGTCAAGGGAGCCAAAAATTGCGGCATGATGGAAGTTCATCTAGACAGAGAAGAGGTGGGTGAGGCGGAGGAGTTGTCATTGACAGAGAAGGATGCTCGAAAATTTTCAATTCGTGCATATTGAATTTTTAAATGGAAGATAGATGTAGTGTTCTGGAGCACTCATTGTCAACTATGTAGGAGTCATAGATGTGTGTGGAAAATTAAAGACAGATAATACGAAACAGAGATAAAATGAATGCTGCTTAAAATTTGGGCGTATTTAATAGGGGAATTGTGAGTTGTTGACCCAAGGACAAACAAGAAAGTGGACGTTGAATCCTGAGCTTCCATAGGTCACAAGAGCCACAGTCGCAGATGGTAGAGAGTTGCCGAAGTACATAGTGCTACCACTAGTTGTCAGGCGCAACGAGTTCTTTTCCTGATGTGAAAATAAGTGCAATGTATTCGGGCTATTTTAGGGTTTATAACACACACTGTATTTTCTGTTGGTTCAGACAGTATGATGTCTGAATTTTACTTAATAAACATAAAAATAAGCATTTATTGCACACTATCAGTTTATGAATGTATCTATTTACCCAAATACATGGCTTTTGATGGTGGTTAAATAGCAAGAATCGATTTTCAATAAATTGGTACAGTGTACAAAACTGCATTCTGGCAATGTTTTACTTACTTTTATTTGAATTCTGTTTTCTGACAATGGTAAATTAAAATGTATAGATATGAATCTACACTCTTCAGTGGAGTAGCCTACATGCATAAATAAAATTTCCATACAGATTGAATCGATATTTATCTGACAGAATACTTCATCTGTATCATTGGTGAAATTTTTACATGCTTGTCTCTCCTGGAAGAAAGGAAGAAAGAAGAGATTTTTGGGCATTAGCAGAAAACGGAGGAGATATCAAATACCACAGAAAAATATACATGCAATTGAATAACAGAGCTTTCTCCACATACAGCACTAATTGTAAAGATTTGGAAGACATTTTAAAAGTCAACCACTGTACGTAATAAGAGCCTTGCTTTGCCACTAAAATTAGTAAATAAGGTCCGTGTGAACTACTGGCTACTCCCTGCTACAAAGCCTAGTTCCCTGGCCCAAACTGAGAACAGGCTCGTTTGAAATTAGCCGGCCGCAGTGGCCGAGGAGACTGAGGCGCTTCAGTCACGGTCTGCACGGCCGCTACGGTCGGGGGTTCGAATCCCCCTCGGGCATGGATATTTGTGTCGTCTTTAGTATAAGGTAGTTCATAAGTAGTTTGTAAGTTTAGGGACTGATGACCCCGTAGTTAAGTCCCATAAGCTTAACAAAAATTTGAATTTTTTTTATTTGCACGCCCTATCAAATCACCACCCAGCACAGAAGAACTCACTGCCGCGGCGGAGCGGCCGAGCGCATGGAGGCGCTATGCTACGATGCGGGAGGCCGTTCCCCGTCGGGGGTTTGAATCCCCCTTCGGGCGTGGATGTTTGTGTCATCTTTAGTATAAGCAATTTTTAGGCAACTTATGGAATATGCTGAACTTTAACTTGTTTATTCAGATAGAAAACTAGCAAAATGAGGTACCAATTTTGTTAATACAACAAAATGCATCTCTTTCATGGATTAATGCGGACGGTGTCCAACCTAAATTATACATGATTTAACGCTACTGGGGGGAAGGATTCACAAACAACACTCATTTTCTCACGCAATGTCACAGCAAAACTCACCAAAAACAGCGTGCTGAGACGAGGCAGAAGCAGGCGCCGCTATTGTAAGCGAAATTCACCAAGTCGGAGGTAGCACAAAACACAATATACAAACACTATGAAGCTGGCTCTGGTCTGTCGTGCCTGTTTTGAGATGGAGCATGTATATAGCAAGTTAAATTACATCTGAACAGAAAACGCGAGCAAACACACTAATGGTGACACACGGCTACGTTACATGAACACACTCCACTGAAGGTGAAATGGTTGAAAGTCGGATCCATTATAAAATCTTGGTGGATTCTTAAGTTGCAGTCTTTTAGAAATCGAGCTAGGTACTGGTATTATAAGAGAAGTGGCGTGAACTCAGGCGACTAGCTGCATACCCAGGAAGTTGGAACTCGGACCCACGTGGTTCCGAAAGCCAATAAAATTGAATAAATTCAGTATCCGAAAAATAAAGAAAATTAAGTACAGCATGCAACCCATAGAAATGCTTAGAATAATATAAGGAAGCGAATGAAATACAGCTACACGCGATAGGGGGCGATTACAGAGATGGATGAAGTCCAGTCTCAGAAAAACCACAAAAATGAAATAGTTACAAAGTCGGAAAAATAAAGTTAAGAATTACAACATGCAACCCATAGAAATGTTTAGAATTACATAAGGAAGTTATTGAAGAGGTTGTACAAGGCTCAGAGAGAATTACTAACAAATCAGAGTGCGAACTACAAGTCGGAGAAAAAACAACGAAATTAAAATAGGCGAGAAGAGAAGATCGCGAAATATTAGTGGAAATCAGAAGGATACCCACATAGTTACTTGACTGATGGGCATGGAGCAAACAAGAGTGGAAGCTGAAGGCTTTGATCTATGAACCAACCACGTGGAACACATATCACTCATGGAAGGAAACGATGAGAAGAGAAGATCGCGAAATATTAGTGGAAATCAGAAGGATACCCACATAGTTACTTGACTGATGGGCATGGAGCAAACAAGAGTGGAAGCTGAAGGCTTTGATCTATGAACCAACCACGTGGAACACATATCACTCATGGAAGGAAACGATGAGAAGAATTTTACATGCCCTGTATAAAATGATTATATCACCTATTAGAAATCGGATCCCACAAATCTAGAAAGTATTTACACAGAGTTGATACACAGCCTCATGATCACAAAGGGTTTTAACATCCCAAGCCGTTATCAAACTGCAACTAGAATCACACACACCGCATTTATCTATTGGAAATCACTGAATTGAAAAACGTGAACACATTTCCGCACACGATCAGAGAAAGTTCACGAATCTAAGTTAAAGATGCAAGTCAACGAAACGCTACCATCACCAGAAACAAGAGCAGAACCAACCTTACCTCACCAGACGCCCAGAACAGAATGATCAGCCACACGGCCACCGGGGCGCGGGAAGACGCATGAATCCACCGGAAAATGGAAAATCTACGAAAACCACAGAGAGACTTACCAACCAGCTCGCAACCAAAGGTTGTAGAAACCTCTTCGGTAGTATCAGCAGCTATCGATACTGAGCCACAGAGAACGATGCAAAGCGAGCTGTCACTTATCACATTCAAACAGCCATAGATTCATGCACACACTTAAAGGTAAAACAACTGCACATTTTCACAGGGACAGTAGCGTAGTGGAGAAGCCGTACTTATACCACATTAATTAATATAATAATGAATTATTAACATTACAAACTAAGAAAAAACTTGCAATATTAACTAATATTTTAACGCATGAAATAAAAAATGCTATTCCTCAAGCCTTGAAAAGAGTGGGATTCAAGTTTTAACATAATGATAATCTAGTGACATTAAATAAATTATATATACGGAAGACGACAAACGGTCGTCTTTCAATTTACTGGATGTAAAAATTCAACAGGCTGGACAGAATCTGCAGATCAACTGCAGATGCATTTGTCTGGCTACTTTATATCGCTTCTATTTAAGGATAATGCACAGTAATTCCTTCCTTCTGTGAAGAAATGAACATGAATGAATTGCACTAGTGTTATTGATGAAACTTCCTGGCTAATTAACCTCATTTTAACCTGCAAAGATGTTTCCTTTCAGCATTCTCGACACTGATAAGTGTGAATTATTATGCAGTTGCTATTATTGGTGTACAGCAGTAATATATATCCGTATCACACAGTTTCATAAATCCACAATTCTCAATAAAATGACGTCATTTTCATTTGAAAATGATGATTCACATTTGTTTATCATAACTTCTAGATGACAGAAAACATAGCATTAAAATAAAAGTAAGTAAAATAATTTGTCTGTAAGTATTCTTGAACATGAGACACTTTATACAGCAATCTATTAGTCCACTCATTATGCTAACAGTTCACGCTGAGTAGGAGTTCTATGAAATATATTCATAACTTATGTTATGACATAATCGTTTGTTTCCGTTTATTGAAATAATTTCATGTTATGTACTGTCTGGTCAAACAGCAAGACATAGAGGGTAAAATGTCTGACAGTTGCTAAAATGCGCTGCAGTTACTTTCCCACCATGAACGTGTTGTGACTGACATCTAGTGGTAGCACTACATACTTGTTGCTCTATTGCCTGCGATTGAAACTCTTGCGACCAGTTTTTCAGTTCAATTGAATTCATTTATTTGTCTGTCGACAACAGTCCGTTGCATAAGATATCATCATATGTCATATACATGTTGTTGTTGTTGTTATGGTGTTCAGTCTGGACACTGGTTTGATGCAGCTCTCCACCCTACTCTATCCTGAGCAAAACTCTTCATCTCCTCATAAGAATGGCAACCTACATCCATTTGAATCTGCTTACTGTATTCATCTCTTGTTCACCCTCTGTGATTTTTACCCACACACTTCCCACCAACGCTAAATTCACGATTCCTTCCTGTTTAAGAATGTGTCCAACTAATAGATCCCTTCTTTTAGTCAGAGTGTGTCAGAAATTCCTTTCCTCCCCATTTCTGTGCAGTACCTACTCATTAGTTATGCGATCCACCCATCTAAGCTTCAGCATTCTTCTGTAGCACCACATTTCAAAAGCCACTATCCTCCTCCTGACCACAGTGGTTATTGTCCATGTTTCACTCCCATACAAGGCAACACTCCACACAAATGCCTTCAGAAAGGACTTCCTTAGGCTTAAATCAATATTCGAGGTTAACAAATTTCCCTTTTTCAAGAACGCTTTTCTACCCATTGCCATCCTGCATTTTATATCCTCTGTACTGCAACCAACATTTGTTATATTACTGACCACGTAACAAAACTCATCTACTTCCTTTATTGTTTCATTACCTAATCTAATTCCTTCAACATCACCTGATTTTCTTAGACTGCACTCCATTACCCTTGTTTTGCTCTTGTTAATGTTCATCTTATATGCAACTTTCAGCACACTGTCCATTCCGTTCAATTGCTCTTCCAGGTCTTTTGCTGTCTCTGATAGAATTGCAATGTCATCAGCAAAACACAATGTTTTTATTTTTTGCCTGAACTTTAATTCCTTCTCTAAATTTCTCCTCGATTTCTTTTGTAGCGTGCTCTAAGTACAAATTAAATAACGTTGGACAAAGGCTACAACCCTGTCTTACTCCCTTCCCAATCTCTGCCTCCCCTTCATTCCCTTGAACTCTGGTAATTGCTATCTGGTTTTTTTACAAGTTTTAAATAACCTTCCGCTCCCTATATTTTACTCCTGTTGATTTCAGAATTTGAAGTGGTTTATTCCAATCAACATTCTCAAGGGCTTTCTCCAAATCTACAAAAGCTAGAAATATAGATTTGCCTTTCCTTAATCTATCTTCTAACATAAGATGTAAAGTGAGTATTGCCTCCCATATTCCTACATTTCTCCTGAATCCAAACTGATCTTCCCTGAGCTAGGCTTCTACCGGCTTTTCCATCGTTCTGTAAATAATTTTGTTAAAATTTGGAACCATGACTTATTAAACTGATGTTTCTGAAATGTTCACACATGTCTTCGTTTGCTTTCTTTGGAATATGGATCATTACATTTTTCTTAAAGTCTGTGGGTATTTCACCTGTCTCATACATCTTACTTACCAGGAGAAATAATTTCGTCATGGCTGGCTCTTCCAGAGACTTCAGTAGTTCTGACGGAATGTACACCCCAGTAGACTTGTTTCGACTTAGATATTTAAGAGCCCTGTCAAATGTTATATACATATGTTTGTTAAAAAATATTAGATTTTAACAGTACAACAATTTAAAAATTATATAATATACAAGAACATACAGTACATTTTACACAAAATATATGGATTTACTAGATGACCTGGTGAAGTGTGTATCACTTACCACTTAATATAAACCTTATTAATTTAAGTCATATGTATTTTAGACCCAGTAGCTTTACAAAGGGATTTTCAGATAGTCTGAGTATCGGCTCGATATAGTGGGCGGAAAGAGTGGGCAAATCACGCACACATGCCCAGGATAATATTCATGTCACATTGGAAGATCAGGGAAGGTTTAAACGGTGATAAAATATGGAAAAATTGCGAGGAAATTTTAGATTTAAAACATGACTTGGTTGTTCTGTTGCGTGCTTTCAGAAATGCACTTTGAATGAGTAAAGTTTGCTTTACACAATCTGAGCCAATATATGAACTGACAAAGATAAAAATGAATTTCTGTTCCTTAGTCTCGCTAAAACTCGAAAACTGCTGAACCGATATGGCTATATATCATTACATAAACCATTGAATCTATTGTGATGAAATCTGGTGTGGAGATAGCTTGAGTGCTGAAGTACCGGATAAGATACTTTAGAAAGTGTGTAATTCAAGATATTTTTGAAGTATACAAAGCGAAATAATGAACAATAATTACTCTCTAGGAAAGATATTTCTTCTTTGACTTGTTAACTATTTTTCAGAAGTTATAATCAACTTTTAAAAATGCATTATCCCTTTTGTAAAAAGTGGATAGAACAGAATAACAACAGAAGTACCGGTCAGTTTTCCACAAATTTTCCTGTTTTCTGGCCAACTGTTCCAAATATTTACATCACTCAAACCTCAAATAAACTTATCATGAACTCTTTAGTAGAAGAAGCTAATCAAATTAACGACAATTATTCGATCTGGTGCTGTAGAACAGCTAGCATACTTTCACTCAATTCTTTCCTAAAGCATAATCTTATGCCAAATACTATCTCTAATAAACACCATGTCGACGGGATGTTAACCATAAACTTCATTTATTCTTACTTGATGCACTAGCAAGACAAAAGACCTAGGTACTAAACAGAATGCAGTCAAAATACTGTCTTTAGCAGGCAGTGAAAGATCTTCAGGGACATATGAATCATTACTTTATTTTCCAATATAATAGGTTGTACATAACAGGACTTATTTAGAGGTACACTATAGAATTCAATGCCACAAAGTTTCCAGATAGACTTTGATTTCCCTGTCTAGAGCACAGAATGGAGATTTCCAGATATGTGCACAGACAGATTGTTGCATTTCGGTCTGCGTTTAAGTAGGCAGAAAGAGCATGCCTCCATGAGGCAGAGAGTCACTAAGCACTTTTTCTGATGCAAAATTAGGCACGCCTCATCATAAGTCCTTGGGTCATGTGGATCCATTCATCTCTAGAAAATAGAGCAAAGATGTCTGAAACTACACATATTTACATTGGAAGAAGTACTTCTGACCCTAAATATATTAATACACTTGTACTGAAGGGCAGAGTCTTAGGTCCAATACATTTTCTAATTGCATTAATGATTTTCCACAAAATATTCTGTGTGGTCCAACAATATGGTTTCTGATGGCTGTAATATACTGAACATTGACTTGTAATGATAAGTAATAAGAGAGAAAGCTGAAAAAACCTCAGCTTTTGACTTAAAAGTCAATTCACATAGGCTCACACATCATGGCACAGCCACGTCAGTGTGTATGCAAAAAGCCCATATCGCCAATTTGCTTATGCCAATACGCATTGTTGAAAATGAAGTTAAGTTACTCTCAATGATGCAAAAATTGGACACTATAGACTGGCAGTACACCCGTGGATATTTTGATTATCAAATATGCCGGGAGAAACTGAAGAATCACAAAAATTAGTAGTTTAGTATCAAAATTTCGGAAGTGACAACAATGAATTTTAGTAATGCGTACAACAAACTTCATAACGTTTGTTTGTGATCAACTTTGTGTGGTAAAGTTCTGAAATGAGAAAATTTCGAAACATCAATATTTATTTGCAAGCAAAAATAAATACAAGGATCGTTCTTAAAGTAATGCAATGGTGGGCATAACATAGTGAAAACATGTTGGAGGTCTTTCAAATTATGCACCTTTATTAGAGCAACCCTTCATCTATGCAGTGGCACTATTCAACAGTCTGAATTACAAGTGATACTTTTCCGCCATCATTCAATCCAACACTCAAATCTTCTTTGGAAAAATTCACATTAGCACTGTTGAACCCACTCCTTCATCGGACCAAACAATTAGAAGTCAGAAAGTGTTAAGTCTAGACCGTGCAGTGGGTTAGGAACCGCTGACCAGCCCAATGTTACAATATTTGAACTTTTGGCCGGATATGAGTGGGGTTTCGTGTTGTCATGATGAATTTTGATCGATTTCAAATTCTTGGTTGGACTTTCCTTTCTTATGCCTTCTTGATGTTTTCTGTGTGTTGAAACGTAGCTGTTGCTGTTCACGGTACTGTCATGTTCCAGAAAATCAACGAGTATGGCTTCATTGTAGTTCCAGAAAATCAATGAGAATGGCTTCATTGTAGTCCCAAAAAGCTAGGTGATGGCACACCTTCAACTGATTCTTTGTTTCTGGATAATAAAAACATTCCCATGTTTATCCCCTGTGACCAGATCAGAGAAAAACGCGCCTTCACTAGTCTCAAATGCTTCCAGCAGGTCAGAGCAGACTCCACCCTTCAAATCATCTGCCTCACACACTTACCAATACTCTAAGTCTTTTACTACCTCATTCTCAGCATTTTGGCCACAGTACATTTGTGCAGCAAGCTCAATAACTGTAATTTGTTTGTCAACACAAATAAACTAATCCAGTCGTTGGCGTTTCACGTCACCGGCCACAGTACAGTAATACTATAGAATGATCACCACGAAAGGTACAAGTCTAGTATGACAGCCATTGAGCGCACACTGGAATAGACATTGGTTCTAAAATCCAGTGAATTCACGCTTTGCTTTAGACAGTGCTAACTCGTGCGTGCACAGAAGCATGTACTGCAGTGAGCTTTCTGTTTGTTAGTAATTCATAATTTGCTGTATTTGTTGATATTTGTGGTGTGGAATGAATTCAGCTTCCATGTTACAGATTTTGCACTTTATTTTAGTTAGTTGATTTTCACAAATGCGTTTATACAACAAAAGACAATATTCGTAAGCAGCAGACATTCTTTAATACTAGGTGTTTGTGAAAAGAATTTTTTTATATTGCTTGCATCATACTATAGAGATGGAATGTAACAAAAAGCCATTTAGCACCTTAATTCAGAAGTACAGAGACATTAGGTATTTGCGTGACCCACTCGACCTCATGTATCATGAAGTATGAAAAAATCATTTATTTCTGGGTAATAGGTAACTTTTCAAACCAGGCTTCATCTTCATGATGTTTATAAATTCTTTCTGATCTTCAGACCTTAGTTCTTTCATTAATAGTGAATATATCTCCCTGCCTTCATTCCTTCTTTCCAGCCGGGGTCAAACTGAACAATGTCTGGCTTTAGGTCTTTATCATGTCCTAACCTGAAGACTTACTGTCACTGACAGGGCAACAACTCCAACATAAGTTGGTCCGCCATATGCAAAATTCTGTATGAATGAAAATTTAGCTATGCAAATACTTTTGCAATCAAGCATCTTAATATATATATAAAAACTGTTGAGTCTGTAATTTAAAGTAATAGTAGCCCAATTCCATGCTAAGTACAAAAGAGAAAAGTGATTACATAAGAATGACAACTTCTAATTAAATAGGCACCTTGAGCCCAGAGAAATAATTTGAACAGATAACTTTCCAAGAAATCACAGTTTCCTTTGCGTTCTTGCGTGTTATGAATGAACGACTACCAGAAATGATTCTCTTCTCATTGCATGCATATTATTTTTGTCTAGTGTACATGCACAGATTCGCGCCACAAACATCTGGCGTGCACTGTGTAATAGGTCGCATGAAGTAGCGCATAGTTTGTGACAGTACAAACCCCGGACAAGCATTTATTTTTATAAACATACGCGCTAGGTGTGATCGTTGCAGTCCATGCATGACAGCAGTGTCAGGTTTGAGCGTGCATGTGGTTGCAGTCACCAGTAGGCATAAGTGAGCTGTCGGAAGTCACGTGACTGGTAAAAACTAAGTGGCTGTTGGTATGAATCAAGCCTGAGGCTGGGCTGTTATGGAGGGTGACCAGGACTCCACCAAATACTAAAATAAGAGAAAGAAATGCATTACTAGCAAACCAAGCTTGGTACTGGAAATACAGTACCCACAGATTAAAGAGAATGTTGAGACGAATAAGTGCTTTAAATACATCTATGGTATCACCCTTAGCTTTTCAACTATTTAACCATAAGCAATTTTGAAACGACTATAAATTTTTAAATTTATAACTGCAGTACCAGTGAAACTATTTTTTGTATTAAGTGACATTGGACAGACCTCACATAGCTCTATCAGACTCTAGTCTCCCTGTTGTAACCTTCACCATTTATGAATTATTGGGTAACAAATATTTTTTGTGACAAACTATAGTTGTTTAAGGCAAATAATTTATTTAAATAAACAAAATAACTGCATTACAAAAGTTACGTGAATAGTAGAAACCTATGTGGAGTAGATAAATTAATTGTATTTGCTTATTTAACAATCTCTGAAATGACAGTTCTGAACTTGCAAATAAATATCCATTTACTATCAAAATTATTTAATGTATAAATAAACTTGGAATGCTGATGAAATGTCTGATTAAACTGATATATTGAATAATTCCTATTTCAAGTTTTTGTAAAATTGTGCATTTCAGAAAATCATATAGTGCCATCCTCTTTCGTGCAGTTAGCAATCTTGGTCTTCCGCAACCCACTATGCCACATTCCTGGATGTCAACCTCCACCTCACTGATGGCCCCATCCACACTTTCGTCCATATTAAACCACCGACAGTACCTACACTTTGACAGTTGCCATCCCTTCCACATCAAAAAATTTCTCCCTTACAGCCTTGCCACCTATGGACAGAGCATCTGCACTGATAAGATCTCCCTTTCTCAATACTCTGAAGCTTTCACAAAACTCTAAATATAAGGAAATTATATCATTTAATCCCTATTTCTTACGACTGTTATATCTGTAAACAAATAATTGTAGATACGTTGTTTAAAGTTACAAGGAGACCAATAAAACTGTATTCGATAGTACCAGTCTAGTAACGCATTAATATTCTCAGACGTCGATGTTTTCCTTTCGATGTTCATCGTACACCAGTTCTTTGAATTTATGTTAATATTGATGTTACCATCGGTGTTTTTCTAAAATCTATCGTCCCTAGAGCAGCAGTTGGTAGTACAGTTTTGACATTCGCTTATTATTAGAGTTGGAGAATTTAAATCGTGAACTGAGCTTTGGAACTGAAAACAACTACTTCGTTTTACCACTCTTAATGACTATGTACACTCATGATTATTTTATTGTGCACATCTAAAGCAAACCATCTTTCGAATTATGTACATTTCATGGGCCTGGTAAATTATCGTAGTAAACCGGTTCTTCAGTTTCAAGTTCGTGTATTTATATAATGACTAGCTTATATGATTGTGCTTGGCAACGGGGCCTGTGTATATAATTGGTTTTTAGGGTTTGGACCTAGGTCAGCAAAAACAAATTCCTTGTTGGATCGCTCTGTCAATAAACTCAGTTCTCCTAGCCAAGATGTTAAATGTATGTAGAAGTCATTGTCATAAACGATGATTGTTCATAGAGTTTTTCACACAAAAAGTGAAATTAATTTAAGTCCATTCTCCGGAATGATGTAAATTCAATGTTAGGTTGTGTACATAAATTTAAGACTGTGGTGTGTAATTGGCGTAAATTTCTGAAAACACTTCTATCATTGAGATGAGAAATAATAACAACAGCGCCATGTATTGGTTCTATGGTTTAGTACTAAACTGTTTATCTCTCATAGTAAGTGCATGCTGAATTATTAGTATGTTGCAGTGTTGGTCTGGGGACAATGTAGTTATTATGTATGCAGTGCTCCTTATTATCCAAAACTCAACGAATGATGAAAGTCTCGTCATTAAATCAACAGAGCAGTTCAAGTCTGTTTAAATAAGACATCATGGTGGTGTCAATGTGCGATAAAGTAAGTCTGGGTAATCGTTGAAGGAATGGCGTCAGCCGATCGTCTGTATAGAACTTGCCATTAAATATAGTATTTCCAGGGAATAGTCTTAACTGTGTTAGCAGCATCAGCCACTCTTTTAGCTAACACATGTCCCCACGTACTAGAGCACAAAGCTGAAATAGACCTTGTGTAATAGAACTATATATTCAGAAACCAGATTATAACTCTAAGTACAGTTGTGTCTGCAAAAGATATCTTTCTCTATCTTAATGTAGTCTGTACCAAAAGTAAGTGATTACAAATTTTAATCACAATATTGTACCAAACAGTTATGAAAACTGAGAGGTTTCTGATGAGTTTGTGGCTCGCTTATCTCTAGTGGCAGGCACAGAGCGGAAATATGTCTGGATTGAGCATTCAGATGTGCAGAACAAATTTTGTGTCCACAACAATAAGATGGGACTGTCTTGTGATACTATCACTGACTTTATTTTAGTCCTTCTTGTGTTCAGTTAAGACGAATGACTATGTGTAAATGGCACTTTTAGCGACGCTTCCTCCACTTTCTTGATGCTTCTGTGACACATTTATTTTGATGTTATTTCATGTTATGTGGTTGCTCTGCGAAAAGGAGGTGGGCCTTCTTTGCAGCCAATACAGTACAAATCTATCGCAAGAGCAAATTAAGGCATGGGAAGAGTGGATTTGTCTCAATACCACATGGTAATTCCATCTTAATGTTGAGAAGATTTACATAACACAATGCTCACTCCATATATATTTTTACTCTATGTACCATTTAATGGTTATACCCATCAAAAGATGCATTTCTTTTCTTTCCATGATATTGCAAAGCATATGGGATACAGCTAGGAAGAAAAAAAATTGTCCTACCTGGGTTAAATTTTACTTGCAGTGGCAGCGGTTTAGTTTGCTATCGTTGGCAACGAAGTATTTGCTTTAGGAGGATGATAAAGTAGCTGACCAGAACAGCATAAATTATTTATTTCATCGTGAACATAAATAATTATTCACCTCATTCTATGTGACTGATTTTTGAAAATGCATACAACAGCCGACCCAACATCAGCACACAAGGCCGCCACCATAACTAAAATTGTACCCCTTCTTGTAGTGTATTACACCATAGTTGTAAGAATGATAAAAGCGTAGGAGCCCCATAATTAGTTATGGCGTACTATTTAACTAACGTTGCCTCACTTTGTCTTTTCATATACTATGGCGTTTTCGAGTATTCCTCAACAGAACGCACTCAAAATGTAATGAGGATACACCGAAATCAGAAAGGGAACTACATAAATTCCATTTTCCTAGCAAAATTTTTTTACTAAATTAAAATATCGGTAGACGTGAAGGAACGTCGTTACGTCTTAAATTCAAATGATACCCGTGGAAAGAAGCACTTTTTTTCCTTTCCATGACACTGCAAGGCATGCGGGATACAGCTAGTAAATAAATATATTTTGCGTCGTACCTGAGTTAAATTTTTCTTGCTGTGCCAGCGGTTTAGTATCTTTACATTGGCAACGAAATATTCGCTTTAGGAGGATCATTAATTTATTGATCCAAAAAACATTAATTATTTATTTCATTATCAACATAAAGACTTATTCCCCTCACTCTACATGACTGATTTTTCAAAAATGATTCTAACGCAGCATCGCCAACTCTTAATTGTATCTTTGCTCTATTGGATCTTTGCTATACTATGCTGCAATTCAGGTGTAGTACACACCAGAAACTACAAATTACTATACCTTTCCTTCCACTGATTTGATTTTGATGAAATGAAGCTTATATGTTGCCTCAAGGCAATCTCAGTTGACCTAAGAAACCTCCATGAAAGTTCATACAGAACTCTTGGAGATTTGTTGTACTACACCATACTTATAAGCATAGTACACACATAAAACTTCAAATTGCGATATCTTGCCTTCCTCTGATTCGATTTTGATGTAATGAAGCCTAGTTACTCTCCAAACTATTGTAAATTTACCAGTGGAAAGCCATGAATGTTCTTGTTATACGTTTGGAGATTACCCTCAACAAATAGACATACACAATGGCTTTTAAAAACTGATTACATTATGATATCTTTATTTCCTTTGATCCGATTATAATTATTGAAGCCTTTATGTAACCGCACCAGACGCTCAAGTTACTTGTGAAAACCCCATGGAAATTCGTCAAATAGTTTAGGAGATAAACATGTTCAAAGAGACAGACAGACAGGACGGTAGTTGATAAAATATTTCAATATCGATATTATTTTTTTCCGTGATCCGAATTTTATGAAATGAAGTCTATATGTTGTCCAGAGTTACGCTCAAGGTACCTGTGAAAACTCCATGCAAATTCATAGTTTTGGAGATGAGTGGTTTTTAATAGTTGAACAAACAGACACGATGTTTACTGAAAACACTTGAAATTAATTTGTTTCCGTGATCTGATTTTGATAAAATTATGCGTATATGTTGACCCAAACATTTCTCCTGTGAAAACCGCATGAAGATTCGTCCATTAGTTTTGAAGATTGAAGTGAACAGTGTGAGGCCTACATTTACAGATTTATTATTAGTACAGATATCACGTGACAATCCTAGCTTAATGTTGATAACATTAGCAGAACCAGCATCTTCTAGAGAAGAGAGAATGCGATACTCACTCCATAGAGTTTCAACTACATGGTACAGACTATAGATAACATAGACTGTGCGTCTCCCAGATAAATGGCGTCTCCCTATCTCAGCTGTGTTGTGGTTTGAAACCATAACCTAACATTTTTGCTCCCAGGTTGAAATTTTTGCCCCGCGTCATGTGACGAAATTTTCAACATTATGAACAACAGTTTTCTCATTTATAACTGAAATCAAGCTAGAATGTAGGTGTCGTTGGTACTGTTTCCATTTGCAGCAATTTAAGCTGTTTCTTATCTGTTACTTTTCATTCTGTAGTCAGATATCTGATATCATTTCTGACAACTCTTCACTTAGTAGAAAGGTAACGGCTACATTAAAAAAATAAATAAATAAAAAATAAAAATGTTACAGGACCAGGCATCGAACACGAAATCTTCCGCACATGAACCTAGGGTGCTACCATAAGAGCACCAACAACACAATGCTCAAAAGGGCAAATTTTCAGATATCTATTCTATCAAACGAAAATTTTTTCTAGAACGGAATTAATTTTTACAGATGTTTGAATTTTTCCTTCCTTTTCAGGCTAAACACTATCTAAATACAAAATTTGACGTTTGTATGTCTGCTAGAAGTAACTTAGATTTTTTATTAACGGTGAGCCAGTGAGTGACAGAATTAGCGATTTTCGACTCCTAATATTTCGTAAACTATAAGGTGTAGAATGGTATAATTTGAAAATATAGCTAGTTATAGTAGATACTCTTGGCAACCACATTTGAGATACAGGGAGGTCGAAAGTACCGTCTTCTGCTTCAAGAAAAGGATGGTACGGCCGTGCACTCCACTTGGCAGGGGCTCTGCTGTATCCCCAGATTCGGTACAATCACTACGTTTACATGCAACACATCTTCCGGAAAACCGTTTTTCGCTGACGTGTTTACATGTTACAGCCTGAATCGGATTTCCTAACCCACTTAAAATGGCGGCTGAAAAACAGCTGATTCAGTTCAATCGCTATTTTTCTTTACTTAAATACACATATTTATGCTCACTCTAATATTTATACTTTTATTTCATGTTAGAAACTGTCTCTGTGTCCAAATGTGCCAAAAATTCTTTACAATAAAACCAATCTGACAAGCCGAGAACGCTTCAAAATCGGTTGCGTTTACATGGGCACGAAAATCGATTGTGGAACTGGAAAACCGCTTTTATAGAAGTGGATTTCCAGAATCGATTTTGGAGTATTTACATAACCAAGCAAAACCGGAATTGGGAAATCGGTTTACGAAATCCGGTTTTGGGAGCCCATGTAAACGGGGTGAATGCTACAGGTGGGCGTTGTACAAACATTTAGGACTAATGTTCCGTCTGTTCGCCTGGGTAAAATAACTGTATAGACGACGCGTGCAACAGCAAAAAGTTCACGTTAGAATGTAACAGTAACGACCATTCCAAACCTGAGTGTCAAACACTCTAGACATGTAACACAATTTCCTTAACAATTTCTCTCGTGAACAGTACGAACGATCCTCGTTTAAACGCCTAACAGTAACGTATCTTGTTCCTCATTGCGATAGCAATATTCTCTCGGCATGTTACATAAAACAAACTGTGCTAAATGTTTAAACAAAATATCAGAACGCTTTAGGAAAAAAATGTTCCATTGTTTGTATAGTTATGGGACTTAACTACGGGACCATCAGTCCCTAAACTTACAAACTACTTATGAACTAGCTAATCCTAAAGACGGCACAAATATCCATGCCCGAGGGGGGATTCGAACCCCCGACCGTAGTGGCCGTGCAGACCGTGACTGGAGCGCCTCAGTCTCCTCGGCCACCGCGGCCGGCGAACGCTTTAGGCATCCTCTCTTAAAAACAGCTGAGATACATATCCAAATGATCAAAACCTTCTACACAAGACCTCTGCAGACACACCACTTTGACGAGGATAGCACGCATTACATTTATTTAAACACGCTACGATGGAACTGGACCCAGCCATGTTCCTGACAACAGCGGACAGCGTCAGCCTCCCCTCCCAAAAGCAAACATGCTTTCGCATACAAGCCCCATCTAACGACAACCCTCTCCCTCTCTCCTACAAATCATACCAGTCGCACTTTGTGACTGCACTTAAAATTATCAAGTTCCGAAATTTAACACTCCCTCCATACCCTGTTACAATACACATAATTCTTTTCGAAACATAGCAACAGTTTCTTAGAGCGATGTATCGCTGTCTCCCATCCGGTATTTCGAACTTTAGTAGAAAAGATCTGTCGCCTTTGGCTTCCATTTCAGCAATGGCCTGATAAACCATTGCCACAACAACTACGCCATTTAGAATTGATAGGGCAGTTAATGACTGGCATAGTCCACATCGAGAGAGAAATCAGTGTTCCATCAGACGCTCTATCTTGCATCGACGTGATCTCTAATGCAACTGATTATGAGGCACTGGCTCTGGCACAAAAGTCTGATGATGAATTGCAGAATCTTCTAGCACAGTCATTTAGTCGCAGTTGCAACACATTCAAGCACCACTTCGCAAGACTGGATTTTCGGCAGCAGGTCAACGCATTGTTACACAATATGTCACATCCTGGGGTCCATGGTACAACACGGCTAGTGAAGAGAACCTTACTGTGGGTTAGGACGATATTACACTATCAAATTGTACAAATCTGCTTTAGGGGACAAATAAATAAACGAAAGGCAACTTTGACCAAAGTTCCACAATACATTGTCCAATTTTCTTTGACAAAAAGTCTTTGTCAAAGTTCCCTTTCGTTTATTTATTTGTCCCCTAAATCAGATTTGTACAATGAATTGTACACTTGATATGGGATAAGTCAATACAGTGACATAGCTTACAGTACAATTGTGTAGCATATAATGCAAGTAATATCAGTACTATACAACTTATTTCTTCAGATAATTAAAGTTAATTACAGAAGTGGAGCAAGTAATATCAATATCATACAACATATTTTAAAGCTAATTACAGAGCTGGAGCATGATACAGCATTTTACTTAATCTAATTTACCTAATTACAATAGCGGACAGGAACAGTAGTATGGTAGTTCTGGTTTTTTTTAAATTTATTTTTATTTTATTTTTTCCCCACTTATATCCAATACATCAAGCTGTGGTTTTACAAGTTGTTTTTGTGTATTTGTGATGGATGATTTTAGTCTATCAGTTTGAGAGGGATGATTGTAGTCTATCTTGAGACATATTTGATACCATTTCATTAGGACAGATTTCACCGATCTTTTAAAATTTGCTTATTTCCTAGATTTCTTTTATAGGATTTGGAAGGTGATTAAATAGTTTCACTCCCATAGATTTAACACCATTACTATATAATTTTGTTGAGTGGGAAGATAGTCTTTAAAAGATTTTGGATTTAGATTGGTAATGGTGGTAGTTCATATTCTTTACAGATTATTGATACTTCTTTTGGTAAAACATGGTATATCCATATATGTACTGACATGGTAGGGGCAAGATATTTAGTATCCTGAATAATGGTTTGGATGTATCTCTTTGTTTTTTAAACAGAATTATTCTCACTGCCCGTTTTTGTAGTTTAAATAGCTTTACTGCCTCAGAGCTGCGGCCCCAAAACATTACACCGTCAAAAATTATTTGATCAAATCTAGCAGCTCACTGTAGTATTGATCAAAGAAAGCGTTCGTCTTATGTTAACTGCGGTGAGAAATGTGACCGCTTGAAGCACTAGAATCGCAGTAGCAGTTTTTGACGTACTGTTTGAAAACGTGACTGCGTCATTCATATTGCGTGTCGTCGCAACAACTAAATTTATGCTGATTATAAAAACCGGCTGCATCGAGCCGAAAGCTAGATAATTGCGAAATTCATCAGCGATCAAGTGAGAACTGTGTGCACGGCAGACGAAGTAGAAAAGAAAATTAATGGCCTCTGCACCAGTTTTGCAGCAGAGAAAGGAAAACTATATAATGACATTGTTTAATTCCCTACATATATTTAGTCAAACAAATACTATTTTCCCGATATATAATACACAAAATATAAATATTTCAAAAGAATTTGTTTACTGCAAGCGCGACCGAGTACTATCAAAACGGAAAACGGCACAGGCTTCTTACCAGCAACAAATATACTGCAAGTTTTAGAGCAGAACACCACTGCAGACGGAAGCGTCACCAATATTGTCCGTCTTCCAAACGACGAGAAGAACCGTTTTCGAGTGGTTCAAATGTTCAAATGTTTGTAGAGCTTATGGGACTTAACTACGGGGTCATCAGTCCCTAAACTTACAAACTACTTAAGAACTATCTAACACTAAGGACGACACAAATATCCATGCCCCAGGGGGGATTCGAACCCCCGACCGTAGTGGCCGTGCGGACCGTGACTGGAGCGCCTCGTCCCCTCGGCCACCGCGGCCGGCGTTTTCGAGTGGTACTGCGGCTCTTGCGTAAGATGTATCGTGTAATGCAGCCCAATATCACATGTTTGTAGAAGAGGACAAAGTACTTTGACAAGATACTCTGTAGATATCTATTATGATTAACAAAAGTACTTCCCTATTTTTCATTTCTTACGAATACGTTTTAAGAGTACAGCTTAAATTGTTGTGAATGAACAAGCAGCGATGACATCTACAGTCTAGCTTGTGAAAAGTACTTCGCCCTTCTCTACAAATATCTGATATTAGGCCTTATTATACGCACACCTGAGGGGAGAGCTGCGGCACGTTTCCAAATGTCTAGCCGTTGCAATTGTTGTACCGTATATGCAATCAAAGTGTGTAAATAGATATTTATAATCTATGTAATCAACAACTAAGTTTAATAACAAATATTCATCCGCAATTTTCGGTGCACTGTAACAGATTCTTTGTCAAGGAAAATTTGATAGTGTAATACCGGCCTTAACGTTGACAGGGACTCGAAGACCTTTGTTTGTCGATGCATGGCCTGCCAACTTAACAAGATCACTCGCCATGTCTGTGCACCACTAGGCACATTTTTCCCTCCTAATCAGCATTTTGACCATGTGCATATAGATATAATTAGACCGTTGCCACCATCAGAAGGATGAACCTACTGTCTCACTGCCCTAGACCAATTTCACACATTGGCCTGAAGTGTTCCCAATGGTTGAAATTACCGCCGAAACTGTCGTAAGGTCATTCTTCAGGAGATGGATTGACTGTTGCAGGGCCAGCGCAAGCCCAAGTGCTGCCCCGTGCGAGCTGCTAAATTGCCGCCCCCATCCCCCAAACCTTTTTTTAAAAAAAATAATTTTTTATTTTTATTTATTTATTTATTTTTTTACAGAAATTTGTGGAAGTTTATTGAAACAAATGTGTATGAAATGTCAGCAATGAATAGCAATTTTTGTTTTTACTTTTCAGATCTACCTCTAGGTTTCGGCCACTGAATGGTCAGTCTCAAAGCTTTTAATACATGCTTCCATCTAAACCGTCATGGTGACAGTTGCGTTCAGCATGACGGATAGATGTAAGCATAAAGCATTGAGAATAGCCACACTGTGCCCGAAATCCATGTAGATCTGGAAAATAAAAACAAAAATTGCGACTGATTGATGACATTCTCTACAGATTTGTACAAAACAGTCGCTGGGAACCAGCTCTAAAATAGAATCAAACCTGATTCAAGAAATCTAGCTAATTTTAATAATCCTTGTGAATTTACAAAAATGTTCAAATGTGTGTGAAATATTATTGTAGGATACGCTGTTCAGGAGATGAAGTCATAAGAATTGAGCCGCGTTAAATTGAATTTCAGGTCGAATTTCACTACAGACGCAGGTCAAACGGTCAAAGAGTGGGGCGGAAGACAACGGAGAGAGGAAGAATAAGAAGATGGAGTAACATAATAATTCAATAAATACACAGCCGGTCATCGATGGGTAGTAATGCTAGTCGAAATATATTAACTCACTGCATTGAGGTTGTTCATTTCAAAGAACTGACACTCGACATCTGTCGTAATTTCCATGTGTCAGTTTTTTCGTGTCTGATTATGGAATAAGGGACAACAAATTAGTCATTGCCGTATCACTTCACTTTTCTTTGCTTTATCTTCATTCTAGCTATTGAGAGGACGCGTGCTTATTTGCCGACTTGCCAATTTTTGAAGTAACAAATCATAAGAAACAAATTTTCCTATTCTGCAATCTTGAAGGAGGAAAATTTTAACGTATGATAACATGCATGCGCAATACTAATTGTACTTTATATGAAAAGCACTAACCTATTACATCCCAAGTTGCAAGAAATTCGGACGCAGGGACGCACCAATTCATCTGTTCGTAAGAAACACAGTGAAAGTGCTTCTGACCAATCTTGACTCCCTCGGCCAACTCCCGAAACGAATTCTGCAGTTTTCGTTGTAGAGAACGCAACAATACCTATTGCCTGGAAAGGCGAAGTGGTGATGCGACAGTGCCAGAAACTAGGACATCTGACGAGGTACAACGAGGCTACGGTTAAACTAGCGAAAGAAGCAAGAAGCACATAGTAATTATGTGACCGATGATATGGATAAATGTATTATCAGGCAGCAATTTCTATGGCATTACGAACAACAGAAGGAAATACGAACTTTGCGAAAACTGCGCAACTTTTTTTAAACAGAAATGAGCTTCAAAGCTAGCAAGGAAACCCTTAGAAGAATTGTTCTATCTATGGATATTTGTTTTAGAAGATGTCAAAATTAACGTTTTGTTTTGTGCGGGCGAGAGGGCATTGTTGCTAAAAGACCATACTTTCTCAGGTTGTCATCAGAATTAAAGCGATCAGTAGTATACTTAGATGAAATATGGATTCACACGCATTATACAGTTAATAAATGTTGGCAAAGTGATAGTGTGCGAGTAGTATTGTCAAACAAAAGTGCCGGTCAGAGTTTAATTGTAGTTCATGCAGGCGGAGAAAGGTGTTTCATGGCTCAAAAACTAAAACGTCCATCACTCAGAAACGGATAGCAAAAATTTCCAAAAATACGTCGAAACCCAACTTATGCCAGGCTTACTACCACTGCCTTTATCCCTTGTAACTACTCACAGCGTATTTACCCATTCTGAATACTTCTGCAAATTAAATGTTCAAATGTTTGTAAAGCTTAAGGGACTTAATTACGGAGTCATCAGTCCCTAAACTTACAAACTACTTATGAAGTACCTTACACTAAAGACGACATGCCCGAGGGTAAATTCGAACCCCCGACAGCGGACGGCCGCGCGCACCACAACACGGCGCACCAGTAAGCGCGGCTAATCCGCCGCGGTATACTTCTCTTCTAGCCATTTTATGTGTTTGACTGTAGTAATGTTAAACCATTTTTTTCTCCATAATGCGGGAAAAATGAAACACTCGAACACTGCCATTGAAGGGCTTAGCAAAATTGCTTCAGGCTTAACATGTAACCGCAGTATCTAACATTGCAGTCGAATTTCCAAATTAGATTTTGTCTTCTGCAAAATTAGTTGTGAGTAAACGCACGGCGCGTAACAGACTGGCAGCGCTCCACTCATAAGAGTACTGGCGTTTACGCCAGCTGCTTCCCCCTCCTGCGTAAACACGACGGGGCTGCCACAGTGGCGAGGAAGAAATTAGCCCTCCTCCCTCCCCTTGTTCAACAGGGGCGGCCGGCAGGTAGTCGAGGGCTCGAGGCGATATGCCATAGTTCCCGAAGCTGCTCCCTCAGAGGTTTGGTTTCCAATCCCCTCTTGGGCATGAATGTTGAGTTTGTTCTAAAAAAAGGGGGGGGGGGGGGGCGACAGATTTGCCGCCCCTCGGAAAATGCCGCCCCGTGCGGCCGCACGTTTCTCACGTGCCTTGCGCCGGCCCTGGCCTGTTATTCCAAACTCTTTGTGTGTACTGCTGTGCATTAGTACAGATCAGGGTGGCAGTAGGAAAATCACCTGTTCAAGGCACTCGCTGCCCTGAGCGCATCCGAAGGACAGTCTATCATCCAGCAGTGAACGGCTACACCGGCGGATTAATGCATCTCTTCGGAGCCACGAGTCATATCTGTGGACGGAGACACTGCCAATCTACATCTACATGGGATACTCAGCAAATCACATTTAAGTGCCTGGCAGAGGCGCGTAACGTAACAATCGTGCTGTGAGGCCTGCGTGCAAGTGTCAAACACGACCTGGGAATGATATCAGCTGACCTAGTCCATGACCAGCAGTGAGATTACATGGCGAATTCATTGGCAAAGTGCCACCTGCTATTGTTGACACACCAGACTTTATCAGCAGACTGCGCAAATTTGAAAATTTCGGCTCATTACAGCAAGAGAGAAAGTGACCTGACGCCCATTCGTTTTCGCCGACTTTTCGAGCTACAAGCAAGTGTTTGTACGGCACGACGTGGTGCGCAAACCTCTGCAGCCACCATACGAGGGGCCGTTGCAGTACTCAGCAGAGGAGATAGACATTTACTGTCGACATCATGGGTACAAAAACAACAGTTTCCATTGATTGGGTAAAACTTACCTTCTGCGCTGTGTCTGCTGGAGCACAAAACCATCGCTACGCCGCTCCTGGACGCGATAAAACCACCAGCCCCCTGTCTCACTGTACCACAGACAACGAGTGCCACACGCGGCAAATTCAAGATAGCAGAACTAGTCGGAACGCTAGGTGAAGTTCAATCGAAAATATTGTTAATACTAAGGGGGGAAGTGACATAGTGGCAGTGTAGTGTTTTCACAGAGTAGAAGTGCGCAGCTATTCCGGTGGTTAAACCAGTGATCTCAATTATTAACACTGGATACACAACTGTAGTGGTTAGAATCTGCGAAAATTGTGACGGTCTATTATAGTTACGTTGGCAACTCCGTACGTATATATCAGGTTATTGTTATGGCACTTGTGTCTTCAGAAAATAAGTTATGAAAGGAAGAAACAATTTTACCCAAGGACATCATGCTTAGTTTCGACGTAAAGTCATTGTTCACCAATGTGCCTGTAGACGGAACTGTTGGCATCCTACAAGAGCATGTCCCGCCAGATATATGCGACCTAGTTCAGTTGTATTTATCTTCGACTTACTTCAAGTGACAAGAAAGATACTATAGGTAAACTGACGGCATAGCAATGAGGTCTCCCTTATCCCCATTAGCATCCGACATATTCATGGAGGCCTTCGAATTAACGGCACTTTGTTTCGGTCCTTTACGACATGATCGCATTATGGCCCCACGGTGAGATGGAGCTACACAGATTTCATGATCATATGAACAAATTGGACAAGAAGATCCAAATCGAGAAGGATGGCACTATTCTATTCCTAGATGTGGAAGTTTACAGAACAAGGAATGGCATGCTTGGGCACAGGGTATATCGGAACCCTACACATACCGACAGGTATTTGCACGCCCAATCAAACCACCACCCAACACAGAAGAACTCACTGCCGCAGCGGAGCGGCCGAGCGCATGGAGGCGCTATGCAACGATGCGCAAGGCCGTTCCCCGTCGGGAGTTCGAATCCCCCCTCGGGCATGGATGTTTGTGTCGTCTTTAGTATAAGATAGTTCATAATTAGTTTGTAAGTTTAGGGATTGAGGCCCCGCAGTTAAGTCCCTTAAGCTTTACAAACATTTCAACATTTATCCACTCACTGACGATTCGCGCACAGTGCCTAAGTGATTAAGACAACAAAACAGCTGAGCTCAAAAAACTACAAACATTTCTGGCCAATGGCTACAACCACAAAGTGATTCACACCGCCATGGATACAAATAAAATAAACAGCAATAGGCTGTCGATAAAAAGCAGCCAGCAGCACGCTTACCATATGTGAAAAACGTCACATATCGGATTGTTAAACATATTCGCCGGGTTGGTGCCCAGCCTTTCTTCCCTAGTAGGCACAAGAGCCAGGAGATACTTGGCTCCACAAAGGACAAGATAGAGGCACTATACGCAGGAGTATACGAAGTGGAATGGGAGTGTGGAGAGCCGGCCGCGGTGGCCGAGGAGACTGATGCGCTCCAGCCGTGGTCTGCACGGCCACTACGGTCGGGGGTTCGAATCCCCCCTCGGGCATGGATATTTGTGCCGTCCTTAGTATTAGCTAGTTCATAAGTAGTTTGTAAGTTTAGGGACTGATGACCTCGTAGTTAATTCCCATAAGCTGTACGCGAACATGAACGCTACATTCGACTAGGCCAACACAATAAAATTGCAGTAGCCGATTGCAGCAAAAAGATAAAATTTAATGATGCCAGAAAACTCGCTAAGCAACCAGGTATGGTTAAATGCAAGATAAGGGAAGCCATCGAAATTTTAAAACTTCCTAATAACATGAACAGAGAAGATGGACTCAGCCATCACAGCGAAATAGGCCGTACTAACAATACAACACGCGAGCGTCACCAGCTAGCAACTGCCGCCGCGCGGCCCACGGCCAGCAGGAGAGAAACGGAAGCCCTCACCCCATTCGCCGATGAACACCAATCAGGTCTCGCTATGCAAGAAGCAACGGCTAACCCCCACTCCTTCCACCTCAGCATCCTATCATAATAAAGTTTTCATTCTTCCGCCAAAAACCACCAATAACATTGTTGATTTTAAAAGTTATGGCATAATGTCTTGTTGACAGTAAAGATAAAATTTAGTGACAACCAGCTCACATCAGTATACCCGGAGGAAAACCACTGTAACGTTGGCCGAAACTTCGGTTATTAAAGTAATAGCCTTCTTACATCATGACGCGCTACAACACCCAGAAAACTTTTAAGTCAAATTATGAACGACTGATAACTTTAATAAATTCTTAACGGTGAACTTTGTGTCGCTTAGGTTGTAGAGAAGTCGAAGTAAAGGGTGTAGAGTTCGGATCCATATGGGAGTTTTATTTTTATTCGCAACTAGTGTTGCTATTGCGTTTTATTTAGTGAATAAATTGTCCTGTTGTAGACGGTATTTCTCGTATTTAGTTTTATATTTGCCTTTTGTGTATACTGTTTTCCGTTCGATCTCACAGAATGGATATGCAAGCTGTGTGGAAAATCATGCTTATATCATACGCCTCGAATCTGTCTTTATTACGCCTTTATTTATTTGCCTACAACAGCGGAATTTATTCATTGACTGGAATATCGGAAAAACACTAGTTCTGAATCAAAATATAACTTCGGTACCAGGTGACCAAAAAGTCAGTATAAATTTGAAAAACGTAATAAATCACGGAATAATGTTGATAGAGGTGTAAAAATTGACACACATGCTTAGAATGACATGGGGTTTTATTAGAAAAAAAAAAAAGGTTCAAAAAATGTCCGACATATGGCGCTTCATCTGATCAGAAAAGCAATAATTAGCATAACAAATTAAGATAAAGCAATGATGATGTTCTTTACAGGAAATGCTTAATATGTTCACCATCATTCCTCAACAATAGCTGTAGTCGAGGATTAATGTTGTGAACAGCACTGTAAAGCATGTCCGGAGTTATGGTGAGGCATTGGCGTCGGATGTTGTCTTTCAGCATCCCTAGAGATGTCGATCGATCACAATACACTTGCGACTTCAGGTAACCCCAAAGTCAATAATCGCACGGACTGAGGTCTGGGGACCTGGGAGGCCAATCATGGCGAAAGTGGCGACTGAGCACACGATCATCAACAAACGCAACAGATCTTTCACGCGTCTAGCAATACTGTGTGCTTTTTTCCCCCCTAATAAAATCCCATGTCATTCCTAGCATGTGTGTCTATTTTTACCTCGCTATCTACATTAATCCGTGATTTATCAAGTTTTGAAATTTAATCTGACTTTTTGATCACCTGGTATACTACTGTTTCGTTGCACGAGTACGATTAATTACATGAAATATGTTTGTAATTCTATGGGACCAACCAACTTTGGTGATAAGTCCCTAGACTTACAAACTACTTAAACAATTTCAGCTCTGCCCAATCGCAGTTGATGACATACATTCTGTGAATATGAAAGAATAACAACTGCAGATCAGAAGTGACGTCTGTTATTTCGGAACATACGCCACACACACACACACAAACACGCACACGCACGTTAAACTAACCTAAGGACAACACACACATCCATGACCGTGGGAGGATTCGAACCACCGACGCGGTAGGCCGCGCGATCCGTCACGTGGCGTTCCAGACCGCTCGGCTACTCCCGCGCGGCTTAATTACATGTCTCAAATATTTTGTAAATAGTATTCACATTTTAAGAACAGGTGTTTCCCGTTGTAATCCTGCGTCTCTTCAAGACTATCCGACGCGTGGCTAGTAACAGAGCGCCTCCGCTACCGTATAAAAGATCAGAAAAAAAGCTTCTTGTTCACCTGGACTGCGCGGCAGCATCAGCGCTGACTTCGCAGCATCAGCACCGAAGGTACGGCACGTGGCCCTTGCCTCACTGCTCTGGCTCGAAACTGTCATGCCCGTTACGGAATTAATAACAGTAAATATTCGGCGTACACAAAATCATTAAACTCGGAAAGTTCTTCGCCGATTACTTTGAAATTTTGACACAACGCTGCTTTCTAATACACGAACGTTTTCTATGCCTATTTCTTTAATGAATGATATGTAATCTATACACGGATAACTTCATTGAAACAACGTTTCACCGTTATGAAATTCATATAGATTTCTATTTGACGTATAGTAAACAATTAGGTTCACAGAAAGACGCACATATATCAGTGCAACGTTGTATCAGTATTTCAGAACATTCAACCATCAACTTTCGTAGATAACAGATTTTGAACGTAACACCAAATAAGACTCTAAGTAAGAGTGCGTTTAAGAGGAGGTAGAAGAGCGGGAGAAAATTTACGTAAGGAGAGGTGAGGGAGAGGGTGGCGAGGAGAGGGAACTTCAGTTGCATATAGTGAAGATTTGTGGACCAGTTACAGACTCGCTTAGCTTTGTGTGCTAAAAGTGAGTTTGGATTCTTACAAGGAGTCCACATGGGTGTCGGATTTTAGAATTTTTTCTTATATACGGTACGTGAAGTATCGAACTTAAATAACAATCTGTCAAAGCCATTCGACGCAACTCTCAAACATTCTCGAGAAAATCGACTGTGAAGTTTTGCAGTTTTCACGGAAGTACCGATAACTAAAACAGTTGCATCACCTGTTGGTGTAGCTCAGACGGTAGCGTTCTGGGCTTGGTGGTTCGATCCAGCAGAGACTGATTTATATTTTTAATTTTTTCGTTGTGTTCGAATACCTACATAATTTTAATATCTAACGGTAAATTTTATGAAAAATGCACGTATTTTTATTTATTCGTAACTTTCTACATTTTATAAAATAATCAAAAACATATGTTACATTTTTTACAATACCGGCTTCACTATTAGTTGATGACGGTTGTCTTTTTTTAAGTTTGTTAAGAGCTACGACACTGTTTTTGGAAAGTCCTCTGCATAGCTACTAATGGCTTTCGAAGCAGCTACCCTACACATCCATCGTTTTAGGCGACGACAAGGTGTTCAGTTCGTCTACTAACACATAAAAACTGACACAACACATTGAATTAGAGATCCCTAAATGTTTTAGGTATCTGAATTTGAAAACGACGAAAAAATAGCTCTCACAAACTTAAGTATACAAAAGACTACCATGGTCAATTAATGGTGAAACGGACACTGTTAAAAATGTAACGTATGTTTTTTTATTGAAAGCATCATAATTATAAAATATAGAAAATTACGAATAAATAAAAATACATGGATTTTTCATAAAAATTACCGTTTGATATTAAAACTATGTAGGTATTCGGACACAACGAAAAAATTAAAAATATAAATCAGTTTCTGCAGGAATCTATCCACTAACTCTATAGTTGCTGAGCTACAGCAACAGATGATGCAAATGTTTTAGTAATCGGTACTTCCGTGTACCAGCAAAACTTCAAAGTCGATTTTCTCGAGAATTTTTGAAAGTTGCGTCGAATGGCTTTGACTGATTGTTATTTAAGGTCTATACTTCACGTACCGTAAATATGAAAAAAATCTAAAATCCGACACCCATGTGGTCTCCTTACAAGTAAGAGGACTGCATTAATGCGAATATATATATATATATAGGATAACTTCACTTGGGAGGGCTTGTATAGTTTCACGTTTTAAGGAGGTTATGAACCAATTCAATTCGAAGGAAGGAAGCTTAGGGTTTAACGTCCGCCGGCCGCGGTGGCCGAGGGGACTGAGGCGCTCCAGTCACGGTCTGCACGGCCACTACGGCCGGGGGTTCGAATCCCCCATCGGGCATGGATATTTGTGCCGTCCTTAGGATTAGCTAGTTCATAAGTAGTTTGTAAGTTTAGGGACTGATGACCCCGTAGTTAAGTCCCATAAGCTTTACAAACATTTTTGAATTTTGTTTAACGTCCCGTCGACAACGTGGTCATTAGAGACGGAACGTACGCTCGGATTTTCTGGGAAGGATGTGGGAGGAAATCGGCTGTGCCCTTTGAAAGGAACCAACCCGGCATTTGCCTGGAGTGATTTAGGGAAATCACGGAAAACCTAAATCTGGATGGCCGGAGGTGGATTTGAACCACCGTCTTCCCGAATGCGAGTCCAGTGTATTACCACTGCGCTCGATAATACAAAAATTAGTTGTTCGTTCGTTCGTTCGAGAGTCTTTCCTATGCAGCTGATGACAGAAATTATTCGACATCCACAGCCGCATAGACGATAAGAAACTCTTGATGCCACAGTGGACACGAGTGCAAGCCACTCAAACTGCGAGATAGTCTCTGCAAACGTGCAGTGAACCACTTCTTGACTGTTTCGTAGGTCGATCAATGTTCACAACTGCGTACAAGGTCATGGCGCAACTTCCTTATCATATACAGAAACCTTCAAGTATTACTTCATACACAACAGCAGCTGCAGGCCGCATCCTGTGTTTGATATCTAGCCCCTCCATGTAGCCATAGTCAACTTCTCAAAGTAATATTTTTCCTGTTTTGCCTTCCAAAACGAAATACCTTTCATTGCTGGGCACACTTCGTTTTTCAGAATATTTTAATACAAAAAAATCTTTAAATTCTTGTTTCAAATAAATTCCGATTGTCATTTAGAACAAAATGAAATGGAAAGTTGACTTATTTTTCACATTCCGCCACCAACAAGAATTTAATAAATATCGAACTGAAAGGAAGAGATCAAACATATTGACCAAAATACTTCTTTTTCAAGTGCTTCGTAAATACATAAAACACTAAAATAAGCAACGTTTCGATAGTGTGTCCATAGCATTTATTGTTCTTCTGAATATGTGTACGGTAGGGGAGCCATATTTCGGATAGGTTCGCAATTTCGGATATGGGGATTTCTCATATAGTAGGTACTGTTATCTACGGGAAATCATTTCAGTTAGCTTCTATTAGTAGTAGGAGAGCATGCTGAGAGTTATTCAATTGTTGTTTGAGATCCATTGTAGTTGGAAGCGTCGAACGTGTTTTATAGCATTCTGAGTTTCTTTGCTATGTTTTCTGAGCCAAGTTTTTACACGGAAGGTAAGGCTTTATTACATTTTATTTGGTATGTCTAAGCAACATATTTACTCTAATATTAATGTGTGTAAATGAAGTCACGATCACATAACCTACACATTTGAATCGACCATGTTCAATGCAGTGTTGTAAAGTTCCAAATTTCGGATACTTGGGGGTGCCTATTTTCGGATATCCGAAATTAGGTACTATTTTGTGACGTATTTATTGTGTATCATAAGTTAAATTAAGCAGAAATTATTACTATACAGGACAGACGTTTTAAATATGAACTAATTTACAATGCTTTTCCCAGAATTTCAAATTCGAGCAAGGGAGGTAAAACTGCTGTGATTACGAGTTCTCCTAACGAACTGGAACTGCAAGACTCATTAGCGCCGCGGTGGAGTAGCCGAACGGTCTAAAGCACCTCGCTGCGGAGCGCGCGGTTGCTCGCCGTGGAGGTTCGAGTCCTCCCTGGGGCATGAGTGTGTGTGTTTGTCCGTAGGTTAGTTTACCTAGGTTTAAGTAGTTTGTAAGCTACGGACTGATGACCACGCAGTTTGGTCCGATAGATTTACAGACATTTGACCTCATTAGCGAGGTCTGAGGAAAAAAGAATGAAGCTGAACATCGCCTGTACAAACTGAAAAGGAAGAACTTTAAAGAAAAGACATCCTATATAAACGTTGGCATTTCAATTGTCCAGAAAGATAAATACAGACTCTGATGACTCTTCCTCTGAACTAGCCTTGGTTAGTATGGACGATGAAGATAGTGCAGATAGGCATGCCTCTACTGTTCTGAGCCCTACAAAAATGATCTACGTGGTGAGAAGTGGATTAGATGCATTAAATGTCTCCAATGGGCCCACGAACTGTGTGAGGGTACAGAAAAACATGGGTGGAAAACATATGTATGTGATTTATGTTTTTCGAATTCTGTAACGTGCCAGTTAATGCTTTCGAAATAACGTTGTTTCTTTTCATCTTTCGTCTTTGAGTCCATTAATATTTACTCATGTACCTATTATTTATGCCAAAATTGATGTCACGCCCACACAAAAATCATGTTCTGCCAATTTAACGTCATGTAGGTCACAAAACAGTGGCGGCGCGTGCTTATGAATCCCTGGAGAAAAGATAGTTGTGGGAAAGAAAGTAAACATATAAATAAATAAAAAGTGTTTTTAAACATTCTTCGTTTCTTTCGTCTATCAGATCATTTTCTATGCACAATCAAAGTATTTTTATCGCATGAGAAACGTTTATGTCGCGGATTCAGCACGTATACGAGTCGTAGCACGGCCGTTTAATATAGGCGGCAGTGGCCGAAGCGTTGCAATGCGCATACACGGCTGAGGTTCAAATTCTCTTCTGAACCCCCTGGAGGCAGCTGATAGGCGCTCCTGCGGCAGGGATGGGCGAGGGGAAACGCCGCTTTTAACACTGGCGTTGCAGCTGGTAGACACACCAGCTCCTGGCTACTGGAGCTGTGGTGGTTACGCACGAATGGTCCAGAAGCAAGGCAATGGAGATACTGTGCACCTTCGCGTTGGGCATGCTCAAATCCTCCATGAAGGGAACATCCGCCCTTCATATTTGTTTCTGGTGCATTGAAGATTCATCAGAAACACGTCATATTTGGTAAAATATCTTATAACTATAAATAAAAGATGCATCAACTGTAAAAGCCTTCAAAAAATCCGATCATGAATAATAATGAAGCTATTGCTCTCCCTTAGCAAGAATAGCCGTGTGGTTAGTGGCATCGCATTGCGCTGTCAAAGTAGTGGGTTTGTGACTGACTGCAAGCAATATTTATGAACCCAATTTTCTTTTTAACAGATACGGAAACAACAATGAATTTTGCATTGTTTCTTGCCACATATCTTTGGACGTTTTAGCAAATGTGTCGCGATTTTGAGGGTAAATGACATTTATGTTCTTCGTTGTAGCAAATATTTAATGTTTGAAAAGATGTGGGGGAGAGCAGCTTTTGCACTTGCCTGAGATCAGGACGGGGGTGCTGCTTACAGTGTCACTTGACTCGAAGGTAGCATCGTAACAGATTCATTTTGTTACAGTCACTTAACAGTATAATCACTTACTTACAGTGTGTCAGCATTCCTATGTTCTTGGTGTTATATATATATATATATATATATATATATATATATATATATATATATATATAAAACCTTCAGTATCTTTTAGAAACAAATTGCTCAGTCCGACGCATCAGCTCGCTATTTTAACGACAATATATATAAAGGGCGGGGCTGCAACCGGGGTACTTTACCACTCGCAGAGTTGCGCCGTATTTGGACGCCGAGCAGGGGTCGGCGCCACTATCAAGATCCGGCACTCAAGAAGTAAAGCCCCAGTCATCTGAAGCACCAGCCGCCAATGGTCACAGCAGAAAGATAAACCGCGGCGTGTATGTCACGTCACAGCACAGCCAGGCCAATGCGATCGTGTAGTTTACTGGTTGGCCCCGCATCTAGCTTGTAAGCAGCTTCAAGGGGAAGTAAAGGTTTATTCTAGTTGCACAGGCCTACCTTAACGGTACAGAACAGTGCAGTGCGTGATCTGCGATGGATAGTGGGTCTACTGGCACTGGCTGGGACGTTGGCGTCACGTTGAAGCCCTGAAACAACCACGAATTGATAGGCACCCATTCATGATGCCTTGCAGGCATTTCTCTTATAGGCAAGTGGATGAGTCGTGGATCCTAAGATAGCACATATCCGGGATTTTGGCAGATGTAGGGTGGCTAGAATTTTCTTACTCAGTTGCCAAACGTAGCATGGAACCAGCAGAGGTGGAAGATGGGGTGAAGTAAGTGCCACCTTCACCATATGCTGCACTCTGCTACAGGCAGCGGTGTGATTGGATGAAGAATTGGTAGTCAGAGGAACGGGGCACAAACTTGTCAGAATGTTTTTGTTGTCATTAAGAGAGTTGGGGGTTCCTTTGCAATGTCCCTACTCTGCATCCAGAAAGCACTAGATGGGACTACAAGTGAGTTGAAGTCGATAAAGAGGCTTCATAATGATAACTGCTGATTTAAACTGCGTCTTCTGGTAAACTAGAGGAACTTCTTGAAGCAACGACTCTGGGTGAGTACCCCAATTATTTTTGAACTGCATAAAACATTAAATTCCTTTCATGTAGTGGTACCAAGTGGAGATCTAATGAACAAAGATTTATGACAGGAAATGTTCAAATGTTTGTAAAGTCTATGGGACTTAACTACGGGGTCATCAGTCCCTAAACTTACAAACTACTTATGAACTAGCTAATCCTAAGGACGGCACAAATATCCATGCCCGAGGGGGGATTCGAACCCCCGACCGTAGTGGCCGTGTAGACCGTGACTGGAGCGCCTCAATCCCCTCGGCCACCGCGGTCGGCTTATGACAGGAATGGGTAAGCGAAGGCGTCATGGACGTGCAAAACGTAATTGAAGAGAGTGAATGGAAACCTTGAAGAAACATCTACCTTCTTTTTAACGTTTTATTTGCAAGATTTGTACATTCACATTAAGGCTAGATTCTTACGCTCAACAGTTCGCTCATTTTATTCTCCCAAATACATTACGATGTTTCAAATGCCAAAGGTTTAGTCACACTACCAATGCGTGTAACGGTCGTGTTACTTGTGGGAACTATGGTCAGGCGTGAGCCAAGTGAAGACTGCGCCTCTTCTCCAGTATGTATTGATTGCTCCAACTCGCATCTGGCATAGATTAGAGAGTGCTCTACCTACAGGGATGAGAAAAAGAATCAGGAACTCAAAGTAACGCAACGTGTGTCTTATGCAGACGCAAAAAAGTAGTATAAAGGCATGCAACAATCAACTTTCGTTAAGTCATTTGAATTAGCTGTGAAACAGCCTATCGCTGAAGGTAGCTTGTCAACACAGACAAAAGTGGCAACTGCTACTGCCAACACAGTTCCTGTTGTTGTACATGCAAAAGGAAGACTCAGTCCTGCATCTGACAGAGACTCAGCCATGCAAACTCTTAGACTGATACTGTGCTGACATTGACCCCATGGTAACTGTTACACTAGCATCGACTGGTGAAGAGCCTTCCGATGTGTCAACAATCAAAGGCAAACGCTCCACAAAGTGCAAGCCAAAATCTAGTACAGTGGAACATAAACAACCAGCTATGAAGTCAGTGGCCACTGCTGCTGCTGAAGATTTGGCGATGAAAGTGATCCTCCCTGAGGAACCAACAAGTCCCACTAGTCCACAGTCAATGACCTTGGGCTCCCTATCAGGGTGTAAAGAGACAGTAAAGGTAAGCTTTACTACTAGGCAATGGACACACTACAGTGGAAATTGAAATGACTTCAGAATCCATCTGAACGAATTCGTAGTATGTCTGTGTCACCAGGAAACACATTTTAAGAAATCCAATACCTATGTTTTCAGGATTTATCAGCTATACCGAAACATTGATCTCAGTGACTACAGGGTTCAGGGTGGCCTTGTGGTGTGGTGTCAAAGACACACTTTACTCTTCACCTGTACCCCTAACTACCACACTACAAACAGTTGCTGTCGCTGTGCATTTAGTGTCCTTTGAGTTAATGCTTTGCTCCCTCTATCTCCCACCATAGGGTTTACTGGACGAAGAGGCTCTTTCTCAGCTGGTCGGCCAACTTCCCCGGCCCTTCTTGTTCCTAGGAGATTTTTCCACCTGTCCAAGGTGCCGACCGGCTGAATTTCTACTGCAATCAGACTCCTGTCTCTTGAATGTGGGTACAATGACACACTTTTGTCCACCAACAGGGTCATTCTCCGCCACTGATCGGACAGTTTGCTCTCCATCTATAGTAGACCCTGTCCAATAGGAGGTGACAGACGACTTACACTCCAGTGACCATTTTCCTGTTACTGTTTACCTGCTACAGCGACTGAAGCCTGAAAGACAACCACCCAAGGGGATTTCCTATAAGGCAAACTAGCTGGCTGTACTTAAGCACCGAGACAATCACATAACAGCTGTGACACACTCAGTTGATGATGCTTAGTGCTCTGCTGACCATTCAGCATATTTATCCAGCAGACTATCCAGAACATCCAAGACGCCCTCCTGCAGTTGCAACAGCAAGGAAAGGAGGTCTGCTTCTGCTGGGTACCAAGATACGTGGGTATCTGTGGGAATGAGTTAGCTGATACCCTGGCCAAGGAGGCCTGTAACCTCCTGGATGTAGTTGACGGCCCTATTCCTCTGCGTACTGCGCTGTCATTGTCACGAATCTCTGTTATGCGTCTTTTAGAGTAATAATGGTTGGCCCTGACAGGTAATAAAAGGAACCCGTTAGGCCGTGGCGTACCTCCGTGCAGCCTATCAGGAGTGATGAAGTCTGTTTAACAAGACTTCAAATAGGGCACTGCCCTATGACCCATAGCTTTTCCTTATTGGCTACGACCCCACTGTTTGTGATGTATGTGGTGTGCTGATTACCGTTCAGCATGTTGTGTCTCCTCCCACCACCAGCAGCCCAGACGACTACACTACAAAAGCAGCAGCAGCAGCTCCACAAACCTGGAGCCATCGCTACCCACATCACACTCCTCCCACAGCCACCACATTGCAGTCATCCTGCAGCTGTCCCATCACTGTAATTGCAGCCGTCTCATCCCAGTCATCTGCATCTGCCACATCACAATCATCCCACAGCCATCACATCACAGTCATCCCGCATCTGGCACATCACAGTCATCCTGCATCCACCGCATCACAGTCATCCTGCAGCCCTTGCATTGCAGTCATCCCACAACCACCACATAGCACTCATCCTGCAGCTGTTGCATCACACTCATTTCTCTGGCATCACATCATGGTGATCCTGTAGCCACTGATCACAGTCACCCCACAGGGACCGCATCACAGTCATCTCACAGCCGCCGCATCACAGTCATCCTGCAGTCACCACATCACATTTATCCCACAGCTACTGCATCACAGTCATCCTGCAGACACCTCATCACAGTCATCCAACAGGTATCATAGGTACCGCATCACAGTCATCCCACAGATACCGCATCAGAGTCATCACACAGCCGAAGCATCGTGTCTCCCCGCACCAGTCACGGTGATCGCAGCAATATTCGTCATCCTTCACACATCATTCTTCGTGCAGCACTCTCTGGACGGCCCCCATCACCACTACTCCTGTCTTATACACTTCCCTGGTGCAATACACCACAGTGACTTCTAGCTCGTGCGGCCATGAACCATCCCCCATTCTCCCCCCCCCCCCCCAAATCTCTGTCATTCTGTATGCCACCACCTGCTCCCAAGTCGCCCCATCCCATCCTCCCCAGCCTCTCTTAGATCTCCCCCTTACATAACCATAGGAATATCCTTCCTGATGCAAGACAGCATTTGCTGCCGTCGGGCCACAGTGGCAGAATCGTCATTGCCTCCTACCACTGACCAGACTCAACAGTCTGTCTCCTGCCACCTGTCCCTACAATCCATCCCTCATTCCTCCTTCCCTAACCAAAAAAACCTTCAAAAGACCAGCACCCCCTCCCGTAACCACCAAAAAGGCTCCTGCCGCTCTCCCTGTCCAAACACTACTCCCCTGCCTTCTACTCACCCCCAAGACTTTGTCCACTCCCGACCAGATCCTAAATTCCTGGACAACAGGACCCTCTCAACCGAAATAAGAAAATATTTCCCCTTCATGCCCATCTCCCTACTCATCTCCACCAGTAATTCATCCTTATTAAATCCCAAAATCCCAGAGCCCCTCTTTCCAAAGTCCCCCCAGATTCTGTTTGGTCTCCAGGCTACCCTTGCCCCTAGCCTATCTCCTCCCCCCACAAACTTGAACCTAACCTTTACCACAGGGATCATATTCTTGTGGAAGACCCCAATGTAAAACCTACACAATCCACCCACCTGGGACTTCCTGTCACATGCTTATCCTCTCCCATGAGAGGTTGAACCACCTGTGAAAGCAGCCATGTGATATACCAACTATGCTGCAATCATTGCACAGCATTTTATATTTATATATGAACCAGCTGTCAAACTATGCTGAAAAGTAAGATGGACTATCTCATGGCACAACTTGTGGCTGAAGACAACACTGTAGACTTCAATGGTTGCTTTACTGCCCGAGCCATCTGGATACCACCCTCCACTACCAGCTCTCCTGAACTGCGCAGATGGGAGTTGTCCCTTCAACACAACACATTCTATAGTCCCGCAACCATCATGACCTCAACCTAACTTGCCACCCCTACACCCTATGCCAAACATTCTTCCACCCCCCCTTCCCCACTCATTATCCTGTATCCCTCCAATTCATGTCTTTCTTCCAGTTGTGAGTTGCCCCTTACAATATCCCCTCAATTAGTAACTTTTTTATTTTTACTTATTTGTCATTATTTTTATCGTTTCAAATCCCCTCATTCCCTTCTCCCACTCTTCTACACCTTTCTGTATTCAATGATGATCTTACAGTCCTGCCTTATCAGAGCCTTTACAATCTATCATACAACATGGAACTTTCCAGCCCCACTCTTATCTGGCATCCTTCCTCCCCCACTCCCCACCTTACTCACTACCAAGATCCTTGTGGTACTGGAGATGGTGGTTGTGTATGTATAGTTGCCTGAGTTTCTTTTTCCAGTGCATGCCATGACCATAAACCACTTGTGGATACTATTTGTACATCAACATAGTATCTTTTAGGTAGAACTTTCCACCACATCCCAATTAGTAAATATATGGTACTAGCAAAATTTGCAATATCCAGGGGGCTAAAACTGGGTTGTAAATTACCTTGCCCGAGTGAACTTGTTGATTTACTCTTGTCAAGGTAACAGGCCTACTGAAACTGCAATACAATCCCAATTCTGTGTTGACCTTCGAATTTCACTGCATCCCCATCTCATGACTATCTACATTATGTGATGTGTCTATACAACCAGGCAAATGCTACCCCCTCATCTCCTCTGACAGACTGTGTTCTTGACTATCCACAACTTCATTAGTTCAGGCATTAAAGCTACAACACTCTTCATCACAGAGAGTTTTGTATGGTCCAGCATGAAAATGACTACTGCTTGTGGACAATTGCTTGGATTCTACGTCAGTGAGGCATGGCCAAAATGTCTCATGCACTTTTAACTCTGGATGGATTGTACATTTATGGGAACCTTTGTCAATTACCACCTATCAGGGATGCCAGTTCAGATACAATTCTGCAAAATATATGCCTAGTGAATGTTGACAGGATACACACAACTCTGTATCATTTGTGGAGCATTCCTGTTGGTTGAATATTGGCACTGATTAATAGCTGCTCTAATGAGGCATTGTGGTTCCTAGACAGAAGCCCCACTGTGGGTTTTACTCAACATTTGCTGTGTCCACAAAGAAGACTTGAACACTCCACTTGCAGATATTTGTTAAGGCTTGCCTTTAGTGCTAGCTCCCAGATTTATGAAAGACATTGAACCCCTACTCAAAGATGAGTCCCTACCCTCATTGAGCATGCCACTCACACATCTTCTCCTTTAGCCACTGGACCGATTTCAACCAAATTTGGTGTACATATTCCTTAAAATAGGGTAATAATTGCTGTAGGTGTAAGAACCTACTACAACACATAATTCAGGAGATATGACACATATGGTATGTGTCTATGGACCTTGAAAAACTCTACAGTTTTATTTCAATCTTAATTAACGTTTGCACACTTGATCTTCAAAATACACTACTGGCCATTAAAATTGCTACATCGAGAAGAAATGCAGATGATAAACGGGTATTCATTGGACAAATATATTATACTAGAACTGACATGTGATTACATTTTCAAGCAATTTATGTGCATAGAGCCTGAGAAAGCAGTACCCAGAACAACCAACTCTGGCCATAATAACAGCTTTGATATGCCTGGGCATTGAGTCAAACAGAGCTTGGATGGCGTGTACAGGTACAGATGCCCATGCAGCTTAGACACGATACCACAGTTCATCAAGAGTAGTGACTGTGGTGTACTGTTATGAGCCAGTTGCTCAGCCAACATTGACCAATTGACCAGACGTTTTCAGTTGGTGAGAGATCTGTAGAATGTGCTCGCCAGGGCAGCAGTTGAACATTTCCCATATCCAAAAAGGCCCATACAGGACCTGCAACATGAGAACGTGCATTATCCTGCTGAAATGTAGCATTCTGCAGGGATTGAATAAAGAGTAAAGCCACAGGTCGTAACACATCTGAAATGTAATGGCCACTGTTCAAAGTGCCGTCAATGCGAACAAGAGGTGACTGAGACGCTTAACCAATGGTACCCCATACTATCACGCCATGTGATACACCAGTATGGCGATGACGAATACACGCTTCAATGTGTGTTCACTGCAATGTCGCAAAAGATGGATGCAACCATCATCATGCTGTAAATAGAACCTGGATTCATTCAAAAAATGATGTTTTGCCATTCGTGCACCCAGGTTCATCGTTGTGAACACCTTCACAGGCACTCCTGTCTGTGATTTAGCATCAAGGGTAACCGCAGCCATGGTCTATGAGCTGATAGTACATGCTACTGCAAACATCGTCGAACTGTTCGTGCAGATGGTAGTTGTCTTCCAAACTTCCCCATCTGTTGACTCAGGTATCGAGATGTGGCTGCACGATCCATTACAGCTTTGCGGATTTCGGATAAGATGCCAGTCATCTCGACTGCTAGTGATACAAAGCCATTGGGATGCAGCACGGTGTTCCTGAACCCACCAATTCCATATTATGCTAATAGTCCTTGGATCACAGACAATGTGAGCAGCAATGTCGCGATACGATAAACCGTAATCGTGATAGGCTGCAATCCGACCTTTACCAAAGTCAGAAACATGATGGTACACATTTCTCTTCATTACATGAGGCATCACAACAATGTTTCACCAGGCAACGCCAGTCAACTGCTGTTTGTATATGAGGAAATAGTTGGAAACTTTCCTCATGTCAGCACGTTGTAGGTGTGTGAATGCTCTGAAAAGATAATCATTTGCATATCACAGCATCTTCTTCCTGTCGGTTAAATTTCATGTCTGTAGCACGTCATCTTCTTCGTCAGGAGATATGACACATATGTTATGTGTCTATGGACCTCGAAAAACTCTACAGTTTTATTTCAATTTTTATTAAAGTTTGCACACTCGATCTTCAAAATAAGAGAAAGGTGACTAGCTACATAAAATTTCTTATGGTGCATGGTGGAGGGTACTTTACTTATGGACCTCAACAAAATTTAGTTTTATTGTGATCTTGATGAAATTTTGCACACTTAAGCTTCATAACAATTGAAGGGTCACTGCCTACATCAAGCCATGCAGCAATGGTCGCATTGTCTGGGGTGCCATGTTATGGAATGTGTGGCAAATTCCACCTTAGATTCGAGTCCTCCTTTGGGCATGGATATGTGTGTTGTCCTTAACATAAGATACACTGACACTAATCTCATGTCCTTGAGAAAGTGAACAAATTCTTTACAGTTCAACTTAATTCTTTTTTCAAAATTGGTTTACAAACATTTAATCATGTTGCCCACACCAAATTTCGTACAGAGCATGGTGGAGGGTACTTTACTACAGACGTCAATCCCGTGTGACCAGTCACTATAAAGGTGGATACATTTATAGAGTTTCACTGTTTATCATGATAGTTGTTAGATATATGTAGACTAATTTTTCATAGACAGGGGATGCAGGAAATGGGCAGGAGAGTAATAGATGGATAAAGAGAGCAAACAAAATGGGCCGAGAGATGGAAGGGGAAGTTGGAGAGGAGGAGTTGGACAAAAGAAAGAGAAGGACTGAATAAATAAATATCCAGGCAATATCAGGTTGTCAGCTAGTAAGTGAATAAAAGTATCTTTAGGAAACACCTTTTAGTTTAATTCCCTATTTGTTATGTACACTTGATTTAATCACGGGAAAAATCATTCCTCAATATAATAAGGACAGTAACGCTTAAGTTATCAGTCATGGCCTTCTTCAGAAAAGAGGACATTCATGCAATCACACAGGCACACAACACAGTCACACAATTGTTAACTCTGGCTGCAGCTCTACAGCTGGAGATGACACTTACGTGACTGTGTTGTGTGCCTGTGTGATAGCATGAATGTTCTGTTTTCTGAAGAAGGCCATGACTGATAACTTAAGTGTTGTATGTGTGTGTCTTTTTTATGTGCCTATTGCAGTTCGTCGCCATGTCTTTGTGGTGAGTTGTAAACTGTCCTTATTATATTGTTTAATTCCAACCTGGACTTTTCATTATTAGAAGAAATCATTTCAGTTAGTTAAATCAAATAAGTAGAACCTATATTTATATTGTTACATCAAATTTTGGAAGAACTGCGAGATGTCCTTAACTTCCTGCCACACTCTTTCAGTGCGGTCTTCTGGCCATCTTCAGGTGAGTATCGCTGAAGTACTGGTGAAGACATACTAAGCTCAGCTATTTGAAACTGTATCAGCACATGCACTGTGTAATCAGGTGACACTGAACATGCATTACTTGAGTCCATGTGCTTTCACTGCAACTCCATGCACTGCACTTTACACCCTCTATGGTGGAGGGTTGCTACTTTCCACTTGCTGCTTGCCACTTGCCACTTGCCGCTTGCAACTACGAAGTTTTTCTATAACAGGATTCCAAGCAGAATTTAGCTGAAAGCTGCCATCTCAATTAATAAGATTCTTGCTGTCAGATAACATTATTTCCACAGATTCATTGATAATCGAGCTCCAAAAGTTTGATATACATATTTATATTAATGCTGTAGTATGGAAAAGTCTTCTCTGCATATATTAATAGAAAATCCTTATGTTTTAAATGCCAGAAGAAGATAGAGTACTTTTCTATAAATATAACCAGATTACAGCTATAACTGCTTTGAGATACAATAATATTTGCACATTTGTTCTAAATGACACAATGTGTTTCAGATTAAATTTAATATAGGAAGCTTTTCCCCTCTTGAATAAATTCTTGTAGGTCCCAATGTGAAATAAATGGCACAAGAAATAATGCTGCACAAAAAATAATGCTGCACAAGAAATGTGCTTCAAAGTAGGCTGATAGATTCTGTAAGAAACACAAGTTAAACACATGTATAAAACTCAGTTTATCTCAAGAGCATATAACGATCTCACCAAAATATGTGCAACATTATAATGAAATAGAAAAAAAGTTGGGCCAGTATGTATCAAGCAGAACTAGGGAGAAAAGTGACACTGGTCTGGAGGATGGACAGGAGCACACATTGTTCATATTAAATTACATGTTTTTTATATTTAATTGTGAGAAACAAGGTTTTAAAAATCTTAATTTCCAAAGAATTGTATGTTTTCAAGAAGTTAAACTTGTGATTTTATGGCTGGTGGAGAGAGGGGTAGGAGGAACATTCCAACACCTAAAATTTTCGGAATTAAGCACTGCAGAGTATTATTTACATCACATATAAATCTGCGTTCTTGCTCTGTAACAGGGAAATGAAAGTAGTAAGTAAATAGGTCAAGTAACTGATAAACTTTGAAACTTGTTAAATCAAACACTCTTTCTGTTTTGTGCTGCCCTCTTAATTTCTTGATAATTTTGACTTGTGTTACCTCCAATAGGTCTCTTCTTTTTTGGCATAGTATTATGTCCCCTTGTTCTTCTTTCCTAATTTTTAAAAGTACACTTGTAAAGTTTCTCCTATATTGCGCACTTCCTACAATGCCGTTGCCAACATTACAGATGTAAACATGTGGAACCCTGAATAAAACTTCACCACTCCACATGTAAAATATCACATTTTTGCATTCAGTTTAACATATTATTAACACTATTAGTCAAACCTGTTTCAGAAATAGTATGTTAATTTAAACTTAACTTTCGGCTGTCTTTTTATGTAATTTTCAACTTTGATACTTTCATGAATAATAACTACAAACACTAAAAATGCATTACACTTACTTATGGAATATGATGAGCCTATAAAGATACTTATTTGTATAAAAATAACAATACTACATTTTAGAACTATTGCACAACAATATTACATATTTACCTTTTGCTTAAATAAATTAGGGCAGACCATGTTTTATATATCACTAGATCCTAAATTAAATACTGATCATGTATTACACACTAAAATTAATTAGCCTTTTGGTACTAAGAAAGTATCATCAAAATAGAAAAAACTACTATGACTTTATACAAATCTTCATTTTAAAAAAATTAGACCACAAATTGAAAAACATTAAAATTACGTGTCTCAATAATAGTACATGTACACAATAATGTCAAAACAGACAAGTGTGTACTTCAAAAATATAAATAATGTATATAAATTAAGCAAGTTTAACATGAGTCAAAACACTACTTTTGATTTGTGTATTGCATTGAATACAAAATTAATGAAACATGAAACTCCTAGTAAACAAAAGTAAGAAATCTAGATGTAATATTTTAATTTACACATTTTGAAGTATTGAGTGTATTACAATATTATTTATTTAATAACTGTTAAACATTGTCATTAATCTTATTTGGCAGTAATGTGATAGAGAAGCCATGTTTTGTCATACTGTACATAGATAGGAAACTGTAAGCAGCTCTGTAATCTGCTGCTGGATTTTTAGATATTGTGCAACTATGTCTGGTTTAATCTTAATTGAAATGGAAATAAAGTATTTTCCATACCCACTGACATCGTGTGCTTCTAATTTACAAAACTATCCTGAAACATATTATACTATTTAGCTGAATGCCAACCATCACAACACAAATGGGCATCTTCAAGAACCAAGATAACTAAATTCTTTTTGTTTGATTTTACCCACCTACAGTGAAGTGGTTTAGTTTTCTAGATCTGAATGTTAAAATGAAATATGTTTCCGACCTTTAGGAAACTTTGTTTCAACAGTTAAAACCACTGTTGACGTTATACACTACTGGCCTTAAAATTGCTACACCAAGAAGAAATGCAGATGATAAACAGGTATTCATTGGACAAATATATTATACTAGAACCGACATGTGATTACATTTTCATGCAATTTGGGTGCATAGATACTGAGAAATCAAACAACCACCTCTAGCTGTAATAACAGCCTTTATACACCTGGACATTGAGTCAAACAGAGCTTCAAAGGAGCTGTACAGGTACAGATCCCCATGCAGCTTCAACACGATACCACAGTTCATCAAGAGTAGTTCATCCAACTGCACGGCCACCATGGACCAGATGTTTTCAGTTGGTGAGAGATCTGGAGAATGTGCAGGCCAGGGCAGCAGTTGAACATTTGCTGTATCCAGAAAGGCTCGAACAGGACCTGCAACATGCGGTCGTGTATTATCCTGCTGAAATGTAGGGTTTAGCTGGGATTGAATAAAGGGTAGTGCTGTTGATGTGGATAAGAGGTGACTGAGACGTGTAACCAGTGGCAAACCATACCATCACGCCGGTTGATAAGCCAGTATGGCAATGATGAAAACACACTTCCAATGTGCGTTCACCATGATGTCGCCAAACATGGATGCGACTATCATAATGCTGCAAACAGAACCTGAATTCATTCGAAAAAAAATTACGTTTTGCCATTCGTGTACCCAGGTTCATCATTGCGTATACTGTCGCACGCACTCCTGTGTGTGATGCAGCGTCAAGGGTAACAGCAGCCATAGTCTCAGAGCTGATAATCCATGCTTCTGCAAACTGTTCGTGCAGATGGTAATTGTCTTCCAAACTTCCCCATCTGTTGACTCAGGGATCGAGACTTGGCTGCACAATCCGTTACAGCCATGCGGATAAGATGCCTGTCATCTCAACTGCTAGTGATATGAGGCTGTTGGGATCCAGCACGGCGTTCCGCATTTTGCTTCTGAACCCACTGATTCCATTTTCTGTTAACAGTCATTGGATCGTGAGCAACGCAAGCAGCAAAGTCGCAATACGATAAACCGCAATCGCGATACGCTACAATCCAACCTTTATCAAAGTCGGAAATGTGATGGTACGCATTTCTCCTCCTTACAAGAGGCATCACAACAACGTTTCACCAATCAACACTGGTCAAGTGCTGTTTGTGTATGAGAAATCGGTTGGAAACTTTCCTCAAGTCAGCACACTGTAGGTGTCGCCACTGGCGCCAACCTTGTGTGAATGCGCTGAAAAGCTAATCATTTGCATATCACAGCATCTTTTTCCTGTCGGTTAAATTTCATGTCTGTTGCACATCATCTTCATGGTTTAGCAATTTTAATGGCCAGGAGTGTATTTAAATGTCTGAAATGTTTTGCATCCCATTTATGAATAATTTCTGTGATGTTTCTTTACTTTTTGTCCTCTGGTCATTGCTACCCTTCTATTGCATTATACTAACATACAACTGTGACCCATTTCCATAGCACTGAAAGTGGGAAAGTTGCATTTTTGCTTGCATAATTATCATATTGACAGATGCAATCTGGTATTTTTTTTCTTAGTAAAGACTGCAAATAACTGATATCAGTTATGAGCTGTTTCCCATATTACAATATCTCTTCTTGTGAACTAACTGTACAATTTGTTTTAAAATGGTAATTTGTACTTAAATTTTCTAGTTTCCAGCAGTCATATAAAAACGCTTATTTAACTCTATCAACATTATGAACTGGAATTTCAGTATAGCATTTTGTTTTTATTGTTATTCAATTTACATATCTATGAGTAGATGTCTGCACAGATAAGAAAAGTGTTATCCGCATCCGCACCACATCTGCAAGGCCCTTATCTGCAACTGCACCTGCAGCACTTCATCCGCATCCACAAGGTCGTTATCCGCATCCGCAGATATTAAAGTTTTTAATGGGTAAAAGTAATAGATAGCAGTACTGAAAACCTTTATATGTAATGATATAATTATTGTTAGAGTGTCATTTCTGTGACAACTACTTTTGACTTCTCGAATCATGGTAACTGTTCTATACCTACTCCAAAACAGGCTATTCCAAACAGGAAAACATTGGCACTCCGAACACACACAGTAGCGCTTCGGAGCCCGTGTGGTCAGAGCACTATGTCAGCTGTTTAATACAGTGGTTAATACTGATCAGCATAGAGGAGATTTTACTGTGTTTACATCTGAAAAAAGAAATGGTTATTTCGGAGTTCTACAAAAGAGACACTTTATTTTCCCCATATTAACGCACAAGAGGTTATGTAACACAAAAGCAAAGCATGTCATTGAAAGTGTTAAAACTGCCATCTACTTGTAATTGTAACTGTCAGCAAAAAGAGGCAGTGTTGGCTGCAGCTATGGCCAGCCTATACAATTGAACATTGTGTGCCTCCCTAACTATGTTACTTTGATTATACACCTTATCTGATTATGAAAGTTGCTATAAAATGCTATTATCAATCTTTATTACTACCATCACCATTTACCTAATACATAAACATGAATTTTTGTTTGAATATTTGTTCATATTTTATGCACAGCTGTGCCGTTCATTCGGTTGCAATGAAACTTTGCAAACATATTGCTTGCAGTTTCGTGACGGTTATTGATATAATTAAATGACTGTAAGACACATAGTTCAGGAGACATAATAAACAATTAAATGCATGGTAAATTGCTGCATCAAACAACAATGTTCCACATCTCCTGCTAAACCAATGGACCGACTTTAACTAAATTTGGTGCATTTATTCCTTCCTTGAGGTAACAATAAGTATATAATTATGCCACTTTATCCTGTCTCACACGAATGTTTCAGCAAATTTGAAGTTCCACTTCTGTGTCCAGTGTAACAATATACTTTCTTACACGCAAAACTGGCCACTATATCACTGATTTTTACCTTTCCATCAAATACATATCCAAATCTTTTCCAAATTGACAATTTCAATTTGTTTTCCTTCACTAATGTCAAATCAGATCTTTTCATTTAACATGAATAGTTTCCAATGATGTCGTGTTCATTTTAAGAAAGAACAGTCACTGTAGTCACTATGATATACATTGTCACTCAGTCACTACAAAGTGCTAACTGAAGGTAGCGGAAATTTGGCATGGAACCTCTGATGGGCAATGGACCAGTTTGCCACCCAGAAAGCACTTGACAGACCACAGATAAGATACGGTTCCATAAGCGGATTAGGCACAGGTCCCTTGGGTATGGTTATGTTTGCTGTGGCAGTCTGTGGCTGTGGTCAGGGAATGAGGACAACAGACTTTCGCTCTACCTGGTCCATGCAAGGATTCCAAGAATGTCCAAAGGCTTGTTTTCAGCTAATTTTTCAACAGACGTACTGGCAGGCACCTTGCTCTTTATCCGCATATAACAGGAGGATATCCGTGTTGCTAAAAATTTTATCGGCAAAGTAAGAAATGCTACGGATATCCCCATCCGCACAGACCTCTATCTATGAGGGTGAGGTGGCCTGGAAGTAGTATGGTACACTGCCAATCTTCAGCAGAAAATACAGCACCTAGTAAAATAGTCTATATAGACTTGGTATCAAAAATTAAAAATATAAATAAATAAATGTTTGAAAAGTATTAAAACAAGCATTTGAACACTGAAAATTTTTAATTAAAATAAGTATGATGTTTAAGCAGTAAAATCAGTGATGAAGGTCAAAGAATAGTGGACATACAGTGCAGATTGGAAATAGAAAGAAGAGTAGTTCTTAAAAAGAGGAATTTATTGATATCTAGCATAAATTTAAGACATAGGACTATTTTCTGAAAATAACCTAGTGAGGAAGTAAAGAGTGAATGATGAGATCCAACAAGGGAAAACTACAAGCTTGAAATGTGGTGCTGCAGAGGAATGCTAAATATTAAATGAGTAGATTGAATAACTAATTATGCCAAGACTTGATTAAAAGACCTGACAGAAAAATCCTGAGGTGTCAATGTGTGGTTAATTTGCTGATTGAAGTAAGTTTGGAAGGGGTAAAAATTATGGAGGGAGACCTAGGTATCAACACAGTAAGTAAGTTTAAATGGCTGCAGCTTGTCACTCGGCAATGAAGAGGTTTGATCAGGCCAAATCAGCATGGTAAAACGCATCAAGCTCGTCTTCAGAATGGAGAACACAATTACAACAACATGGCTATCTTTTTTTTAAAATATGTTCAATTGATGATTGCCTTTATAAAACAAAGTACTTCCATTTTATTAAACTTACAGAATATAAGCAGTAGGTGAGGAGAGTTGTGCCAGGGATACTGTTTGGAGATGATGTAAGACGGAGCAGTGGTTTAACCATTCAATGTTATTTCAAAAAGAACACACAATATCACTCTTCAGCATGTCAGTTATCTAAGAATATATTTATTATCAAAATGAATACCAAGTGTGGCAAAGCTATTGTTGTCCTAAAAACTGTATACAATGTTTTATGTTCCTCAGTCCTAAACTATGAAAAGCAAATAAACAACAGATTCTTCTAAAAAAAGGTCTATAGAAATGATCAGTACAGATAAATGTGAGCAGTCATGTAGTGACTTCAAGGTTGCTGAATGCACCTCAATATCTATTCTGATTTGCATTAGTACATACTAGAAATAAAGAAAAACCTTATATCAGCCGGTACAGAAGAGAACTCTACAAAAAGGGTCCACAATTTGCAAGTTTAAAATTGGTTGATGTGCTGCCGAATACTGTTTTAACTACTGCCACAGTGGAACATCAGTTTGAGCTTGAGAAATTCCCTTTATAAAATCCTTTCTACATTAGTCAAACAGTAAGATGGAAAAAGGATAGTTGGTGAGGGAGGGAAGAAGAGCAATGCCAACAGGGAGAAGAAAATGAGCAGGGTGTAACTAGATGCAGTGGAGCTTTATAGAAATTAGATGAATTGTAGCCGTTTCCCTCTTCTCCTTCAACCCAGCTACAACGCTCTCCACCACTCACAGAAATGAGCTCCCCCGCCACAACACACATAGTTAAATAAACAGAGACAAGAGAGAGGCTGCATTCAAATTATATATTAAAATAAAGCAATCAAACAATGGATGAAACCATACTAACAATAAACAGATATTTTGTTTTATGAAAATAGTGTCTAATTACTAATGGCTCTTGGTGCTACATTTTCATGTCAGAAATTCATACATGAAGATGGTACCAGCAAAACAGCTTTGTGTACCATGGATAGACATTTCTCCCAGCACAAAAAGTTGACGATTTTCATTAGATTTGCACATCTTCCAGTACAATTATGTTTAGATGACTACACAGAGTGTATGATTATACTGTCAACAATTGACATGTTTTGGATTAACTTATTCTTCAAAAATTTAGGTTACAAATATTTTTCATAGTATGCAAACAGGTATGATGAGCACAGAAAATTCCAAATATGAATACATTGAACTAAATAAACAATAGATGTCAAGCCAGACAAAAATTTCCGCTGGAGCACTAGTACCGAGGAACAGATGATAAAAATTAAAATTGCTCAACCTAACATAGGAGCACTAAAATACTGCTACCATTAGTCAATTTATCAACAGATTGCAGGCCTATTAAAAACCAATTTTTAGTATGCTAGCAGAAATAGTCTATGTGTTATAGCAGCAAGCTATCTATAAGCCATCAGCATTAACCTGAAAGGTACAATATCCATGTATGCTGCATTCAAAGAACAGTACTGGTCCCAGAACACCACTGTTGATGGTCAACATGGTATGGCTTGCTTTTTGAGCATTAGTGGGAGTCCTTCTTCCTGGGCTCCCTCGGACATTGCCTTAGTTTAGTTCTGTTTAAGTAGTAGGCGGAGACTGTTAAAGCAGTCAAACCAAATGTCTTGATTTTCACAAAAAGTCTCAGTGTCCCGAGAAAATCGTTCGGGATACATAATTGTCCCGATTTTTAATCGATAAAAACATTGCATGCTAAATTTTTCTTATTTAATGTATTTATTTGTCAAAAAGGAATTTGCTAGAAGTATAACATCACAGAAATATATGTTCAAGCAAAAGCAAAACCAAGAAGCATCAGTTGGCAGTGCTTATTGAATATTGTTCGACACATATGCATGTTTGTCTTAACAATATGCAGGTTAACGGAAAAATGGTGCATTTTTAGATGTTTTCACTGACTAAGTAAGAAACCGTTCAAGACTACCAACTATTGAAACAACCAATAACATTTCTAACTGAGAAGTTAGATAGAGTCTGCAGGACACATTACTAACTACTACTGATAGTAGTAAATGAATGTGAATATTAAACTTAAAAAGTGTGTTGTCTGCTGAAAATGCCCAAGGTGAAGTGTTTGTTTAAGGCAACCTGGAAGAAACAAATTCCATATTTTCTGAAAGTGAAGTGAACGATAAAGATGAGTGCATTGCAGGAGATAGGTGTTTTCAGTAAGTCATGGTGGCAGAAGTGACATACACAATCACCTCCAAATGAAGAAATAAGAGGAAACATTATTGGCATATACATGTATTAAGACAGTGAATGAGATTTTTTTTTTTTTTTTTTTTTTTTTTTTTTTTTTTTTTTTTTTTTTTTTTTGCACTTGTTTAGGGGATTGCAGCTCTTCAAAGTGGTTGTCCCCCCTCCAGGTGTTTGGTTTTTTTTTATGTAGGGTTGCAAGTATTACGGGGGCATTGTTTCTCCCCCCTCCCTTGGGTGTTTTGCATTTGATCAGGTGGGTTCAAGTGTTCAGGTGGTTGTTCCCCCCCCCCCCCTCCAGTGTTTTGGTTTTTTTGCATTTGTTTGGGAAGGGATTGCAAGAGTTCGGGGGGTTATTTCCTCCATCTGGGAGGGGGGGGGGTCTTGCATATGTTTGGGGGGGGGGGGTTGCAAGTGTTGGGTGGGCTCTTTACTCACTCCCCACCCCCGGGTGTGTCATAGAGGCTTTGCATTTGTTTGGGGGGTGGCAGTATTTGGGGGGACTCTCCCGGGGGTTTCAGGTTTTTTTTTTTGCATTAGTTCGGGGGGTGGGTTGCAAGTGTTCCAGTTTTTTTCCCACCCATGGGTATTTGGATTTATTCAGGGGGTTGCAAGTATTCGGGGGGTTTTGCACATGTGTGGGGATGTTGCAAGTGTTCGGGGGGATTCCCCCCCCCCCGGGTGTTTTGGGTTTTTTCTTTAATTTATTCAAGAGGGGGAGGTTGCAAGTGTTCGGGGGTTTTACCACCCTTCTCAAGTGTTTCTGGGGTTTTTGTACTTGTTCCGGGGGAGTTGCAAGTGTTCAGTGGTGTGGTCCCCCCCTCCCCCCAAGGATAATATTGCTACTGTTGTTTTAAAGGGGACTAAACAGCTGGGTTATCAGTCCCCCATGGGTAATACGGGGGGGGGGGGTTTACTTGTCTGCAGGTTGCAGGGGCTTGGGGTCTTTCGCCCCGTCCGGGTATTTCAGAAAGGGTTGCAAGTGTTCAAGTTTCTTCCCCTCCCTCCATGGGTGTTTTGGGGGGTTGCAAATGTTCAGGGGGTGTTGCATTTGTTTGGTGGGGTTGCCAGTGTTTGGGGGGTGTTCCCCCCAGGTGTTTTTTCATTTGTTCGGGGGGATTCCCCCCCTCCCACCAGGGTGTTTCAGGGGGTGCTTTGCACTTGTTTGGGAGGGGGGTTGGAAGTGTTCGGTTTTTTTTTTTTTTTTTTTTTTTTTTTTTTTTTTTTTTTTTTTCTTTCTCCAGGTGTCTCGGGTGGGGGTGTTCTGCATTTGTTTGGGAGGGGGGGTTGGAAGTGTTCGTTTTTTTTTTACTCCAGGTGTCTTGGGGGTGTTTTGCATTTGTTCACGGGGGACTACAAGTGTTAGTTTCTTTTTCCTCCTCCACATGTCTCCAGAGGGTTTTGCAGTTGTTCAGGAGGGGGGTTGCAAGTGTTTTTTTTTTTCCCATATCCTTGGTATTGTTACTGTAATACTGGGACAATTGTAGTTCACCTCGAAAATACAATTATTGTTATTTCTTTTGCTGTAGAATGTACCCGTCTCACTGAAACCTATCAATTTGAAGCGTAGATTTATCACATTTCGTGTCTCCTGATCAAAGACCTTGTAAAAATAACGCTCCTGATACAGAGCGTTGTGTCAAAGTGGACGCTAAATACCGAAACCAAAAGTTCCGGCCGAAAGTTAACTACCGAAGTTCTGACGTACCGTATCTGTGGTCACACGGAGTGTTTATGGTCTCTGCTTTACAGACGTTAAAATGTAAATCATGACAATATACCATTTTTAGGCGATTGAACATTGAAGATTTATCACAGACGCTTCACCTTAGTTAATTAAATACCAGTGAAGAACAAATATCAATGCAATAACAATGAAACTCAAACGAAGACACACATAAAAAGAAATTGTATAATCAATCTGGATTTGTGGTTAGTAGCGTTACTTTACGATCTACTGGTACGCTAAGGATAGTTTTTGGTTCGAGTCCTGTGAGAACTGATTTTTTTTTCTTTTGTAACTGAATCTGGGACGATAATCTTAATGTATTTAAAGTTTGTTATACAGTGTTCGGCAGTTTTTTTTTTTTTTTTTTTTTTTTTTTTTTTTTTTTTTTTTTTTTTTTTTCCCGAATACTTTGCAATGTCCAATGTCGTTATGCAGGAACCTAACAGCACAGGTTAAAGTTGTATGACTGAAACGAATATGAATGTTATTTACATTCTTCCTTCTCACAAAGACGTTGCTGGCGATCTATTTCAGAATGTGCCGATTTCCGAGTTTGTATGATGGGAGGAACCTAGGAAGAAAGTTTAAATCACTGCAGCTGAAATGCGTAACCTGGAAGTGACATTTAAATTCTGCCTTTTCACAAACAGTTGGCTCTTTATAACCGAATACGTGCCGATTTCCGAGAGTGTAATTAGGCAGAAACATTAGGAAACAGCTTAAGTTACTGTAACTGAAACGAGTACAGTACCATTGACATTTATATTATTCCATGTGGCTAATAGGTGTCTCCATCATCATTTTCATTTGTAGAGGATCAGACAAATATAATGTTTTAAAGACAATAGATTCTTTTGTCCATTATTGCCAGCGAAGTTCGGTGGCTGTTGTACTTCAGTAAAATAAAATGTATAAATTTATAGTCAGGGCCATATTTAGACAGGTGCAAATGTACAGCTGCACAGGGTGGCATAATTTTGGGGGCGACAAAATTTTGCTATCGAAAAAAAATTAAGTATGTTAATATTAATTGGAATGTTATTATTCATAATCAGGTTGTTGTGTTGATAGCAGTGGTGTATCGAGAGAGGTATTATTTTTCTATATATATATATAGTAACAATCAGTTTGAATTTTGAATTCCAGATGCCGGGGAGGGCGTAAAATAAATTACTGCGCTGGGGCATCGCATACCTCAAAAAGGGCCCTGCGTGTAATAAATCATAGAAGCCCTGACGATTAGCCAACAGGGCTCGAAATGCATTGTGTGAAATAAAACAAAACTCGTGACTGAAGTCGAATTCATTTTATTTTACATTAGATTGTCATCAACTATTTGTAATTCACAGTTATGATTACTGTCGAAAAATCCAGTTTCATGTGCCACATAACAATTTTAAATTGTCAGACATGCCTGAGAAACATGTCATCGTCACATCACCATACATTTAGTTTCACAAAACAGGTTGTCAACTACCATAATTGAGCACATACCGTATCGAAAATGTACTGCATCAGGGCACGGAAACGAGACATAACAGAAAAGTAAAACTTATTCCGTGGTCAACGTACTAATTTGATCCTCTTTACTTTCGTTTACACATCACGTGACATCACCATATACAGTAATACAGGTCGGAACCACAAATGTGAATTTAAAAACAACTAATGATAGGTACCTGGCATTCCCTTGAAACAAAAAAGTTGGCATTTCACTTGCAAAGAAGTAGCGATTTACTAGTTTGTGAGTAGGTATGACCCTAACAGATCACCTGCGAGCGGAACAAAATTCATATTCGTGCATGTCACAAATCGTCGTATGTTTACGCGTATGTTGTGATCATAGCATCGAGTGCCATGATTCGAACACGAAACTCTTGAGTCAGAAGCGTCTGCCCTGTATTCCCAATACAGGGCTCTAGAAGCGTCATGTTATAAGAGCCATCTGTCGGAGGTATTTGGAGCTACGCTACTGCAGGCGTTAAATTTCGCACCACGAGAGTGCGCTGAAAACCGCAGGTTCGATATCTGATGCTCGTTGTAAAAAAGCTTCTTAAAAAGAAGGGCCCAAATATACCACATTTACATATTTAACTCTCGAAAGTGATTACCTGTTGTAGGTGTAAAGTACTTGTTACAGGTAACTCTATTCTGTCCTGTACATATCGCGTGCTTACAGTGGATAGCAATGTAGTCGCGTAGTATTTAAGGAAGGAAACGAGCACTCTGCATTGTCTTCAGTGGGGTCAATCCTGACCAACTGTAGTAAATGATGCAAGTGCTACATGAATCCTATGATTCAATGAGCACGCGGATGGAGGGCTATCGCAACCTCTCCATCTGGTTGTCTGATCCTACTTTCATACTGAAGACATATACCGTAATAGGAAATTACACATACACCTTTTTTTCTTTTTCATACTAGGATTTCTTATCCGTAATGTTAAACTTCCTAATTTTATCCAAATGAAGGTAACTTGTACTACGTACAGCGTTATAACAACCGATGACTAGTAGTTATGCTATTTTCACATGACAGTTATCAGATGTCCACACAGATGAACTTAATTTTTCAAGTTTAGATCATGTACGGTACGTAATTTAAGATTCTAGCTTCATAATGAATACAATAAGTCTTTCCATACATTGATGAAGCATTTTTCAATCTATAATCTAATTAAATGTTGAAATCGGCTTCGTTCTTCATTACACAACTAACGTTTTGCGTACAGTTCGATCGAATACGTCTCTGCATGGTTTCCAACTTGTAAATGCGATAACTTTGTATCAGACACTCGAAATTATAGATTTTGGCTCAGAATTATCGTACATCAGACAGGAAATGTTAAAGCTAGCAAATATATTAACTAATAATAATAATAGAAAATAGCTTTAGGTTGCTAATAATCGCGCCACAGACATACGTGAAGTAGTAGTAGTAGTAACAAATAGTAATAGCAGCAGTCATTATTATAGTTACACTAGAGTTTTGCACTTTACAGGAGAGCACAGAGAAGCTGCTGCAACTCGTATTTTGTCACGTCTAAATTAAATCGGATACACTTCTACGAAGTGTCCTACTAATGTTAAAATGTTTGTAACCTATTGGATCAAACTGTTATGGTCATGTTCCTAAACTTACAAACTACTTAAACTAAATTACTCATGCCCGAGGAGGAACTCGAACCTCCAGCAGGCATGGCCGCACAGTCCATTGCATTCCGTGCGAAAAGTGCATTACTTTTTGTATTCCCTCCCACTAGCCTCTACATGTACTTTTGTCTTTATGGATGTTTTTATTTAAAATTAAAGGGGGGGGGGGATTGAAGTGACGCAATCTTACCTTTTAAAACTACTCTTGTTAAATCGTCTTTATTTACACTTCAGATATGCACACTGTACTGCACCCCAAAAAAGGTATGGCTTAAACAAGCCACTTGCGATAAAACCCCTGAAATCATCATTTTTACTTTTACGATAGTTTACCTATGACGTCCGGAGTAAGTCTTTTGATGCAAACAAGAAACGGCTTGGGTGTAGATATATTTTACTTTAAAAGCAACTTTCACCTTCTTTACCGACAAGTAAAAATCTGGGTTGCTTTGGAAAATTTATCTTATCATAAACAGTAAGGAGTCATGTTCTCCTGACTTTCATTTCCTGCATATTCTGACGTCGTAATCATATTCTGCTTGTCAAGACGAGTCATTTGAGTACAAACTCGATGGGGTGCGATCATTTTAAGGAAAATAAAAACAGTTTAAATATAGATGAGGAACATCTTTCGAATTCTGCAGATGTGCTGTTGATGTCTTCTTTGCAGGAGCAAAGGGTATATCGTTAGATCATTCCATTGTGCAACAAAAAGAAAATAGGCAGCGAAAGTTGGCTCAAGCCGGAAATAAGTTCAGAAGAAGTATTTTCAAAATATCTATCGGTGCTCAGAAAGGACAGATTAAACAAAATAGGTGGGGGCGTGTTTGTCGCTGTCAAAAGTAGTGTTTCATGTAGCGAAGTTGAAGTTGATAGTTCGTGCGAGCTATTATGGGTAGAGGTTGTACCCGAAAATCGTAAGAAGTTAATAATCGGTTCCTTTTACCGGCCTCCCGACTCTGACGATACAATAGCAGAAAGGTTCAAAGAAAACCTGAGTCTAATTACAAAATCGTTTCCGACTCACACGATAATAGTAGGTGGTGATTTTAATTTACCCTCGATCTGTTGGCGAAATTATATTTTCAAATCAGCAGGTAGGTAGGGTTGCCAGATCTCCGGGCGCCGCCCGGAGTGCCCGGGTTTGGAATGAATTCTCCGGGTCTACGGGCCAATGACTCTCATCTCCGGGCTTGAATGTAACCTTCATCTTAACAACTTTTTTTTTTTTTTTTTTTTTTTTTTTTTTTTTTTTTTTTTTTTTTACGACTATGCTTATGTAGCGACGATCTACATCGAACTTAAACGTAACTTGAACTAAGGACGAACACAACATCCATGCCCTAGGGGGGGATTTGAACCTCTGGCGGGAGCAGCCTCGCGCACCGTGGCAAGACGCCTCAGTGCGCTCGGCCATTCCCGGCCGGCTCCTCTCTAGTAATTATGAATAACTTTATATAAATGTCAATTCCTTATTACAACAAAACGCTACTTTTGTATTCTTCCTCTGAAAACTTTTCATTGTTGCGTCGGTAGTAATCGGCTAGCGCATTATTAAGCAAACACTGTTGCGGCAACGTGTCAACTGGCGACGTCTATTATTTGTGTTCGTTCATTGTACGTTCAGTGTATGTGTAAGTGCAGAATATGCAATATCTCATTTACTGTTAAGTACGACGAAGTGAAAGCTGTGAATAAACATTTACAATCAGAAAGACACAAAGCGAATATTACCACAAAAAAGAAGAATTAGTCGCTTCTTAAATTCTTGCCGAAACAATTTTCTAGAGAAGACGACAAAGTCACTGCAACGGAATTAACTTTAACTTATCATGGTGTGAAACACCACCACTCTTACAATTCTCAAGATTGTGGTAATAAGCTATATCCTTATGTTTTTAGAGATTCCTCGGTGGCAACGAAAGTAAGATGCGGCCGAACAAAAAGCGAGGCATTAGTAAAAAATGTGCTTCTGCCTTTTGCTAAAGAGAAGCTACTAAGCGAATTAAAGCAAAATGTTTTCATTAGGTTCAGGCGCTTCAAACAAGGGCAATAAAAAACATTATCCGATAGTTGTAACATACTTCTCCAACGATAAGGGAAAATGAAATCAAGTTCTTGATTTCTACGAAGATGTTAACGAATCTGCAGAAGCCATCTCAAACAAACTATAATCCCTTTTATTGGAAAATGGTTTGACACTAAATAATGTAGTTTCGTATTCAGCTGACAATGCATCAGTTAATTTCGGGAAACACAATTCTGTCTTCACTAAATTGAAAGAAGAAAATGAAAACTTAATCAAAGCCAATTGTTGTTGTCATATTTTACATAACTGTGCTAAGTTTGGATTCAAGCTTCTAAAATATGATGTAGAAACTCTAGTTCTTAAAATATATTCAGACTTTTCTTCATCATCAAAAAATTCGGAGGAACTAAAAACATTTTGCGAGTTTGCTCAGCATGATTACAGCGAAATACTGCGACACACTGTAGTGCAATGGTTGTCTTTGGAGTCAGCTGTGGACTGTCTTGTTAAGATGTGGCGAGTTTTAAAGATGTATTATGTAGCATGGGGTGAGGAAAAAACACATCCCCTAATTTGGAAGTTTATTAGTTCACAACAAGACGACATAAACGAGTATTCGCTAACACTACCAGAGTGCTTTCTGTATTTTTTAAAAGCAACTTTGCCTGTTTTTTGTAAAGCGATCAGACTTTTAGAAAAAGAGGCCGCACTTTCCATAGATGTTCACGAGATTATGTTGGAAGTGAAAAAACAGAGGGTCGTAAGGAGGATACGTTTTATGAATTTGAAGTTAATGTATTTAGAACACCTTGCAGAACAAGAAAAAAATATTGTAGTAATAGAGTCTTGTTTACGACAGGTTATTGAACTATATTGGTAAATGGTACAGCTTTAGTGGGAATGACAATGTGTATGAAGTTGTATCAGTGCTAGACTTATGTCAACAAAAACTGTTTTCATTTAAAGACTTGGCCAAAGTGGGAAAGAAATTGAAAATTAGTTTCGATGGAAACGAACAGTATCAGGAGTTTTCTGTTTTGAAGTCTGTAGTATCAAATCTTGATAGGAAGGAAACTAATTGTTGTAAAGTGTGGAGCGAGTTTTTTGAAAAAGCAGATGCACCAAACTTGTTCAATATAATGCAGCACGTCCTCGCAATTCCTGTCAATAACGCGCACGTTGAACGAGTGTTTAATATAATGAGTGCATTATGGTCGGATGCTAGAAACAGAATGTCCGTTGAACTTGTGAAAGCCGAGATATGTGTTCAGTTGAATTTAAAAATGAGATGTGAAGATTTCTACAACGTGGCTCTTAAAAACAACACTCTTCTGAATACAGCGAGATCGTCAGCAAAATATGAATAATAAGGTATGTGCCTATAACTGTAATATTTTACTACTGTTATTTTTATTTGCTTCGGTGTAGATTCGATTAGTAGTAAACTAGTGATGGCGGCATTATTAAGTGATTCGTGATCATATATAGTAATAGAAGTTAATTTTGTTGTGTTTGTAAAACTTGTGACTGTAATGATACACAAATATCTGTTTGACGAAGTCTGCCCCCAATTAGTCAAATGTACAATCAGAAAAAAAATCAACTGTTTGAGTGTCTTGTGGATGGCTATACTGCCCGCGGTGAAGGTGCCCGAGTTCAGGCACGTCTTCGCTGACCTAATTTGTTCCGCTAACTAGTTTCGGTGATTACACCATTTTCAAAGCATAAAATTTGGGGCAAGTTACATTATATACATTTTGGTAACTAAGAAAATCAGGTGATGCTGAAGGAATTAGATTGGGAAACGAAGGAATAAAGGAGGTAGATGAGTTTTGTTACTTGGGCAGTAAAATAACAAATGATGGTCGCAGTACAGAGGATATAAAATGCAGAATGGCAATGGGTAGAAAAGCGTTTTTGAAAAAGAGAAATTTGTTAACATCGAATATTGATTTAAGCCTAAGGAAGTCCTTTCTGAAGGCATTTGTATGGAGTGTTGCCTTGTATGGGAGTGAGACATGGACGATAAACAGTGCGGACAGGAAGAGGATTGAGGCTTTTGAAATATGGTGCTACAGAAGAATGCTGAAGATTAGGTGGGTGGATTGCGTAACTAATGAGGAGGTACTGAACAGAATTGGGGAGAAAAGAAATTTCTGGCATACCTTGACTAAAAGAAGGGATAGATTGGTAGGACACATTCTTAGACATCAAGGAATTGTGAGTTTAGCGCTGGAGGGAAGTGTATGGGGTAAAAACCGCAGAGGAAGACCAAGAGATGGATACAGTAAGCAGATTCAGACAGATGTAGGTTGCCGTTCTTATGTGGAGATGAAGAGGCTTGCTCAGGATAGGGTATTGTGGAGAGCTGCATCAAACCAGTCTCCGGACTGAAGACCACAACAACAACTCAAGCTGTAAAAAACATCTAATCTTATCCAATTGACTCAAATACCTAATAAAAATCAAGACACCGTTAAAACACACTGCACTGCACTACGCTAGAAATTAGATGTTTTGTGCAGCTGGAGCTACGAAATGTATATAATGTAACTTGCCCCATATTTTACGCTTTGAAAATGGTTTAATCAGCGAAACTAGTTAGTGGAACAAATTTGGTCAGCAAAGTGTACAAATAAGCATTTTTCAAAATTTATTGCTGCCGAGGATCGCCTCACCAAAATGTATGAAGTATTTTTTAATTACACATTGGGCACGGTAGGTGGATGCTTGAACGTAAATGGATCAATTTGTATTGTAAAATGTATTGACAGGTTCTTAAGATATCATGTCATTGTCCAAATCTCCCGCAGTGTACTGTTATTTACTCATGTCACGACAGTGAAGTAATTTTCGCGTAAGTACAACATAATGGAGAAAGGAGCACCAGTCATTGGCCACTGCACTTCCCTGTCGAACCTGGCAACTGCGCTGCTAGCTGTCAGAGCTCAACTCTCGCCGTACGTAGTATAGCACTGTCGATCAATTCACTATACAATTCGCGATCGTTGTCGATATCCTGTACTTCGGTGTACAATGTTTAATTTATATTACATTAGAACGTCGATTATCCGAACTAATTGGGGAACGTGGGTGTTCGGAAAACTGGCTTATTCGAATAATCGAACTGTACAGTTTCATTTGCCAATAAGTACTTTACAGTAAATGTATTTATAACAACAGGCATCTCTTTTAGTACAGAAATAATCTCGTATTCATCTCTCATAGAAAGGACAGCATTATTATGTTTAATCATTTTATGCCCTCAAGTTTACTTCTTTACGCGGCAGCAAGTGGTCGTAACAGGGAGCAGACGGTAACTGTGCCCCTTCTCTTCACATGGAGCAGTGAGAAGCTCTTCTTGGTGGCGCGCGATCCTTCACAGTGCGCGGAGCCGCAAGCGGCAACCAGGGTTGCCAGGTGTGGCGATTTTTCGCATTCTTGGCTATCTTTTTCTTATAATAGTAGCCATTCTAGCAGTCTGGCGACTGGCGATTAAATTTGGCTATTAAAGGAATTGGTTGGCGACTTAATGGCTATTTTATTTTACTTAAAGTACAACGAATGTAAAGCAATCACATTGCGTCAATGATACCGGCTAAACTTCGGTAGAATGCTGGGGAAATGTAATCAACCTACACAAGTTAGCACAAATGTTTTCAAGTATCGTGGATGTGTGGGAGAGTGTCACAGAGATGTAAACAAACTCATCTTACAGACTCTTGAAGATAGACGTAAACTACCTCATGTACCCTACTTACGATGGTTCAAGAACAGGCCTTAAATGATATCTCGAAGTATACTACTACACCGTATGTATGGCTTCCGCTGAGAGCACGAGGATAAGTTTATATAAATTACAGCATGCAAGGAGGCATTTAAGCGGTATTTTTTCCGCGTTCCATACGTCAACACAACAGAAATTCGTAACAAATGCTACTGTGAAGCGAGCCCTTTGCTACGCATTCCACCGTGGTTAAGAATGGTTTACAGAGTATAAATGTCGATGGACAACACGCGGTGATTTCCCAGTCGTTCTCGTGGCTGATTTTTCAGTGTGTAATGACGCATTATTACGAATTAAAGTCCATTTCACCTAAAAGTATTAAATTCTTAGCGCATTATTATAAATTACCTTGCCTCAAAAATGTTGTAATGATTTTGTGTGTATTAAAGAAATGTTTGAAAGATTCAATGAGTCTAAAAAATATTTGTTTTTAAGAAGATGAAAGTGATTGGTAATCGAACCTATGATTGAGAACATCCCTTGTGTATGTTTGATAGAACGATTCTTGAAGTTTTGTGTTGTAATTTTTTGTAAGTTATGAAATTAATAAATGTGATAGTTAAATGTAACTGAATTTCCGGAGTCTCTCTATTATATTTACAATGTGACAATATTTTGATTGCAGTCTGGTGTCTGTGAATGTGGGAGTGGCACAATTTGTGTTAACTTGTTACTCAGTAACCAGCTTACTCCCTGAATTTCAGGATTATCATTGTCGAGTAACATGCCATAATTACCATAGCATAATAATGTTAACAGATTAAAGGTTGCGATATTTGTCTATTTTTACTGATGAAAAGATGGTTATATTTTGGCTTTTTATTGATGAAAAGATGGCGATATTCTGGCTACTTTTTGTTTAAAATTTGGCGACAGAGCAATAGAAAAACCTGGCAACTCTGGCGGCAACTCTTCCAAGGCGCAGCTGTGATGTGAGCAGCTTTGATGCTGCCGCCACTTCTGCTACCACGCCGTCTGAAGTGTGCCGATTGTTGATCCATAGCAACTGGCGGCCTGGCCGGTCAGCTGCGGCATGTGAAGTGAAGGCCACCCCTAGCAATGTTCCACAGGGGGGGGGGGGTAATACTTGCTGGGAGGGAGGAGATGATTAGGTGTTTTTTTTTTTTTTTTTTTTTTTTTTTTTTTTTTTAGAATTCACGTGTAATCCTGGTTGGTGGGGGGGGGGGGGGGGGCTGCCTCGAGTTCAATCTGGCAACCCTACAGGCAGGCATAAAACATCGTCCAAAATTGTACTCAACGCATTCTCTGAGAATTACTTCGAACAATTAGTTCATGAGCCAACTAGAATTGTAAATGGATGTGAAAACACACTTGATCTCTTAGCAACAAATAATCCTGAGCTCATAACGAGCATCAAAACGGATACAGGTATTAGTGAACACAGAGCTGTCGTAGCGAAATTGAATATCGAAAGTCCCAAAGTTACCAAAAATAAACGCAAAGTATATTTGTTCAGGAAAGCAGATAGAACCAAAATACACTGCTTCTTGAAAGACAGCTTCCACTCGTTTCTAACACTAAACGTAGGTGTAGACCAGATGTGGCTCAAATTCAAAGATGTGGTATCGACAGCAATTGAAAGTTTTATACCTAATAAATTAATAAAAGAAGGAGGCGATCCCCCCTTGGTACACAAAACAGGTCAAGACACTGTTGCAAAAGCAAAGGAAAAGGCATACTAAATTTAAACGAACAGGAAATCCCCAGGTTTTGCGATCGTACTCAGAAGCTCGAAATTTAGCGAGGATTTCAATGCGCGATGCCTACAATATTTATCACAACGAAACTCTTTCTCGTAATTTGACTGAAAACCCAAAGAGATTTTGGTCATATGTTAAATATACTCGGGGCAAGTCACAAACAATACCTTCACCACAGAATAAGGAGTATACAGAAAGGAAACTCCCGCTGCAATCTGTCGTCCAAAATTTAGTGCGCATGCGCGCAATCGGCCATCTTGAAAAGCAGTAAACGCATGGTCACTCCCTACTGTGTGGCGTGGTAATGCGCCGTCTTTGTTTGTTAATTGTGTATTTTAGCTGCCTGAATCGCATAAAAGTAAGCAAGTATTTGGTGGAATGAAAAGAAAGAACTGTGTGTCAGTAGGTGGAGCTGTTCCATTTTTATTACGAACAGCAATAAAAGTAAAGGCGGCCGATGGTGTTCAGCACCTACTTGCCGCAATAATTCTCATACAAATAAGGATATAAGCTTCTTCACCTTCCCAAAAGATGTTGAACGGTTAGTGAACGTCGCTATATGTGTGGTAAAAGTTAAATGTTATCAGTTTCGAATGAGAGCTATGTGTGCATAATTATTAAAAGTAGCCTTGCTTCTTCTCTTGAAGATAAGTCTCGCTGTTGCTGTAGCAGTTCAACAGCATCGAAATGTTGAAGTACATTTATATTTTGTAATTATACGTTTAACGTCGCGGGGAATAATATAAAATGAAAGACAAAGAATAGTGATAAGTAGCGGGACTTCAACATTTTGCGCGTGCGTTCCCTTTTCCCGTTGCCCACATAGGCGAGAGATTTCAGAAATTTTTAAGGCTCATCTACCTGGTCACCTTCACATAATTTGATGCAAACGGTAAAATTTTACTTCCGGCAGCGGAGGCGTAGCTTGCTAATGTTAACGACCGATGATCCTCTTACAAGGGGAGGTCGGCAATCGGGACCCGCCGATTTCGCCTAAACTGCATGTGTAGAAGGAGATTGGTCTCCCTATAACGTGCCTGAAATATTTTGCCTGAGTGGGCCTTAGGAAAGGAGAAAATTCTCTCGAAAGTTTTTCCAATAGTACTGTACATCTTATTTAGCAATCTATTCGTGACTAACGGCGTAGCGTAATGGTCAACAGAATTACTTGCGAAACAGTCGCCCTGGGATCAATCCCAGGAGCTTCCTATTTTTTTAATTATTTTTTTTTCATTGCGGTACGCTGTTTATTCACGAACAGAGCGCTGAATAACATGTACAGTGCTATTGGGAAAACTTTCGAGAGCATTTCCTCCTTTTCTAAGGCCCACTCAGGCAAAATATTTCAGGCACGTTTTGTGGAGACCCACCTCCTACACACGTAACTTGGGCGAAATCGGCGGGTCCCGATTGCCGACCTCCCCTTGTTACGATATTCAAACAAATGGAATAAGGGGAATAAGCTTGCTGTTCTTGCTCTACGGTTGGCAGTTTCTTGTATCTCCCTTTCTCTGGTCGGTAAAGTAATTGTCCTCGTAAAACGAACATTAGTTGCCAACATTAAAACATTACTCCTCCACTGCTGTAAGTGAAACTAAACTAGTCAAATCGATGACACTCATCCTGCCTCCTCCCCTTGTTATACGCTGCTTCGGCAGGTAAAATTTTACTTACGGCAATGGAGACGTAGTGTGCTAAAGTTGGCAACGAATGCTTTTCGGATACTGAAACAAATAGATTAAGGGGTATAATTATTTTATGCTCTTCCTGCTCTATGGTTGACAGATTTTTCTATATGCCCTTCTCCGATCAGTAAATTAATCATCCTCCTAAAGCAAATACAACTTTGCAACATTGAAACACAACTACATCACTGTCATAAGTAAAATATAACATATGGGTATGTTTTAAAGGCAATATTTATTTCCAGTGCTACGAAACGGACTGTGAATTCAAGGATAGCTGATTGACTTAAAAATATATTATCCAATATTTAGTAAAACTTTTTGTCAGAGTGAGAATTTTCTATTTCTTGAAGTTCACAAACAGAGACTTAAATATAAAACCAAAATTGAAAAAAATTTCAAAGTGATAAAAGTGACCCATCTGTGAGGTACAAATGCTGTTAAATGTTCTAGTGAATGCATATTGACAAGGAAGACTAAGAGTAAAATGAACACTTTTTCCTTTGCTGTAACTGAAACAATGTGTGCCACAATATGACAAGTACAGAGTAAGTTTGTTATGTAGTTTTATGTTTCCGCTGCCTGTCCTTCATTTGTGTGTAATTTAACAGTTTTATATATGCCCAGACATCATTGCTTCTGTGTAATCACGTTGTACTGCTAAGTCTGACTTGTGCAAATTTATTCGTGTCAAATAAAACCTGGCAGTTGTAAAGTCACTTTTTTGTTTATAACTAATTTCCCAAACATAACTTCGCGTTACTCGGGATTTTTCTGGAGATAAGCACCAAATAAAACGATCATTGATTCCATCGTACATTTTCGTAGTTGTATTAAAATTTAGGCCTACTTTTTTTCGTTGGATTACAATTAGGTGCAAGAACAGGGCGCAAAATAGAGAAGAGCATAATGAAAAGCCGTTTCCTTTCTTAAAAGTTGGCGAGGTTAGCTGCAGTTAGCTGCACTTCGTAAAAGTCCATTTCCAGCCAAAGTACTAAGTGGCTTTGGTTCCGCGTTTACTGCTTTTCAATATGGCGTCGAGCGCAACGCTTGGTAGTAACATACAGATTAGTGATGGGACAACCGACTGTTTTTAACAACCGATTGGTCAGTCGGTTGTTTTTTTCGTTCAGTCGGTTTTTTCAGTCGAATGAAACAACCGAATGAAAATAGTCTCTGTGGCTGTATTAATGTTTTCACTCACTGGTGGGGTTTGAGTGGTTTCAGTCGATGCGAAACAATCGAATGAAACCAGTCTCTGTCGGTTGCAGCCGCTATATGAATGTTTTCACTCATTCAGTGGGTTTGAGTGGTTTCAGTCGATGCGGGAGCACCGAATGAAACAAGTCTCTGTCCTTTATATGAATGTTCTCGGCATTGAGTGGTTTCACTTGATGCAATACAACCGACTGGAAAAAGTCTTTGTCGGTTTCTGCAGTTATATGGATGTTTTTATTAATTCATCGACTTTGTGTGACTTTGCATACTCCTTCAGCCTTTTCGGGTATAAATGAACCGTGATTCAGCATGAAACATTCTTAAAGACAAATTTTAAGAATATAGCAGTGTGTCCGTGTGTCTGTTTCTATTGCATGCAAATCTGCAGTTTTGTTCCAATCTTAATGAAAATTTGCACACTTGACCTTCAAAGCAAGAGAAACGTCACTCCCTGCATCAAATTTAATTCGGTGCATGGCGGAGGGTACTTTACATACTAACTTCGACAAAAACCACAATTTGGCTGCGATCTTGATGAAATTTTGCACACTAGACCTTTAAAACAAGGCGAAGGTAACTGTGTACAATAAATTTCGTAGGTGCATGGCGGAGGGTACTATACCTACTAACTTCAACAAATTCCGTTTGTATTCGAATTTTAATGATATATTTCACTCTTCAAAGAAAGAGAATGGTCACCGTCTATATCTACTTTAGTTCGATGCATGAGGGAAGGTATTCCAGAATTCGACGCCAATATAGAGTTTATTCCGATCCTGATGAAATTTAGCACACTTGACTTTCAAAACAAGTGGCATCTAAGATTTTGTATGGTACATGGCGAGGGATGGAATAAACCTGCACACCGTTTCACCGATAACCACAGAAATATCTGTGACAAGAGTGAATAATTATGAAACTTGAGATGAATGTTTTCATACACCGTTGACGAATACAGATCCGCTGAAGGAAATTTACAGCACTGATAAATGTTGTATGTCTTCTCGTACTCCTTCAAATTAGATGGAATTAACAAAAATATTTTTATAAGAAACATTTTTATACAAAATACTTTAATAAACTTTTTTTACAATATGTAATGTTTTAGTGATCTTCGAATTTGGATCTAGCAAATATGCTCAAAGTTAAAATACTTAACTCTGTCCTACTAGTACCTTAGATATGTATGAACAATAAGCCGCAAACCGCACGTTTCTACCTGTTCCCACTTCGGGGATACAGTATGCGAGATTAAACTTGTAGCGATTATTTTGGAACACCCTGTAGTTTCGACGCTTCTTTATTGAGACAGTAAGTAACCGACAACAATCGGCGATGGCACGCCCTGCGACGCCGCCAGACACTGTTGTGTGGAGTTCGGCGCGCGCCTGCTGGCGCTGTCAGCAGTGAAAACGCAAGCGAGGCAGCACCCCCTCTCGAGTCCCCGCTCCCCGCGAAAAACGTACTGCTTCTTTTCACTTTAAAAGAAAGAATGATAATTTAGTCAATGTACAAAACTGCAAAAGTGTCGCATGTTTTCATTCGGTTGTTCCCACAGACTACTTTCATTCGAAAAAAAAAAATAAAGTAAAACTACGACCGACTGACTCTTTCATTCGGTTGCTCCCACTGACTGGTTTCACTCAAAAGAACTAATGAAAAGGCCAACGTAATGTGTAAATTTTTTCATTCGGTTGGCCCCATCGACTGATTTAACTCAAAAGAAAAGGAATGAGTGGTCCAACCGACTGCGTCGATTTTTTCATTCGGTTGATACCACCGACTGGTTTAACTCAAAATAACGAATGAAAAGTCCAACCGACTGAATCGGTTGTTTCATTCGGTTGGTCCCACCGACTGGTTTCACTCAGAAGAACGAATGAATAGTCCAACCGACTGAATCGGTTGTTTCATTCGGTTGATCCCACCGACTGGTTTCACTCAGAAGAACGAATGAATAATTCAACCGATACGAGAAACTACAACCGAATGATGGATTTTTTTCCAACAACCGAATGAATCGATTGTTTTCATTCGATTGTTCCCATCACTAATACAGATCAAAGGCGCCGCCTCCAGCTTTCCGTTCTGTATGCTCACTATTCTGTGCCTTCACTACGTGATAGTAATGGCGATCCTGCCGATGACAGCGCTACTAAAGCAGAGTTACTAAACTTAGCTTTTAGAAACTCATTCACCAAAGAAGACGAAACCAATATTCCAGATTTCGAATTACGAACAGATGCCGTAATGAGTGACATAGATGTAGATATCATCGGAGTAGTGCAGCAACTAAAATCACTTAACAAGAACAAGTCTTCTGGTCCGGATTGTATACCCATTAGATTTCTATCTGATTATGCTGAAGCGATAGCTCCTTACTTAACAGTCATATACAACCGCTCTCTCATAGAAGGATCTGTACCAAAAGATGGGAAAGTTGCACAGGTCACACCTATATTCAAGAAAGGCAGTAGGAGTAACCCACTAAACTACAGGCCTATTTCATTGACGTCAATTTGCAGCAGGGTTTTGGAACATATCCTGTATTAAAATATTATGAATTATCTCGAACAGAACGATCTATTGACCCAAGGTCAACACGGATTTAGAAAATATCGTTCATGCGAAACACAACTAGCTCTTCATTCACACGAAGTGATGGGTGCTATCGACAAAGGTTGGCAAATCGATTCCGTATTTCTTGATTTCCAGAAAGCTTTTGACACCGTACCTCACAAACGGCTTTTAATCAAATTGCGTGGTTATGGTATATCGCCCCAAATTTGGATAGGGGATTTCTTGTCAGAGAGGACACAGTTCGTAGTAATCGATGGTAAGGCATCGACTAAAACAGAGGTGATATCGAGCGTTCCACAGGGTAGTATTATTGGTCCTCTGCTATTCCTTATTTACATAAACGATTTAGGGGAAAATCTAAGTAGCTCTCTTACGTTGTTTGCAGATGACGCCGTCATTTACCGTCTAGTAAAATCATCTGAAGATCAAAACCAACTGCAGAACGAGCAGAATAAGATATCAGTATGGTGTAAAAATTGGCAATTGACTCTAAATAATGAGAAGTGTGAAGTCATCGACATGAGTACGAAAAGAAATCCGTTAAACTTTGTTTACAACATAAATCAATCAAATGTGAAGGTCGTAAACTCCACAAAATACCTAGGAATTACTATTACTTCAGACTTAAACTGGAAAGAACACGTAGATAATATCGTGGGAAAGGCGAACCAGAGACTGCGTTTTATTGGCAGAACCCTTAAAAGATGCAACAGAACTACTAAAGAAACTGCATACACTGCGCTTGTCCGTCCATTTTTGGAGTATTGCAGCCCAGTGTGGTATCCTTATCAGGTGGGTTTGACGTAGGACATCGAAAGAGTCCAAAGAAGGGCAGCTCGTTTCGTATTGTCACGATACAGGGGAGACAGCGTTACGGAAATGATCCAGGGTCTGGGATGGGAATCATTACAACAACGGCGCTTATCGCTGCGGCGTGGGCTACTTGCGAAACTCCAATCGCCAACATTCTCCTCCGAATGCGAAAATATATTGTTGCCTCCCACTTACATAGGTAGAAATGATCATCAGAATAAAATAAGAGAAATCAGAGCTCGAACAGAGAGATTCAGGTGTTATTTCTTCCCGCGCGCTATTCGAGAATGGAATGGGAGATAAATAGTATAATTGTGGTTCTTGAACCCTCTGCCAGGCACTTATGTGATTTGCAGAGTATCCCATGTAGATGTAGTAGCATTAACATTATGACAGCATAGTTCTTGTCAGAATATGGTGACCCTGCCAGGATAGTGAAGCTGCCAGGTTAGGAAAGCCATTAGGAAATATTTTTATTAGGATAGATAATAGTAAGTTATAGCGAGGGTTGCAACTTAGAAGAAAATTATATATATATATATATATACATATTTTTTTTTTTTTTTTTTTTTTTTTTTTTTTTTTTTTTTTTTGCATGGGCGATTCTAGGGCAGAGTACAAATAATGTTTTGTGTTTTTTATCAAGTTTTTACATGTAATCATGCAGTGTTAGGTTAAGTAAAAAGATATTTGTTGAAATTGTGATAAAAAGTTAAATAGTTTAGGGAAAATCAGTTGAGGGTGCATTGTATTGCTTGAAAGCATTTTGTAAAAAGTATTTGATTCTGAAAGATTATATGTAGGGAGATAGTGCAAAGAAATAGTAATAGTAGAGGGAAAAGGTCATCCAGTATTATGATAAAAACCAGCTGCTCCCCGCGGTGTTACCCGCGGTTCAGTAGTCAGACATTAAAGTGCCCAGAAAGGGCATAAATAACTACATGACTGTTTGCGACATTGTTAGTACGGAATATATAATTGTCTTGGAACGGATGGAGAGCCAAAAATCTTTTGTAATACGTCCCTGTAAACGACGTTTCGAGAATTCTCGTTCTCCGAGTATACGTAGAGATTTCTAGCTCTCGATACTCGGGAGCAGCCTACGTAGAGCTGTCCGTGCGAAAAACATGGGGTGGCCAGATGAATACCTGCCACTTTTAACGTCTGTCCTTGACTCTTGTTTGTAGTAATCGAGAAGGCCACTTTCACCGGTTAACTTGGAATGGCAAGTTTGTTGGGATGATGGGAATTCGTAGTATTAATACAGTCTCTCTCTTGGCGGCACCGGTGATGATGGTGAGCCGCACGATATGCCTTCTCAGGTCCGTGATGCGTAACCTGGTGCCATTGCATAATCGTGGTGCATCCAAGTTACGCATCAATAAAACAGGCACACCCACCTTCAGCTGCAACTTGTGGGATGGCACCCCTGACAGTAAGTAACTACAATTACAACAGTAATCGAAAACAAATGCCAAGTAAAGGAACAAAATAAACAGCAAACCTAACGGAGAAATGTAACGAAATAAACAACAAACCTAACGGAGAAAAGTAAAGAGATAAAAAAGACATCTAACGGAGAAACGAACTGTTGAGATCCTACAAATGCAAAGCGAACCGACAAAAGAACTAAATGCAAACGTTCGAGTGCTATAAATAATCGAAATCACCAAATAAACTATTATTCATTGAAATCCAAAGAGAATACAATTTTAAAGAATTACGATAACATCATAATGTTCGAACATCTATAACGTTTCCTATGTTAACTGCAGCGTACCGCCTGCCATCTGTTGAGTGCATTTGCTACTACTTTCGTTGCAGTTTACGTACGCTATTTATACGTGGCAGTTCGCGCTTTGTACACAAAATAGGGCTTGGTATCTAGATCCCATTCTACACATAACGTCAATGTTTTTTCTTGCCATGGTACTTAGAGCATATTTTATTTAAAGTCTTCAATTTATATACATACTTCCTTCATTTGTTACAACAAATGAAAATGAATGCGGCATAAACGCCAACATTCAGATTTCTTGTGTATGTAATTATATATCAGTTAAGCCGTTTTGGCAGTATCCAAGAATCTTTTTGTATATTCGAAAGTAAAAAAGATAACAATAACAAAGAAAAAAAAATTCACTATAGCAGGACCCGAACCATTGCCCAAAATAACAGAATACCTTTACATGATGCGTTAACCCTCGCGGCAAAATATGACATACCTTACAATGCTGTTGTGCTGCTGTATTAGAAGCTTCTTACAACCGTTACGTATTTCTATGGATATATTTCAAATAAATAACTTGTAATAAACATTTTGAAATATAGCCTATGTCCTAATCCGAGACATAAGAAATCTCTATGTGAAATTTCATCTATATCAGTGCTGTAGTTTTAGCGTGATGCGGTAACAAACATGCAAGCTTTATAGGATAACACTGATGATACCGTTGTGAAAAGTTCAATTTTTCGGTACTTATAGGACGGATTACCACATGTAGGATTAGCAGACGTATTTCTCGCTGTGAGAAAGTCAATCGTCTGCTGCATCTGAAGCAGAACTACACATGTTTGTAGTAATTGAGTTCAGCATCTTCTCAGCGATATGAAAATATATGGATCCACCACATTATTCCACGAACTGAGATGACAGCATGAGCCCATTTACTGTTTATAATGCCAGCCTATATTTTATCTTGGTTTTAATTAAACTCACATTAGGAAAAAAAATTCTTTACAAGAAGCACTGCTTTGCTGTGAGGCGAAGAAATTGTGCAAACTGTGTTAGTTCTTTAAAATCAGAAGGCTATTTCAGTCCAGATCGCACATGTCTCTACCAGCACTCCAGAAGTCATCGGGTTCAGGTATATTCTTTATTTCACTAGGGCTGTTACTTATTGAGAATTTTCTCCATTGATCATCTTTTTTCTGTTCAGTGGGATTAACAATTCTAGGCACGCTGAAAATGAAAGGAAAAAGGAAATAAAGTTTTGGGTGAATATGCGGCGGTTGCTTTAGGACAGTGTTTTTCAACATTTTCGAATATACGATTCCTTCCAAGTAAAAATAAATATACGTTGCTTGTAGTGATCATTTCAGCAGCAGCTGAATACTATGTATTTTCACAGTAGTATTTTAAAGAAATCTCCTGCTATTGCAAATTTGCAGTAGCAGAAGGCGTTTTCTTTGAAATAGTACTGTGAAAATCCAAAAATAAATATTTGGTGACCCCTTTACAAATAAAAATATTTTGGCGACCCTCCCCCCCCCCTCCTCAGGAACCGCAACAAAACTATGTTATCTCAAAGAACACAAATTTAATATTCTTCCACCTGCTTCAGCTTTCTTTTAAACTGTTGGGCGAAGCTTTTTTTGTGTATTTTCGGTATGGAACACATTATACCATTTTTACAAAATTTCCAACAGAAAAATATATTTTGCTTAACGACCGTTTCGCATTTAGGCAAGAATCAGCAGCGTGTTAGGCTCATTAACTAAGGTCCCACTGTACAGACAATTTGAAAAAAAATCCTGAATTAATTATTGTATAAAGTTCTTTTACCTTCCGATTGGTTCCTGAAAACAGTTTTCAGACTTCGCACTTATTCATCATTATCACCAGAGGTGCCCACGGGGGGGGGGGGGGGGATTTTGACGCAAACTTTTGGCCATCCTAGGGGATGGGCGGACTTTATAAAACAATTTACAAAACGTGATAGCAAAACCATATTTATTACGTAATAAAGTAGGAATCCAAATATCTCGAGTGGTTGGGGGTTGGTCGCAGTTTAGGGTGGGGAAGAGTCATTGTCCAAGAGGGAGGTGGACATCTCTGATTAACGCGCTGTATTATAAAACAATCTATTATGAATATTACACAAGGAACTGCGTAATTTTACATGAAATATGTTTCACTCAGGCAAACGTTTATGTATTACGAAACACCTAGTTATTTTATAGTGCAAGTACTTTCTCGTGTGATGGCAACCCCCCGAACCAAGCTTTGCGACCCCCCCCCCCCTCCTAGGGGTCACGACCCACAGGTTGAAAAAATTACTTTACAGGGATGGAGAGTAGACAGGCCATAAGAGCAAAAGGCGAGTCGCACTAAAATCGAACCTTTCCTTTAGCTGACAACATTCTGTAATGATAAAATAACGACAGCGATTACGCACATCTTTTGTTAGAACCTTGTGGTGGAGATTTAGTCTGCTAAACACGGACATTACTTTTACACCAAGATACATTTATTCCAGTGGTTTGAAGTCACTGGTCTGCAATATTTACTGTAGATATCAAATGTTTGTTAAGCTTATGGGACTTAACTGCGGGGTCATCAGTCCCTAAACTTACAAACTACTTATCAACTAGCTACGACTAAGGACGGCACAAATATCCATGCCCGAGGGGGGATTCGAACCCCCGACCGTAGTGGCCGTGCAGACCGTGACTGGAGCGCCTCAGTCCCCTCGGCCACCGCGGCCGGCTACTGTAGATATCTTCATTCGTGTAGGGGCCTACGTATTCAAAATACTTTTGTAGACGGAGGGTATCTTGCTGTGTACCACATTAATAAGCGTCTATTACGATTGAAAAAGCTTGTTCAGGCCGGACAATCTTAGTAGAACTACCGAAGAAAATAGAAGTAAATATTCGCCTGTGGATCATTCATTGCTGCTAGGATACCGTGCACGGACAGCATACGTTCTTCGAAAGCACTTTCCGAGAAGTAAGTTTTAGGATTTCCCACCGTTCTATAATCAGATCAAACACTTATGATAACGATATCCATTTAGTTTGAGAATCGTATGAGGGTCTGTATTACAAAATTCTTGGAATTCCGCGAGCTGTGCTTTGCTATTCTGCTCTGTTTTTGCACGCGTCAAACGTCTCACGACCATTCTAGATAACGTTTTACGATCTTCACTTGCGTACAGATGCATGGAATGGCAATTGCACTTGACCAGAGTGATACCTGGAAGTTCATTCTCCATCCTCTTGGGCACACCGAAGTTTCTACCGAAAATAGTGTTGCATACGTCACTTGCAGAATCTACTATGTTTTTAATATCGATGTCTGCATTTTTCAACACGGAAATGGCTGTAGTGTACAGAAGTTCTGTAGTAAGTTACTGCAGTACCTACAGTGAGTGCAAAAAGCATTCGTCCTGCTACATGTTATTTAAAAGCTATTAAGTTTGTATCAATTGAAACGTAATGAATACAAAATCTCAAGAGCCAGCCCTGCAAAAAGTACCTCGGTGCCGGCCGCGGTGGCCGAGCGACGTACGGAAGTATTTTGTGGAGCTGAGCTACGTCTACCAACACCCTCAACAATTCAACTCTGCGGCTATTTATAGTGCACTAATAAAACGGCAGCAGAATAATCCTATGGAAACGAAATATACCGGCTTAAACTGAAGAGCAGTCTGGATGAACATAAGCAATCCACTTCGTCGCTCCGGGATTAGTTCTCTCTGGTACTTTTTTTGTAAATGAGGTGATACCCACAGGGGAGAAAATGTTTAAAATTAACCTACGACCTACTGCGAATTGTGAAAACTGTGGCCTGGTGGAAACGTTAGAACATATACTTCAATGTCGAGACCAAGCGCAAATCTGGAATTGGACGCGGAAAAAACTAGCTCTTATTTACAGGACGTCATGCTCCTCTATACCACTATGAGATGCATTCCACCCTGACTAGAAATTATTTCCAAAATCAAAAAACAATAGTTACACCTGGTTAGTAGGACATAATGATGGAATGCGGTCTTAGAAAATCAGGCGATGCTGAAGGAATTAGATTAGGTAACGAAACAATGAAGGTGGTAGATCAGTTTTGTTACTTGGGTAGTAAAATAACATGCGATGGTCGCAGTACAGAGGATATAAAATGCAGAATGGCAATGGGAAAAAAAGCATTTTTGAAAAAGAGAAATTTGCTAACATGGAATATTAATTTAAGGGAGTGTTGCCTTGTACGGGAGTGAAACATGGACGATAAGCAGTGCGGACAGGAAGAGTATAGAGGCTTTTGAAATGTGGTGCTGCAGAAGAATGCTGAAGATTAGGTGGGTAGATCGCATAACTAATGACGAGGTACTGAACAGAATTGGTGAGAAAAGGAATATTTGGCATACCCTGACGAAAAGAAGGGATCGCTTGGTAGGACACATTCTTAGACATCGAGGAATCGTAAATTTAGCATTGGAGGGAAGTGTGTGGGGTAAAAATCGCAGAGGGAGACCAAGAGACGCGTATAGTAAGCAGATTCAAGTGGATGTGGGTTGTTGTTCTTATGAGGAGATGAAAAGGCTTCCTCAGGATAGAGTAGGGTGGAGAGCTGCATCAAACCAGTCTCCGGGCTGAAGACCATAACAACATAACAACAACAGTAGGACAGTATCTTTATTACATGTTAACAAATAAAACGCCGACGCTTTGTGATTTTCAGTTGTATCTCACTGCTGAATATCGGTCGGTTAAACGTTTACGAAAATACAAAGACAAATTTCAGAATTTTTTAACCGAGGCTTTAAATGACGGAATGCTATAATTATACGCACAGTTTTGACTGTTATTTCTTCATTATTTATTTATTATGGTAGTTTTCCATTCAGTTTAACTGTGAGGTGTGCCAAGCGCCATAGCACGGATATTCTTCCAAACTAGGGTAAACGGAAAGCAAAAAGACAACCGTGCTCACGTCCATGCAAGAGACTTATTTATTTCTGGTTGCTGTGAGTGGACTAAAAGGCATGTTTGGTTTGATTAGGTATAAGGGCGACAGAGCAGCCGAATATTTATTTTACAGACACCCCTACTACATGTGCAAGAAAAGTTTTATTTTACTACACAAGAGGATTTTCAGTTAGCATTATAGTTACCGTCCACGACTAGTAGGAAAACCAACTGCAACGTGCAAGACAGTCACATCATCATGCTATGGGGCAATGAAAATGTTCAAGTGTCTGTAAATCTATCGGACCAAACTGCGTGGTCATCAGTCCGTAGCTTACAAACTACTTAAACTAACCTAAGGACAAACACGCACACCCATGCCCCAGGGAGGACTCGTCCACGGCGAGCAACCGCGCGCTCCGCAGCGAGACGCTTTAGGCCAGGCGCGCACTGGCGATTTTCTGTCGCGCCATTTATTTGTCGCAAAAATGGAACTCGGTGCCTCGAATATGAGCGCGCGCACGTGCGACAAAAAAGTAGCGGCGATTTAAAAAACGTAACCTGCCCTATTTGACGCGCGACGTGATTGTCGCAGGTGTGGAATGAGTCACGGGCAACAACAGCATGGGGCCGCGCGCACTGGCGACGCGATGTCTCTGTCGCTCCCGTTCTGTGTTGCATGACAAGTTAAGTTTAGTGCGCCAGCAGCACGCCTGATAACGGGAGTTGTGCTACGGATGACATTGTAGGTTGTGTTGTCGATCCAGAAAGACTAACTACAGAAGTAGAAAAGCGACAACAGGAAATTAAAAGAATACAGTGATCGGAATTTGAAAGAGAAACTATGAGGAGAAGTATGCTGCAGCCTAATTAGGTACTGGACTCAAGTGTCTGGACCAGAAAAGAATAACTAAGGTATTTCACGTTTCACTTATTTCATTCATTCATGTAGACATCACAATTATAACAATTTAAGTTTTTTCATATGGCAAGGTACTGATCCTTGTGGAGTCACAAAGTAGTTTGCAAAATAATCCCTTATCTACATACCACACGCCATCAGCCCTTATTCCTATAGGCTCACAGCTTTGCAGAAGGCATTCGTACGACTCGTCCTCGGGACGCACTACGTAATTTCGTCTTGCGTAATTATGCAGAATTATATCTGAAAATCCAACATCGACATCAATAGATCGATAAAATATTCTCCATATTTTACCCAAAATCCCGAAAGTACATTCCACCATTCTACGAGCACAACATATATAATTAAAAACACGCTGTTTCATTGTCAGGATTCTCTTAGAGTACGGCCGCAGAATATGTCTAGACAGTGCAAATGCTTCGTCTTCTACAAAATTAAAAGCTTGAGGTTCTCCTTCCTCGTCGGTGATTTTGTAAGTCTTCGTGTAATTTGTAAAACTAGCCTTTCACAAGCCTTTGACTTAACAATCGGATGTACCCAGTAATGACATTAGCGCTGTTTTCTCGCTCTTCTTCGTAGTAAAAGCGCCACCAAACAAGCTGTTTCGATTATATCCATGCTGGTACTGACATTAGCTGCGATTTTCCTGTCGCGCGCCACAATGTACTGCCGCGACAGCGATTTTTTTTTTTTTTTTTTTTTTTTTTTTTTTTGTTGCTGTGACTGAAAAATCTCCTGTGCGCGCCTAGCCAGTGGCGTAACTAGGACTTGGCTTTGGGGGGGGGGGGATAGATCAGCTTGCCGAGGAAAATTTTAGTCAGTTTCCAGACAGAGTACCATCTACCACTCTCGTTGAAGAAACTAATTCACTCCCTTCCAATGAATACTTATGGTAAAACACCCCAAGTTTCAAATCTTCACCTTTACCAGATTGCTGTTATACGATTTCTTTTTCTTTTCTCTCTCTCTCTCTCTCTTTATTTTTTTCGTGTTCTGGGGGGGTTCTATCCCCCTCATCCCCCCCCCCCCCCCATAGTTACGCCACTGCGCCTAGCCTTAGACCGCTCGGCTACTCCACCGCGGCATGGGGCAAGGAACACTGCAATGCTCAGTTCTCGGCGACTGGCGCTTTTCGGGCTAAGAGAGCATACAGGTAGGCTAAGGACTTCGGAACTCGACGTATCTCAAAGTAACGAATGCGACACGGAAACATTAGCCAATATTTTTACGAGAAGTTGAGCTTTGAGAAGCCGCAGTGCTGAGATTCTTGACATGATGTTTGATTAGTATCATCATAAAAAAAGTGTTCTGAGGTCAATATTCTTTTGTTTACTTCTCTACTGAAGAGGGATACACCAGTTATTTTTATTACAAGAGGAAACAATTTTAGTTATGTGTAAAATACATAAACCGAATTACGTTATAGATTGATTTGTCTTAGGGCAGAATTCAGCAAGAACAGTTTATTTTCAATGTGGCAGCATTTCTTTTTCTTTCTACTGCTCCGTTTCAAGGACGATCGTTGTCAATTTTCATTTAAAATCAATAACATTTACTGCGAAGAAAGCAATAGAAGCTCGCCGAAGAAGGCACAATTTGGAGAGCGTAAGGAGGAGCCGTGAGGGGAGAAGGGAGGCCCTAAATAAATAAATAAATAAAAACGGAAGAGTGCTTGCAAGCGAAAGGCGAAGGTCCCAGGTTCGAATAGCGGTTTAGGCACAAAATTTTAATCTGCCAGGAAGTTTCATGTCAGCGCAAATATATACATACATACATATACATAAATTAAAAAAAAAAAAAAAAAAAAAAAAAAAATTAAAAAAGCGCTCTGCGGCGCACCAGTCACGCACGGCCACTACGGTCGGGGGTTCGAATCCCCCCCTCGGGCATAGATATTTGTGCCGTCAAAAAATGTTCAAATGTTTGTAAAGTCTATGGGACTTGACTACGGGGCTATCAGTCCTTAAACTTACAAACTACTTATGAACTAACTAAGACTAAGGACGGCACAAATATCCATGCCCTAGGGAGGATTCGAACCTCCGACCGTAGTGGCCGTGCAGACCGTGACTCGAGCGCCTTAGTCCCCTCGGCCACCGCGGCCGGCTTTGTGCCGTCCTTAGTATTAGCTAGTTCATAAGTAGTTCGTAAGTTTAGGGACTGATGACCCCGTAGTTAAGTCCCATAAGCTATACAAACATTTGAACATTTGAAGTACCTCGGTAAATCTTTTTATTGAAAAGCAAGGGAAAAATACATTCTAATCGATAACAAGATAGAAAATGTAATAGAATAGATACTCCATAAAGTATTCCTCTACCATCTGAACTTGCCTAAAAATCGGCGCACAGTGATTAAACTGTAACGCTGACCCATGGAACACACTAGTGTCAACCGAGAGCTGCCCCACTTTACAGTCTATTGTTGTTTTGTACGGCGCCGGTAGAATGCAGTTAGCGTCATGGTCCATAAGGGTAGTGAGACGAGCCTGACTGAAGGGAAACTTATTCTGCGCTTGCACAATAAGTACGGGCATCACGGCAGGGTAGTTCGCAAGAAATTTTTGGGTTAGCGAACACAATCAGAAGAAACGTCATAAATTTGCCCAGGAACGTAGATTCTAAAGGGAAGATTACTGGAATAAAGTAATATTTTCCGATGAAAGTAATTTTAACGTATTCGGGTCGGATGCAAGGTGAATGGTGTGGCGTAAGAAAATCGCGATGTTGCCGCAGAACAATGTCAGCGGTGAAACACAGTGGCGGTCCCCTGATGGAATGTTGCAGGTGTTGGAAAATTACATTTGATAGAGGGTACGATGGAACACAAAATGTATAGCAACATCTTAAAGGAAAATCTAAATGTTAGCGCCGAAAAATTAGGTCTCCATTTTCAACAAGACAACGACACGAAGCATACGGCTGTTAAGTACTAAGCTGTGGCTGCTGTATAAAACACCACAGCAACTAAACATACCTCATAAGAGCTCAGATATTCACCTCAATGAATACTTTTCGAAAATACTGAAAGATAACATCAGAAGAAGACACATTTCTAACAAGAAAGTCTTAAAAGAAGCACTTCAAGAAGAATGGGACAAATTACCGTTCTCTCTTGCGCCAAATTGAGTAAACTCGATGCCCAGACGACTACAAGCAGTAATAACTGCAATGGGAACCCCCACCAAATATTAGTTTCGTAATTTTAACAATATTTTAAGGTCGTAAAAAAATGAGTGTGCGAATACTTTTTGAAGTAGCTTTTGCATACATTTTTATTTTCTTAACTTTGTTATTGCTATTGATGTATTTATTTCTTTGGTCACTCCTTTTCACGTGACACAGAGAGTTATATAAAAAATTACAGCTAGACGAATACGTTTTGGACTCAATGTACACGAGAGGCTTCATTGTCTCCATGGTGTTACACTCAGAGCCGGTGAGATACAAAATTGCCGCCCCTCATAAAAACCTCGTTAATGTTATAATTAGTTATTTTTATGACAGTTCTGCTTCACATGTTTTGATAATAACAAAAAAATACTTTTGAAGGTTTTATAAAAGACATAAATGTATATAGACCTATGTAGGTCTACTATACAAAGTTGGAGACTCCTTTACCGAAAATCTCAAAAATTATTACAAATTTTTAAACCAAGAATATTCAGAAAGACATGAGCTGTACATTTTTGAAACATAAACGGTTTTCAGATATTCCCATTATTAATTTTGAGGACTCGTACAGAAGAGTAAGTACATATTTTGATAAGAACCTCACGTCCGTAAATTTCATCCAGTAACACTATGAGAACTTCTTTATCTCTGTTACTGTGAAACAATTCTCTGCCATTGCAGTTTCTTTGCTTTCCATCTTTTGGGAGGAGCTAAATGGACCAAGACAAGAATAAAAGTCTGCTAAACATGGAGTCTACAGCGAATATCTTAAGAGTTATGAGCACTTGACCAGCAGAAGAGACGTGTAAACACTAGACAACCGAATATGAAGATGTTGCTCAAAGCTCTAAACTATGACTTTTAGAGTTCACGTTTACTAGACATTTTGTTTTCTTGTTTTGGTCCATATTACTTCCTTCTAAAATATGAAAAGCAAAGAACTTGCAGTAGAAATGATTTGATTCATGGTCAATTGATGACGTTCTCAGGCAAGGGTTCCTTATCAAATTATAATGTATTCATTCCTCTGTCTATAAGCGCTCAAAGTTAAACGAGAATTTCCGAAACCCTATATACAGGGTGTCCCACTCAACTGTTTCACCCCAGATATCTCTGAAACTACAAGAGATATTTGAAAACCACTTTCACGGTCATGGACATACGGCAGGGGCTTATGAAAGCAGGTAGTAGGAGACAGTCTAAAACGCGAAGAAATGTTATTTTCAACACAAACGTATGTGATTTTAAATGGATACCCCACATTATTTCTTAAGCAATCGATAGGATGAAAAATCACGAATAGAATGGCGTTGTTTGCATCGTGATGCGTCATTAACAGCCGGAGAAACTGCGAAGCGAAATTGACGTTTTAAATACAGGAGGCGCGCTGCTAGCGCGTGTCCGAGGCTCAACCGTGAGTCTCGGACACGCGCTAGCTAGGGATGGGAAAAACCGACCGGTTAAAACCGATACCGGTATTTTAGTTTTGAATAACCGTTTTTTTGTGTCGGTTGTAAAGGTTTTTTTTTTTTTTTTTTTTTTTTTTTTTTTTTTTTTTTTGCCAAGAACCGGTTAGGACTATTCCTAAAATTTCCACTGCTGTGAAATATTAGGTCATCGCAGAAACTAAGAATAGCGATCAGTGATAATTTAAGAACAATCCCGGCAGTCAGAAACTCGCAACAAACACGTGACATAAGAACTTAAGAACTGGTGCAGCTATTGAGGCATCGATGCACCTGTTGCCGCATGGCGTGGCCTATTAGACGACGCGCGTGCACCGGCAGTATACAAGACTTGCCTCCGTCTGGTCATGCGGCAGTTCCTTGCTGTCGTCGCCAGACATCGGTTGTGTCTTAAACGGCACCATCTCGAGTGTGGAAGTACTTCACGAAGTACGGGAGAAGTGAGGTACAATGCTCCATTTGTTTTAAAAAGCTGAAAACGGGTGGAGGTACTACAAGCATGCTGTGTCATTTAAGGAGAAGAGCTTCTAAAATGTTCCTTGGAAGAGAAGGTAACTTCGATTCATATACCTATTATGTAAGCTTGGAATAATAACAGAGCCCTTAATTTTGTGGCTGCTTCAGGGAGCAAAATTGATAACAACTAAATGTGACGATATAGAACCTTGTGACCGCACGCTGTCGCCATCGACGTGCCCGTCACCTTCACCTTCGTCATCTTTGCTGGATACGACGACACCGATTTCCACTCAACTCCATTTCGATACAGATCTCCTTCCTACTCATTCACCTTCATTAAGGCAGATTACCCTGTTCGAAAACCATGAAAGAACTTCTAGCTATCAGAGTAAGTCATAATTTTCTCAATACAATGAGAACAAAAATTATAGACAGATTTTAACCAAATGTTTCAAACGTAAATATCTGAAGATAGTAACAGTATGCAATGTGTAATATGTACAAACGTCTTTATAGAGGGTGGTAAAGGTGACGCTGAGCTTACCAATACATTGGTTTTTATGGTTTGCAAACACAACTTGCCTCACTCTCTTGTGGAGAAAGAGGGGTTTTCTCATTTCACCAAAGTTGCAGTGCCCGTGTATAAGCTGCCCACCAGAAAAACTGTAAGTAATTACATTTTTATTTACGCCACTGAAAAGTTAAAACTAAAGGCAATTATTATATTTATTTTTCGGTTCTGAGCAAATTATAAATTTGTTACATGTTTCCCCCTCAAGCTATGTTCAAGTTACATGTGAAAATCCCAGGCAAATTTACCAAGCGGTCTGAGACTCGATGTCGCGGACTGCGCGGCTGCTCCAGTCGGAGGTTCGAGTCCTCCCTCCTCCCTCGGTCATGGGTGTGTATGATGTCCTTAGCGTAAGTTAAAGTTAGATTAAGTCTAGGGACCGATGACTTAAGCAGTTAGGTCTCATAAGAACTCACACACATTTGAACATTATTTGTACATCTGGTACACAGCTTTTCTAGTTCAATTTGCGTAAATTTACACTGACAACAATCATACTGTTAGTCGGAACTGTGATTTTATTTTTCGAAATACTTCTGCAGCACTGATTGAAGTTCATTTACTGACTGTAACTTACATATATTGTGTATATAAAGAGATATTCGTATGCGCTGGCTCACAAGTCCAACTTAAGGAGTGGTTGGCTCAATATTCACAATTGCCGGATGGAAATACTAGGCCAGTAAATATGTATGCTTCGTATATCGTCTTCTACGAACTCCTGACTAGTCTTACACATACTCAAGAAGGCGTAGTATTGGGAGGGGATCTTGCAAAATATGGAAAGACTAAATTTTAACTAAATCTCGTAAATATACATGTGGCGTCTGTTCCGAAAGAACAGACGTCACTTCTGACCCTGCAGTTGTTATTATTTCATATTCACAGAATATATGACATCAACTGCGATTGGGCAAAGCTGAAAATGTGTACCCAGCCGGGAATCGGGTACACATTTTCAGCTTTGCCCAATCGCAGTTGATGTCACATATTCTGTGAATATTAAAGAATAACAACTGCAGGATCAGAAGTGACGTCTGTTCTTTGGAACAGACACCACATGTATATATATATAATATGCCGGTGAAGAGCAATGATCCTATCGTTAGTGAAGAGGGGTGGGCAAGTTTGAAGCCCTTACTCTTACAGGAATTAGTTTCATAACTACGAGTTTGAGTATGTGGGCAGGGCGAAGCTGGGAATTTGTATCTGGCGGGAGGCGTGCTTAGGTAGTCCTTGCAGGTGCGGTGATCACTGTGTCCCCAGTGGTGTAGGGGTCAGCGCAACTGCCTAGAAAGCAGGAGACCCGGGTTCGAATCCCGGCTGCGTACACATTTTCAGCTTTGCCCAATCGCAGTTGATGTCACATATTCTGTGAATATATATTTCGTAAGTTTCGGTTTCGGCCGAAACTAGAAGAACCGAAAATTCGATTACGGTTTCTGTTTCGGCGGCAAATTATGTTTCGGTCGAACTTCACTGGAATAATAGCAATAAAAAACCAAAAACCAGATATCTTGAGCAGTTTTTACAGTGCGGTTAAACTGGAGATGAAGAGAACCGGTATAACCGAAAACCGGTTGTTTCAGCGATAACCGCCATCCCTCATGTTATTTCAAATGTCAACTTCGCTTCGCAGTTTCTCCGGATGTAATTGAACCATCGGGATGCAACCAACGCCAATCTTTTTGTGATTTTTCATTCTATCGACTGCTTAAGAAATAATATGGGGTATTCATTAAAAAAACACAAGTTTGTGTAGAAAATAATACTTCTTCACGTTTTAATGTGTCTCATATTACCAGTGGTGGCTGGTGATAATGTGCTAATGCGCTGCAGCACATTGTACATAAATTTCTAAAATTATGTCATTTCTCTTCAAATGCAAGCGAGAAATCGCTATAAAATTACATCCTTCCTCTTGGAATACGAGCCAGATATCACAATAAAATTATGCCAATTCCATTCCAATGCGTATTAGAATGCTTGTGATAAGGATAAAAACGCATTCTGGAGCGCTCTCGCCGCGATAACTGGAAACCAGCTCCGTGTGCTGAAGTGGGATTCAGCCGCGCTGGTACGTGCGCAGAGGCGGCGCAGTCGTCTGTTCGCTAGTGCGCATGCGCAGACGTGACGTCAGGCCTGGCGGCTCATGTGTGCTGCGACCGACTGCAGCACTAGATCAATATTTTTCTTCGCGCTGCGTGTAACGGCTGCGGAAGAATAGTATATGACGAATATTGCGGCATACAGAGTCAAATAGCGCGCTGGCTCAGGCGTCTTGCGCGTTGTCTCTCAAACCTATCTGTGTGAGGCTCGTATTCAAATACCTCTGAGTCTATATTTTTAATTTCTGTAAATAAAATTAATATTTTTTAAACTTTATATTTACTACCTGCAGTGAATACATGCAGTTGGCAGCGCTGTTATAGATTCCCCTGAAGGTCTTACTGCCGGCCGCGGTGGCCGAGGAGACAAAGGCGCTCCAGTCACGGTCTGCACGGCCACTACGGACGGGTGTTCGAATCCCGCCTCGGGCATGGATATTTGTGCCGTCCTAGTTCGTAAGTAGTTTGTAAGTTTAGGGACTGATGACCCCATAGTTAAGTCCCATAGACTATACAAACATTTGAACATTTTTTGAAGGTCTTACTGTCAATACAGTATTAATTGATATTTAATTAAAGGCAATCATACAAAGGTTGACTTTTTATATTAGTATATTTTGTTTGCTGTTTATTTTTGTAATATTGCAGCACACTGGTCAAATTTTGTACGATCCGTCACTGCATATTACCTACTTTCCTAAGCCCCTGCTGTACGTTCATGACCGTAAAAGTGATTTTTCAATATCTCTTGTAGTTTCAGAGACGTCTGGGATGAAACAATTGAATGGGACACACTGTATAAGGGAAAAATAGTCATGCAAATTTGGATACGTATTCGATCAGTTTAGTTGGAATTTTTACACGATATTCATCTGAACATTCAGACAGAAATAGATATGCGCAGTGAGGGGAGGAGAGGAACGGAGAGAGGGAGGTGGGGCTGAGGAGAGGGGCTGTAATATTGTTCCCAACTGAGCTCGGCGCTTCAACAAGCTGTATTCTAGACTGCTTGAACATGAAATCAATGCAATCCAAAACATTTACTATCTTATGTTAAAATCAGGATAAATCCCCCTTTCTAGTTAGACTTTTTTTTTTTTTTTTTGCACCTTACACATTGATATGGCTTTATACTTCCCATACGATGACGAAGAGGAAAGTGTTACAGAGAAGTAGATCCCATTCACTACGTATACATGCAGCAGATCTTCCGGAAGACGAAAACCGAATTTCGTAAACCGTTTTTCGCTGTCGTTTTTACATGGTAGAGCATGAATCGGATGTCCTAGCTCACTTAAGATGGCGGCTGAAAACAGCTGATACAGTTCCTGATTTAGTTAGGACAATAGCTATTTTTCTTTACTTAAATACACAGAATCATGCTCACTCTAATATTTATACTTTTATTTCACATTAGAAAATATTACACTGTCCATATGTGCCTAAAATTCTAAGATGAAAATACAATCTGACAAGCTAAGAATGCTTCAAAAACGGTTGTGTTTGCAAGGGCACGAAAATCGATTGTGGAAAACCGGAATTGGGAAATCCGGTTTACGAAATCCGGTTTTGAGAGCCCATGTAAACGGGGTGAATGAGAACGTCTGGCATCATGTATCAATTAGGCTCAACTCCGTAAATTTTAGGTGTGGTGGAGTGGCCGAGCACTCTAAGGCGCCTTGCTATAGAGCTCGCCGTCGGAGGTTCGTCCTCTCTCGGCCATGGGCGTGTGTGTGTGTTATCATTAGCATAAGTTAGTTTAAGTAGTTTGTAAGCCTAGGGACTGATAACCGTAGCAGTTAAGTCCCTTGGACTCACAAATATTTGAACGTTGTTTCCGTAAATTTTCATCATTTTTTTCTGAACTTGCTGCTCCAAATGTAGCACGTAGCAGAAACTGTGTGATTAGTGGTATCTACGGCCATAAGAAGAGGATTTATAGTGACTGAAAGCAAATGGGATTATATTAATTTCCATTTTCATAACTTTTTGCACTGTCGAAATTAACAACGTAATACAAGTAGAAGTTAAAAAGAAAAGTATCAACAGACTGCGCCGCACTCCCTCATTAGAAAGAACAGACTCTTGGACAAATGTCATCTTTATCACGAATTACTTCTCTCGTGAATGATTAATCAGACTAATCTCCATAGCCGTATCACTTCACTTTTATTACCTTTATTTTCCATTCTAGCTATTGGGAAGACGCGTGCTTTCTTTGCTACCCTACCATTTTTTCCAATAATAGAAGAAACTTTTCTTGTCTTCAACCTCGCAAAAGAAAAGGTCTAGCGCTAGAGCAACGTGAATGAACTATACTAATTGTTCTTAGGATTGCGAGATGATCTGCATTCGGCTGAATTCTCCCGACATTTCATGCAGTTTGCAGGCTCCAGACAAAGTACAGAATCTTGTGATAAAAAGTTTCAATATGTTTATATGTTTGTAAATCTATCGGGCAAAACTTCTAGGTTATTAGTCCGTAGCTTACAAAGTACTTAAAATAAGATAAACTAAACTACATCTACATGGGATACTCTGCAAATCACATTTAAGTGCCTAGCAGAGGGTTCGTCGAACCACCTTTATACTATTTATCTCCCATTCCATTCTCGAATAGCGCGCGGGAAGAAAGAAAACCTACGTGTTATTTCCAGTTTAAATCTGAAGTAATAGTAATTCCTGGATATTTTATGGAGTTTACGGCCTTCACTTTTGATTGATTTATCTTGTAAACAAAGTTTAACGGATTTCTTTTCGTACTCATGTGAACGACTTCACACTTCTCATTATTTAGAGTCAATTGCCAATTTTTACACCATAGTAATATCTTATTCAAATCGTTCTGCAGTTGGGTGTGATCTTTAGATGATTTTACTGGAAGGTAAATGACGGCGTCATCTGTAAACAACCTAAGAGAGCTACTTAGATTTTCTCCCAGATCGTTTATGTAAATAAGGAACAGCAGAGGACCAATAACACTACCCTGTGGAACGCCCGAAATCACCTCTGATTTAGTCGATGCTTTACCATCGATTACTATACACTGTGTCCTCTCTAACAGGAAATCATTTATCCATTCGCAAATTTGAGGGGTATACCATAACCAAGCAATTTGATTAAAAGCCTAAGAACAACACAAACACCCATGCCCTAGGGGGATTCGAACCCACGACGACGAATGGCCGAGCACACAGCAGCACGGCGCTCCAGTACGCACGGCTAATCCGTAGCACAGTGAAATGAAATGAGCTTATGACTTTCTTGGCCGGGAGAGCCCTTGCGGGATTGTTCGGCTGCCTTAGTGTAAGTCTTTTTAGTTGACGCCGCGTGGGCGACTTACGTGCCAATCAAGATGAGATGATGATGATTAGGACGCACACAACACCCAGTCCCCTGTCGGGAATCGAACCCGGGCCTCTTGCGTAGTAGTCAGCGACGCTACCGCTGAGCTACGAAGGCGGACCGAAGCACAGTAAGTTTCTGGCATTGTTCTGTACAGCATAATAATTACTATATGTCACGCACTTTCATTTGCTTCATTGTCGAACGGATCAAACGTCGTTCCATCAACAGTGTGTGGATATGCTTGAAATTTGGGTCTGGTAGGAACGTGCTAGGGTAGCCGGTGCAGATGTAACCACTTCGTGCAGACGGCGTAGAGTCCGCGTGACTGCCTACTAAGCAGGTAACCTGGGTTCGAAACGCTGCCTAGCACAAATTTTCATGTTTCCCCATTTATTTAAATCAAAGCCTTGCATAAATTTTATGAAAATTATTTAAATTTCAAATCTTTTATGAATATTGTTATAGGATCCAAATTGGTTGGCTTTGTAATATCCACAATTATAAACGACAGGAAAAGTATAAATTAAATGTAAATTAATTATTTGCCATTAGTGTTAGGTCTCTGTAGGATGTTGATTTGAAAAGTATAAAAGCAAATTTGTAATTTATAAAATTTATTTCTCGAAACAACAATTCCAAAATTCCGACTTTCTGGTTTTCTTTCAGGTATCTTACTTTTCCAATCTGGTAAGTCTAAATAGAGCGATTAGTACCTTTTGCGTGAGTTTTCACCACAGACAGTTCCATCGTGATGACTTCGTGTGGCAGTTTTGGCCGTTAGACCCCAGCTGGGATCGGGAATCGAATCCCCTGCGTGACAATCTACCACGATGTCCACTGTACTACGGAGGCGGACCAGTTCAGTCGTAAAAGATTTGCACAACACACGCTGAACACGAAAAACATCGTCTTTACCGGCTCCAATGTAACGACTGAATTCCAGATCTTATTCCCATTCTTTCCTGCACTTCTGTTTGCAGTGCAGAAGTTTCTTTGAACTTCTCCTCTCATTTTTTTTCTTTTTTATGGAGTTGTACAGATTTTTCTTTTGCCTATTGCCTCATTACCCTCACTTCCTGAGTCACACGTTTTGATTAACACTAGGTTAGTCCCATTAATTTTAATTTTAAACAGAAGCACCCGAACAAGAACTCATGACTTGTAATAGGAGCCGGCCGCGGTGGCCGAGCGTTCTGCGGCGCGCCAGTCACAGTCTACACGGCCACTACGGTCGGGGGTTCGAATCCCCCCTCGGGCATGGCTATTTGTGCCGTCCTTAGTAGGCATATTAGGTAGTTCATAAGTAGTTTGTAAGTTTAAGGACTGATGACCCCGTAGTTAAGTCCGATAAGCTCTACAAACATTTGAACATTTTTTTTGTAATAGGAACGCACAAACAAAAAACGCATCGCCACAGCAACTGACAACAATACCATCATTTCTAAGAATGCTGAATAGGCCTATATATAGAAACTACGACTGTCTGGTTGCCAGATATCGATTTTTTTACAGCAATGATGTCTATATCAGGTAAACGATATGTACTTCGTTTGTAGTGTTAACAACAACGACCATACAAGGATGTCGGGCCTTGGAGTATTCATTTATGGAAACAGCTGTTTTCATTCTCGTTTCGAATCACAGGCATATATTACGTGTTTCGAATATACCGGGTGATCAAAAAGTCAGTATAAATTTGAAAACTTAATAAATGATGGAATAATGTAGATAGAGAGGTAAAAATTGACACACATGCTTGGAATGACATGGGGTTTTATTACAACAAAAATAAATAAAATAATTAAATAAAAAGGTAAAAAAAGTCCGATAGACGGCGATGGACAGCAAAAAGTTAGTGATTGTTACCGTGACGGGTGAGAGGTACGCTGATATGTTACAGAATCGCATCATCCCCAGCCTGGCTGATAAACACCTACTGGAACGTACGATTTTTATGCAGGATGCCGCTCCCCCCATACTGCTAGACGCGTGATAGATCTCTTGCGCGTGTCGTTTGGTGATGATCGTGTGCTCAGCCGCCACTTTCGTCATGCTTGGCCTCCCAGGTCCTCAGACCTCAGTCAGTGCGATTATTGGCTTTGGGGTTACCTGAAATTGCAAGTGTATCGTGATCGACCGACATCTCTAGGGTTGCCGAAAGACAACATCCGACGCCAATGCCTCACCATAACTCCAGATTTGTTTTACAGTGCTGTTCACAACATTATTCTTCGACTGCAGCTATTGTTGAGGAATGATGGTGAACATATTGAGCATTTCCTGTAAAGAACATCATCTTTGCTTTGTCTTAATTTGTTATGCTAATTTTGCTTTTCTGATCAGATGAAACGCCATCTGCCGGACATTTTTGAACTTTTTTTTTTTTTTTTTTACCTCTCTATCTACATTATTCCGTGATTTATTAAGTTTTCAAATTTATACTGACTTTCTGATCACCTGGTACATTCAAGCAGTCAGTCAGTTTAGCTGTGAATTCATTTTCCGTATGAACTTCACCGTGCATCTGACGCATGCGTATGTGTCAGACTGGTCCTTACTGAACATTGAAGATGAAACGTAGATTTTAGTGTACTATTCACGATATAAGATAGTATAAGTTGTTTTAATTACCATAAGAAGAAGAATTTGTTAATGTTTTCTTGGAACATGGAGAAGTAGTGGAGAAAGCCTGAATAGTAAGATGAGAAGCCAGAATTTGTGTTGGTACATACATTTTGTGGATAAAATCTGAACTCACAAATCGACTTCGTGTTGGTAGCTGCAGTGTAGGCGTATGAAGTGCTTAATTTATACAATTTTAGGTGCCCGAACGAACCCCTCCAACCATATAACCCCCCAAGAAAATTCTCTTGTTTCCATTTTCCCAAACTTGTGATAAAACCTAGGGTACACTTTTCTGAAATTTATATTTTCAAAAATAATTTCTTTTAATCTAAACAATAAAAACATAAGATTTGATATAAAAATTGTCTCCGTGACAGTAGCCCGGTGATACATCTTCAGGAAGACGATAACTGAATTTCGTAAATCGCATTTCGAGAAGTGGGCAGTCAAATATGGCGTCTGGAATACAACTATTTCAGTTCCTGATTTAGTGCGGACAACCACTAAAACAGATTCAAGCGAGGTCTAATAATTACACATCTCGTTTAATGCAGAAGAATCACTCTATCCAGTGTCCTTACTAAACTGCAAGCTTTAATGTTAGCTTATCTACAAAAAATTATAAACACATTGATCTTAACAAAATCCGAGAAGCGATTCTCCTTGGTGTTTTAGCTCTCAGTGGCACCCTGGGACGCACTCTGTGGGAGGCACCTCTGTGCATCTCCATGAGCCGCAGCGCCCGAGTTGCGCATGCGCAATACTGCGCTGTAACGAGTGGCCTTGAAAGGGTGCGAGAGGGACAGGCCGGCCGCTGTAAAATCAGAGCGGAAGGTGCGGTATGATAATCGCGCTATATCAGTCGTGCTTCCGGTAAGACAGCGTCAGTCCTCGTGTTGCTGCCGCACAGGAAACAGCATTGAACGGCTTCAGAGATACTTCGTTACAGTACAAGATTCGGCGTTCCCGCCTGCCAGTGTATAAAACTATTAATATGATTGATTTCAATCCTGGTGATACTAGAGTAGGCACTACTGCTCAAGAGGAGATTTTGCATGGTCCTATTACTTTTGTTGGGGCCAGATATGATTTTAATATAAAAAGTACAAAAGTGTTTGGTGGATCGGGTTGGCTAACTCTAGCGTTTGTACGAGCAAATGATGCAAAGAGGGTGGCCTTGACATTATAGCATTCCGTACTTTCAATATTGGAGAGGTAACCTAATAAATCTTTTGGTTCCTCTTATTTTGTGGATGATAAATCATTGTGTTTGAGAACCAGGAATAGGAGGCGTGTTTCTGCCGACGAAGGCGTATATGTTTGGGTCAAAGTGACTGGCCCGTTTGAAAACAAGTTTAATGTTCAGGGTGATGTTTTGGTGTATTGGCATAATTAAATAAAGTATATCCTTACCCTTTTTCAAAAACGGTTACATTTACATGAGCATGAAAATCGATTATGGAAATAACTGCTTTATAGGAGATTTTTTAGTATTTACATGACCAATCAAAAACTGAATTGGAAAATCGGTTTACGAAATCCGGTTTTGAGAGCCAATGTAACCGGGGTCATGTGTTGATTTGGTCCGTCGGTGGTCTTCGTAGACTTCATGGTTTCAACTAGAGCTCCTAAAAACTCAGGCTAGCGCATCCGCCATTTTCATTCCTGCGAATGCTAAACGCAGCACGCAGCTTATACGAACAGTGTTGTTTTATTTAAGTGTAGTGAAATATTTTACAAGTGCCCGGCATAGAGCCTTAGATCTTGCTACTTTGACCTTGCATTCCGCTCTTGTTTACATCGATATGTTGATTACACTCAAATACTTCGCATTTTCTTTACTTATTGCTGCTTCTACCCAAATACAGAAAAAGAGCAAGAAACATATTTCTGCGATAAAAATCGCGTACTACGTTTAATGCTGCCGAAACTGGTCATCTAGATAAATTTTTAAAGCGATCTTAGCTTCTATTTGAATAAATGACTGTCAATATGCGAGGTTTGTTTGCCGTTTTGTTATCTGCTGTGACAAATTCACCACATCAGATTTTTGTACTCAAATTGCTGAAAGTACTTATGGAGAAATTTTCATAATGTATTACATACACTAAAACTAGAAAGAATATTAGTGTACATGATGTAAAGTTTACGGTTGTAGAGGCACACGGTGCCGATGATGGCAACAACCTTTGAATGCTATTTGAAAATCTAATCGTATGGAATGTGTTGACCATGAAATAAATGGATAATTCTGTTCCTTCTCTAAGGCTGACAGGTTTTCGTATGTAACAGTACTCTTGTCTTGTCAATAATTTAATAATCCTTATAAAGCAAACATTTCGTTGCCAACATTAGCACACTACGCCGCCGCAGCCGTAAGTAAAATTTACCCAGTCTTTTTTGCCAGTTATATTACAGCCTCTTAAAGATAAGCGTCAATATTGGCATTTACTAATAAGAAATTGAATTGAGGGTGTATTTTGTGATAAAACATCAGGTACCGTACTATTCTTTCAAATTGCATACTACAAGTTATGACGCTAAAATTTCGAAATACCACAAACAGCATTCAGCGGTAGTTGCCTGTAGCAGCACAGTACGCATCCACAGCGTTTGTAATACTTTCTCGCAATAACATAACAGAAGTATCTTCAACAATTTGTGCAATGTCTGTACAAAACTTTTTGACGAGGTGTATTTCTCAATATGCTATATAACACACATATATATTGTGCTCTAAAAAAGTATGTTCTGGGATGCTTTGCTGTAATATGATAAGCCTATTTTGCGGCTGCTAATTCCCTACAGACAGCTTGTCTGTTAAGAGGTAGTACTTTCAGAAGAGCTAAGCAAAAACGTAAGTTCAAATATAATAGACGATTTTTACTATTAAATATCGCTTCAAGTCATAATAATAACTATTTACTTATAATACATAACTGTTGGCTCGGTACGGCTTCCCAGTTTTTGCGCCGACATTTAATGATCCATTGTTTCTTCTCTTAGAATCTCTCGGGAAACTAAACGTTCTGTAGCCACCTCTGGAATGATTTGAGCATTTTATTGCAACACAACCACCCGGAACGTCGTGCTCAAGTGCCGAGACGTAAATCCGATAGCACCGCAGTGTGTTTAAGTTACGAGCCACGAGAATGAAAATGACGGATGCGTCAGCTCGTAATTATAGCAGGCTTAGTTTCAACTGCTTCCAGTAGCAACATGAAAACAGTTGCGTTGTAGTAGCTTGATGAACACCTGTCAAGTGTTAATTAAAAAAGCATTTTGTGACGAATGAAATTAAGATCTTCCTGATCCACCGAGATCACGTACAATTCTAGCTTCCCAAGAAAGAAATACAACACACGATATGATGTGAGAAACAGAGTTGGATGTTAACTAAATACTGTAAATGCCTTTGTCTTCTACGCTTTGTATAATGTGATTTATTTGATTTTAAATCTGCCGTGCTGACGTGTTCCAGTTATTGAATATATAGATTGCCGGAACGCCGATCCAACTCTTTCTGGCCGAAGAGCGTCCACGTCATAGTCTGCAAGGGGTGGGGGAAGGGTGGACCTTGGGGTGTGGAGTATTTATTATAGTATTTAGAAAGGCGAATGGCAACTCTCTTCGCCTCTTTCGCCGGCTACGGACGTCCTTGCTTGGCTCAGAGGTAAAATGTGATTAATAATAGATATGTTCCAGGTTCAATCCCTAGAACTGCCAAGAAAGTATCTCTAAGTGCAAGGTTCTAACGGAGAGAGTTTAGCGTCAGCTCTTTTGAGAGACAGCTGTAATCGTTGGAATAAACAAATCTCCATAGCCTGATGGAATCAGTTGCCGAGAGACCTATAACATTTTATTAGTCCAAACATAATGAGGTCCGCATGACGAACAGAATGATCAACATCATGGCAACCAACATAAAATTCGGAAACATTGTTCATGGGAAACTTGTGTTTATCTCGCATAACATTCAGGATTTATACAGTATTTCTTGACGTCTGAAAAACTATTGATTCTATACCATGCCTATATTTACTTACAGAACTAGGATATTACGGAATATCAAGCCGGCCGCGGTGGCCGAAGGGACTGAGTCGCTCCAGTCACGGTCTGCACGGCCACTACGGTCGGGTGTTCGAATCCACCCTCTGGCATGGATATTTGTGCCGTCTTTAGTATAAGGTAGTTGATAAGTAGTTTGTAAGTTTAGGGACCGATGACCCCGTAGTTAAGTCCGATAAGCTATACAAACATTTGAACGGAATATCGAAAAACAAAATTTGTGATTTAACAGAGTTTATTGGTGGGAATATTAGGCTTTAACGTCCCATCGACAATAATATCACTAGAGACGGAACTTGGTAGGAGAGATGCTGCATGTTATTTCTATGGCGCGACACTGAAAGAAGTCGAAGTGTGTGGGACAATTATTGTTCGTTTTGTGTATTAACGAACTGGTTGACAGCATTAACTATAACCTAAAGCATTTTTTTTTTTTTTTTTTTTTTTTTTACGTGAAGCAGTCATCTATGATGAAGTAATTTCTGAAAGAAAGTGGTGCAAATATTGTCTACTTATTGAAAATATTAGAAACGTAAAATTGGGCTCTTAGTTAAACGCAAGGCAAAAACTTCGAGTCACAGATGGAATCAGTCAACGCACAGAAGTATCTCTATGTAACAATTTGTAGCGATATGAAAAAAAAAAAAAAAAAAAAAAAAAAATATCACATAAACTCCATTGAAGCAAGGCAGGTGGAATACCTTGTCTTATCGGCAGGATTGTAGAAAAGAAAAGTCATTCTATAACGAGTGTTGTTTGAAAATCACTGTGCGACCCATAGAAAGTTTCTCAACTGCATTTGCCTGTACCAGACAAGATCTTTGTTCATTTTCAATGTTTCTTTCAATCTCATTCCAATAGTGCAATGTCACTAATTTTCGAAGATAATTTAATTTCGGAGAACTGCAGTCGTTAAAACTCCAATTAGAGCAGTCAAAGTTTGCTGAAAGAATTTCATTCCGCGGAACACAGTTTTCTTTGACGTCTATAAAGCTTAATCATGCAAGGGAGATACTGCTATCTTGCCTTGGATCGTATCTACACGTGCTCTAGTCGACTTCGCTGTATTACAAAATTCCAATTTTCTGTAACTTACCTCATACAATTCGCCGCGCTTAATCTTTTCGTGACATAAATATGACCACCTTCTTACGTAGACTTACGGAGAGATAAAACACGGAGTGTGTGTTTCAAGTCAGTCTAGCCATCGTTCTCTTTCTTCTAAATTACCTGATGGGAACTGTTTTCCGCGTCATTCCTTCAGTCAAATACTAAGTACACTATGACTATTACTAGTCGTCGAACGTTGCTGTCAGTTTGTTTTCTGGATTAATTAACGAAAAGACCCCGTAGACGTGAAGCCCCTGTCAATTTAGTAGGCTATAGTTCCAAGACTTTTAGTAATTGTTTCGTAACTTAAGTGAAAATGAATAAAAAACTTTTTCTTTGTGGACATTTAGAGCCATCTCTCTTTTGCAAGATCGGAAACACACTACTCGGTGTTATAGCTCTGAGTTGTCCAATATATGCGTATCACATTCCAATGGTTATTTGGGTACATGTGCCCAAGAAATGACCAGGGGGAAGGTCTCCAACACTTGAGATTTTGACATAAAATAGGGTTGATTTGCGATTACAAGAAATCAGCATATGAGTTCTCACAGCCCCACCTTAATTTTGTAACTTCCTACCTTATCGTGGTGTTCTGTTAAGGCGAGCAACTTAGCAGAACGTTGTGTAGCCAACCCCAGTGGGAAATTAAGTAGGTGAGGAGATAGGAACTGGAGGTCAGTGCAAAGCAATGGAAAAACCACCACTGGATTGTTGTGGTCTGCAGTCCGGAGACTGGTTTGATGCAGCTCTCCACTCTATCCTGAGCAAGACTCTACCTCCTCTTAAGAACGGCAACCCACATCCATCTGATTCGCTTACTATACTCGTCTCTTGGTCTCCCTCTGCGATTTTCCCCCCACACACTTCCCTCCAATGCTAAATTTACGATTCCTTCTTGTCTAAGAATGTATCCTACCAATCGATCCTTTCTTTTAGCCAAACATTCCTTTTCTCCCGAATTCTGTTCAGTACCTCTTCATTAGTTATACGCTCTACCCAACTAATCTCCAGCATTCTTCTATAGCACCACATTTCAAAAGCTTCTATCCTCTTCTAATATATAAAGCAGAGTGTCCGTTTGTGTGTACGTGTTGCATACAAATCTACAGTTTTATTCCAATCTTTATGAAATTTTGTACACGTAAGCTTCAATCCATGAGGACGGTCGCCGTAACTGTAAGAATCACATACGATATATAGTTCACGAGATATTGCGTCATAAACAATGAGATGCGCGAAAAACTGCTGCATTTTCTCCTAAACTATTAGACCGATTTCAACCAAATTTGGTACACACATTCCTTACCGCGAGGTAACAATTGCTGCATGGTTAAGAATCACATACGGCACATGGTTCAAAATATATTACGTCATAACCAATAGAAATCGCAAAAACTACTACATAATGCGGCGAGATTTTCGAAATACACTGTATGAGAATGACAGTACTTAGCGACTTGCAACAAACTTTAAACATAATTTCAAACATTTATTAAACTTTTTCTCGCTGGCAACCATAGTCAAATGATGAAAGGAAAAAAGTTTCTCGCTTACTACTTTTCCGCTGTTTATGGAGTAAAACTACGGCTCTCGGTATGACGTTACCATTTATAATTTGAACACTACAGATTGTAGCGAGAGGAAATTTTACAGACAGTATACACATATATAGTTGAATGAACTTTCTAAATTGTATCACACTACGGCACGTAGTTCATGAGATATGATCACATAAACATTAACGTTCCGCTGTTCATGGACTAAAACGACAGCTTTCGGTATGACATTACAAGTTATAATTTCAACACTACAAATTTTAGCGGCAGGAAATTTTACAGACAGGATAATCCCATACAGTTGAATGTACCTTCTAAATCGTATCACAGTACGACACGTATTTCATGAGATATGAGCACATAAACAGTAACTTGCATGGAAAACCTCCCCTCACGCACCAAGTTTTAATCTATTACTTCTTTACTACTAATTGTATTCGCAAGAGATTTTACACACATACAGCCCTTATATAAATGGATTATAGCGAAAATTGCAGGAATAAATAAATACCCGGGCAACGCCGGGTTTTCAGCTAGTCTTATCTAAATAATTTATCGTCCATGTTTCACTCCCGTACAAGACAACACGCCACACAAATTCCTTCAGAAAAGACTTCCATACACTTAAATTAATATTCACTGTTAGCAAATTTATCTTTTTCAAAAACGCTTTTCTTCCCATTGCCATTCTGCATTTTATATCCTCTGTACTGTGGCCGTCACATGTTATTTTACTGCCCAAGTAACAAAACTCATCTACCACCTTTATTGCCTCGTCATCTAATCTAATTCCTTCAGCATCGCCTGATTTTCTTAGACTGCATTCCATTACCCTTGTTTTGCTCTTGTTAATGTTCACCTTATACGCTCCCTTCAACAAACTGTCCATTCACTGCACTTCGAGGTCCTTTGCTGACTCTGACAGAATTATAATGTCGTCATCAAAACGCAATGTTTTTATTTCTTCACCTTGAACTCTAAATTCTTTCTCCAAATTTCTCTTTGCTTTCCTTTACAGCTTGCTCAAGCATGAAATTCAAATTCGTTGGTGTTGACAGTTGTAAGAAATTCGGGAGACCTAGGTAAAGGCACAGTCTGTCTCGCAAGTCGCTACACTGGCCCTTCCAAAGTACCTGCACCACTTGGTTTAAATGCTCGCTCTGCATGCTGCCGGCTGTAAAGGTGGATTGTCCAAGGCGCGATTACCGAGCGAGGTGGCGCAGTGGTAACACACTGGACTCGCATTCGGAAGGATGGTGGTTCAAATCCACCTCCGGCCATCCAGATTTAGGTTTTCCGTGATTTCCCTAAATCACTCCAGGCAAATGCCGGGATGGTTCCTTTGAAAGGGCACGGCCGATTTCCTTCCATATCCTTACCCAAACATTCCGAGCATAAGCTCCGTCTCTAATGACGGCACTGTCGACGGGACGTTAAAGTCCAAGCTTCCTCCTCCTTCCTTCCAAGGCGCGATTGATGCCTGCGACTGTGATGGATCGTCTAGTGCTTTAGATCGTCTCGTGACGTCAGAGGCTGGCTGCTCGCGCATGCGCACAAGATTGGAGTGCGACACGTGGCTGATGCGGCGGCAATCGTAGGACTGCACCAGTGAGCAGTGTTGCGATTAGAGATGGGCAAAACCGATCTTTTCAGAGATCGGATCAGAAATAGTCATTCACTGGGATGAACTAGTTCTTTTTCATGGTTCACCGACTCACCAACTGATAAGATTTGACGCCAGCAACAAAAATTTCAAATGGACACATTCCCGAAACTGAATGGTTTCAGATATAGAAAACATTAATGCAAATTGTTGTTTTCTTTGTTATTCGATTATATAATTGTTTTCAATGTGCCAAAATAATGTAGATGCATAAAACACGCATAATTTGTTACAGGACACTCGTCTATCAAGTCAGGAAACTGCATGATATGGGCTTACAAAATTTAAACAACAGAATGCACATTGCACAAGACTTTGTCTCTCTTGCTCCCTTCATGCAAACTACAAGTGTTCGAGAAAAATGGAGTAGGATCTTTTTCTCAGAAATTTTATATAGTTTAATATTGTACTGTAACGCGTTTTTGCTACCGACTGCAGATTTCCTGTTATTAAGAAAAAACATGTAACATTAAATAAATACATTTCATCTCGAGTACTATTCGAAATAGGAATATGACGGTTTCTGTTGCTTCAGATGATCGTTTCTGTAAGTGAGCTGCAAGCTTTATCAGAACACAGGAGTCGAGAGAACAGAGAAATGCGCGGAGTCGCTTTGTTCGGCACCATGCGACTCGCCAGAAGAGTGGGGGGAATAATGAGCAGCGCGCCACACGGGTGGCTCTGCAAGCGAGCGGAGTCGGGAGAGTGGTGGGGAGAGGTGAACCGGTGAACCAGCTAACTCACCGACTCAGTTGGCGGTCGGATCGCCTCGATCGCCGAAGTCGTGCGGAGCAGCGAGTCAGCGGTAGTCGGCAGCAGCGCGCTCAATGAACCACGCTGCTTGCGCGACTCACCGATTCTCGACTAGCAGCGCGAAGGCGCTGCACGTGTTTAGGCGCTCATTTTTTGCGTTTTATACTTGCACATGGTCTATAGCACATTTATTTTGTAGCTTAGGAAACTTCTGAAGCATGTGGCAAGGGGTTTAGGAAACTTCTGAAGAATGTTTCAAGGGTGCTTATGCAGCTCATTGGTGTCACCAGAGGGACTTTTTTGGATCGGATGAACTACCACTCTTTTTTTTGGATTCATCCATCACTCACTCCTTAGAAGGATGAAGTTCAGGAGCAGATTGCCCATCTCTAGTTGGGATGGGAGTCGCGACAACTCAAGGCACTGGCAGGAAGATGTCGAGCCAAGCGGATATGAACCTATCATAAGATGTGAGCTCGTCTCGCACATTAAGCTACCGCCTTTGTACGTTGAACAGATTCAGAATTCACGGCAATCCAAGGACATATCCAAAATATTCGGAGAAATAAAAGAGAAATGAAGCTTGGAAAAGGACAAATTTTGGAAATAATAAATGTGACCGTTGGTTACTGATTTTTTTGTTTAGGTAATATATACAGGTGTAAGAAAATGCATGACAATGTTAATGTAATATTTTCATTAATTTCATTCATACCAGTACAATCCGTTTTATTGCGCGCTGTAAACATTATCTTAGTTCATGTGTTGTGGTGTACCACTTAGATTCAAATGTCTCGTGTGCGGTATGGACGATATCTTCGATATTTTAAAATCTTATTGTTTTCCATATTCCCTGGGAGATGGTTTAGGACGGAAACCGGTCAGAATGAAATAAATTGTAACAATACAGCAAAAATTCTTAGAACTGTTGTTGATACATGTAATGAGCTATAGAAAAATCGTTTGTTTAGTATGTGTTTGCTATATTTTGAACTTCCTCGGAAAAAATTTCAACTGTACGTTTTCGAACACCGGGACTTATTTCAAAGGCAATAGAGAAGGTGAAACCATCAGTTAAAATTAAAAAAAAAAAAAGCCTGAGGGGTCGAGACGCAGACGCAGTTAACAGTCGCTTCTTGGACAACCTACCTTAAGGCTAAGGAAAAATTGCTTTCGTCAAATGATAAAATGAAACTAAAAATCTTTTTTACCATGTTCATAAGTTTGTGAATCTAAGTGACTTAACTGCTTTTGTTATCAGTCTCTAGGCTTACAAACTACTTCAATTAACGAGAAGTACATCATCAGACACTCATGTCCGATGGAGAACTTGAACCTCCGACGGGTGAGCAACCGCGTGCTCCGCAGCAAGGTACATTAGCTAGCGCTAGGTCACTCCACCGTGGCTTTTGTACCATGTATATGGGGAATGTTTGCATCTATCGTGATACAGAAGTTATTAAAGATTTCATTGCAAGGTCGTTAAGAAAAGAAGTACAGCATGATGAATATCCACTAATTCGAAAATATGAGTAAACGGAAAAACAAACCTTCGCCCTGCCAAAAAAGATCCCATATATAACAAACATAAAAATTAAGTAAATAGAACATACAAGTATATTGTCACTCTCCTTCAATAGATATTCAATAAATTAACAGTTTGAGTCCATTATTTAGTTCTGCCAGACTACCAGTCTACTAAATGCAATGTCACAGCTTTTAAGCTCGAAATTTTCACCTAGCAGATTTGAATGTACTGTTTTCTTCACTGCCATCACATGTTCTTGGAAGGCAAGAAACACATTTCAGCTATTGACACCTATCTGGCATACAGAAAACGAGAAACATCAAAACGTTGTTAGATCTATCAAAACTTGTCCCTAGGTGGAAAGCTGCGTGGACTTTTAATTTGCTCTGTTCCAGACAGTTAACGAGTTTGTTTCCTGAAACTGATGCTACAAGTCTCATTAGTCACGTTAATCAGTCTTCAAGATTGTGGCCTTGTTTATTTGTAGAAGGAAACGAACAAATTCTTTGATATGTACATGTCTAACAAATTCTTCCCTCGGAAATCTAATTGCTAACCTGTTTTCTGAAAAGTGCAGCCAAAAACGGTATCCTTAAAGATTTTTACGGCTGTTTTGCAGACTAATGTCTTAGTAAGAAACATGCGAATGGGTACGTGGAGGTGCAATCAAAGGCATCGATGCATTAGCAACGTTTATAAAGGCTAAGACCAAAACTTATTCAAAATTTGTACTGATGAGAGAAAAAGAACCTCGAGAAGAGGCAGAATACTAAAACAACTAATTTTAAATGTCTGTGAGGAAAAAAAAATAATAAAAAATAAATAAAAAAAAATTAAAAAAAAAACTTTATGTGAGACAGACGAGGCTACAATAAAATAATAAAATCTGGAGGTTAATGTCAACCCAAAATCTTTTCTGGCCTACGCACAAAAATTATAATTAAGAAATTGTCAAAGGCGTTGACATCCTTATGGGATCCTTATCAGGTGGGTTTGATAGAGGACATCGAAAGAGTCTAAAGAAGGGCAGCTCGTTTTGTATTGTCACGATACAGGGGAGACAGCGTTACTAAAATAATACAGGATCTGGGATGGGAATCATTTCAACAACGGCGCTTATCGCTGCGGCGTGGGCTACTTACGAAACTCCAATCGCCAACATTCTCCTCCAAATGCGAAAATATATTTTTGACTCCCACTTACTTAGGTAGAAATGATCATCAGAATAAAATACGAGAAATCAGAGCTCGAACGAAGAGATTGGGGCGTTCTTTCTTCCCGTGCGCTATTCGACAATGGAATGGGAGATAAATAGTATAAAGGTGGTTCGATTAAACCTCTGCCAGGCACTTAAATGTGATTTGCTGATTATCCTATGTAGATGTAGATGTAGATATGTCTTAGATACTCAAAAATTTTGTAATACACTGGATGTTATAAATAAACTTAATGGAAGTAAAGATAACGCGAAGTCGGCTAAACGTCTCGAAACACTACAAATGTCGCAACCCCAACTGAAAATACCACAATTTCTGCTGAAGATTGCTATATTTATATTCAGCCAGACGGGTGGGAGAAAAGCGTGCGACTGACGAAAATGTTCAAGAATGTTTAAATGTTTGTTAACCTTATGGGACTTAACTGCGGGGTCATCAGTCCCTAAACTTACAAACTGTTGTTGTTGTGGTCTTCAGCCCGCAGAATGGTTTGATGCAGCTCTCCACGCTACCCTGTCCTGTGTAATCCTCTTCATCTGAGAATATGTACGGCAACCTACATACTTTTGAATCTGCTAAATGTATTCGTCCCTCGGTCTCCCTCTACGATTTTTACCCATACACTTCCTTCTAATGCTAAATTGACAATTCCTTGAAGTAACTTATTCTAAAGACAGCACAAACATCCATGCCTGAGGGAGGATTCGAACTCACGACGGGGAACGGTCTCGCGCATCGTAGCGTAGCGCCTCAATCCGCTCGGCTACTCCGTCACGGCGACGAAAATGTCAAAAAGGTGTATTTATTATTATTATTATTATTATTATTTAGGGAAGCATTCCTACAGAGGTTTCAAGAGTGAGGAAAAGCAAAGAATAATTAACCTTCGTTAAAAATGCTCACGCTAACGAAACTAAATTTTTCTCACTTTGATATTAAAATTAGAATTTTTGAAATGGGATAGCATTTCAGTTAGACACCATCATACTGCATTCTAAAACCACAGAAATGTTTTCCTGCTCATCCATATTAACGTGAATTAATCCATAAATAAAAAATATACGTTGTAACTGCCGCATGCTACTGTTGCATTTAGAACTTGTACATTCTCTATGTGCCGATAGTGCAAACTGCGGCCATTTACCTTTCTCCACTGTCAGTATCTGGAGGAGATAGATGTAACAGAAAAACAAAGACGAAGATTAGTACAAGCGCAGCGTGAATCTAAAAGAAGTCCGCGGATCTATCACAAGGTCACGGCTGATGTTTCTCGGGTCATCTGTGGTTCCGTTTCAAAAGACACAACAGTAAAAGAGCCTTATCTCTTATGCGCAGCCAACCAAAGGAGAATATGTAACAAGGCCAAGACCCGAAATTTACAGACAGCACGTGTGAAAGTTTTTAAGATACAACTCAAGGTTATCCACGCAACTGTCTGCGGTGTCCGAAAGTATACATTGCCTGTATTGTCTTTGAGAGTGATGACCCACCGTGCGCCAGAATTAGCATGAATTCATACTCAATTGCAAAAGAAGCATAGAAGGAAGGAAAGAAGGAAGGGATTAGGGTCTATCGTCCCGTCGACAACATGGTTATTAAAGACTTCAATGACCGAATTTTTCGCTTACAAAAAGTTTGTTCTTAAGATAAACTTTCGACTGCAACGTTATGTTGCTTGAAATTCCTTCAGTCTTTACCTACAGGTTATATCACGCACCGAGTCATAAAGAAAATGAGAATAACCCAGAAGGGAAGTAGGAAAGTAAATACAACTTCAGTAGAAAGGGTGTGTGGTGCTAGTTTATTGATTACAAAATCGAGTCAACTTATAAAGAACTTTTTTATTCGTAAACGAAGGCTTCCGTGACCGTTGTCAGTGTCAATAAAATTCTTCGGGGTTTTGGCCGCATCGGCAATATAGAAAATTCCGGCGTTTCGGCCACTTGCAACTGTGGCCGAAACGTTGGAATTTTATTGACAACTTCGTTTTTCCTTTATGGAGGACTACAGTCAATTTTTTAAAATGAAATATTTTCCATTTGAGGGTTAGAGATATTTATTTTAATGCATTACGATCGTTATTTCAGTGATCAGCCACTCTCAGCGCCACATAAAAAATTAAAATTATAACGTACCAGTGCCCCATGTCATCATAAAGGTATCCTATGTTTGGTTTACACTGAGACACAAAGAAACTGGTATATACTTACGTATGCAAACAAAGGGATATGTAAACACTGCGATCGGCAATGCCTATATAAGGCAAAACGTAGATAAACTACGACCTACATTGTGTGCGGACGTAGGTCAGCCAGCGCTCCGCTCCTTGTCTGTTCGGCGCGGCGTTTTTCTTTGTGCGCTGCACACTCTGGTGTGTTTGTTCACGTGTGCTTGGTCTCGTCTTGGCGCTCTCGCTTGCGTGCGTGCTTGGTCGTTCACGGGCGGATATCGTCGTAGTCGTGGTCTGGATCTGGCGGTCGTGGCGGTGGGCGCTTATTCCAAAAAGAGCAAAATTGTCGTTCGCGAAGAAAGCAGTTGTCGTTGTCCAGCGCCTCACTGCTGCACCACTGGTTCCCGAACATCGACACGTGCTAGGGTAGATGGCATAGCTCTCGAAGCGTCGCCGGCAACGAGAGAAACTACGGACATCGCTCCGCCGCGGCGGCCGCGGCGCACAAAGAAGATAGCGGAAGAACAACTTTGTCCGAGAATTTTGTGCCATAGGTGCTAGGGACACTGCGGTCCAGGGACCCGTTGCGCTCCACGGCTGACAGAAACTAGCCGTGCAGCGGTTAGCGGTATCCCGCGCCCGCCAGGCGTAGGGTGAACGAGACTGGCACAAAATTGTCGGACTATAGGGTCTGATATCTTGAATAGGAACTAACTTCGTGGGGTCGCCCCAACATGGGGCACCCACAACAGCAGCAGACGACCGACAGCTCACGTATCGCGAGTATGTCTGACCTAACACAGACATCAAACATGAACTTCCCCTCACAATCATCATCATTGCCACATCAGGCAACATTAACATCAGAATTAACATCTTCCATTAACATCTCCAGTGCACAACCAGCATCCCCATCAACTTCTGACTCAAGCTACGAACCTCCTGACTTCACGATAGACACTAGCAGCTCGGACTCCTCATCTGCCGAGGACAAACCAGACTCTCCAAGGCAGGAAAGGCGTCTCAGGAACGGGAAATTAGTCCCAAACAATCCTGGGCAGCCCTTACAAATTGCAGGTTGCTCGCATATGCAACAAAAAACAGGTCAAAGCGTCCCAGAAAGCTCTACCAGTGAGTCAAGGGCTCTTAACGACAAACAGAATAGAGTACCTGTCACACAGAATGACAAAGAAAATAGCGCAGCCGCAACAACCACAAACAAAATCAGTAGAAACACGAAACCCACACCAGAATCTAACGCAAAAAGCACTGCACCAAGTGCAAAGAACATCGTAGAAAACACACAAAACGGAGGATCAGGCCCAAATCAGGCCACGAAAACAAAGGAAAGCGGAAACAGGCGAATCCCGCCTATTACCGTTTACGAAACGAAGGGCTATACTACGCTCATCGGACAAATACAGGGCAAGCTAAAAGGTGCATTAAGCACAGCCTATAAAGGCGACAGCATTACGTACCAAGCTACCTGTCCTGAGGATTTTCAATACCTAAAGGAGGAATTTCGTAGAAGAAACCTCGAATTTTTTACCTACAATGACGACCCCAAATGCACACTAAAGGTGGTCATCAAAAGACTGACACCATACTGGACCCCAGAGGACGTGAAAGGCGCTCTCATTGATATGGGCTTCCCTGTCCAAGACGTCTACCAGATGACAAGAGCACAAACTCGAACGGACAACACAGGCCAAATAGCAGCCGCACCACGAAAGAAGACGAGCAACTTTCTCGTGAACGTGGTAAATAACGAGAAAGGCAGGAAAATATTTAAAGTAGAGAGGCTGCTCCACATGAAAGTTGCGGTAGCCCTGTACAGAAAACCAAATGGTCCTACACAATGTTACATATGCCAAAGGTTCAGACATGGAGCAAGCCAATGTCACCTAGCACCCAGGTGTGTAAAATGCGCAGGCCCACACCTATCTGCCGCATGTACATTGAAAGATAACGAGCAAGCAACCTGCGCAAACTGCAGAGGCGCTCACCCTGCATCTTTTAGGGGCTGCCCAGCCAGGATGAAGATCGTCCAGGCCTGGCAGGAAAAGAGAGCCCCCCCTCCTCAACAGCAGCCACATCTGTCAGCCGATCAGGCAACCCCATCTCCATCCTTAGATGAGACAAATTTCCCACCACCACTTAACAAAATACCTATGAGAGAGGAAACAATCAACTCTCACCCAACCCAATCAGTGGCGGAGACACATACCGCCCCAACAAGTAATAAACAAGGGGAAGCACAAGAGACTAGAACCCTAGCCCAAATTGTCCAATACGGACGAAACCCTCAAAAACCAGCCACCAAACCAACCCCAAAAAATCAGAGTAATACTGACAATCCACTACAGCCTCCAAAACCAAAAACTGTGACACATCCACAAAAAAGCAAACACCAAGTCCCACTTCAGCAAACAGGAGAACACAAAACTGCCAATGCGGCTACCCCAGCAATGCAACCGGAAACCACCGGTTCCAATGCCACTAATACCCCTCCTGCTAATGCCAATATTAACCAGGAACCCGCAAATATCCCTGCAGAACAGCAGACACAAACACCAGATATCTCTGCAGAAGAGCAGGCACCACTGCCTCCAACTAACATCGTCAGTGAGGAACTCACTGCAAACACCATTCAAGAACATCAGCAGGAAACTGAACAACCACTCCAGTTCCTCACCCACATCTGGAACGCCATCAAAAAACTATTCACTTCTCCACTGATATCAAAACTTAAGGAAGCATTCACACAAATAATGAATGCCCCAGATCTCCTGTCAAAATTCACAATCTTTGCCACCAACATCCTCCCCCTGTTCTCCAGTGGATAATGCAAACAAGCACATATCTATTGCCATCTGGAATGCCGACGGCATACTCCACGACAGGTTCGAACTGGAATTATTTCTAGACGATCATGGTGTCGATGTGGCTCTCTTAAATGAGACACATCTCACACCAGACGACAATTTCAGAGTCAGAAATTACGTACTCATACGTAATGACCGCCCAAACCGTCCTGGAGGAGGCACAGGCATCCTAATAAAGCGCCGAATCTGCCACAGACAGGTCCAAATGCCCCGCCTAATTAACATAGAAACAACGGCAATAGAGCTAATTATAGATAACCAGCCTACACTGCTGATAGCTGCCTACCATCCTCCAAATACGCGGCTCCATCACAGTGACCTGGACGATCTTCTGAGCATAAATCACAGAACAATCATAGGAGGGGACCTGAATGCCAAGCACAGGGCATGGGGTTGTCGGGCTAGAAACACCAGTGGTAACCAGCTATTGAGGTATCTGGACAACCACCCGGATGTTAGGGTCATCTCAACGGATGAGCCAACTCACTTCCCCTATGATTCCCGCTGCCTCCCAGATAAGCTCGACATGTTTCTAGCAAAAAACATCCACTTAACAACAACTACTCAAATAATTAACTCATTAAATTCAGACCATAGTCCAGTAATACTGAGATTTGAGGATGACACAGAAGCACCAACAAACAGAACGACAACTAACTATCATACAAACTGGCCTAGGTACCAAGATCTCATAAGCCAACATATACCTGACATAACTCCTGAAATGCAAACCCATGAAGAAATAGATCAGGCAGTTGAGGCACTCACAAATATAATCACCACCTGCGGGAAGGCTGCCACCATAAAAATTACCCATGATTATGGGAGAGCAGACCTACCTAGAGATCTAGCCCAACTGATCACTGATAAGAACAGAACTCGGAAAAGGTGGCAGACCTTTCGAGATCCAAGGGACAGGAGGGACATGTATAGAATGGCCAGGGAAATAAAGACCAGGCTCAGGCTTCTCAGATGTGCTAGATGGGAACAAAGCTTAACAGCAGCAGAGGAAAACCCGGAGAAATTCTGGGGTATCATAAAAAGCCGACGACAACCCCACCAAGCCAACAGACCACTACATGGTCAAAATGGGCTGGTGTACACACCAGAGGACAAGGCAGCCGCCATGGCAGACACTCTTGAGCTCCAATTCCAAGAAAACATCATAGAGGAGGATGAGGAGGAAGCCGACATCCTAGAGCAGAGAGTTGAACGCCATCTAGACAGAAAACTCGAAGCAAGGGTCGTGACAAACTTCGTGCCCACCAACGAGCGTGTAGCTGCTGCTATCATCAGACGAATCGGCAACGCTAAAGCTCCTGGACCCGACCATATAAAACCTGCTTTCTTAAAACATCTTCCTGAACCTGCCATCTCACACCTTACAGCAATCCTAAACAACTGCCTCAGCATCCAGTACTTCCCTTCAGCCTGGAAGGCTGCAAAAATTATTTCTATCCCAAAACCCAATAAAGACCATCTCTTCCCACAAAACTACAGACCAATATCCCTTCTAAATCATCTATCCAAAATACTAGAAATCCTTATACAAAATTCACTCATCCAATTCCTATCAACAAACAACATCCTCACACCCGAACAGTTCGGTTTTCGTGCTGGGCATAGCACTACACAACAAGCCATTCGTCTGGTGGAGCACATCTGCACCGAAAAGACCCGAGGAAACAGTACAGCGGCCATCTTCTTGGACATAGAAAAGGCGTTTGATCGTGTCTGGCATGACGGTCTGCTCTACAAGCTGTCCAAAATGAACTGCCCACTACATATCCTTCAAATGATAAAATCATTTCTAACTGATAGAACCTTCTACTCAGCAGTTGACAAAGCTGCTAGCAACACCAAAACCATTGAAGCTGGTGTCCCGCAGGGATCTGTGCTTGGCCCCCTCCTATACCTCATATACACCAACGACATACCCAAAGAGCCGGGTGGAAACATAGCCTTATACGCAGACGACACTGCGCTATATCACAGCGGTAGAAACCAAAACTACCTAGCATATAGACTGCAACGACACCTCAACAAAGTTTCCACTTGGTGCAATCTCTGGAAAATAAAAATAAATGCGGCAAAATGCCAAGCTATAGTTTTTACAACAAAAACCAAAAAACCAGTCATAAACATCAGCCTCAATGATCAAGAGATCCAATGGCAAAACTGCATCACATACCTCGGCCTAAAAATAGATAAAAATTTGACATTCAGACATCACATCAGGGAGGCGAGAAACAAAGGTTCCGCCCGGCTCTATCAGTTATATCCCCTATTAAAAGGACGGGGATTAACAACAGAAACCAAACTCAGGATCTGGAAAACAGTCATTCTGCCAGCCATTCTGTATGGCTCGGAAATTTACAGCATCGCAGCAGATACAAACCTGCAGCAATTGGAGGTGATACAAAACAAGACATTCAGAATTATCCTGAACGCCACATGGTACCAAAGCAATGAGGAGATTCGAGCCACGCTAGGAGAACCATCCTTCTATCATAAAATCAAGCAAAAATCGATTGATTTCTACAATGCATCAGCCTTATCACAATTCCCGCTCATCAACACCCTGGGAAGTCAAGCGCTCCCAGACCAAAGAGTCCCCTACAACACCATTAACCGCACTTTCAGAAACTAAAATCCTTCATAAAACTTTATACATAGCAATCTCCCTTACCCACAATCATTGTAAAACGAAGGGCATTGCCCCGCATATCACCATAAAACCCTGATTCCGAACACTTAGGATGATTTCGTAAGTCAGAATGGCTACAAGGCCATTGGCACTTCAAAACATATATGGGTGTAAACCCAGCGATGTCAAGTACTACGACCTACAGTTATCTTCTGTCCTTCGAAATAGCCAGCTGCCATAACTAAGCACCGCTTAGCTCTGCGTACAGGTCTGGAAACTCTGCATGAAGCTTCCCTTCGGATGGTCTTCAAAAGAGTCGTCACGTTTCGTGGGATGTCAGGAATATCGCCAAATCTCTTTTCTTTCAAAGCTAGTTTGAGTCTAGGAAATAGGGAGAAATTTGGAGGATTGAGATCCGGCATGCATAAAAACGCTTGCCAACACACAGCCAATATCATGAAACATTTCCTGGCAAAAAAGGGGGTGGTGCAACTTTAACATCCACCATACTCGCGGGATCTCAATCCTCCAGAACTCTTCCTATTCCTTCTAGCATACAAACACCCCTAAGTACATCGGTGTAACATTAGACAGGTAACTAACGTACAAACATCACTGCCTCAACATCAGGCACGAAGTACGCTCAAGGAACGCTCTGCTTGCCGGCCGCGGTGGCCGAGGGGACTGAGGCGCTCCAGTCACGGTCTGCACGGCCACTACGGTCGGGGGTTCGAATCCCCCCCTCGGGCAAGGATATTTGTGCCGTCCTTAGTCTTAGTTAGTTCATAAGTAGTTTGTAAGTTTAGGGACTGATGACCCCGTAGTTAAGTCCCATAAGCTTAACAAACATTTGAACATTTGATTTTTGAACGCTCTGCTTAGAAAGCTAGCGGGGAGCGCCTGGGGAGCGAACCCTGACATACTACGCACCACAGCACAGGCTTTGTGCTTCTCAACAGGAGAGTGTGCCTATCCAGTGTGGAATACATCGCGCATGCCAAAACCGTCGATATCGCCCTGAAACTAGCATTTTCAAATAACTTCACATACATGAATATGTCACTCACTTCACCAAAAGCCGGCCGCGGTGGCCGAGGCGACTGAGGCGCTTCAGTCACGGTCTTCACGGCCACTACGGTCGGGGGTTCGAATCCCCCTTCGGGCATGGATATTTGTGCCGTCCTTAGGATAAGCTAGTTGATAAGTAGTTTGTGAGTTTAGGGACTGATAACCCCGTAGTTAAGTCCTATAATCTTAACAAACAAACATCAACTTCATCAAAAGAAATAACTTCATAATAAAATCTTTAAAAACAAAGCATTCTAGTGGTTACGATGAAATATCAAAAAAGTTAATTAAAGCGTGTTCTTGTGAACTTAGCTCAATTTTAAGTTATTTGTGTAACCAGTCTATTATAATGGGAACATTTCCTGATTGGCTAAAATATGCGGATATTAAACCTCTATTCAAGAAGGGGGAGAAAGAGATACCATCAAACTACAGACCCATTTCACTTTTGCCAGCATTCTCAAAAATTCTAGAAAAGGTAATGTACAAGCAGCTTCTCAACCACTTAACTTCAAAATGGCATATAGTCTAAAACGGAGTTTGGATTTCTGAAAGGTTCCGATATCGAGAAGGCTATTTACACTTACAGTGAGAATGTACTTAATTCATTAGATAATAAATTGTAAGCAGCAGGTATTTTCTGTGATTTGTCAAAGGTATTTGATTGTGGGAACCATAACATACTTTGAAGTAAATTGTAATTCTATGGAGTCACAGGAAATGCTGCAAAATTGTTCAAGTCGTACCTCACTAACAGGAAACAAAGGGTGTCAGTGCAAGTGACTAGTGAATTAAGCCAACAGTCATCATCGGATTGGAAAGAAATTACATTTGGTGTCCCACAAGGATCCATCTTAGGGCCATTGCTTTTTCTTGTGTACATTAATGACCTCTCATCAGTTACACTACCAGAAGCAGAGTTCGTTTTGTTCGCAGATGATGCAAGTACTGCAATAAAAAGTACGTCAAGCATAGTTATAGAAAGGTCTGCTAATGATATTTTCATGAACATTAATAAATGGTTTAAAGCCAACTCATTGTCATTAAACTTTGAAAAGACTCACTACATGCAGTTCAGAACATGTAAGAGATTTCCCACCAGCATATGCATTAAGTACGAAGAAGAGCAGATAGAAGACGTTGACAGTATTAAATTCCTGGGATTACAGCTTGATAATAAATTTAGTTGGGAGGAACACACCACAGAACTCTATTTTCAATACGAGTATTATCAGACATAGGAGACATAACATTAACAAAGCTTGCATACTTCGCTTACTTTCATTCCCTAAAGTCATATGATATAATATTTTGGGGTAACTCTTCAAGTCAGTCAAAAGTCTTCGGAGTCCAAAAACGTGTAATTTGTATTATTTGTGGAGTAAATTCACGGACGTCCTGTAGAAGCATCTTCAAAGAACTGGGTATATTATCTACTGCCTCTCAGTATATTTATTCCTTAATGAAATTTGTCATAAATAATATATCTCTTTTCCCAACAAACAGCTCAGTTCATACATACAATATTAGGAATAAAAATGATCTACACAAGGACTTAAAAGCACTTACTTTAGTTCAAAAAGGGGTCCACTACTCAGGAACACACATTTTCAATAATTTACCATCAAGTATAAAAAATTTAGCTACAAATAAAGATCGGTTTAAGAGGAACCTAAAAGACTTTCTAGAGGCCAACTCCTTCTACTCCATTAGTGAATTTCTAAATTGTACCAAATGATGCATGTACTCATACTATATTAGTATTATTATATTATCAGCTATTAAAAAAAACCTTAAAATGTATATCTGTATTTATATTATTAGTATTATCAATTATTCAACTTTTAAATGTTGTTCCTTGACATGTTTCACATCCACGAGGATCTCCTCAACATGGATCTACGGAACGAAAAACTAACCTAATCTAATCTAACGAAACGTGTAGGATAATCACTGGGTGTATGAAACCGACCCCCCTTGACCTCCTATATAAGGCATCTGGCTTTGCCTCGCCAAAAGACCGCAGAACAGCTGCAGAGCGCACAGAGCGATTCAAGCAAACTGTCGACGAGCCACATTCTTTACAACGCCCAAGTTCCGCCAGGAAGACTCAATCAAGGAAAAGCTTTTTGAGGAATGTGCCAATTGAACGACCTAAAAACTACCCACTACAACAAGCAAGCCCTATCGGAAGCGGACTGTACTGGAAAACCTGGCAAACTCTGAATACAATGAGAACGGAAGTTGCTCCTGTGAAAACCATTAAAGCTAAGTGGGAACTAGCAGACGCTGAGGATCTTCTCTGCGAATGTGGAGAACCACAGGACATGACACATTTGCTTCAATGTTGTAGTTGCCCACAGTCCTGTACCCTCGATGATCTATGGTTGGTCAGCGATGCGGCGGTTGACATGGCCCGATATTGGGCCAGAAATTTAGGTTGACGAAGAGTCCGGACTCGAAAAAGTAAAGTAAGTCCTTCTAGTTAAAAAGGAAAGAGGTTTTGAAGATATTCCTCACAACCAACGAAAAGTGAGGAGGCCTTTGAACACCAATCTAAAGGAAAATTTCGTGCAAAGTTTCTGGGACATGTATCACAGAGCTTAGCGATGCATAGTTATGGGATGTGACTATTTGTAAGGACAGTAAGGTAACTGTAGTTCATAGTTCATCGTGCTTTAATGTTACAGGACTATTCACCGAAATTTATTGTCAGAGGTGGTATACCGAAATTAATAGGAAAGAAGGCTTAATACGATAATCAGTGAAAAATAATAACAAGGAGGCAAATTAGTTTCTCAAACAAATTGGATGGGTAAAGAATTATGATTTCAAACCTCATAGCTGGGAATACAGCTGCGTATTTGCCACGAGTGACGCAAAATGGCGATCGAGCGATGTTAGTTCACAGCGCGGCACGGTACAGGGCTCTATTGGAAGATTACACAATTCTGCTTCTGGGAAAACCAGAGGATGTTGCGCAACCGTGCGGTTGCAGCGATTCAGAGCGTCATTCATGAACAACTTTAAGCATCGATTTTTCCGGTGATGTTATCGTATGCGTGATATGCATTCAAATTAAGCACTGGAAAAAGAAAAAAGAATTAGCCAAGGTGGAGTGGCCGAGCGCTCTAGGGCGCTTCGCTGCAGAGCTCGCGGTTGCTCGCCGTCGGAAGTTCGAGATCTCCCTGGGGCATGGGTGTGATGTCCTTAGGTTATTTTAAGTTCTTTGTAAGTCTAGTGACTAATGACCATAGCAGTTTGGTCCAATAGGTTTACAAACGAGAGGAATGCAGCGAACAGCTTTGTTCGCATGAAATCTTTATTACTCTTATTTCTGCAAAACGTTTGCTTGGACCATGACAGCACTCTGTTATGAATTTTGTTATTAATGAAGGTTGCTAGTTATATGGGCCCACAAGGCATCCTGTTCTAGCACTGAAGATGGCCACACAGTGACCGAAATCGATTTGTAGATAAGCAATAAAGATTTCATGCGACCAAAGCTGTTCCACGCATTCCTCATGATTTTATTCGTGTGGTCGTTCTGCACCTTGCTCCTGATGGAGTCGTCTTTAGGTTTACAAACATTTGAAAAAAAAAAAAAAAAAAAAAAAAAAAAAAAAAAAAAAAAAAAAAAAAAAAACTTAAATGTAAACGGTTTTTGTTTTCCGGCAAATCTTCCATACGAATACGAACGATGCATTTGAATGAAAAATGATTTCATTAGATGCTACTGCTCTTCCGCGTATACCTGCTTCGAGTTTATTTATATATATTTTATTATTATTTGCTTTAATTTTTTACGATAAATGCCATTATCGTAGGAGTTCGAAGAAAAGTAAAGATACAACAGAATGAGTGACAAAGCCATCGTAAGCTTATCTTACAGTTATGTATTACTGAAAGGTTATCCCGTTCATGGTCACCAGCTATTGTTTTCCACCTATGTGACGGATTCCAGTACGAGGAAATTTCTGTTTCGAATAATTTCCGCGATTATTGACGAATTTAAAGAAACGAGAAATTGCTGGCATTTTATCTTGAAGATGACGACGCTCAAATAAGCGGACTTGGTTAATCCGTAACTCGAAAATAAAACAGCTGCTTCCAAAAAACTTCATGTATTATTTCAAACTTTCACGAAACTTTTTCTTGCTGACAACTCCCACAAAATGATGGAAGGGGAAAAGTTTATCACTACTACATTTTCGCTCCTCATGCGGTCAAACTTAAGCATCTACCATGACGTTTTAATCTATTAACGCCTAACTACAAACTCCATTCACAGCACACTTCGGAGACTGTACTTACATGTATGACAGAATGCACGAGCAAAATTATGTGAAAGCTACGTACTTCAGGAGACATGTAATGATAGATACTTACTGTTAGACGTGTAAAAGCAACCTTATATTTTGCATGCATCATCCACAAATATCTCCGAATCTCCTTGCAGTGTTATATCATGGTAAGATACAACGCTCAGAAGACTTGATGTAACAAAAATTGAGACAGGTGAAAAACTAGCTTTTGCCTAAAACGGGTCACAAATTACCCAATATTTATGCAGTTTTCGTTAATCAGAGCACTTAGTGACTTCTCAGGAGCTCCATATATAATTTCTAACCATAAACATTTCTAGATTTCATGCTTAGAGTGAAATATACAAAATAATAACTCGTTACCAAGGTAAATCAGACGTGTGTAGCACTTCTATAGACAGGAATTCGATTCTTACGTAAGCTGTATTTTACTAGTTCTACACTAAACCAAGACGGTCGAGGTATTAATTTGTCTAGAGCACGTGCGGAACGTAGTGAGGCCTGACCTTGAGCGATGAAACCCGTCTGCTCCGGTTTTTCAGAGGTGGGGGTAACAGCAGCAGGTAGAGCGGGGGTAGCGGCAGTCTTATGCATCTCGTGGTGTACGTGCCACCGTGAAGTGTTAAGTTATACTCGTATTTAAGTGTACATATAGTGCTTGAGCTTATTATATTTTTTAGTTTAGTGACAGTGACAGTTTAGTACTTACAATGGGTGACAACAGAAGGAAGAAAGTCGGTGGGAAAATATTGCACAGTCAAGCAAGGGAAATAGTTAGTAATTTATAACAATTTATGAGAAGAGAAGCTGATCAGGGGCCTATATTATTGCAACAAGTACAGAAACGAGTAGCAGAAGTCACGGGATTTTCAAGGAGCAGTGTTGAAAGAATTTTGCGTGAAGAGAGAAACGCTCCAGGACAAAGTTTCTCAACTCCAAGGAAAGTCTGGAAGAAGAGAAATAAAAAAACAAATGTTGATGACTTTGACAAAGCGATCATTAGACGGGCCATTTACGAATTTCATCGTACAGATGGGCAATGCGCTACACTGAAAACACTTCTTCCAGTCGTGAGAGAGAAAAGACGTTTTACAGGAGGAACATGGGCTCTTAGGCTGGTATTACTCTATCAAATTATTGGACAAAGAATTGGACGAATAAATTGGATGAAATATTGGTCATATTTTTTGACAAAGAAATTGGATGAAACACAGAAGGGGGTATTATACTATCATCCAATATTTTGTCAAATTTGCTTAAAATTGGCGGTGTAATGCTCAGCTATTGTTTGTACTATAGTTGCGTTGTGTCTGCATTTAGAAGGAGGGAAAAAAGAAAAGGAAACGCACTTGGATGAAACCGTGGATGTCAGAGCTAGATAAATAAAATTTCTTAGGGGACCGCGAGGATTTCTTTTTTATGCGTCGGCAGAACAGCCAGGCCGTTCACTGCTAATTATTTTCTCGCTGTTCATCCTTCACAGTTTGCAATAGAGTAACAAAAAAGGCTGACTCAAACAGTGTATACGAATAAGATTGTTAAGTTGATAAAGCAAGTTTCATTAAATAACGTTTTAAATGGAAAATGTGAGCACTGACAAAGAGGATAATCTAAATTGTTTCTGGCGTTATTAACAATGTAAGGGGGGAAACATTGCTGATAAAGTAAATAGGCTATTTATTTCCTTATAAAAATGGCTGACGTATTTATATGTACATAAATTCGCTTGCAAACAGATGTCAATGTTTTGAAAGTTGTTTCACTTTCCAGCACTTAGCACACCAAATTACCAAAATCATACATTCTAAAATCGGCTTCGGCCGTAAATAAGATTTAGGGGTATTACATTTTCAATTCCGATAGTATATTATCACTTTTTTACATCAGGGATTGTAACTCAACTTCACTTTCGCAGCAGGGTATTTGGGCTACGCGAATTGACGTGACGGACAGTGTGAATCGGCCTTGTCGCCTGTTACACAACGCTCCATCTGATTTATACATTCATTATAATTTTGTTGTTGCTGGAAAACACTACACAAACATTTCACTACTATCCATGTTTACGAATACGAACGTTATGTGCAAGTAATGTCAGATATTTAACCTCCAAATAAAAACTGCTGTGGTGGCAAGGAAGCTGTATACTACTAGCGCTCCAAGCGGTCACATTTCTCACTGCAGGAAACAGAAGACGAGCGATTTCTTTGACCAAATCTAGGTCGAGGCCTTAGATTTGATGAAATATTGGACGACGTTCCCATTACACTACGTCCAATTTTTCTTTGTCCAATTCTTTGACAAATAATTTGATAGTGTAATATCGGCCTTAGACAGGATCTAAAGGACCTAAAATTTAAATGGAGCGAATCTGTTGACAACAGAAAAATATTAATAGAGAAAGACGTCGTGCGCGAACAAAGATTCCGTTTTATGAGTCATTCAACATTATCGAAGGCAAGGTCGTCCAATCGTCTATACCGACGAAACATACGTGCATGGATCCCATGCAAAGCCCCACTCTTGGTCTGACGATACCAGCAAAGGACTCTTAACACCAATCAGTAAAGGCCAGTACGCCATAATAGTTCATGCCGGAAATGAAAATGGATTTATCGATGGTGCGTTACTGGTATTTAAATCTGCACAAAATTCGGGAGATTATCGCGAGGCAATGAATTTCGCGTACTACGAAAAACGACTGAAAGAAAAATTGTAATTGTAATTGACAATGCATCTTACCACAATAAACAAGCAAACCCGGCTCCGAATAGCAGTAGCAAGAAAGGTGACTTGATTCATTGGCTCTTGAATCACAACATTCCGTGTGACGAGAAAATGTTAAAGACCGAATTATACCAGCTTGTTAAACTAAATAAAAGCCCATACAAGAATTATGTAATCGATTCCTTGTTGACAGAACATGGTCACAACACACTGCGGATCCCCCTCTACCACCCAGACTTAAACCCCATTGAGATGATTTGGTCAGTAATCAAAAATCTGTCGCATTGAAAAATACAACTTTTAAATTAAATGATTGTATTACATTAATACTTGACAAAATCAGGGAGAGTGGGCGAAGACATGTCAACATGCGCTTGATGTCGAACAAAAGTACATGGAACATGAAGCAGCACTTGATGACATGACAGAAAGGTTCGTCATAGATTTAGGAGCTGACAGCAGCAGTGACAGTGACAATGTCAGTGAAGTTTGCGATGAGCCTGATGGCTTGGAAGACAGCGATGGAGTCATGAGTGGCGTAGGTAGAGGAGCTATTATAAATTACCATGAGTTATTTTCTATTTACTTATTATTGTCAAGTTGCATGTTTTATAATTATTGAGGAAAACGTATAGTAACAATAATATTTAGAATCAGTTGCTCATTAATATACGAGGCGCGTCCAGAAAGTAGTTCCGTTTGGTAATAAAATGAAATTGTATACAGATAGAGAAGAAATTTTTATTGCACAAAATTCTACAACTCTTAAACTACTTTTCCACATAACTGCCGAAATTTTGTAGGCACTTGTCATAGCGTGCCACAAGTTTTTGCATGCACACTTCACAGAAGGTTGCCGCCTGTATATTCAACCATGTGGTAACAGCTCATTATCATAGTTGAAGTGTTGACCACCAAGGACAGATGTTAGGTGTAAGAGAGGTCCGAGCTGTATGGAGGATGATTAAACAGATCCCATTGAAATTTCCGTAAGAATTGTTTGGTCACATTCGGTGTGTGAGGTCAGGCATTATCGTGAAAAAAAAATCTTTTGTCAGTAATCCTCTTCTTACACCTAAAATCTGTCTTTGGTGGACAATACTTCAACGATGATAACGAGCTGATGAACATGTTACCACATGGTTGAATACACAGGCGGCGTCGGCCGCGGTGGCCGAGGAGACTGAGGCGCTTCAGTCACGGTCTGCACGGACACTACGGTCGGGGGTTCGAATCCCCCCTCGGGCATGGATATTTCTGCGTCTTTAGTATAAGGTAGTTCATAAGTAGTTTGTAAGTTGAGGGACTGATGACCCCGTAGTTAAGTCCCATAAGCTTAACAAACATTTGAATATTTTTGAACACAGGCGGCAACATTCTATGAAACAGGCACACAAAACCTTGTGCCATGCTATGACAATTGCCTACAAAATTTCGGAAGCTATGTATAAAAGTAGTTTAACAGTTGTAGATTTTTGTACAATCAATATTTTTTCCGTATCTGTACCCATTCGTTTTACATAACCAAACGGAACTTACTTTCTGGACGCGCCTCGTAATACTAGATGTTTCCAATCGCGACTCCGCCCACGATCATAATAATTTAAATTTAAACTGAGTTTTATGAAACTTATTTATTTACACGGAGACCGAGTTCGCTCCGCTCATTCGCCAGGGCGAGCTTCCTCTGCTATTTCGCCGTATTTGCCTGTTCCAGTTGTAATACTTTTATAATTCAGATTTTGCATTCACTATGCTTATTTGGTTACTTGGGTAGTAAAATAACGTGCGATGGTCGCAGTACAGAGGATGTTAAATGCAGAATGGCAATGGGAAGGAAAGCATTTTTGAAAAAGAGAAATTTGCTAACATCGAATATTAATTTAAGTGTAAGGAAGTCTTTTCTGAAGGCATTTGTGTGGAGTATTGCCTTGTACGGGAGTGAAACATGAACGATAAGCAGTGCGGACAGGAAGAGAATAGAGGCTTTTGAAATGTGGTGCTACAGAAGAATGCTGAAGATTAGGTGGGTGGATCGCATAACTAATAAAGAGGTACTGAACAGAATTGGGGAGAAAAGGAATTTTTGGCATACCCTGACCAAAAGAAGGGATCGCTTTGTAGGACACATTCTTAGACATCGAGGAATCTTAAATTTAGCAATGGAGGGATGTGTGTGGGGTATAATCGCAGAGGGAGACAAAGAGACGCGTATAGTAAACAGATTCAAGTGGATGTGGGTTGCCGTTCTTATGAGGAGATGAAAAGGCTTGCTCAGGATAGAGTATGGTGGATAGCTGCATCAAACCAGTCTCCGGACTGAAGACCATAACAACAACAACATGCTTATCTGCCTCGAAACATATAGCGTTAGTACAAGGTAAAAATCAAAACAATCGCTGAATATAAAGTATGTAAACACCGTCTGTGTCTGCTGCTAGTGCTTACTGTCTGATTAAAAATTATTATGGGTACTCGAGTTTGACTTGTCACAAAACATTATCGGATGGAGCTACAAAGACGGTTATTACTTGCAAATTTTCCTTGTCTTATTCTATGTGTTTGTGTTTAATTTGGATTTTAAGTATTTTTTATTGCGGGTAGAATATATAAAGGGCACGATTCGGGCGTTTTTCTAACTACTACGAACTTTATAAATTTATATCTCCAAAACGGGAGAACTTAACCACTCCGTATTTGATATGTCATAGGTAGACATGTTTTTAAGGTATTTGTACAGTTTCAGATTTTTAAACGTAATTTTATGAGAGCTGTTATTAATTCCGTGAAATGACGATTTCTCAATATTCAGAAGAACTCAAAGTTTGTTTATTGGTTTGTTAAGAAGCTCGTTATTTTTATGGCCTTGTTTTAAAAGATGTTAAACCAAATATACATTTAAACGGTTTATTCCGTGTAATAAATAACTAATAAATCAGTGCACACACGGCTGCGGAGTAGGGATGGCGGTTATCTCTGAAACAACCGGTTTTCGGTTATACCGGTTCCTTTCATCTCCAATTTAACCGGACTGTAAAAATTGCTCAAGATAACCGGGTTTTTTAAATAACCGGTTTTCGGTTTTTTATTGCTATTATTTCCAGTAGAGTTCGACCGAAACATAATTTGCGGCCGAAAAAGAAACCGTAATCGAATTTTCGGTTCTTCTAGTTTCGGTTGAAACCGAAACTTACGAAATTTAGTTAAAATTTATGTGAATTTACGTTATACGACAAATCACTAGTCTTTCCATATTTTGCAAGATCCCCCCCCAATACTACGCCTTCTTGAGTGTGTGTAAGACTAGTCAGGAGTCTGTAGAAGACGATATATAAAGCATACAGATTTACTGGCCTAGTATTTCCATCCGGCAGTTGCGAATATTGAGCCAACCCACACCTTAAGTTGGACTTGTGAGCCAGCGCATACGAATATCTCGTTCGAAAATAAAGTCACAGTTCCGACTAACAATATGATTGTTGTCAGTGTAAATTTACGCAAATTGAACTAGAAAAGCTGTGTACCACATGATCAAAGAATGTTCAAATGGGTGTGAGTTCTTATAAGACCTAACTGCTTAGGTCATCGGTCCCTAGACTTCCAAACTACTTAATCTAACTTACGCTACGGACAACATACACACCCATGACCAAGGGAGGAGGGAAGACTGGAACCTCCGACTGGAGCAGCCGCACAGTCCGCGACATGGAGTCTCAGACCGCTTGGTAAATTTGCCTGGGATTTTCACATGTAACTTGAGCATAGCTTGGGGGGGGGGGGGGGCAACATGCAACAAATTTAATTTGCCTCAGAACCGAAAAATAAATATAATAATACTTTTCCTTTAGCTTTAACTTTTAAGTGGCGTAAATAAAATTGTAAGTACTTACAGTTTTTCTGCTGGGCAGCTTATACATGGGCACCGCAACATTGGTGAATTGAGAAAACGCCGCGGTGGAGTAGCCGAGCGGTCTAAAGCGTCTTGCTGCGGAGCGCGCGGTTGCTCGCCGTGGAGGTTCGAGTCCTCCCTGGGGCATGGGTGTGTGTGTTTGTCCGTAGGTTAGTTTACCTAGGTTTAAGTAGTATGTAAGCTACGAACTGATGACCACGTAGTTTGGTCCGATAGAATTTCAAACATTTGAACATTTGAATTGAGAAAACCCCTATTTCTCCACAAGAGAGTGAGGCGTCTTTGCAAACCATAAAAACCAATGCATTGGTAAGCTCTACGTCACATTTACCACCCTCTACAAAGAAGTTTGTATATATTACACATTGCATTCTGTGACTTTCTTAAGATATTTACGTTTGAAACATTTGGTTAAAGTCTGTCTATAATTTTTGTTCTCATCGAATTGACAAAATTATGACTAACTCTGATAGCTAGAAGTTCTTTCATGGTTTTCGAACAGGGTGATCTGCCTTAATGAAGGTGAATGAGTAGGAGATCTGGATCGAAATGGAGGTGAGGCAGTAGTGGAAATCGGTGTCACCGTTTCCAGCAAAGATGACGAAGGTAAAGGTGACAGGCACGGCGATGGCGAGAGCGTACGGTAATAAGATCCTACATCGTCACATTCAGTTGTCATCAATTTTGCTCCCACATCAATTTTGCAGCCACAAAATTAAGGGCTCGGTTATTATTCCAAGCTTATAGTACACCACTAACATAATAGGTATATGGATCGAATTTACTTTCTCTTCCAAGGAATGCTTTCTCCTTAAATGACAGAGCATGTTTGAAGTACCTCCACCCGTTTTCAGCTTTTTAAAACAAGCCGGCCGCGGTGGCCGAGGGGACTGAGGCGCTCCAGTCACGGTCTGCACGGCCACTACGGTCGGGGGTTCGAATCCCCCCTCGGACATGGATATTTGTGCCGTCCTTAGTATAAGCTAGTTCATAAGTAGTTTGTAAGCTTAGGGACTGATGACCCCGTAGTTAAGTCCCATAAGTTCTACAAACATTTGAACATTTTAAAACAAATGGAGCATTGTACCTCACTGCTCCCGTATTTCGTGAAGTACTTCCACACTCGGGATGGTGCCATTTAATTTAAGACACAACCGATATCTGGCGAAGACAGCAAGGAACCGCCGCATGACCAGACGGAGGCGAGTCTCGTACACTGCCGGTGCACGCGCGTCGTCTAATATGCCACGCCACACAGCAACAGGTGCATCGATGCCTCAATAACTGCACCAGTTCTTAAGTTCTTATGCCACGCGTTTGTTGCGCGTTTCTGACTGCCGGGATTGTTCTCAAATTATCACTGATCGCTTTTCTTAGTTACTTCGATGATCTAATATTTCACAGCAGTGGAAATTTAAGGAATAGCCCTAAATATTAGGGTCTACTAGTTATAATTTTTTAAAAATTATTTACACAAAACACATTTTGAACCACTACTACAGGAAGTAGTCGTACCGGTTATTTTACCAGGTTCTTGGCATTAACTAAAAAAACCGTTTACAACCGACACCAAATAAATACCGAAAAACAGTTATTCAAAACTAAAATCCCGGTATCGGTTTTAACCAGTCGGTTTTTCCCATCCCTACTGAGGAGTGCCCGTAGTATTCATTCTGACGCTGACTTCCCCTCTGCCGCCGGTCACCCCCACCAACAGCACCTAGAAGACAAGGCGTTACAACAGGCCGTGCCTACGTCACACTTAGAGGCCCTGGTCGCCAGCTCACTGGCTGGCCACTGCGGCACGCCCACCGTCGCGCAGGGTCGGCCAGTCAGATGGCGACCGAGGCCTCTAAGTGTGACGTAGGCACGGCCTGTTGTAACGCCTTGTCTTCTAGGTGCTGTTGCCCTCACCCGGCACTTCCTCACCCCTACCCAAGCTTCATCTCGTTCCGCAGGAGGTCTACTTTGCTATTATTTCTTCAAAAGCTTATGGGACTTGACTGCAGGGTCATCAGTCCCTAAACTTACAAACTACCTTATACTAAAGACAAAACCAATATCCATGCCCGAGGGAGGTTTCGAACCCCCGACGGGGAACGGCCTCGTGCATCGGAGCATAGCGCCTCAATGCGCTTGACCACTCCGCCGCGACTATTATTCCTTATTCATTATCTTATGAACTCCTGTGTTTTTGACCGAGAGGGGTGGCGCAGTGGTAACACGCGGGACTCGCTTTCGGGAGGGCGTTGGTTTAAATCCACCTCCCCCCATCTAGATTTACGTTTTCCGTGATTTCCATAAATCACTATAAGCGAATGCGGGATGGTACTGTTGAAAGGACACAGCCGATTCCTTCGCCATCCTTACCAATATAATCAGAGCGTGAACTCCTGTTTCTAACAGCCGCGTTGTTGACGGGACGTTAAACCCTAAACTTATCTCCGCCGTCTGTTCTTACCTCTTTCAATAAGGAGGAAAAAAACATGTAATATTAAATAATAATAATAATAAATAACTTCATAACGCATTTGGTAATGTAACATTGGTTCTAATCTTCCCGGCCACATATTTTGGCCATTATGGACATTGCAAAAGTTTCAATTTCGTTTAACATGGTTACATTAGGAATACATAAGTGACATTCGCAACAGTTTCTCTCTTCGATTTCAGGAAAAATACGAAGTTGTGAACCCCACACACGAAATGTTCAAATGTTTGTAGAGTCTATGGGACTTAACTACGGGGTCATCAGTCCCTAAACTTACAAACTACTTAAGAACTAGCTAATACTAAGGACGGCATAAATATCCATGCCCGAGGGGGGATTCGAACCCCCGACCGTAGTGGCCGTGCAGACCGTGACTGGAGCGCCTTAATCCCCTCGGCCACCGCGGCCGACCCCCACACACGCAGCAAAAAATTGTCCAATTATCTATTCAGTCAATTTTAGTCGATTTCGCTCCATTTTAGAGATAATTTTCTCGTAAAAAGTAAAGCCGTATGGCATGAAAGGGTGGGAGACCCCGAAGGGCAGGTTCAGCTGCCTAATTGGAAAGGTTTTCCCTTTCCTTCGCGAAGTGCGAGTACTGTGTGCTGAAGTGTCTATGTTAAGTGTAGGTGACTGTAATGGGTGTGTGTAGTGTAGTATCATGTTCGTGTTGGAGAGGGTAAAAACCGGTGCCGGCACATAGCCTACACCTCTCGAAAAGAACCAAGGGGGGCGCTGAACTTAATGCACTCACCCGACGGACGGATCGCCATCAACAGTGTCCCATCTACTCACTCCATGAGATACCGCTGAGAGGTTTGTAATTTAATCCAGGACACAGGTGCAAAGACTGGAGATCAGGGAGTTTACACCACCACCCCTCCTGTCCCCTCTGCTGTAAAGCAAAGGAAAGTTTGTCAACACTCCGTGCGTACCCGGTCGGTTACCCATCCAAAGACTGGCCACGTCTGATGGTGCTTAAACTCCGTGATCTGGCGCAAAACACTGTATCCAACGCGGCACGGCCGTTGGCCACGGAGGGGGTGTTGAACCGAAATATCTGAGTCATTTTAGGTTGGCTGTTTCTGAGACTTTTCCTATTATCTCCATATATAAAAATGAATGTTTGCCTGTATATCCTCTGTGTGTTCATAAACCATTCATTCGATTGCAATGAAACTTTGGTGAACTGTTCACCGCACGCCCACGAAGGATCCTCACCCAAAAACAAAAGAGCACGACACGTGGCTCAGGAGATATGACGTCAAAACAATGAGAGGCCACCGCGTGAGAATACTCAGATTCATGCGTCTATTACTGGGAAATGGGAGTTTTTAGGGACCAGCAACAAAATTTGCGTGTACTTTCGGACGTTTATGAAGCGTTTTGTAACCGCCCCCCCCCCCCACTACACACACACAGACACACACACACACACACACACACACACACACACACACACACACACACACACACACACACACAAAATGACGAAACGAAAAGAAGTCTACCACTCAAAACAGTTTCGCTGTAGATGCCATAAAACTTTCTTATCAGGCATGACCTTGTATAAATAAAATAAAGTTATCATTAGAGATTTGCATGTTACTATTAATTTTCGTCTGCAGGTCTCCATTAATTCTTTTGCACCCACAATTAAGCAATCTGTTTTCTTTATCTATATAAAAGCGAAAGGAGACTCATTATCTCACTGACTAAACACGATATCTCGAAAACTACTTCGCCGCGGTGGAGTAGCCGAGCGGTCTAAAGCGTCTCGCTGCGGAGCGCACCGGTGCTCGCCGTGGAGGTTCGAGTCCTCCCTGGGGCATGGGTGTGTGTGTTGTCCTTAGCTTAGTTTACCTAGGTTTAAGTAGTTTGTAAGCTACGGACTGATGACCACGCAGTTTGGTCCGATAGATTTACAAACATTTGAACATTTGAAAACTACTTCACCTATGAAGCTGAAATTTGGCAGGAATGTTTTTATAGGTAGAAAACGTCAGCTAATAAAGTATTTTGTGATAGGTGCCTGGCGGAGCATACTTCTCCTACAGACTCACGAAATCTACAGTTTCATTCCGATCTTCACGAAATTTCGCACACTTGACCTTCAAAGGAAGAGGTATGTCACCGTCTACCTTAAGTTTCATACGGTGCATGGGGGAGAGTACTTTGCAACATAAAAATTGATCCTTAAATACCTTAAATAACTTCAGAACGGCTCGACCGATTTCACAGATCTTTTTTTTTTTTTTTTTTTTTTTTTTTTTTTTTTTTTTTTTTTTTTTTTTTTTTTCGTTATTCTCAGAAAAAGGGTTGTGTGAAATAAAAATGGAATATTTGAGAACAAAAAAGTGCGTTTTTCAAAGTGACCCTGGTTTTCTAATGCATAGAAATCTATAGTTTTGTTCCGATATTGATGAAATTTGCACACTCCACCTTAAAAACAAGAGGAATGTCACTGTCTGTATGAAATTTCGTTCGGTGCATGGTGGAGGGTACTTAACATACGGAATTTTACAAAATGCATAGTTTTTCTACAATCCTTATGAATTTTTGTACACATGACCTTTAAACCAAGAGGAAGATATAAGTTTATATGGTACATGACAGAGGGTACCTTGCAGAAAACTTTGCCGAGGGAGAGAAAGAAGTGGATGCAGAGAGAGGGAGGAAGGGGATGTGGACTACGAGAATGTAAGATAGATAAACACTAGGGCAACGCCGGGTTTACAGCTAGTATATATATACATATATATAAATGTCGGCTGTACACGATACTCTTTTACCAAATTGTAATATATGGACTAATTTCATACAAAAATTCTATCGTCCCGAGTGAAATCACGCAGTGAAGTAACGAAGGTTAGATTGTCGTTCCTTCCACGACAATGGCGCTACATTTGAGAGGACGGGCGTTCAAACCCGACTCCGACCATCCCGATCTAAGTTGTCCGTGATTTACGTAAATCACTCCAGGCAAATATCGGGATGTTTCTTTTGGAAGTGCACATCCCTGCCGACAACTGTCTGGTTTTGCGAACTCCGTGTCTAACGACCTAATGGCGACGGGCGATTAAATCCTAATCTTCATTCCCTCCTCTCTTGCACAAAATGGTAATTAGAAACAAGGCACAAATAGACAATAACGGAAGAAGAATTCAGTCTCACTCCCTTGAAGGAACAACACCCAAGTTCCTCAGTTATTCAGGGAAGCTACGGAAAAACGAAATTAGATTAACCCGACAGAGATGCGAACATCACGTCTACCACTCGAAAATCTGCTCCACTTCGATAGGAGAAAATGGAAAGAGATTCTAATCCTACATGAAGGCACAGTTAATTATTTCACTACCGATTACAATGCAGCTATTGCGGAGTTTCTAAATACCGTTTTTCGGTGTTGGGAAAGTTAAAAAGTAACTACGTTGCATAAATGTTACATCCCTGAAAAGCAATGTAGTTACAGTTATAGTTACTATATATCGAAAGTAACTGTATAAGTTACAAGTATCTTTACAGTTATTTTTCAAAATTGTAGCTCATTTGTAAATTCATAATGAAGCCTACACACGTAGAAACAAGCTTTAATGTCAAACAATAATTAAATACATTAATACAGGTATAAGGTAAAAAGGTAAAGCAGTCAACAATCCGAAGATTGGTTTGAACAGCACAGTGCTTTACTAGGCATGGTCCTGTTTGGAGGTGGTATGCCGTTGCCTTCCAATGACCTTCAAACTGAATTACCCAGCCAGTTATAGGGGGACCTACAGTTTAACGTGAGTTCCGAACCACTTTGCTACTCGGTATTTTTCACATTAGCAATACTGCCAGAGGTGAAAGAAGTGGAAAGTGACAGATAAAAATGCTAGGACCTGGCGTGGATCGAACCCGCGACCTTCGGATTTATAGTCTGCCACTGCACTACGTAGCTGCACAATACAGATATAACTAATAATAATAAATAATTAATGCATCATTTAATAATTTCCCACAGCATCTTCTATCTCAGTGCATCTCAGTTCCTCAGTTTGTTCATTTTTTAAAAAAAAAGTTGTTTTCAAAAGTTCCTTCTCATGAAAGTTCCGTATCATGTTCTTCGCCGCGGTGGAGTAGCCGAAGCCGGGCGCCGTGGCTCAGCGCGCCCGGTCAGAGGGCTCAACGCCCTCTGCAATAAAAAAGCTGAGCCAAGAACACAAACGAACAAAAATGATCAGCGTCCGCAATGAACGGAACTACGCATAGGGCACAAATAAAAAAAAAAAAAAAAAAAAAAAAAAAAAAAAAAAATGCGGTTTAAAGCGTCTCTCTGCGGAGCGCGCGGTTGCTCGCCGTGTAGGTTCGAGTCTTCCCTGAGGCATGGGTGTGTGTGTTGTCCTTAGGTTATTTTACTTTAGTTTAAGTAGTTTGTAAGCTACGGACTGATGGCCACGCAGTTTCGTATGATAGATTTACAAACATTTGAACATTTTTCATGTTCTTCGTTATTTGCGTTTCCGTGAAAACTCCCGACTTTATTGTCTACAATATATTCGCATCGCCTGTTACGCTGAAATGGCAGCTATGAGCAAACATTCCAAAATATGGTATTCGCATGGTATGGTACTGTAGACCAGAGTTAGCAATGAACAATATTGCAGAACATGTTTCAAACTCATTGTAAAAGCGCCTTAACGCCAACAGCGAGCAAAAAACTAACCTGTACATGTTATCTGAAGTTCGTTGTAGAGTTTCCACTGCTTTGAATTATTTTCCCACCGACACACTATTTGCAGCGTAAAAAATATGAACATTTCAGCGTAAGCTGACCGATGCATACGTGTGTCTTTTTCTCCATGTCCGAATGTGTGCAAAGTAATCGGAGACCGCACGCTGTTTACGTGTGTTACGTCAGGTGATTGTTATGTAAAGATAAAAATAACAGTCTAGTTCGTAAAATTTTACAATTTATTACTGAGGTAACCGGTTTCGATCTAAGGTCAGATCGGCGAGCAGTCGCCGCACGCTCACCGCCTGAACATCTACAGCGAGAGGTCTGAAGATGATCTAATCTTAGATCGAAACCGGCTACCTCAGTAATAAATTGTAAAATTTTGCTAACTAGACTGTTATTTTTATCTTTAAATAATTATAAGTTCGCTCTCTTTTCCAAATAAGGAAACCATGTTTTCCAAACTGATTGATTGTTATGTCCTCATTTTTGCGTACATCATTTTAAAATAGAAATAATATGAATGAATGAGCACTAGTAAATGTTATATCGGTATTAACTGTATAATTCATACATTTACTACGTACGTTGCTGAAAAGATTTAATTTAAAAACAGTTTCTTTTTCTCTCTTCACTAAACTAAAAAGCCTGGTATTCTGCAGTCTTGAGATTCTTAGAAAAATGTAACGATACTTCCGTTACATCGTTAACCGATAAAAGTAACTTAGTTACAGTTAAAGTTACTTTATGCAAATAATAACGCCGATACCGTCCGAAATGCAACACTAGAAACGGAGTTACAAGTAACACATTACTCCCCAACTCTGATTTTCCGCAATTCTTTCAACAAAGAAGAGATCTTAAATATTCCTTAATATTCCTTTCGAAAAAAGGATATGAACATTTGATTCTCTCATTCTTGTCGAACAGGCTTAGCGTTGTATCTACAGTGACTTTGAACCCAGTATTTACTCCTCCTGCCGCAATACAAGGCAACATTTTTCACATCTGTCAGCGTAGAAGTTGCACTTTTTATTCGTTTGTATCTTGAATACAGGAGTATTAAATATAGGACATGACAGTAAACGTTTTCATTAGGATTTGTGTTTCATAGAAGTTACTCATTTTAATTTATGGACCATCTGAAAAGTAGAATTATTATACAAAAGAACAGACAATATCACAAATTCTTTTTTTATTTTGATAACCGGTTTCGGCAGGTTACACTACCATCATCGGATCTGTATTTGAGATACGCCATATCACATAGCAAAATAAAAATTAAGGTTTTCGCCAACACTAAAATAGCATACCAAAGATTCATTCTTATTATGTTTCCTATGTGATGTGTAGCATGTAAAAGACAAATGTGATGATGGCAGTTAGATTAGATTAATACTTGTTCAATAGATCAGAAATACGACATTCCGCAATAATGTGGAACATGTCATTTTAATAAGTAGTCTATATACATGACAATATGTGAAGGAATTTTTGTTTTGTTTTTTTATACATAATCTGGTTTTTTTTTTTTTTTTTTTTTGAGAAATTCTTTTTAAATATCAGTTGGCTATCTGGCAGGCTTTTGATGCTACTTGGTAAGTGACCAAAGACTTTTGTGTCTAACTTTGACACAGGAAGGGGTGAATTATGATGCCAAAAAAGTCTTTGGTCACTTATCAAATAGTGAATATCACCTTTTCTCCTAGTTTTCTAGCTATACACACTGCTATTACTTTTGAATTGGGTCGGATTGTAATTAACAAATTTCATAAGTGAATACATATATTGTGAAACTACAGTGAATTATCCCTAAATCCTTAAATAAATGTCTGCAGGATGATCTTGGGTGGGCTCCAGCAGTTATTCTGATTACACACTTTTTTGCAGTGAATACTTTTATACTTAATGTTGAATTTTCCCAAAATATGATCCCATAAGAAATCAGTGAATGAAAATAGGCATAGTAAGCTAATTTACTGAGATGTATATCACCAAACTCTGCAGTGACCCTGATAGCATAAGTAGCTTAACTCAAACGTTTCAGAAGATCTTCAATGTGTTTCTTCCAATTCAATCCCTCACCAATGCAAACACCTAAAATTTTTGAATATTATGTCTTAGCGACAGATTTCTATTTAAAGTCTGTATTTATTAATGGTGTCAAGCTGTTTATTGTATGAAATTGTATATACTCGGTTTTGTCGAATTTTAGATAGAGTCATTTGTAGAGAACCACTTACTAATTTTCTGAAAGACATAATTTACAATATCATCAGTTAATTCCTGTTTTTCAGGTGTGATAGTGAAATATGTCTTCCTAATGTTAAAAATAATAAGATATTAAAAAAATATTTTAAATGACGAAAAGAAAGTAATGGTTCCATGTAACTCATGTAAATTTAGAAAAAGTAGCGCCTGACAAAATAATGTTCCGCGAAAAGAAAGTTAACACCGAAAGCAAACGAATTTTGAAATCAACCGTAATTTTTGAAATGAAAAGATTGGCGGCAAAATTACGGCGGGAGAAATATCTCAAGCTAGTGGCAACGTTTCAAATCACTGTTAATGAAAATTGTGCCTGCAAAAATTTTCTGTAACTGAATGGAGCTGGAAAATGGCACAAAAATATTTAATTTTAGCAACGTGCCTAAAAACCTGCCTGATTTCGAAGCTCGTTACAAGTACATTGTACAGAAACTAATTGTTGGAATGCACTCGTAAACACCAATGTAACATAAGTCCTCGGCTAGCAAAGAAAAATTAAAAATAATTAAATTTCGAGAAACTGATGTATATCTCAGGGACGTTTAATGCGGAATAAAAGATTCTAAGATAATTATGGAGTATTGTGCATCGTTCCAACATTTAATTTCGCACACTGCAAAGAAAATGGCGGCTGGTGGCAATCTGTAAGTAAAATTCATACACTTTTAATATATTATACAGTAAAGAATAATGAGATGACTATAAATAAAAATATTGAGAAATGCAAATTTTCATTAAATGAAATTAGCTGTCTTATATTCTGAAAAACATTACACACACTTACAATAATTTCTAACATCCATTCTGTGCGCGAAAAGAAATTAAACTCAGAGCAACGCGCTATTGCGTACGAAACCTATTGAATGCTAGACCAAGAAGAAGACAGAATGGAGACTGCTGCTCCTTCTTATTAAGTTAAACATATGATAGGCGAAAATATACTTTTGTTTCGACAGATAAAAATGTGCTTGTTAGCGTTATAAATTATTTTCTTGATGGTTGTGTAGTAATTTGCATGAAGTAGACACAGAATAATCGTAACAAATACAAGAAATTAATTGTGAAGAATAAATAAATATTGAAATAAAATCCGGGATTCCCATGAAACGTTATAATAGCTGTATTTGTATCGTTAGCAACAAGCTTAGCATCTTCGTGAATATATAATGGCAAGTCATTAATATATATTAAGAATAACAAAGGAACCAAGACCAAACCTTGTGGGACCCATTTTTGATATCTCTCCAGTTAGAGGAATTAGCTGTTTCTTATTTCGACTTTCTGCACTCTTCCAGTTAAGTATGATTTAAACCATATGTGCACTGTCCCACTCGTACCACAATACTTAAGCTTATCTGGAAGAATTCCATGATTTACACAATGAAAAGCCTTTGAAAGGTCACAAAAAATCTCAACAGGTGATGTCAGGTTATTTTGAGCATTTAACATTTCACAGTATTTACTGTTGAAAAACGTTTCTGAAAACCGTACTGACATTTTGTTAGTGCTTCATTTTTACTAATGTGTGAGGCTACTCAGGAGTATATTACTTTTTAAAATTTTGGATAAAGCTGTCAGAAGTGAGATTGGGCGGTAGTTGTTGACATCAGACGTATCCCCTCTTTTATGCAATGGTTTAACCTCAGTCTATGAGGGAAAATACCCTGCTTTAAAGAGCTATTACATATGTGAGTAATAATCCTTCTTATCTCTTGGGCAAAAGCTTTTAATACCCTGCTGGAAATGCCATCAATTCCATGTGAGCTTTTACTATTGAGAGAGTTTATTATTTTTCTAATATCCGAGAGAAGGGTGGGTGGAATTTCAATTATATCAAACTGTGTAGTAATGGCGACCTGCCGAAATCAGTTTTCTAAATACAAAAAGAATTAGCGATGTTTGCTGTTGTTTTGTATAATAGTTTGTATATTACATCTAGAACTAAGTCAATTGTATTAATATCTCGGTACGCCTCTGATACGCGCAGCGGAAGTGGTTTCATCCGCTTCGTTCACGGAACGTATAAAAGTACTGACACTTCTTGAGTGCGAGAGTAAGACGTTTAACAGGTTGCGCCGAAAATAGCATTTTATGTTTGGCGAAGCAAAATGTTCTAAACAGCTTGAAGGGTACATACACGTAGCAAAGAATATTCGCGGACAGCTGAAGCGGCACGCTGAGAAGCCACGGTCAAACCAAGAATGACGCGTATGTCGAAGGAAGGAAGGACGGGAGGGCTTAACGTTACGTCGACGACGAGGTCATTCGAGACGGAGCAGTATTTCGAATTGGAGAGGATGGGGAAGCAAGTCGAATGTGTCCATGATAGTGGGTTTTCTTGTGGTGTCCCGTATGCAGTTTAATGGTACAGTATTGTGGGTGGTATCATTTTGTTCCTTGTAAGGGAGGGATTGAGAAAAGTGATAGTGGCCATCTCAGACCCGCGACTGGGAGGGGAGAGGAGATGGGGAAGGATGAGTAGTCATCACGCGCTTAATCCCTTGTAACTTCGCTCCTAATCATTCAATTTTAATTTTCTTTTTTTAAAAGAAAGGTCTAACTGCATACTACACATTGTGTTATTAGAAATTTTTACGTAAATGTAGCCGCTTTGATTAAAAAAAGATTCTTACAAAGAAACAAGTGTTACATTTGACAAAATCATCATTTAAAGTTGATTGTTTATACCAGATAGGTAAATTAAAATATAAAAGTAACATGAAATAAGAAAACAGTTTTTATTTAAAAATAGTTTTTCTGAGACACTTAAGGAAAGAAACAGTATACAAAATATAAAATTGCATTCAAGAGAAACAATCAGTATTATTTCTGTAGATGTTCATTATTATTTTAGAAATATATTTTAACTGTCACGAAATACTTAGACCAGTATTGTGTTTTATTATTACATTCACTTGCTGAAAAATAAAAGATCCTCTTCTTCTGGAGTGAATCCACAAGTTAGTCTCCATGGCGCTTCCACAATCCGAATTCTCTTTCTTACTTTATTCTTCATATTTCACAATCATAACTGAAGTTCATCGCCATCATCACTAACATCAGAATCATCACAGAAGTCTGTTCTATTTGATAGTTCATAATCGTCTTCTTCTTCGGTCACATTACAGCATTTTTTGTGGATCAGCAGAACAGGAACACATGTCAGTGCAAGGAAGTTATTTAGTGCACATTTGGACGACAGAGCACATTATGATGGTCCACATGAACTTTTGACGACTGGGAGAAGTTCTTTAGGTCCACAAGGAATATCACACATTACTGGCTCGTATTTCCCTTTCTCATTAACAGGACAACCCCACTCAGTAACTGCAGGTAGTTCAGGATTGTCAATATGTGATTTCCGCCATATTAGGGCTTGAAGATGTGCTCTTTTTATGGCCGGACACAGCGTATCTTGAGTTGGAGGCATGCATAATCCATCGACTTGGTTTTTGGTAGAAAACTACCATAGCAGTTTTTTCAGGAATGCCATCTTTGGGTTTCTTAAGTATACAGAGCATTTAAAACTTCCAGAATTCGGATCCTTTCTTCATTAAAATCTTCCTTTCACATTGATGACAAAGCGTCAAGAACTGTCTCTTCAGCTTTCATAAATGTATTAAAGAAACTTGTTTTCGTTTTACCATAAAATGATCCAGAGGTATCAGTTCCTGAGAGAGAGAGCGTAATCCAATCAGAGAATCAGCTCGCTTGTGACCTAACGCTTGAATTGCCATACGAACAGAAATCTCACGTGTCCTAGCTCCTGAGACAACAAACCACGTATCCTTTGGGAGTTGAGGGTAGAAATTCGTCGCTAGCACTAGGATATCAGTAGCAGAAGAAAATAATTTCATAGTTTCTGCTCCATTCACACTTGCGAAGAATACATGTAGTATTATTTTTGTATCGGCCTCTTCTTGTGTTGTTTCCAGAGCTTCGACACATCAACTGGTAGCAAGAGCCTGATTGCGATAGGATACTACAATGTTTTTCCCAGTATCCAAGCCGCTTTCCACTAGAGCAGTACTGAAAACATCCGTTAGTCTATCCTTGTGTTTAGCATGAGAAAGAAGTCCCTTAAAAGGAATATTTTCAATATTTGTGTTGGACTCTACCTTGTACATGACAGGAACACTACCTTGTTGTCTTCGATATCTTATTGCATATTTCAGAGATTTCTTGTCTCGATATGTGTCAAAGACAACATGAATTTCAGAAAACTCGCCATTCCTTGAAAAATAGTTTTGCAGAACTGATTTGTTAAATCAAAAATTGTTTCGTCTACTCTCCTACTTTCAAATTATGGACCTCTGCCATTTCTTCAACAACTGACTGAATATTTCTTCAGTTTCATTTTCTTGCCCCCTGTTCCGAAAAGCTTCAATTTGTTTGTGGAAGAGGTTCCCAAATATTAACATTACCGTTAACAATTCTTTCACGTACGAAGTACTGATGTTTCTCCAAACCTAATGCTGGCATTATACAAACGTCACGTTGTACTTCATAGGGAACAATAGTCATTGTCACAACATTAAACGAGTCATTACTTGTGCAGTCAAATGGATTGATGAAACTTTTGAAACACTTGACGACAGCCAGAACATTCTTTTTATAACAATTTGCTGATACATCGCAGTGGATTGAAACTTTCACTGGTTGTTTACTACGACAACAAATCTTCGACAGCTCAGGAACTGTTAAGAACAATTTATTTAGAGCTTGTGCATTTTGTGTGATCCCTACGATACCCCCGCAAACTTTCATTTTTGTGTTTTTCTGTCAAGTGCTTCTCGTAAGGAACAGAATGGGACATCACTTTTCAATTGTAACCACATTTCATTATCAGTTTCACGCAATCTTTCCATTTTGGCTATATGCCTTGCACACGTGATTGCGAAGGTCCATTGCAAAAACATACTTAGTGAACTCATTCAGTGCACCCACCCTTAGTTCCCAGTTGCCACTACGTACTCCTCTAATAAACGAAAGAAGACTAGATACCAACTCCATGTAATTCAGAAACATCTTCAGGGTAGGATTGTCTTTGCTCTTGTCATAACAAAAATCTTTTAATTTTTTTCTACAGTTCAGCTTCTTTTATATCTTCTACTATATCATGATTTGTTATTCGAATGAGTTCTGAGTTAATAGTTTTCCACGCATCTACCATCTTCCCTTGAATTATTTGAATATTTTCTTGAAATGTAGGATTTCTCTCTTCGGACTCATTTAAAAGAAGAATGAACAGAGCATGAAGTGTAGTGACATTGGTTCTGAAGGATCGGCAAACAGGTTTTCCCCTCTAATAAGTGCCGTACTGTACACTCGCCAAAAATACCATTTTCCGTCCAAATGTCAGTGATGCCAGATGAATCAATATACTTTCCAACGAAAATACCATGTGAGAAGACTATATAAGGTAAAATGAGTATTTATAATCAAACATGGATTATAATTTAATAAACCTACAGATGGACTGACAGAGAGACAGACTGACAGGGGTTTTTGAAATTTTAACCAAAACGGCTACATTTACATAAAAATTTCTAATATCATAATGTGTAGTATGCAGTTAGACCTTTCTTTTAAAAAAACGAAATGAAAAATCGAATGATTAGGAGCGAAGTTACAAGGGTTGATGACTCCCCATCCTTCTCCACCCCCTCCCCCCACCCAGTCGCGGGTCTGAGATGTCCACCACCACATTTCTGAATCTCTACCTTATAAGGAACAATCTGATACCACCCACAATACTGTACCTTTAAATTGCACACGGGATGAAAAAAGTAACCGTAAGAAAACTGACTATGGGGAATAGGACATCAGACGGGTCGACTCGGAGCAGGAGAGGCACTACAGAACATTTTAATTTCCATTGTCTTTCCTTTTATAAATAAGTTTATAAAACACGAGTGCCCATGTCGCGCCCTAGTTGCCTTCAGTGCTTCCCGGCTTGTTGCATGTACCAGAGATTCGCTTTTTTAATCTGTCCCTACATTTAACAATTTTACGGGCTAAGTATGTATACTCTCTTTGTACAGAATAATATTAGTAAACATGTAGTGTAGCCATTTTATTACATGACAGACGTCACTATTTTATTTGATTGTAATTTTCAGATGCACCTGATGGTGAGATATAGGTTTCTTAAACTTGGGAAGTGCATAGAAATAAAAAAAAAAGATCGGGTCACAGTGCTGAGCCATCGTTTCACCATGTACCAGAAGAAAGTGTACTTCCTCCAATCTTGTATAATGTGGACACTAATAACCAGCCTATCCCTCAAGACACACGATTGTCCGTACATGGCGATGACACAGCTGTTGCTGTCCAGGGGTCCAATTTTAATGAAATATTACAAATACTCTCCAGAGGTCTTGAAGAACTACCTCATTACTACGGCAGGCCGCGGTGGCCGAGGGGACTGAGGCGCTCCAGTCACGGTCTGCACGGCCACTACGGTCGGGGGTTCGAATCCCCCCTCGGGCATGGATATTTGTTCTGTCCTTAGGATTAGCTAGTTCATAAGTAGTTTGTAAGTTTAGAGACTGATGACCCCGTAGTTAAGTCCCATAAGCTATACAAACATTTGAACATTTTCAATACTACGATGCCAGTCACCTAAAGCCAAATCATTGCAAACCCAAGTATATGCTATCCATGTGCGCAATAGACATGCCGGATTGAGCTCGAGGTTACGTGGCAATAAGGTTAGAAGCTAGAGCACTGTCCAACAACTAAATACCTTGGGGTTACACTTAACAGAAAGCTTTCCTTCAAACAACATTGCCAAAATACTAAGGCCAATTTTTTTTTGCTACAGGAATGACATCATTCGCAGGCTGAAGAGCTATGAATGGGGAGGTAAGCAATTAGTACTGGCAAGAAGACCACATGGCTATCGGATTTTAGAATTTTTTGATACTTATGTTACGTGAAATTCAGAACTCAAATAACAGTCAGTCAAAGCCATTCGACGCATTTATCAAAAATTCTCGAGAAAATCGACTTTGAAGTTTTACAAGTGCGCTGCCCATGTGGCAGCGTTTTGGCCTCACAACCATAAGGTCGGTGGTTCGAATCCCGCTGTGACAGACTTTTTTCCGAATTCAGTTATATAAAACATTTTGGTATCTCTATTCCAAGTGTTGTGTTAGTTTTTGTTTATGTTTATGTAGACGAACTGCGCACCTTGTCGTCACCTAAAACGATGGTTGAGTAGGTTAGCTGCTTGGAAAGTCTTTAGTAACTATGGAGATGACTTTCTAAAACAGAGTAGTACATCTTCACAAACTGAACTATCAAAGACCACCGTCGTCAACTAATAGTGAAGCCAATACTGTACAAAATTTAACTTAGGTTTTTTTATTGAAACCATCATTATTAACAACCTTTTATAAAATATAGAAAATTACGAATAAACAAAACCACGTGAATTTTTCGTAAAAATTACCATTGCAAATTATAATTGTACAAGTATTCGAACACAACGAAAAAAGGATTCGAACCATGGACCCTACAGTTGTATGGTCATAACGTTAGCATCTTTATTTATTTTGCTCTATGGGTTGTTTTCGTCCTTGCGGTCGCTGTCCGTGTTTGTTCGTTGTTGTTCGATGCGTTTTTGGTTCAGCTTTTTTATTACAGAAAGCGTTTAATCCTCTGACCGAACGTGCGTACTGAGCCACGACGCCCGGTACCAACGGAGCTACAGCGACTAATGCTGTAAATAATTGGTACTTACGTGTACTTGCAAAACTTCCAAGTCGATTTTTTTTTCGAGCATTTTTTTAGAGTTGCGTTGAATGGCTTTGGCTGATTGTTACCTGAGTTCTGAACTTCGCGTAACGTAACTATCAAAGTATTCTAAAATCCGATACCCAGATGCTCTCCTTGTAGGAACATCAGCACTTGCTTTATGTGTTTCAAATGTTCAAATGTTTGTAAATCTATCGGACCAAACTGCGTGGTCATCAGTCCGTAGCTTACAAACTACTTAAACCTAGGTAAACTAACCTAAGGACAAACAAACACACCCATGCCCCAGGGAAGACTCGAACCTCCACGGCGAGCAACCGCGCGCTCCGCAGCGAGACGCTTTAGACTGCTCGGCTACTCCACCGCGGCTATGTGTTTCAGCAGCAGAATATACAACACCAGTATGGGATGCATCCACGCACGCTAAACAGGTCGATCTAAGTGTAAACGAGACTACGCGCATTGTTACAGGCTGTCTCAGACCCACACCAACAGGTAATATGTGCCTCCTTGCTGGAATTGCCCCACCCAGGCTCAGAAGCCATGTGGCAGCCGACGTTGAGAGAACAAAGAAAGAGAAAGTTTAGCGACACCCATTGAAAGGGCACGTCGATCAGGCTCGGAGGCTTAAGTCTAGAAACAGCTTCAATGCAAGTACCAAGATGCTTGAAGGTTCGCAGGAAGATAACATAGTCTGTAAATGGAAGAATGAACAAACCGCACAGCTGATAACATCAAAAGAGAAAACGACACCTGGAAACAACCTTCCTTATACAGTCTGGAGAATACTAAACAGACTGAGGGCTGGTGAACCCAGATGTGAAACTAATCTGCGCAGGTGGGGCCTGCTGACTAACGACGACGATGCTCACTGTGACTACGGAGAAGTTCAGAACGAGGCACACCTGCTTATGTGCCGACTATTGCTGGAACCCTGCAATTTTAGTGACCTGCTACAAGCCCAGGACAAAGCCGTGGCGGTGGATAACTATTAGAAAAACAAAATTTGATCTGGACACGGAAATGAATCTACATGGGATAGTCTGCAGATCATTCTTAAGTGCCTGGCAGAGAGTTCATCGAACCACCTTTATACTATTCATCTCCTATTCTATTCTCGAATAGCGCGCGGGAAGAAAGAACAGCTGAATATCGCCGTTCGAGCTCTGATTTCTCGTATTTTATTCTGATGATCATTTCTACCTATGTAGGTGGGAGTCAACAATATATTTTCGCATTCGGAGGAGAATGTTAGTGACTGGAGTTTCGTAAGTAGATCACGCCGCAGCGATAACCGCCGTTGTTGTAATGATTCCCATCCCAGGTACTGTATCATGTCCGTGACGCTGCCTCCCCTGTATCGTCACAATACGAGCTGCCCTTCTTTGGACTCTTTCGATGTCCTCCGTCAAACCCACCACGTAAGGATCCCATACTGGACAGCAATACTCCAAATGAGGACGGACAAACGTAGTGTATACAGTCTCTTTAGTAGTTCTGTTGCATCTTTTAAGCGTTCTGCCAATAAAACGCAGTCTCTAGTTCGCCTTTCCTACGACGTTATCTACTTGTTCTCTCCAGTTTAAGTCTGATGTAATAGTAATTCCTAGGTATTTAGTGGAGTTTACAGCCTTTACATTCGATTGATTTATCTTGTAAACAAAGTTTAACGGGTTTCTTTTTGTACTCATGTGGACGACTTCTCACTTCTCATTATTTATAGTCAATTGGCAATTTTTATACTACACTGATATCTTATTTAAATCGTTCTGCAGTTGGTTTTGATCTTCAGATGAATGAATGACTGATCATATCCCACACATTTCTGATTGGTGACAAGTCTGGTGATATGGCGGGACAGGGCAAAAGACTGACATCCTGTGTCACAAACAAGGCACGTGTTCGTTCAAAAAATGTTCAAATGTTTGTAAATCTATCGGACCAAACTGCGTGGTCATCAGTCCGTAGCTTACAAACTATTTAAACCTAGGTAAACTAACCTAAGGACGAACACACACACCCATGCCCCAGGGAGGACTCGAACCTCCACAGCGAGCAACCGCGCGCTCCGCAGCGAGATGCTTTAGACCGCTCGGCTACTCCACCGCGGCCACGTGTTCGTGCAGCAACATACGGTCGCGCATTGGCTTGTAGAAAAACGGCGTCTGGAGTGTCGTGCAGGAAGGGTATGGCTACGGGTTACAGGCTGTCATTCACGTAGGTGATACTTGTCACAGCAACCTGGTCACACATCACCTGTGGTTTGTGGTTGTACCCAGTAGCATCCCACACCCCAGACCTCGAGATGGAGAGCTAAATGTCGGCTGCGAATGCAGTCGCTGTGTTGTCGCTTCCCGTGGAAAACCAAACAGAACTTGGATTCGTCCGAAAACACTACTTTTTGCACAGAATGGTATTTTCAAACGGACTGTGCACTGATATGAAACTTCCTGACAGATGAAAATTGTGTTCCGGACCGGGATTCGAACATGGGACTTTTGCCTTTCACGGTGAAGTGGTCTATTGACTGAGCTATCCTGGTACACGTAACGGCCCGTCCTGACAACTCCATCATAATCTTTCTCCCAGGAGTAGTATAGTTGGAAGCACGAACAATGGCGCACATGTCTACACAACAGCATCTTTGCGATTTCAAGCGACAGTTGAAGTGCGCATATGGACGTGCTTTGTGCTTGAAGAAACCTTCTATCCAGCAAAATAATGGCTCTCAGTTGCTTAGATAGAAGTTGCAGAACGACATATTGACCATAGCTGTTTATTTTTTCTCAATGCTACCGGTTTCGGTCAATTTAGCATTATCAAGCGTTAGCCTGAAGTAGATGAAAGTTATCAAAGCATTAGTCAACCATATAAAACATTATAAAAATACAGTAGTTACATGTGAGATACTTACAGAGATTAGCTAGTAGCTTAACATGTCGTAATACAAGAATTCAAAATTATAACATAAGTATTTGTTGTCATTTCTCTAGTCATTGATATTACCACAGTGGCTGACTGCTACAGACTAAAGCATACATTGATGAGTGTGAATTAAAATTATTTTAAAAACCAAAGATAACGAACATGCTTACATTAAATCTCATTGCACAAAGATTATAGGGCATACAGTTATGGTCATAGACGCAGCATAACTGTATGCCCTATAATCTTTGTGCAATGAGATTTAATGTAAGCTTATTCGTTATCTTTGGTTCTAAAATAATTTTAAATCACACTCATCAGTGTATGCTTCAGTCTGTAGCAGTCAGCCACTGTGGTAATATCAATGACTAGAGAAATGACAACAAATACTTATGTTATAATTTTGATTTCTTGTATTACGACATGTTAAGCTATTAGCTAATCTTTGTAAGTATTTCACATGTAACTTACTGTATTTTTTTGTTAATGTTTTATATGGTTGACTAATGCTTTGATAACTTTCATCTACTTCAGGCTAACGCTTGATAATACTAAATTGACCGAAACCGGTAGCATTGAGGAGAAAAAAAAAAAAAAAAAAAAAAAAAAAAAAAAAAAAAAAAAGACAGCTATGGTCAATATGCCGTTCTGCAATAATCTCAAAGCTGTTATGCCCCACCTGTTCACCTTTCTAGATAGAAGTTGTTAGACGCCAGTATCAGTACACTGAATAACACGCTAAAATCAAGTTTAATTTTGGCATTGTCTACGACAGTCGCAGCAGAGCGGTGAGATCAATACTGAATGCCCATTGGCTGTCGACGAATGCGTGACGTACATGCGCATTAGAAGCCCTAACTCGACCGCCGTCGTTCGTGGTTTCAACTATAGTCTTTCAAGACTCGCAGGAGTACTTCTGTGAAGTTTGGAAGGTAGGAGGCTAGGTACTCACGGAAGTAAAGCTGTGATGACGGGCCATAAAGCGTGCCAGGTTAGCTCATTCCGTAGAGCTGTTTCGTACGAAAGGCAAAGGTCTCAGGTTCGAATCCCAGTCCGGCAGGAATTTTCACTATTTAATGCCTTTCCTGGGGCCATACCCATATTCGCCAGCAATTTTATGCACGTAAGTGAAAGATACATGGAGAAGTGAACGACGCGCTCGCCGGCCGCGGTGGCCGAGGGGACTGAGGCGCTCCAGTCACGGTCTGCACGGCCACTACGGTCGGGGGTTCGAATCCCCCCTCGGGCAAGGATATTTGTGCCGTCCTTAGTATTAGCTAGTTGATAAGTAGTTTGTAAGTTTAGGGACTGATGACCCCGTAGTTAAGTCCCATAAGCTATACAAACATTTGAACATTTTTTGAATTTGACGACGCGCTCGTAATCCATGCCGCAATAAACGGCGACGGACCGTTACCTCCGATAACGTCCAATGATAGTGTACAATGTGTTGCACTGTTCCACTATTGCGTAAGACCCGAGGAGTACGCAGATCTGTCCTGCGATGCCATTAGGATGAGGTGTCGATCTTCTCTAAGGGTTAGTGTGACCTGATCCATCTCGTCGTCTACGGCCTTCAGTGAACCATTCTGCACACACACGTTGCACTGGCGAAACACTTGGTCTACATGAGCAGCAGTTTCCCGGATGGATGCATCAACTTCTCCCACGCCAATAACGCGCCCTCTTTCAGACTCACTGATATGACGGCGCGCTTCGTGCAAACGGTTGCGCGGCATTCCGCACTCCTGCTCAAGTTACAGTGACCCGTTACCTTCTGTTCATAGTGACAACGAGAGCCGCAGGCAAATTATACGCTACGTGGTGTTGCGGCGCAATATCGATGTTGACCTTTAAGCTGCGGAACTACACGGTTCAAGTGCTAATCATTTCTGCAGAATATACTAATGTACACGTCGTGTGAATATGTACTGCCTTTCTCTACTCTACGTCATCATTCTGCTGCGACTGCGATGCAGAGAGACAAACTGAAGCACACCACGTAAGTAATGCCCACTGAGACGTTTCAATGGAGAAACAAGTGAATTTTTCCTATGTGAATAATGTAGATATAAATCTGTAAATTAGTGTACTGATCATGTATATGGTAAAAGGTAAAGCAGTCATCAATCCGAAGATTGGTTCGAACACCACAGTGCTTTATTAGGCATGGTCCTGTTTGGAGGTGGTATGCCGTTGCCTTCCTTCGACCATTGAACTGACTTACCCAGCCAGTTATAGAGGGACCTACAGTTTAACGTGGGTTCCAACCACGGTGCTACTCGATATTTTTCACGTCAGCAACACTGCCAGAGGCGAAAGAAGTGGAAAGTGACAGATAAAAATCCTAGGGTCTGGCGGGTATCGAACGCGCGACCTTCGGATTCGTAGTCTGGCACTATGATAAATAAATAAATCTCTACTCTCTTCATGAGATATGTTATTTTCATTTTATTTTATTATTTTTTTAAATATATTTTTCTAGTCGCTGTGGAGTGGCCGAGTGGTCTACGGCGCCTTGCTGCGGAACGCGCTATTGCTCGCTGTCGGAGATTCGAGCCTTTCCTCCGTCATGTGTGTGTGTGTGTGTGTGTGTGAGAGTGAGTGAGTGAGTGAGTGTGTGTGTGTGTGTTGTTCTTAGCATAAGTTATGTTAAGTAGTTCGTAAGCCTAGGAACTGATAACTGCAGCAGTTAAGTCCTTTAGATTTATAAATATTTGAACTTTTTTTATTTCTTAACATAATTGTTCGTGTGCTTGGTGAACTCTGGCTATGTTTCCTTAAAATTGTTAATGAAGGAGGGGAAGGAAGGAAAGGATTGACACTGGCTACATTACGACATTGAAATTAAACAATGGCGACAAGTGAAAATGCGAGCCGTGCCGGGAATCGAACCCGAGTCTTTCACTAAGGGCCAGCGGTCGCCTTAACCACTTGGCTACCCCTGCTCGTCTCCCGCCCTCCTCAAACTTCCCCAAGTCGCACGCTATGGCTGTAGCGCCCCTACCGTCCATGCCCTCCCACACTCACCATTACGGACTTCTGTGCGCCGCGGGAGAGTGAGGCGCTATGCTCCGATACGCGAAGCCGTTCCCCGTCGGGGGTTCGAATCCCCCTTCGGACATGGATGATTGTGTTGTCTTTAGTATAACTTAGTTTATAAGTAGTTTGTAAGTTCAGGGACTGATGACCTCGCAGTTAACTCCCATAAGCTTAACAAACATTTGAATATTTTTGAACTTCCGTGCGAGGTCGAACTTATGACCGCATCTGCGGTGAAGTAAGTGAACGTAACGCCGTCTTCGTGTGTAAATACTTATTACATTGGGGTAGTGTCTGTTCTTCAAAATGTTCAAATGTTTGTAGAGCTTATGGGACTTAACTACGGGGTCATCAGTCCCTAGACTTACAAACTACTTATGAGCTAGCTAATACTAATGACGGCACAAATATCCATGCCTGAGGGGGGATTCGAACCCCCGACCGTAGTGGACGTGCAGAACTGGCGCGCCGCAGAATGCTCGGCCAGCGCGGGCAGCAATATGTCCGAAAGAACAGACGCCACACCAAAGTAATAATATGTTTACTTACTTTGTAGAACCACTCCCATGAACCACAGACATCGCCGAAGTGGGGTGGCTTGCGTGCCTCAACGATACAGATAGCCGTATCGTAGGTGCAACCACAGCGGCGGGGTATCTGTGGAGAGGGGCAGCAGCCTTTTCAGTAGTTACAGGGGCAACAGTCTGGATGATTGACTGAGCTGGCCTTGTAACATCAGCTAATGTGGCTTTGCCACTGCCACACAGATACTGCGAACGGCTGAAAGCAAGGGGAAACTACAGCCGTTACCTTTCCCGAGGACATGCAGCTCTACTGTATGAACATATGATGATGGCATCCTCTTAGGTAAAATATTCCGGAGGTAAAATAGTCCCCCATTCGGATCTCCGGGCGGGGACTACTCAGAAGGATGTGATCATCAGGAAAGACAATACTGGCATTCTACGGGTCGGAGAGTGGAATGTTAGATCCCTTAATAGAGTAGGAAAATTAGAAAATTTTAAAAGGGAAATGGATAGGTTGAAGTTAGATATAGTGGGGATTAGTGAAGTTCGGTGGCAGGATGAACAGGATTTCTGGTCAGGTGAGTACAGGATTATAAATACAAAATCAATTGGGGGTATCACAGGAGTAGGATTGATAATGAATAAGAAAATAGGAATGCGGGTAAACTACTATGACCAGCACAGTGATCGCATTATCATTGTCAAGATAGATACGAAGCCAACACCGACAACAGTAGTACAGGTTTATATGCCAACTAGCTCTGCCAATGATGAGGAAATCGAAGAAATATATGAGGAGCTAAAGGAAATTATTCAGACAATTAAGGGAGAGGAAAACTTAATTGTTATGGGAGACTGGAATTCGGTAGTAGGACAAGGAAGGGAAGGGAAGATAGTAGGTGAATATGGTCTGGGCGAAAGGAATGAAAGAGGAAGCCGCCTGGTAGAATTTTGCACGGAACATAATTTAGTTATAACAAACACCTGGTTCAAGAATCACAAAAGAAGGTTGTATACGTGGAAGAGACCAGGAGACACCGGGATATACCAGATAGATTTTATAATGGTAAGACATAGATTTCGGAACCAGGTTTTACAGTGTAAGACATACCCAGGGGCAGATATAGACTCTGACCATAACTTGTTGGTTATGAACTGTTGGCTGAAACCGAAGAAACTACAAAAAGGTAGGAAAATAAGGAGATGGGACCTGGATAAATTGAAGGAACCTGAGGTTCTTAAGAATTTCAGAGGGAACTTTAGGCAACAATTGACAGAAACAAGGGAAAATAAAACAGTAGAGGAGAAATGGGTAAAATTGAGAGATGAAATAGTGAAAGTAGCAGAGGACAAAATAGGTAGGAAGGCAAGACCTACAAAAAGTCCTTGGATATCACAGGAGATACTAAATTTAATCGATGAAAGGAGAAAATATAAAAATGCAGTAAATGAAACAGGCAAAATGGAGTACAGACGACTAAGAAATGAGATTGACAGGAAGTGCAAAATGGCTAAGCAGGAGTGGCTAGAAGGCAAATGCAAGGATGTAGAAGAATGTAAAATAGGGGAAAAATAGATACAGCCTACAGGAAAATAAAAGAAACATTTGGAGATAAGAAAAACAGCTCTCTGAATATCAAGGACACGGATGGAAAACCAGTTCTCAGCAAAGAAGGGAAAGCTGAAGGGTGGAAAGAGTATATAGAGGGGCTCTACAAAGAAAATGAACTTCGAGACAATATTGTAGGAAGGGAAGAGGATGTAGATGAAGATGAAATAGGAGATACTGTACTGAGAGAAGAATTTGACAAGACCTGAAAGACCTAAGTCGAAACTAGGCCCCTGGAGTAGATGATATTCCCTCAGACCTACTGAAGTCTCTGGGAGAACCAGCCATGACAAACCTGTTTCACCTGGTGTGTAAGATGTATGAGACAGGCGAAGTACCCTCAGACTTTAAGAAAAATGTTATAATCCCCATTCCAAAGAAAGCAGGTGCAGACAAGTGTGAAAACTACAGAACCATCAGTTTAATAAGTCATGGTTGCAAAATATTAACACGAATTATATACAGAAGGATGGAAAAGCTGGTAGAAGCCGACCTCGGGGAAGATCAGTTTGGGTTCAGGAGAAATGTAGGAACTCGGGAGGCAATACTCACTTTACGGCTTATCCTAGAAGATAGATTAAGAAAAGGCAAACCTACATTTCTAGCTTTTGTAGATTTGGAGAAGGCTTTTGACATTGTTGATTGGAATAAACTCTTTCAAGTTCTTAAGCAAGCAGGAGTAAAATATAGGGAGCGTAAGGTTATTTACAACTTGTACAAAAACCAGACAGCGGTTGTCAGAGTTGAAGGGCATGAAAGGGATGCAGTGGTTGGGAAGGGAGTGAGACAGGGTTGTAGCCTTTCTCCAATGTTATTCAATTTGTACATTGAACAAGCTATAAAGGAAAGCAAGGAGAAATTTGGTGAGGAATTAAAGTTCAGGGGGAAGAATTAAAAACATTGCGTTTTGCCGACGACATAGTAATTCTGTCAGATACAGCAAAGGACCTGGAAGAGCAATTGAACGGAATGGACAGTGTGCTGAAAGGTGCATATAAGATGAACATTAACAAGAGCAAAACTAGGGTAATGGAGTGCAGTGTAAGAAAATCAGGTGATGCTGAAGGAATTAGATTGGGAAACGAAGAAATAAAGGAGGTAGATGAGTTTCGTTACTTGGGCAGTAAAATAACAAATGATGGCCGCAGTACAGAGGATATAAAATGCAGAATGGCAATGGGTAGAAAAGCGTTTTTGAAAAAGAGAAATTTGTTAACATCGAATATTGATTTAAGCCTAATGAAGTCCTTTCTGAGGGCATTTGTATGGAGTGTTGCGTTGTATGGGAGTGAGACATGGACGATAAACAGTGCAGACAGGAAGATGATTGAGGCTTTTGAAATATGGTGCTACAGAAGAATTCTGAAGATTAGGTGGGTGGATCGCGTAACTAATGAGGAGGTACTGAACAGAATTGGGGAGAAAAGAAATTTCTGGCATACCTTGACTAAAAGAAGGGATAGATTGGTGGGACACATTCTTAGACATCAAGGAATTGTGAATTTAGCATTAGAGAGAAGTGTGTGGGGTAAAAATCTTCAGGCTAAGGGATGGATACAGTAAGCAGATTCAGACATGTAGGTTGCCATTCTTATGTGGAGATGAAGAGGCTTGCTCAGGATAGAGTTTGGTGGAGAACTGTATCAAACCAGTCTCCGGACTGAAGACCACAACAACAACAACAACAGTTTGTAGAACAGTCTTAGCATAAACCTTTCGCGTCCCGCGCGCCGCATTGACACAATCTCGCGGGTTGCATCATCTTATGGAATAATGCACCGATATGAATCGGATGTAGATTGTCGTTCGTATTCTCAGATGCAGAGGCTTGGACAGGACTGGGTAGCCTGGAGAGCTGCATGAAACCAGTCTGCGGACTGAAGATCACAACAACAACAACATGAATCGTGCGCTTTTCCCTACATGCCACGTACCAATTTATGTCACAAAGCACTTTTCAGAGCGTAAATACACTTCGTATCCACTACATTTCATATGCCTACATTTATTAACGCGTCTTGGGCATTACTTCTCTACTTCCGACGTTTTGCAATAGCTCTCCCTCTCCCACGAATTTCTCTGCGGACCGGAGTGAAATTAATCGCGAACCGGATCCCCTGGTTGCCAACGTATAGACTAGGGTTTCTCATTGTAGAATATTAAGGACCGGAATGGATTCGCAGATGTGAGAATGGCTAAGGACCTCTTAGTTTTATAACTGAGTACGTTTTTCGTGAAGTTGCGTTTTACCAGAAACTAAGGTACAGTATTGTCAAGAGCGGTCCAGGGAAGTGTGATAGGACCGTTACCGTGCTCTACAGGGTATTCCATTTATCTTTACTGCCAAAAATATCTCTGGAACAACACCAGCTATTGTGAGACGACTTTCACCGGTATCAATAATAAGGCAGGGGCTCATGAATGTAAACATTCTAAAACGAAAGCATATGTGTTTTTAACTTAGGTGTTTTTAAATCGTCACCCTATATTATTTCATCAGCAGTCTATAGCGTGATAAATCACATAAACAATGGCGTTAAATTGTATCGCAATACTCCGATTACATACCGAGATATTAGGAAGCGAAGTTGAAGCTTTTAAATACGTGAAACGCGCGGCTAGCGCACATGGGGTTCTCGCCTGAGTCTCAGAACATGCGCTAGCCGCGCGTTTCGCGTGTTTCAAGCATCAACTTCGCTTCGCAATGTTTCGGGATGTAATTGGAGTATTGAGATGCAGTAAACGTCATTGTCAATGTCATTTGTCATGCTATAGACTGCTGATGAAATAATGTAGGTTGTCTATTTAAAAACACATTATGTTAAAAACATATATGCTTTCGGGCTGCGGCGGATTGGCCGAGCGCATCGATGCGCTATGCTACGATGCGCGAGGCCGTTCCCCGTCGGGGGTTCGAATCCTCCCTTGGACACGGATGTTTTGCGCTGTCTTTAGTATAATTTATTTCATAAGTCGTTTGTAAGTTTAGGGACTGATGACTCCGCAGTTACGTCCCATAAGCTTAACAAACATTTTGAAAATATGCTTTCGTTTTAGGATGTTTCAAAACAATTACATTCACGAGCACCTGCCTTACAATACACCGGTGAAAGTCGCTTGACAATAGCTTCTGTTGTTCCAGAGATATTATAGATGGCCAAGATAAAAGGGACACCATGTCCATACTGACGCGAGAGATACTTCAGCTAGAAGTTTTCTTTTGCTATGTTCATTATTTTGTCCAATAAAATGCATTATAAAAATTAAACGTTAAGATCAGGTTAAAGGGGTATTCATAATACTTCCATATCTAGATTTAAGCTTCATGTTTTTAGGCTTAAACCGTGTTGTACGCAGTTTATTCTTATATTTAATAAGAAAAAACACATTGAAACTGCACATTTGCATAATTAGATGTGAATTAACGACTTCAAAGCTATATTTGCAAGTCATACTATCCGTTTTCTGATTTAAAATGAGATTATCCTGGAGTATTTACATACGTTTTATATTTGCAAGTCATACTATCCGTTTTCTGAATTAAAATGAGAATTATGCTGGAGTATTTACATACGTTTTCTTAGCCATATCGATCCATAAGGAATTCTTTAAATGCAACTACTAAAATAACAACCAATTTAGGAATTACTCCTAGACAAACAAATAAGTTTCACTGGGCCTAACATGAAAATATTAGTTCATAAAACTTTAAAAGTTAGTCCATATCCGATATCATTTTAAATAAAAAAGCCGTACAGCTTAATTGTTACTTTATTTACAAAGTGAAAAATAATATCGTGAAACAAGGTGAAGTGTTATCAAAACAAAATACACTTTCACCTTTTTGCAGTCCAGTCTGGTGACCCACCAGAATCGATAACGCAACCCACTGGAGGGGTCTCGGCCATAGCTTGGCAACTGCTGGTCTAGGCTATTGCTTGAAGGCATCTCGCACGTGTTATTTTAGTCTGCAGTCTAACATATACCGGTGATCAAAATGTCAGTATAAATTTGATAACTTAACAAATGTAGATAGAGAGGTAAAAATTGACACACATGCTTTGTATGACATGTGGTTTTACTAGAACCAGAAAAAAAAGAAAAAAATATTGCGTGAAATTTCTCTTGCGCGCGTTGTTTGGTGATGATCGTGTGCTCAGCCGCCATTTTCGTCATGCTTGGCCTCACAGGTCCCCAGACCACAGGCAGTGCGATTATTGGCTTTGGGGTTACCTGAAGTCGCAAGTGTATCGTGATCGACCGACATCTCTAGGGATGCTGAAAGACAACATCCGACGCCAATGCCTCCCATAACTCCGGACTTGCTATACAGTACTGTTCACAACATTACTCCTCAATTACAGTTATTGTTGAGGAATGATGGTGAGCATATTGAGCATTTTTTGTAAAGAACATCATGTTTGCTTTGTCTTAATTTGTTATGATATATATATATATATTTTTTTTTTTTTTTTTTTTTTTTTTTTTTTTTTTTTTTTTTTTGTTCTAATAAAGTCCCATCTCATTCCTAGGGCGTGTATCAATTTCTACCTCTCTATCTACATTATTCCGTGATTTATTAAGTTTTCAAATTTATACTGACTTTTTGATCACCCATTACAGTCACGACTCTCCCGCAGATCGTTATACACTGCGACAGCAGCGCCCCAAGCGGCCGGGAAGCTACATTTTTGTATACGACATTGGATGAGTGAGAATAATATCGTTTATACTTTTTATAACATACCTTTTACATTAGGGAACGTATGTAGTTTCAAAAAAGAGGCAATAACTTAAAATAATTCCATATTTGTCTTTCTTACGTTTCCCAAGATCCCTGACATAGAACGAAACGGTACATTGCAGCACAGCTTATTTACAATTATCTTGTAATCTAAAGGCTTTTACTGAATAATTTCGTTTGCTATGAAAACTAGAAAAATGGCTAGGAAACACTAGAAGACATGCCCTTTGGCAAAAAGACGTCGCTTTTCTATTCAGGAACGCTAACGTTTCTTCAATACATTTCCAGTTAAACAGGTGAGGGGGGATGTAGGAAACGTATAAATAATGCTACAGTATATATACAGTATAATAATACTACAGTATTTAACGTACCAAATCAGCCACCACAACTGTATCCGAAGGAAAAACTTCACAGACGTGAAAACAAAACGGAAAAAGCGGTAAAATTTTACGACGCTTCTCGACGGGCTCCAGTGCTTATGTTGGCAACAGGTGACCAATGGAGTGTAGCATTGCGTTAATATTTTTCAGGAGCTACAGAGTAAGTGTTATTGATGCTTGTTTCATTTGCAGCAAAATTAATACTCTACCTGCTCTATGGTTGTCAGGTTCTTGTATGTACCTTTGTCCGATCAGAAAAAAATAATTTTCGTTTTAATTGAAGTTGTCATGAGAAAAACATTTTATTGGTCATCTGAGTTGTCGTCATTACCATTGGTGCCAACATAACCACTGCAGCCCGACGAGAAGCGTCGTATAATTTAACCGAAAAAGCAATCAAACTGTTTTCAACAATTGTTTACGCAATTGTTGCTACAGCTGAACCACAAACGGCAAGATTCTTCAAGACATTGTCTTCTTAAGGTGAAGTAATCACACTCAAAAGAATATGCGCGTAATGAACCTCGTGTACATCGAAGGAAACGGCGTTGCGATCGATACATATCGAATGTTCGATTCTTACGCCATGGTCGATGTGACGGATAGAAGCGCTGGTTTTGAATCGTATCTTGTGTCGTGTTTACTGAGTGATATTTCGTTGTGCTATTCATGCTGTACTCTTAGGTTCCTGCCTAACCACATCCTTTACAATCCTGATAAAGTTTTAACAAATGGATTCCCTACCATTGATGATTTAGTGTTTCTGGAGATTCGGGCGTTACGCGCCCTCACGTACTAAAAAGAACCTCCTTGTTTAACCTATACCTAACCTTCTTAATGCTACGCTACAGATCACTGTTTTAAAGTAAAAGGTTGGTTAGGTGTTTTATTTATTTATTTTTTTTTTTTTTTTTAGTACGTACGTTTAGTACGTGAATCTCCGGTTCAGAAACACTAAATTGAACATAAACACTATATCGAACATTCGATATATATCGATCGCAACGCCGTTTTTTCGATGTACACGAGGTCTAGGAAATTACCAAGCCTTCAAATGTGCGAATCATTAGACTCCATACCAAATGATATGAGTCAAAAAACTCGTTAATATTAGTAAGAACCGACCATAATAGAAATTTATGTTTCTCTTATGTTTAAATTCTACTTACTTTTAGCGGAATAAGCTGCAAATATACAAATATTCGTAAGTATTGACGAATTTCTTCGTTATACCACTGAATCATTTATGTTCGGCTGTTTTTACATTAATATCCGTTTTATGTATGTCTCTTGATATTTTACTAATGCTTGTAACGCAAAATTTATAACAACTATTTAGTTAATCACGTACACAAATAACTATAAACAGACATTCCTTCGGCGGACTGCCCACCGCTAGGAGCGCTAGTGTCGTCACAGTCTAACATATACAGTCACGACACTCCAGAGATTTTTGTTATACGCATTGATCTCTATACAAACTGGATGTGTAAGTCTGGCATCTGAGATCACTGGTTATACGCCACGACAGCAGTGCTCCAAGCGGCTGGCAAGCTACATTTCTTAATTCAATATCGGATGAGTGTGAATAGTATCACTTAAATTGATTGTAACACACTTTTTTACAACAAGGGAGGTACGTAGTGCCGTAAAAATCAGAAATGTCTGGAAAATAATGCCACACGTGTCTTTATTTGCTTTCCTAAGAAGTGCTGGAATTTATGTAACGGTAAGGGCAATGTATTTAAGATTATCTTGAAATCTACGACTATTTTAAACAAGAATTTCATTTTCTATCAAGAACAAAAATGTCTAATAAACAACAGAAAACCCTACCTTCTGCAGAAAGACGTCGGTTTTCTACGCAGAAACAACAAGGTTTCTTCACTTACAATTCCAATCAAATCAGTAAGTGTTGCAGCAGTGAGGTAGCCAGGATATTGTCAAGGGGGGGAGGGGTCCGACTTGTTAAAGAGAAATTTACAAAGGCTCATGTTTTCATTTATTCTAAAAACAAATTTAACATATTTATATTTTATGTAGACAGTTTGCGTTTGTTAGACCTTCTTACAAATACTACAGTATTTGATATACAAAAGTGAGGAAAACATTTCTTAAAAATTGTTTCAATATACGCCAGAAGAACCTTCAGTTGTTATTCCAAACGAAGTCAGATAATCAGAATGAGAAGTGTTTCTTTGTTTTTGAAGACAGGGAACGACACGGTTGCATGTCACCAAGTTCGCTTCCTGTCAGCCACGACTGTAGCTCGGTGTTTCGCAAAATTTGCATTAATTTTTGCGTCAGTATAAATACCTTACATATAGATTTAGGAAGCATAAGTCTATAATTTTATTTCCAAGATCATTGATTCTTTTACTCTTGTTGTCATTGCAACGCATCCATGCTCTAGATAAAATATTACTCTCAAACCTAAGTATTACACGTACTGAGAGCGGTGCCTTATAATATACTGGAATATTGCCACTCCAAATAACGACTCCACTGCTTACATTACACTGCTGTAACAAGATAAATAAGCTATTATAATAGTACGTATTTTAACTTACCATAACGCTAGTGGACGAATGAAAGTCGGTTTTTCTCTTTTTTCTTGTTATGAAGTTATTCATAATTGGAAACTATCTTAACAGCACAAAAGAAATAAACGACAGCAGTTACATTACATGCCACTGCAAGTAAGGATTGTAATGCTTAATATAGCAATAATGGGTTAAGGCCAACAATGGACAATGGCTAAAGGAGTAGGGATGCTGTAAGAGTACACCTATCGCTGTACCTTACAGTTTGATTTAAAGTAATGTATATTTGTCTTAAATTTGTTTATTTCATGTATTTTTCATTTCTTGTATGCTAGATATATTTCTTATGTAACGTCCTTTTCTAGATTGAATCACTTAGTGTAAACCCGCATGAATGCAAGGACATTCTTATGTTGTAAGTTAGCAATGCGCCAGAGACAATGCTGAACCTGTAGTAAGGACTGTCTTTGGAACAGAAATAGTAGCTGTGAGTGTCGCGCTGCTGAAGCAGTCGCGGTGCGGACTCGCCAAAGTAAAGACATAAATGCAGTCGCGGAGCGGACTCGCTATAGTAAACACATAATTGTTTTGTTGATAGTGCAGAGGCACGGTAGGCGCAGTGCGGCGCGAGTTTAATGCAATTGCAATAAGCCTGAGAGCGTACTGTTTAATGTATTGAAGAAAGTGCGATATAAGTTTATTCATACTCGATCAGTGTAATCTTTTTTCATGTGTGCAAGAAAAGTAATTGTTTGGTATCAAGTCTATTGTCACCGAGTGTGATCGTTGTTGTAGTAAGAGTACCTATTGTAATCATATCTGTCTTGTATGGACTTCACGACGAAGACGTCGAAAGCAGATGAGTACTTTTGTAACATTTTATTTTGTATGCATGTAAATGTACTGTCAACCCAATCAGAACTTTGGTTCAATTATACATGACTTATTTTGAAACCAGTCTTAATTTTGTAAGTAGTTGTAGTCACCCCATTATCACCATTATTAGATTATGTTGATTATGCAAGCCTGTACATTGACCAACAAGATCAATCATTTTTCAAAGTAATTACGATCAGTTTTAAAGAAATTGCTAGATGAGTTAAAGAATTGCTAAACGTGTTACAACCACAGAGACTAGTAATTAAAGTGCGAGAGAGTTTGCAAGTAAAGTAAAGTTGATTTCATTTATGTAGAAAGTAACCAGACTTGACTGAAGTAATTTTTTTATGAAATACGTTAAATGCCAAACTTTGCTCAGCTAGTTACACGCGTACGCTACCCAGGCCCTGGAACCAATTACAAAAAAAAAAAAAAAAAAAAAAAAAAAAAAAAAAAAAAAAAAAAAAAAAAAAAAATAGTTCACGTAAAGTTTTATAAGAAACTTGAATGCTTTAAAGAATATTATCAAAATTATTGAGAAGTTTAACTGTAGTATTTGTGAAGCTCATTGCACCACGGAGTTTCACTGTACTGAGCTATTATCATTGTAATTAGAGTCTATCTGCTATTACAATTTTGATTATAACACGAACACGCCATCACCACTACATGAATTCTGACACATTTGTTAGTGAAGTTGTGCTGTTCGTGAATCGTAAGAGGTGCTAGTTGGAGGCTGTAGTCAATGCTAAGTCAGATAGGGCCAAGCTTAATTAATTACTACAGTGACTGTTTTAAGTTAATTAATATCAATTCTTTTTATTTATTCAAAATTCTAACTTACAATGCGAAAGTGTTGTTGCGACCCATTAGTTGTGATTTGCTACAACATTCAATAACAAAATTATTATTACTAGAGCATATCTGAATTTTGAGATTTTTTGACGACCTCCAACAGGCAAATTTTCTTACAATTGGCGACACTACTGCCAGGATAGTTTGGGCGCCTATGTTTGTAACTGGTTTGGGAAGACATTTGATAATTAAGTAATAGTAATTAAGTTATCATTAAATTTTGATTTATTATTTTTTCTGTATATAGATTGACTGTTTATTGGATTTGAAACTTGTATATAGTTTGTTGATTTTGAAACATTGTTGAAAAGTTCAAACATGGCACCAGTAGGGCAGCGTCATCGTGACGCAACAATAGAGAAAAGTAGGGTCCTTACTAGGAACGCGATAATGCGTAGAAGCCAGGCATCAACAATGGATTCAAGATTACAAAGAGTAACCGAAATGGAAAATGTACCAGAAATGGAAAATGCAAATTTGAACGTAGATCGACAAGTAATTACACGTGATCAAAATGAGGTTCGAAGAAGTAGTACAGATTTGAGACACTCAAACGATCGCAGGTTAGCGATAAACGTTGGTCACGTAATTAATGGAGAGAAAATTAACATGGATGAGATCGCGGACAATGTTAGTGATCAGCAAAAAGTAATTGACGAACATCAGAACGAATCGGAGGATAAATGTTCATCAGATGATCTGTCATCAAGTAGTGAGGAGGAACGGAAAATCGACAGAAATAAAAAGGATAGGCGAAGGACAAAAATGAGGGATGCTGTGACTCAAGGAAATGCAGACATAAGTGCGCTAATGCAATTCATGCAAAATATGAGCCAGAATTTTGAAAAGTCACAGTTAGAAATGAGCCGGAATCTTGAAAAGTCACAGTTAGAAATGAGCAGGAATCTTGGCCAAAAAATTGAAAAATCACAGTTAGAAATAAAGAAAATAGATCAAAAAATCGAAAAATCACAGTTAGAACTAAGACGGGAACTTGGACAGGACATAAAGAAAATAGATAAAAAAATCGAAGAAATAAAAAAGGAAAATGAACACGTTAGGAAGCAAATAAGTAAACAGGAAAAAAGGATAGATGATTTAGCCACGCAAACGGAACAACAGATTACGCAGGCGCAAAAAATTTGTGAGGAGCGTCACACCGAGTGCAGTAACGAAGTCACTTTGGTTAAAAAATCATTAAACAGAACCAAAGACAAAGTCGCGGGACTCGAACAGGGATTAAAACACACTGAGGAAAGAATTGTTCAGATGCAAAGAGAAATCCAGCATATTGTGGAACATGAAAACAATACGTGGACCCCGCCTAGTACAGAAGCGGAAGTTGGCAGTCACAATGACGACGCAACAAATAATTGTTATCATCTCGTGAGGCAGCCTGCTGCAGGAAACGTCAGCTTTGAAACGACAAAATCTGTCACCGAAACCAGTAACGGGAATTCGCATTACAAAATAAATTTGAACGGAACTGTACCGGAGCAAAGAAATGTTGCAACATTGCCTTGTGTTAACAACAATGAGGAGGCAAGGCGCAACGAAAATGATAGACAAATGGAAAAGTATTTGCGTAGTATCAGACCGCCACTATTCAAGCCAGATGGCGATATCCACATAATGAAATTTTTGAATCACATCGAACAAACTTTACCGCGAGATTGGTCGGATCACATGTGTATAAATTATATTCTGTCCAACGTGCATGAAAGTATTCATAATGACGTTATGGACATGAGTAGCGAGAGCAGAAGCTACCGCGAATTTAAGGATCAACTAATACGCAAATATTGGTCATCAGCAAAGCAGGATGAAGTTTATGAAGATATTCACACAGCACCGATCTTTAACGCAAATAAATTCAGTACGATGGAGAAATATGTGAAACATTACTGGAATAAGAATAGATATCTTAGCTATCCAATACCGGAGCGAGCTTTCATTTCAGTAATGTTAGCAAAATTGCCCAGACGTGTGCGAGATCTTTTCATTGTACAACCAGTTTTATCTATAGAAAAATTTATGGAAGTCTTGGAAAGATGTGATCGAAGCTGGGAAAATGGAGACCGTCCCAACCGACAGGACAGAGGGAATAGGAATGGAACAGATGATCGACATTATCGGAGGGACGAAGGTACTCGCCGTGAAGATAACGGATACGGGCACCGACAAGCGGATACACGGGAAGACAGGAGGTGATACCAATAACGGCCGACAAGAGACAAGACCGACAGGAAAATCGTAATAGAGAGGGGAATAATCGAAATGATTGGCAAAACACCGGAGCTAGGCCCAAAGAATACAATCAGTCACGTAATGTAGACAGAAGTAGAGGAGACGGAAGAACAGTCTACGAGAAACCGGGACCTCGCGACAAACAGGTTTATGCGATAGAAGCACGCACAGTAGATAATGGCGACAGCTCGGACGAAAATGAAAAGAAAAAAGACTCCGATAATGAATGGATAACGACAGATGATGAAGACGAAACTGACGTTATATACAAGACTACGAACGTAATTGAACGTGGCAAGAATGAACGAACAACAACTGTAGAAGCAAAGAAGCTTGAGGGCGCGCAAATAAAGTTATTGACGCATCAGCGCAAATAAATAAAGCAACAGTTGGGCCAGAAACGGAACAAGAATACCCTGAAAGAATGTTCGTTGAAGCAATAGATGCGTTACTGGATAACAATGATCAAGATAAGAAAAGTTGTATTCAACTGGAAGAAGATACTGACGTGGAAGAGACGGAAGACAGTGACGAATCGGATACGACAGAAGATGAGCAGGGAGAACCAGACAACAAAGCAGCAGATACCTTAACCACCTGTACGGAAGAAGTAGCAGAAAATTATGATTCATTGCAGAATGAGTTTCTTGACATCATCGAGCATATCGAAATTTGGAGCCACCACGACGTTGCAACAACAGCACCGCAGATGAGACAATGCAATGACATCCGAAAGTCAGATGAACAACTAAAGTTATCAACGGAAGAAGAAGATGTGCTTATAACTGAAATACGAGTATTGAGAGACGCCAGACAAAGCGAAAGCAATACATGTCCGAAACTAAAACTGGTAATCGGAAGCAAGGATTATGAAGCATTAATTGATACTGGGTCGATGATTTCGATTTTGACACGATCGATTTATGAGGATGTTAAGAAAAGCTTGCATAGAATAGAGGAACTTCCAGCAACTAGATTGAAAATATATGGAGCTTTCAATTCTAAATTTGTGGAATCAAAGAAGAAGATTTTCTTGCCGTTTAAAATCAATCAGCTTAACCAACTATTTTACCATGAGTTTGCAGTAGTGGAAGAAATAAATATTCCGTTGATAATTGGAGCTGATTGGCTACAGAAAGTTAAAGCGGTCGTGGATCTGAAAACAAATATTTTGACTGTTGAAGACGAAGGAAACCAGTACACCACCGAATTATTACCGCAAGTGGAACATCCAGTAAAAACATTTAATATCAGATGCAGCCAGGAAGACATAAAAACAGGTCATGACAAACAAAGGCAAAGAGAAAGGTTAAAAGAGAAGGACGAACAATTCGAAGATCTTAACGATATATGCAACGTGCCGACAACAATGAGGCGTGACGCGCCGCGAACCGGCACAGAGTACTGGAGAAGACGACGCGTGAAAATGAAACACTCAACTGTAAATGAACCGTCTGACTGTAGTTATGTGAATCAAGAGCATTGCAGCGGACGAAGAAGTGGGGTACAGCAAAATGAAACCTTATTTGGATTGACACACAAAGAAAGGACACATTTTTTACTCGAAGAAGACGACACCCAAGAGGACACCGAAATGAACTTGATAATTACCGGATTTGTAGGAGAACGGATTGTTACTGTGACACCGGACACCGGAAGCTAGTACAATGCAATCGAAGAGGATTTGTACTTAATTAGTCGCAAGCAGAAGCTAATTATCAAAGAAGACTATTGTAATATAAACACTTCATCTATTATACCAAAGCAAAGCGTGCAAGTACGGAAACGAGTAATAATAGAGATTATTGTATGTGAACAGGCGATAGTGGCAGAATTTTTAGTTGTCAGAGGATTAAAGACCGACGTCGTGATTGGTGCGGACACAATGCGGAAGTTAGAAATGAAGATTAATTATTATAAAAAATATATAGAATGGAATGTGGGTGGAATCAAGACGAAATGGAACTTATTTGAAAAGAAAGAAAAAACAGACGCAGAGACGCAACATTACGTTGACTCTGTGTACCTTAACGAAGAAGAGGAGACTAATTATCATGACGTGAATCATTCTACTGTTGAAGAGGAATAGATAAGACAAAGGACTCGTCAGAAAGTGGTTAAAATTGAAAACATTCCTGAGGAGAGGCTAGTCGAGCTAGAGCAGCTTAGAAGAATACGATCTTTAGCTGTGCAGAATTTAAAGGAAAGTGTTGAAGCCAGGAACAGAACCCATAATAATAGATATCCAGAAAGAAAATTTGAAGAAGGAGACCTTGAATTACTACAAATCAAAAAGCTGGGTGAACCACATGATAACGGATGCAAGAAGTTTTACCGGTGGTATTTGGGACCCTACCGTGTAAACAAAGTCAAACATACTAATGCTATGGAACTGGTGTCCATAAAGAACAATAAAAATATAGGACTCAGACAAATTTGTGACATTAAAAAAATTTATCACTAGTATGTAAGTTATAATCATAATATTGTAAGGGGAACTACACTACAACTGAAAGACTGATGTGATAAACATGACTTGAAGATATTAATGTATTGTATAACTTATCATTTATTTTAATTACTGAGTATGTGAATGTGAGATGAAAGACTGAAGCTAAGCTCCGTTTGCAGGTTAGCACACAGTAAACAAAACAAGTGCATGAGACCTTGGTATGCGGGCCTGCGGAGCGGCGACAATGCACTCTTGAACATTAGACGAGCCGCCAGCGGCAGCCGCTACCAGAGGCAACAATTACGTCGCTCGGTCAGCCGCCTGCGCGAGCGACTTGAAAGCAGCCGACAGCCATGGGCGGTAGCGACTTCAAAGGAACACACACCGCTTCATCCAACGGGACTACGAAATGTAGCGTGGGAAGTGATGTGCAATAAAGTGGAGCTATCAAGCTCGGCCATGAAGGTCAAATCAGTGCAGTGCTATTTTTTGCAGGTTTATACGCCGATAAGGTCACACACCGACGCATCCCAACATATCAAATTTTGTAAACAATGTAATGCAACGTCCTACCTTTGTATCTTATGTAATGCCATGTAACCAATATTATGTATCTATATTTTATGTCATGTAATTTTTCTTATATGAAATATGTGTTTTAAGGTTAACAAAAAAAATTTTTTTTTGTTTTCTCAACCCAGGCAGGATGTAAGAGTACACCTATCGCTGTACCTTACAGTTTGATTTAAAGTAATGTATATTTGTCTTAAATTTGTTTATTTCATGTATTTTTCATTTCTTGTATGCTAGATATATTTCTTATGTAACGTCATTTTCTAGATTGAATCACTTAGTGTAAACCCGCATGAATGCAAGGAAATTCTTATGTTGAAAGTTAGCAATGCGCCAGAGACAATGTTGAACCTGTAGTAAGGACTGTTTGGAACAGAAGTAGTAGCTGTGAGTGTCGCGCTGCTGAAGCAGTCGCGGTGCGGACTCGCCAAAGTAAAGACATAAATGCAGTCGCGGAGCGGACTCGCTATAGTAAACACATAATTGTTTTGTTGATAGTGCAGAGGCACGGTAGGCGCAGTGCGGCGCGAGTTTAATGCAATTGCAATAAGCCTGAGAGGCGTACTGTTTAATGTATTGAAGAAAGTGCGATATAAGTTTATTTATACTCGATCAGTGTAATCTTTTTTCATGTGTGCAAGAAAAGTAATTGTTTGGTATCAAGTCTATTGTCACCGAGTGTGATCGTTGTTGTAGTAAGAGTACCTATTGTAATCATATCTGTCTTGTATGGACTTCACGACGAAGACGTCGAAAGCAGATGAGTACTTTTGTAACATTTTATTTTGTATGCATGTAAATGTACTGTCAACCCAATCAGAACTTTGGTTCAATTATACATGACTTATTTTGAAACCAGTCTTAATTTTGTAAGTAGTTGTAGTCACCCCATTATCACCATTATTAGATTATGTTGATTATGCAAGCCTGTACATTGACCAACAAGATCAATCATTTTTCAAAGTAATTACGATCAGTTTTAAAGAAATTGCTAGATGAGTTAAAGAATTGCTAAACGTGTTACAACCACAGAGACTAGTAATTAAAGTGCGAGAGAGTTTGCAAGTAAAGTAAAGTTGATTTCATTTATGTAGAAAGTAACCAGACTTGACTGAAGTAATTTTTTTATGAAATACGTTAAATGCCAAACTTTGCTCAGCTAGTTACACGCGTACGCTACCCAGGCCCTGGAACCAATTACAAAAAAAAAAAAAAAAAAAAAAAAAAAAAAAAAAAAAAAAAAAAAAAAAAAAAAAAAAAAATAGTTCACGTAAAGTTTTATAAGAAACTTGAATGCTTTAAAGAATATTATCAAAATTATTGAGAAGTTTAACTGTAGTATTTGTGAAGCTCATTGCACCACGGAGTTTCACTGTACTGAGCTATTATCATTGTAATTAGAGTCTATCTGCTATTACAATTTTGATTATAACACGAACACGCCATCGCCACTACTTGAATTCTGTCACATTTGTTAGTGAAGTTGTGCTGTTCGTGAATCGTAAGAGGTGCTAGTTGGAGGCTGTAGTCAATGCTAAGTCAGGTAGGGCCAAGCTTAATTAATTACTACAGTGACTGTTTTAAGTTAATTAATATCAATTCTTTTTATTTATTCAAAATTCTAACTTACAATGCGAAAGTGTTGTTCCGACCCATTAGTTGTGATTTGCTACAACATTCAATAACAAAATTATTATTACTAGAGCATATCATTACGCATTCTGAATTTTGAGATTTTTTGACGACCTCCAACAGGCAATTTTCTTACAATGCAACATCGTTGATAAAAACATCGATGTCTTAACATCGATGTTCCCGCGGAAAAATATCGATGTTAAAAAAACGTCCCTCCTGAAAAACGATACATCGATGTTTTTCCGATGTTTCCATACGTTTAAGAAATATTAGGAAAACCACACTGAAATGAAGCTGTGTTGTCAGAAATATCTGCCTTATTTATGTCCTTTCACTAGGCTAGGAATACACAGCGAAATGGCAGATTAGAATGAAAAAGAAGTTAGGAATGAGGTTTCGCTACCTATTGCGCTGATTTTACTTGGGATTTACATCGATTTGTTCATTACATGCGAAATAACTTGTGTTTTGATGACGTATTGCATTTTTCTTAGCTGTCGACTTGGAGAAAATTCAACATTATGCATCTTTCAGCTATTTCTTAAGAATGTATTTTTAAAATGAATATTCATCAATGACGTTTATAAAATCATGTACCTTGCTGAAATGAAAATCTATGTTATACTTGGCTTGTTGGCTTTTGTCTCGTTTTTTTCGTCGACTTTTGTTTGATGTTTTTAACTGACGTTTTGACTGTACGATATCAGTCTGACTGGGTAACACTGTCAAAGATTCGATTCCACTGATGTTGGAAGGTGAAATTTCAGCAATGCCAGCAGCCCGTGCTGGAAAAGCATCAGTTTAATCATCAGATTGTTTCATATTTCACTTACCTTCTATTTCAAAAGTATGAAAACAGCGACGAGCGATGGCAGCAGGAACACCACACTTGAGCTGACGCTGGCTGAGCAACTAATAAAGTAATAATGAAGTTGCCAATGAATTTTTGAACGATGTCGATAGTTTTGGACTTCTGTCGTCGATGCATCGGCGATACATCGATGTTTATGGACGAAACATCGATGTTTTCAAAACATCGATGTATCGTTTGCATCCCTGTAAAGGAGGACTCGGCAATAGCCGATGCTGTTATACCTGTTGTATCCATAATTAAAATCTATAGATGCCTTTGTTGACTGTCGATACTACGTACTCTTTTTCGTCGTATGACTGATAATAACAATGTCATTCAATTTCACTACATGGTAACTAGGTCGTGTCTTATTTCATTTAGTCTCTTCGGAGGTTAGAGTCCACCATCGACCATGTGTGTGTGTGTGTGTGTTTTGTCCTTTGCATAAGTCTGAGTATTATTTTATCGTTTAGGTGATGGGGAGGGGGTTCCGGACACCCAAGACACTCCCTTTTGCTACAGTACGTCCTTGATTGCAGGTTTGAAACTACAACATTAAATGTACCAGGTGAGCCACTACAGCTGTAACTGAAGGGAAATCCTCACAAACGTGACAATAAAATAAGGAAAGTAAAGAAAAAATGAATAAATGAAATAAAAATAAATGAATAAATATATGTAAAACAGTTTCCCAACAAAGCAGAAACCAATTCCACAATTGTTGCTACATCTGAACTACAAATAGAATGAATCTTCATTGCAATCGTTTTATAAGCAAACATAATTACACTCAAAAGTATATACGTCCATAAGAAAGACGAGTGAAGTGGAAAAATGTCCGATTCATTAGATTCCATATCGATGTTTTACAAGTCAAAGAAAGTGCCTGTCATATAAGAACAGACCACAACAGGAATTAATGTTTGTCGTCCCTTTGTATTCTCTTACTTTCAACGGAGTACGCTGCAAAATACACACATAATCGTGTTTCCTCATGAGAAAATCCTTTTTTACATCAGTGAATCAAGGAAATTCGCCTGTTTTTACATTTATTTCACGATTATTTATGGCTTTCGATATTTTACTAATGCTTTGAGTGCAAAAATTACTTAGAAAAGTAATTACAAACAAACATCATTCTTCCGGCGCCTTGCCCACCACTAGGAGCGCTAGTGTCGTTGCAACTGTCAGTTGGTAACAACTTTCACAGCAGTGAGTGTCGCGAACTTGTATGTAGACTGTGGTTCTACTCTATAGACAGAAATAACTCAGTACATCGGTTTTAACAGTTCGAAATCTTCATATGTTAAAATGAATGGATCCAGAGTCCAGGAAGGGAGTTTTACGAATATCTATCGGTTCACTTGTTAAAATGACCTCGAAATCTCGGTGAGGGTGATTTTCCACGATGCTTATGTCTATAGGAAAACATACAAACATTGTAACCAAATACAGTAAGATATGAAGATAGAGATTCATCGCAGGGCAACTTACTTAAAGAAATTAAACTATTGTGCATAAAAATGCGGAAGGATCAATCTCACTTAACCTATTCAAGACAAATAACCGACTGTAGTAACACGTGTAAGATATCTGCAAGTAACAGTCTAGAGCAGGGGTCGGGAAATATGCTAACGCGAGCGCTAACACAGCTTGCCGGCGGCACAGACAAATATATTACTCTGTGCCGGCGGGCACTGCCAAGGGCGAACAACGAGCCCCCCCCCCCCCCCCCCGTCCTCTACAATACTCGATTGCTGGCGCGACCTTCAGAATAGTTTTATCGGTGTCGAGCCCCCTTGGCATTCGTGGTAGGACAAAATTGGTGAGAGGGGGAAAATTGAAATATTTTACAGCTGCTCGTGTCTGAAGTATGTTCGGATTTTTTTTACAAAAGCGTTTTTTATTATTATTATAAAATGAAATTAAGGAAATCGAAGCTTAGGATTAATCTTACTGACGTTAGACTGATTGGTACAATGTGGTTGAACTTGTACGTTGGTGAATTAATGGTAGACACAATGAGTCTTAAGGGTGTCCCATCTCTATGGATCTTCGGTAAACCATAAGCAGTAGGTGGTCTAGGTGTCTGGGGGAAGCCGAGCGGTCTAAAGCGTTTCGTTGCGGAGCGTGCGGTTGCTCGCCTTGAAGGTTCGAGTCCTCCCTGGGGCATGGGTGTGTGTGTTGTCCTTAGGTTAGTTTACCTAGGTTTAAGTAGTTTGTAAGCTACGGACTGATGACCAATCAGTTTGGTCCGATAGATTTACAGACATTTGAATTTTTTGTCTGGGGGAGAAGATTCTTGACCACACTGTCTTCCAATGACTAGTTTTTAACAAGCTCAGATGTCTTCTTTATTATTCTAGACCTTGTGTCGCGAGGGAGCTTCCGATAAGTATCCTCGTCCAGTAGCGTGCAAATCTTCGTGTTGTAGTCCTGGTATTGCATAATGACAGTACCGTTCCCCTTGTCCGCGATAAGCAACACAATGCTCTCATCATTGCGTAATGTGCGGACGCCATTGTGTTCAGCCCTGGTCATGTTGGGTGCTGGTGGCTTAGATTTTGTCAGAATACGACTCGTTTCAAGTCGAATTCCGTCCGCAGTTTCATTGAGGAGCTTGTGGATAGCTTGTTCGACGCCGCTTCTTATATCACAGATAGGAATGTCCTGCGGCGAAGGTGCAAAATTGAGACCTTTCTTAAGTGCTGATATTGCACCTGTGTCTATTGATGACGGTGCGTTCTGAGGATCTGTGGTCCGCACCATGTTGTTGTTGCGAGAGGCGACAGAACTTCCCTTTCCGCTTCTCTGTACACCGTTTCTGTGCTGAAGTTTGTTGCAAACCTGAGAACTTTTCATTCAGAGTTATCGCCGCGAGACTATGCATTCCTACATTACGTACCTCTACGGGGAGGAAACGTGGCGCAGCATTAAACAACAGTAGATGCTGTGTGTCAAGAAGGCTCAGTTCTCTAGCGTTTCCACTGCGCTGCCGTGACGACAAGACTATTTCACGACTTGCTAAGGTATCTCATCACATCAATACCGCTGCCTGCAGAAGGACATATCTTCGTGCAGGCTTCGCCCTGCTACGAGAAAGGATTCACGACACCAGGCAGCAGCTGGCTAGAAGTGGACGTACTCTCATGGCCTTGCATCTGCAACTAACAAGAATGCTCACAGCTTTGGACTGGGAATGGGTCGACACAGCCACTGTTTCCCAACGAACTTCAGCACAGAAACTGTCTACAGAGAAACAAAAAGGGAAATTCTGTCGCCTCTCGCAACAACAACATGGTGCGGACCACAGATCGTCAGAACGCACCATCATCAATCTGACGGCGAGAGAAATAGACACAGGTGCAATATCAGCACTTAAGAAAGGTTTTAATTTTGCACCTTCGCCTCAGGACATTCCTATCTGTGATATAAGAAGTGGTGTCGAACAAGTTATCCACAAGTTCCTCAATGAAACTGCGGACGGAATTCGACTTGAAACGAGTCGTATTCCGACAAAATCTAAGCACCCAACATGACCAGGGTTGAACGCGACCGAGCGAGGTGGCGCAGTGGTAAAACACTGGACTCGCATTCGTAAGGAAGGTGGTTCAAATCCACCTCTGGCCATCCAGATTTAGGTTTTTCGTGAATTCCCTAAATCACTTCAGGCAAATGCCGGGATGGTTCCTTTGAAAGGGCACGGCCGATTTCCATCTACATCCTCACCCAAATACTCCGAGCGTAAGCTCCCTCTCTAATGACGACGCTGTCGACAGGACGTTAACTCCAAGCTTCCTTCATCTAGGGCTGAACGCAGTGGCCTCCGCACATTACGCAATGATGAGAGCATTGTGGTACTTCTCGCGGACAAGGGGAATGCCGCTGTCATTATGGAATACGAGGACTACAATACGAAGATCTGCACGCTACTGGACGAGGATACTTATCGGAAGTTCCCTCGCGACCCAACATCTAGAATAATAAGCAAGACATCTGAGCTTGTTAAAAACTCGTCGTTGGAAGGCAGTGTGGTCAAGAATCTTCTCCCCCAGTCACCTTTTCCACTTACTGCAAATGGTTTACCGAAGATCCACAAAGATGAGACACACTTAAGACTCATTGTGTCTACCATCAATTCACTGACATACAAGCTCGCGAAGTACTTGGCCAATCTCGTTGCTCCACATGTTGTACGCTGTGAGCACGATATAAAAAACTCAGCCGATTTTATCGACCGGATCAACTATCTTCGTCTCAGTAAAAGTGACATTATGGTCAGTTAGAAAAAGACAACACACTGCCCTTCCTCGATGTCCTTGTCCGATGTAAACGAAATGAATGGTTTGGTCACCGTGTCTACTGTAAACCCACTCACTCAGACCTGCACTTGCACGCCAACAGCCATCATCACCCAGCACAGAAACGCACGGTATTACAAACATTGGTGCATCATGGAAGAAAAATATCACATGCCAACAATCTGCCCAATGAATTAAACCACCTACACAAAGTGATCAGGACCAATGGATACAGTCGCCATGAAATAAATGAAGTTATTTCGGCTAAAAATCACAGTAAGAAGATGGACAAGGAACAGGAAAAGAAACTTGCTTTCTTGCCATTCTGTGGCTCTGTGTCAGGCAAGATAAACTCCCTGCTGAAAAGACACAAAATCAAATCTTTTCAGACCTCCGGCAAAAATTCGTCAACTACTGAGGCCAGTTAAAGATACAGTAGAACACCTGGAGTCTATGAGATACTGTGCGAGTGTAGTCAGTCTTACGTTGGACAAACTGTACGAACCATAAAATAACACAGAAAGGAACATGAGAGATGTTATCGTCTATGGCACCCAGAGGTCAGCTTTAGCAGAACAATCGTTAGAAAACAGCCACCGAATCAAGTTTGATGATACTTCAGTCGTGGCTCTCACCAATGGTTTTTGGGACTGCGTAATTAAGGAAGCAATGGAAATTAAAATCAGTGATAACACTCTCAATAGAGACAGCAGTAGCAGCTCAATACGGCGTGGAACTCGGCGATCGCGAAGTTGAAGCAGGCATGCCGGCCACCGAGTCAAAACATTACCATATATGGAGATGACACGGACCGAGGCCTACGAGAAAGACAGGCCCCAGTGCAGTCGTCATGCCACGTAAGCAGGGTAGTTCCAAGTCGGCGCGATCGCTAACTCAGTGGCTGCCTGCTATGATGCAGTGGGCAGTGCCCCAGCGGCTGGCCAATCGGCTAGCGATCGCGCCGGCTCGGAACTACCTTGCTTACATAGCACGACCTCTGCGCTAGGGCCTGTCTTTCTCGTTGGCCTCGGCACGGACACCAGTGACGTCACGGATGGCAGCTAGCGTATGTAAGACCGCACCAGCAGCTACCAGGCAGTCATAAGTCTTGACTATGGTGAAGTGCTTGGCCGAAAGCTCATGTGATTTTAAGCACTTGACACGGTTGCAAATCCGAGAACTTTTCATTCAAACTCATCGCCGCGAGACTCTGCATTCCTGCAACTTGTGGGTTAGCTTTCGATCGTGAATTATCGGCTGTATTTTGCGCTGTTCGCGAGTCTAGACCAACCTAAAGTTGAACCATAACACAGAACTAGTCACAGCAAAGGAAGGTGCCAAGGTGGAGTATCTGTCGTCAGTATAAGAAAGTGAGATTAAGAGTGCAGTCAGAGAAGGGGGACAATGACTATACCACTCCGTATGAAATCCAAATTTCTCTTACCTGCTATTGGCTGTGTTTACGCGAGATGTACGTACAAAAGGCAGGCGAATCTATTTATAGTCACCTTCAATGGCAGATCACTAAATTTTCTCCATAGTGACTTGGAAAAGTTTGCCCTCTTCTCGCATTTGAGTTCAGGAAACATCTTCGTAACATTGGTGTTTTGACCGAACCTACCGGTAACAAATTCAGCAGCTCGCCTCTGAATTGCTTCGACGTCTTTCTTCAATCCGAGCTGGCAAGGATCCAAAACTCTTGAGCAGTACTCAAGAGTTGATCATCGGATTAGTCTGATCTACGCGGGCTGGTAACACATCGGCTTAACAGCCGGACAGTTCGCACCCCTTACTGTCGTCCTTAGGAGCTTGTTCCATTTTATATCGCCCCTTAACATTACGCGTGGATATTTAATCAACGTGACTATCTCAAGCAGCACACTGCTAATGCTGTGTTGGAACATTATAGAAATTCCTACTCACTTCATTAACTTAGATATTAACCACGAAAAAAACCATAAGTTATCCTATACCCTCTTCACGTGCTTGGAATGTTTTCTTTTCTGTAGCGATCTGCGACGAACTATTGTTAAAAAGGAAGGAAGCTTTTGTTATGTCCTTCATCTGAGTTTTCTGTTCTGTGATCACTCCTCAAATCTGTCATGCCGCACGTGGGAGATTGAAAGTAGGAACCGTTTAGCAATCTGCAACAAAGAGGCAATTTTGGAGGACTGAATTCAATGTCTCATTTCAAACTTCATCACTGAGTGACTGGTTTTGTCCACTTACAGACAGAAAAAAAAAAAAAAAAAAAAAAAAAAAAAAAAAAAAAAAAAATGGTCGGCAAGATATCGACATGACTGAGCACTTCACGAATTATTTCCTTACACTCGGTTTCTTTTCGTTCACCTTTTGTTAATCAACATTAGGACTTCTATTAAATCTGTGATCAAAGAATAACTCGTCGGAGGGAAAATACGAGGCCGCACTGCCTGGGGCACAAATTCACGTATTGCGCGGCCTCTCCCGTCGGAGATTCGAATCCTCCCTCGGGTATGTGTGCTTGTGTGTGTGTGTGTGTGTGTGTGTGTGTGTGTGTGTGTGTGTTTTCAAATGTTTGTAGAGCTTATGGGACTTAACTACAGGGTCATCAGTCCCTAAACTTACAAACTACTTATGAACTAGCTACAACTAAGGACGGCACAAATATCCATGCCCGAGGGGGGATTCCAACCCCCGACCGTAGTGGCCATGCAGACCGTGACTGAAGCGCCTCAGTCCCCTCGGCCACCGCAGCCGGCTGTGTGTGTGTTGTAAAGTAGTTTGTAAGACTAGGGACAGATGACTTCAGCAGTTTTTGGTCCTTTAGGATTACAAACATTTGAGCATTTGATATTTGAAAATTGGAGAATGCGCATTTTTTGTCTAGAAAGCTCTCAACTTATCTGTAACGTACTTCTTGAATTCGTCTTGTTATTTAATATGTGGACACTTGAATAGTAAGATAAGTAGATAACTTGTGGTCTCTCGTGTTAACAGCGGAGATGTAATTTTCGCAGCCCGGTGTCAGACGTTCGCGATACTAGAAGGCACGCCTTCGTTATCAGTGTGTCGGCTCACCCATTGACATTTTGGCCGACTCGCAGGCTGGGCATCTTGGAGATAAGGCAAGGTCTGACGCAACTTCGCGACTCGACATCTTTTTTATAGTGTTTAAAACTGTCACTGAAATAAGCACAATCATTATTATTAATCGACATCTTTTAACATCTGTTGGTACGGGAGTGAGTCTGCATTTTTTTTTTTTTTTTCAAATATTATAGAATTCGTACAAACCGATGTCTTACGCCATAGTCAAAAATGTTTGTAAATCTATTGGACCACACTGCGTGGTCATCAGTCCATAGCTTACAAACTACTTAAACTAAGGTAAACTAATCTAAGGACAACACACACACCCATGCCCCAGGGAGGACTCGAACCTCCACGGCGAGCAACCGCGCGCTCCGCAGCGAGACGCTTTAGACCGCTCGGCTACTCCACCGCGGCGCCGCAGAACTTAACGTCTATCCGACGGACGGATCGCCATCGGCAATTGTCCCATGCCGTCACTCCATGAGACACTGCGGAGAGTTTTGGAATTTAATCCAGGGCATTGGTGCAAAGACCGGTGATCAGGAAGTTTGCACCACCACCCCTCTGTCCCCTCTGCGGTAAGGCAAAGGAAAGTGTGTCAACAGCGCGTGGCGTACCCGACGCCGAGTACGCCATAGTCACTGTCAAACGTTGTTCAGCTGTACTATTCTTTATTCTTGACTAGTTTCGATGTTCTTAACTGTCATTTTCAAATGATAATGTATTAAAAATATTCAAGATTATCACACACATGCAAAAAAATTATATGTCGTCTGCCACAAAGAATGTTTGTAGAACTTATGGGACTTAACTACGGGGTCATCAGTCCCTAAGCTTACAAATTACTTATGAACTAGCTAAGACTAAGGACGGCACAAATATCCATGCCCGAGGGGGGATTCGAAACCCCGACCGTAGTGGCCGTGCAGTCCGTGACTGGAGCGCCTCAGTCCCCTCGGCCACCGCGGTCGGCGTCTGCCACAAGCTGTATTTGTTCTATATAAGGAAATGCATGCATTTTATCTAACACAAACTTCAGTCCTGCTTCTTCTTGCAGTTATAATGGAAGAGTTGTTTCTGAATAAATCCATGTAACACACTAAGGGGCGGGGACGGGAAGGGCATCAGGTCACTCCTTAAATTAACATGACAAATCCATAATAACAATGCCGAACCTCGACAGTGCGTAAAAAAGAAAAAGGTAGAGTGTCTAAGAGGGCTAACTAGCAACTACAAAGTCTTTAATGAAACGTATGTAGCCTACAAACATCGAAAAATGTTCATATTCACGGAATATATGACATTAACTGCGAATGGGTAAAGTTGAAAATGTGTACCCAGCCGGGATTCGAACCCGGGTCTCCTGCTTTCTAGTCGGTTGCGCTAACCCGTACACCACTTTTTTTTTTTTTTTTTTTTTTTTTTTTTTTTTTTTTTTTTTTTTTTTTTTTTTTTTTTTCCACTGGGGAGACAGCGATCACCACACCTACACGGAATTACTCAAGCACGCCTCCCGTCAGATACAGATTTGCAGCTTTACCCTGCCCACTACAACTCAAACTCGTAGTAACTTAGTAAGGGCCTAGGAGTGCCTCCGCACTGAAAAAAGGATCATTGCTCGTCATCGACATATTTTATATATATGGTGTCTGTTCTTTCGGACCGAGCGAGGTGGCGCAGTGGTAACACACTGGACTCGCATTCGGAAGGATGGTGATTCAAATCCACCTGCCGCCATCCAGATTTAGGTTTTCTGTGATTTTCCTAAATCACTCCAGGCAAATGCCGGCATGGTTCCTTCCTAAGGGCACGACCGATTTCCTCCCCCATCCTTCCCCAAAAATCCGAGCGTAAGCTCCGTCTCTAATGCCCATGCTGTCGACGGGACGTAAAACCCTAAGCTTCCTTCCTTGCTTAGTTTTTTCGGACGTCCGAAAGAACAGACATCATACACACACACACAGATTGTCACTCAACCCGCACAAAGAAGTAAACAACCACGAATGAGCAGTTCCAAAGAGACGGCGTGGCGTGGATAAAGACGAACGACCAGTTCCAGTCAAAACAGGTAGAAGGACTTACGCTGCTTGTGTTGACTGTAGTTCAGTTTCGAAGCTTTATGGTATCTGCATTGTTACTTTGTATCAGCACTGACTCTCGTGAAGTGCAACTTCACTCTCGACATCTACTTTGAGGTCCTGCTTTCGCACCTAGACACCATGCAGCGCGGTACAAATGTGCCCGACAGCATCCGGAATGGACGAATCAGAATTGGTATCAGGTACTATTCAGAAATGAGATTCGCATCTGCCTTCAACCAGCCAATCGTAGGACATGTTAACATTTCAGCACTTCACGCGAGATGAGACGCGTTAATTAAATGCTGAGTCCCACTGTTAACTATAAAAGTCAGTTCGTTACGGGATGCCACCTATACGTGCAGCGTATAGGAACTAAATACCCGCCGGAATTAGTTGCATTGCGTACACACACACACACACACACACACTAAACTACGACTTCGTACAGTAGTACTGTCCACCTCTCAGTGTCGTGTGCCCATTTCTACCCAGTCTCTCAATAAACAGTTCAATGTTGCTTACCTCAGATTTACATGTCCCATTGGATAATCTTCTCCTCAGGTCGTGGACTCTAACGATGTGCAGGTCACAATATCGTTTGCAAAACTGTAAATTAATGAAGGTATGGTTGTGTCTACTCGGAATTAAAGATGGCTATTCTAAAACACTTTAGGGTTTGTTTTTCTCAACAGATTATTAGTGTGAAGCTAGATTCACATTTGTCTTACGAAATACGCGGGAATGAAGTATTTGCTAAGCAATTTTCTGAACTGTGAAATCAAATTATTGTCTTATCGTTTACATTCAAATCTTGCAGTCGCTATCTCGTAAGTATTAACCTGCCTTAACTCGCGCAGTTCACCAAATACTTCGTAGATATTGGTATTACACTTTGACAGAGCGTCATTGGCTCAATATTAGTCGGCACGATTCTATTCTTTCACTGCATATAAATTTCCACTTATACTCGCGACCGAGACACAGTACCACGTCATGCCTACACTATGGTCCGCTAGTAACTGGTACTTTCTACCTCCTCGCGCCTTCACGCCTGAACTCTACAAACTAGCACACTATTGGCTGAATGCCAGAGTCCTATGAAAATCACTTTTGGAAATACAACCTAATTATTATTAACCTAGCCTGTTTCATAATTATATTATCACTTATGACAACTGCCAACATGAATGTAATCACTGGTAATGTTGAAGTTATTGTCCAGCCCTTTTAAACAATAAAGTGTTAACATAAAAGAGTGGCAATTCCCGCCATAGCAAAAACGGTGGAGTCCCTTGCTACTTGCAATGCTGCTAACTGCTGGCATCCCACGGTTGGGATGACCATCTGTCGCTGTCGCAACGGTTCAGCCACTGCCTGTAACCGCTGCCTAGCGTATATTAACTTGGGCGGCCCATACAGCAATAAAATTAAAAAAAATAAATCGTAATAAAGTATATCAGAAATGTGAGGTAACGCCACAATGTTTTTGGAGGCAGTCTGTTCAGCCTGAACGTGTAAGACACCCTGTGCAACGAGTACAGCAAGGCAGTAGTTCACTGATATTTTGGAAGGCATTATCTTGTGCCACCGTGCGCCACTGGTGGTCTTAGAAGGCAATCAAACGACTATACAGTACAGGAATGACTTCCTCCGACTACAGAGCAACCACAACGGCAACATTGAGGGACGACAAATCACGCGCTCAACGCTCAGATCTTGTGAATGCGTTCCTTCATGGTAATTACATCGAAGATTAGAACGGCCAGCATGTTCTCCAGAACTTAATGGTATGGAACACGTCTGGGATACGTTCAAAAGGGCAGTTTTTGGACTAGACGACCCACCAACATACCTGAGATATCTACGTCGAATCACTGCCGAGGAGTGGGGCAATCTGAATGAACAGTCCCTTGAAGCATCCTGTGGACAGTACGTCAGGAGGACTACAAGCGCGCACCAGTGCAAGAGGGCGTGTTACTGGGTTTTAGGGGTACTGCTGTAAACTACAATCTGGAACACAAATTCAGAATGTGTAGCTTATTCTTGTACAACTCATCAATTTCTGTTTACTAGAGCAATATAGAGAACTGAAATGTTGTTTCTGCATATCTGCATTTTTATGAAGAGAGTCGTGATCCCTAGAATTGTGGTGAAGCAACATTTTTTTCATGTGTATGTTCATGTCTTATAACCAATACAGTCACCTCCACCTGCTAATACATACAAAATCTCCAGTTACATACTTGGTGCTTTGTGGAATGAGTTGGAATGCATCCTCATGGTAAAAATTCATCTAATTGAGAGGAAGGGTTGGGTTGTTTGGTTGGGTTAGGGGGACTAACCTACTGAGGTTATCAGTCTCCCGGTGGGGAGGGGAAGGAGTGAGGATAGGTAAGGACGGGAGAGGGAAATTAAGGGAGCTATAAAGTTTCATTTAGTTGTACATTTCTTCGCTTGAGGCGCTGTTGACTAGGCGTCAGCGTCAGTTGATGCTAAGATGGCGACCGCTCAACAGAAAACTTTTTGTGTTATTGAGTACGGCAGAAGTGAATCGACGACAGTTGTTCAGCGTGCATTTCGAACGAAGTATGGTGTTAAACCTCCTGATAGGTGGTGTATTAAACGTTGGTATAAACACAGGGCCGGCGCAAGCCAAAGTGCCGCCCCGTGCGAGATGCTAAATTGCCGCCCCCCTCACCACCCGATTTTTTTTTACAAAACGTTTGTGAAATTTTATTTAAACAAATCTACAAATCTGTAGGAAAAGTCAGCAATCAATTGCAATTTTTGTTTTTACTTTTCAGTTCTACCTAGGTATCGGCCACTAAGTGGCCAGTTTCAAAGCTTTTAATATGTGCTTACCTCTAAACCGTCTTGTTGACACGTTCAGCACGATGGTATATATGTAAACATAACTCAAAGCATTGAGAATAGCCTCTCTGTGCCAGAAATCTATGAAGATATGGAAAATAAAAACAGTTGAAACGGCCAAAGAGTGGGGTCGAAGACAATGGAGAAAGGAAGAATATGGAGATGGAGTAACATAATAATGCAATAAATACATACTCGGAAATCGACAGGTACTGATGCTAGTCGAAATATATTAACTCACTGCACTGCGGTTATTCATTTCAAAGATCTGACACTCGCCATCTGTCGTAATTTGCATGTGTCGGTTCTGTCGTGTCGGATTATGGGATAAGGGGTAACAATTAGTCATCGCCGTATCACGTCACTTTTCTGCGCTTTATTTTCATTCTAACTACTGGGGTGACGCGTGCTTATTTGCCAATTTTTAACTAACAGATCTTAAGAAAAACAAATTTTCCTATTATGCAGTCTTGAATGAGAAAAATTCTAACTTATAAGTAACGTGCATGCGCAATACTAACTGTAGGTTATATGAAAAGCACTTAACTGTTACATCCCAAATTGCAAGAAATTCGGTCGCACCAATTCTTCTGTTCTTGTGAAACGCAATGAAAGTGCTTCTAACCAGTCTTGACTCTCTCGGCCAACTATCGAAACGATTTCTGTAGTTTTCATTGTAGAGAACGCAACAATACCTACTGTCTGGAAAGGCGAAGCGGTGACGCGCCAGTGCCACCAGGAACTAGGTCACGTGATGCGGTACAGCGAGGCTACGGTTAAACTAGCGCCCAAGAAGAAGACGCAAGAAGCTCACAATAAGCATGTGACCGATGGTATGGTATTATCAGGCAGTAATTTTTATAGCATTACGAACAATAGAAAGAAATACGAACTTCGCGAAAACTGTACAAATTTTGTCAAACAGAAATGAGCTTCAAAGCTAGCAAGGAAACCCTTAGAAGCAATGTTCTGTCTATGGATTTTCGTTTTACAAGATGTAAAAATTAACGTTTTGTTTCGCGCGGACGAGAAGGCATTGTTGCTAAAAGACCATACTTTCTCAGGTTTTCATTAGAATCTAAGCGACCAGTAGTTTACTTAGACGAAACATGGATTCACACGCATTATACAGTAAATAAATGTTGGCAAAGTGATAGTGTGCGAGTAGTATTGTCACACAAAAGTGCTGGTCAGAGTTTAATTGTGTTCATGCAAGCGGATACAGGTGTTTCAGAGCTCAAAAACCAAAACGTCCGACTATCACTCAGAAACGGATAGCAAACCCAACTTATGCCAGACTTACTATCAATGTCTTTACCATTCGGAATACTTCTAGCCATTGTACGTGTTGGACATGTTTGACTGTAGTAATGCTCAACAATTTTTTTCCATAGCGCGGGAAGAATAAAAAACTCAAATGCCATGAAGGGCTTAGCAAAATTGCTTTAGGCTTAACAAGTAACCGCAGTATCGAACATTGCATTCGAATTTCCAAATTAGATTTCGTCTCCTGCAAAATTAGTTGTGAGTAAACGCACGGCGCGTAACACGCTGGCAGCGCTCCACTCATAAGAATACTGGCATTTACTCCAGACCGCTTCCCCCCTGCCGCAGTAGAGTAGCCGATCGGTCTAAAGCGTCTCGCTGCGGAGCGCGCGGTTGCTCGCCGTGGAGGTTCGAGTCCTCCCTGGGGCATGGGTGTGTGTGTTGTCCTTAGGTTAGTTTACCTAGGTTTAAGTAGTTTGTAAGTTACGGACTGATGACCACGCAGTTTGGTCCGATAGATTTAAAAACATTTGAACATTTTTTGCTACCCCTCTCTGTTCCACCGGCGTAAACACGACGGCGCCGCCACATAGGTGAGGAAGAAATCAGTCCTCCTCCCTCCCCTTGTTCAACAGGGGCGGCCGGCAGGTAGTCGAGGCGCCATGTCACAGTTTCCGAAGGCACTCCATCCAAGCTTTGGTTTCGAGTCCCGTCTTCGGAAGGAATGTTGTCTTAAAGAAAAAAAGGGGGGCGGCAGATTTGCCGCCCCCCGGAAAGTGCCGCCCCGGGCAACCGCACGTTTCACACGTGCCTTGCGCCGGCCCTGTATAAACAGTTTACAGAGAATGGGTGTTTGTGCAAAGGGAAAAGTTCTGGACAGCCGAGAACGAGTGATGAAAATGTAGCACGCATCCAGCAAGCATTTGTTCGCAGCCCAGGAAAATCGACTCGCAGAGCTAGCAGATAGCTGCAAATTCCACAATCAACTGTATGGAGAGTCCTACGAAAAAGGTTAGTTATGAAACCTTATCGTCTGAAATTGGTTCAAGCACTGTCTGCAGCTGATAAGATTAAAAGAATCGATTTCTGTGATTTTATCCTTGCTCAAATGGAAACAGATGAATCTTTCGTTTCAAAGATTGTGTTTAGTGATGAAGCAACTTTCGACACTAACGGGAAAGTCAACCGTCACAATGTCTGTATATGGGGCACTGAGAATCCGCGGGAAACAACTCAGTATGAACGTGACTAGCCTAAGGTGAACGTTTTCGGTGCCATTTCAGCCAATAAAGTTTTTGGTCCCTTTTTCTTCGAAGGTGCTACTGTAACTGGACTACAGTATCTGGAGATGTTAGAGAATTGGCTGTTCCCTCAGCTCGAACAAGAAGCACAACAATTCATATTTCAGCAGGATGGAGCGCCATCACATTGGCACTTATCTGTCCGTAACTACCTGAACGTCAACTACCCGAAGCGATGGATCGGCCGCCAGGCAGCCCGTGACAGAGCACTTCATCACTGGCCTCCAAGAAGCCCTGATCTTACCCCCTGCGATTTTTTCTTATGGGGGTATGTTAAGGATACGGTGTTTCGGCCACCTCTCCCAGCCACCATTGATGATTTGAAACGAGAAATAACAGCAGCTATCCAAACTGTTACGCCTGATATGCTGCAGAGAGTGTGGAACGAGTTGGAGTATCGGGTTGATATTGTTCGAGTGTCTGGAGGGGGCCATATTGAACATCTCTGAACTTGTTTTTGAGTGGAAAAAAAACTTTTTAAATACTCTTTGTAATGATGTATAACAGAAGGTTATATTATGTTTCGTCATTACATACACATTTTTAAAGTTGTGGTATTCTTTTTGAATCACCCTGTATTTCACTCTCTCGTCTGAATGGAATCGTCGGCCTCCTAGTTGCTCCCTCAAGTCTAGGAGCACTGCCTGCTCCTATAAGTAATGACCATTATAAACACAAATGAGATGGTTCATATGTTTCGATATAGAAGTCGTGAAGACTTCTTTTATACAGTGCCGCAAAGAAAGAAAGAAGACGTCGATTTTGATCCGATGACGCCAGATGCCACCTGGAGGGCAGTACATGTACTAATAATGGTTTAAGCGTCGTCTGCAAACAGATTATGTAGCGACATAGCTCACAAAGTGCTGTCTGTATGTATGCAATAATAGGGAATGTTTACAACCATAAAACTCGGTGTGTGAATTAATGTGTGAAGCAACAGGCGCCGTGCCACGGAGACGAAGTCGTGGTTCCTACAGTCAACTGAACGAGTTTTCTAAATGGACTTAGCAGGACTATGTCATCTGCATATGCGAGACAGTTGAAGTTGCCATCCATCTGTACTCCAGCCCACTCCTGTTGCCTATACTCTCTTATTACTTTCTCTAAGATGACATTGAACAAAACACATGAGAGCGCGTCCCTTTGTCTGAGACCTGTTTCTATCTCGAATGCTTATGCTGTAACTCCTCGGAAACGTACTGCTGCCTTTGATCCTTCCATACAGGTTTGCACCATTCTCAATAGCTTTTCAGGTATTCTGAGGTCACGCATTGCATTGTACAGGCTATTCCTGTGGATGCTATCATACGCCCGTTGAAAATCCACAAACACACTGTATGCAGGGTGTTACAAAAAGGTACGGCCAAACTTTCAGGAAACATTCCTGACACACAAAGAAAGAAAATATGTTAAGTGGACATGTGTCCGAAAACGCTTAATTTCCACGTTAGACCTCATTTTATTACTTCTCTTCAAATCACATTAATCATGGAATGGAAACACACAGCAACAGAACGTACCAGCGTGACTTCAAACACTTTGTTACAGGAAATGTTCAAAATGTCCTCCGTTAGCGAGGATACATGCATCCACCCTCCGTCGCATGGAATCCCTGATGCGCTGATGCAGCCCTGGAGAATGGCGTATTGTATCACAGCCGTCCACAATACGAGCACGAAGGGTCTCTACATTTGGTACCGGGGTTGCATAGATAAGAGCTTTCAAATGCCCCCATAAATGAAAGTCAAGAGGGTTGAGGTCAGGAGAGCGTGGAGGCCATGGAATTGGTCCGCCTCTACCAATCCATCGGTCACCGAATTTGTTGTTGACAAGCGTACGAACACGTAGACTGAAATGTGTAGGATCTCCATCGTGCAAGAACCACATGTTGTGTCGTACTTATAAAGGCACATGTTGTAGCAGCACAGGTAGAGTATCCCGTATGAAATCATGATAACATGCTCCAGTGAGCGTAGGTGGAAGAACATGACGCCCAATCAAGACATCACCAACAATTCCTACCCAAAAGTTCACAGAAAATCAGTGTTGATGCCGTGATTGCACAATTACGTGCGGATTCTCGTCAGTCCACACATGTTGATTGTGAAAATTTACAATTTGATCACGTTGGAATGAAGCCTCATCCGTAAATAGAACATTTTCACTGAAATGAGGAGTGACACATTGTTGGATGAACCATTCGCAGAAGTGTACCCGTGGAGGCCAATCAGCTGCTGATAGTGCTTGCACACTCTGTACATGGTACGGAAACAACTGGTTCTCCCGTATCACTCTCCATACAGTGACGTGATCAACGTTACCTTGTGCAGCAGCAACTTCTCTGACGCTGACATTAGGGTATCGTCAACTGCATGAAGAATTACCTCGTCCATTGCAGGTGTCCTCGTCGTTCTAGCAGTCGCGAGTCATAGACTGGAATATTCCGTGCTCCCTAAGGACGCCGATCAATTGCTTCGAACGTCTTTCTGACGGGACACCTTCGTTCTGGAACTGTCTCGATACAAACGTACCGCGCCACGGCTATTGCCCCGTGCTAATCCATACATCAAATGGGCATCTGCCACTCTGCAATTGTAAACATTGCACTGACTGCAAAACCACGTACGTGATGAACACTAACCAGTTGATGCTACGTACTGATGTGCTTGATGCTAGTACTGTAGAGCAATGAGTCGCATGTCAACCCAAGCACTGAAGTCAACATTACCTTCTTCAATCGGGCCAACTGGCGGTGAATCGAGGAAGTACAGTACATACTTACGAAACAATTGGGTATTTTGACAATTGTCTGCACGAATTATTTCAATTTACATTTAAAGAGAAATACTAACATGGAAATTAAGCGTTTCCGGACACATGTCCACATAACATATTTTCTTTCTTTGTGTGTGAGGAATGTTTCCTGAAAGTTTGACCGTACCTTTTTGTAATACACTGTATATGTTTGTCATATTCCCAATGTTTTTCAAACAGTTGTCTTAGAGTGAAAATGTGGTCTATTGCTGATCGGTTTGGTCGAAAACCAGCTTGGTATTCCTGTATGTTTGTTTCCTATGAATGGTTGCAATTTTCTGAGTATGATGTTAGACAGTACCTTATATGTTACATTCAACAGGCTGATACCTCTATAGTTGCCACATTCCATTTTGCTTCCTTTCTTGTATATTGGGCATATTATAGCCAATCTTCATTCTTCTGGCAGCGTCTCCTTCTCCTATATCAACTGGATCAGTTTATATATCTGGAAGTGCAAGCTCTCACCGCCCTCGTAGGGTCTGTTGCCTTGCAACAGTCACTGCCGTTCCCAAGCCCGGATAAAGGAGGAGGGTGGGGCATTGGGCTAACAAATCAATCCCGTAAAAAGATCTTTGTTACGAAACACAAACTTGCCCCGGATCTGGATGGATACATATTCACACCTGTCGACGAATTTTGGACGTCCGTGTAGCACAGACATTCACCAAGATCGTCATATACTAAGGACAGAAGTGGCAGGTCGAACAGCTACCACACCGCAGGCCAGCCTGTTTCCATCTGTTGCACCTCTAGCTCGCCAAAACATCGATATGCCCGACTCGAGTAGTGCCGTCAGAGGATCACTTGGAATGGCGGGCCGCGGTCTCCAGCGATGAAAGCAGATTCTGCCTGCACGAAAGTGGTGGTCGCTTGCGCGTACGACCTAGTCCTGACCGGCGCCGTCTCACAAAGTGCATTCGTCCAATACACGCTCGCCCCATCCCAAGCCTTATAGTCTGGGATACACTGTCATCTTCGGTGTTAGTGAAAGAAACGCTGACCAGCTGAACAGGATGTGGTTGACATCAGCTTCCGTTTCATTATCACACTCACATGCCGCCGAATCGTAGAAAGCACTTTCTTTCACGTGTAAAAACTGGATGTAGAGTCTAATGATTGCAGCATTTTCCCACTTCACTCGTGTTTCTTATAAACGTATATATTTTTGAGTGTAATTGCTTTTGTTCCAGCCACAGTGGCCGAGCGGTCTGTGGTGCGCCAGTCACAGTCTGCAAGGCCACTACTGTCGAGGGTTCGAATCCCCCCTCGGGCATGGATGTTTGTGCTGCCTTCAGTATAAGGTAGTTCATAAGTAGTTTGTAAGTTTAGGGACTGATGATCCCGCACTTAAGTCCCTTAAGCTTAACAAACATTTGAACACAATTGCTTTTGCTTATAAAACGAATGCATCGAAAATTCTAGCCGTTTGTGGTTCAGATGTAGTAATAATTGTGCAATTGGTTACTTTGTTGACGAACTATTTTTTGTTTCCGGTGTTTTATTGTCACGTTTGTGAAGATTTTACTTCTGCTACAGCAGTAGTGATTGATCTAGTACAATAAATAATGTACGTATTGCATTCGATATAAGTTTCTTACGTTCGACACATACTGATTTGATTGGAATTGTAGTGAAGAAATCTTGACGTTTCTGAGTAAAAAACCGATGTCTTTCTGCAGAAGGTTGGGTTATCTGTGGTTCAAATGTTCAAATGTTTGTTAAGCCTATGGGACTTAACTACGGGTTCATCAGTCCCTAAACTTACAAACTACTTATGAACTACTTACGAACTAAGACAGCACAAATATCCATGCCCGAGGGGGAATTCGAACCCCCGACCGTAGTGGCCGTGATGACCGTGACTGGAGCGCCTCAGTCACCTCGGCCACCGGGGCCGGCATCTGTGGCTCATTAGACATTTTTTGTTCTTAGTAGAAAATGAAACTTTTGATTAAAAAGTCGTAAATTTCAAGATAGTCTTAAATAAAATGTCCTACAAAGCACCGTTTCATACTTTCTAATTAGGAAACCTAATAGAGCCTAATGTGCAGTTAGTTTCTAGTTATTACCAATTTTTATGGCACTACGTACCTTTCCCACCCCCATGAACCACAGACATTGCGGGGTGGGGTGGCTTGCGTGCCTCAACGATACAGATAGCCGTACCGTAGGTGCAACCACAGCGGAGGGGTATCTGTGGAGAGGCCAGACAAACGTGTGGTTCCTGAAGAGGGGCAGCAGCCTTTTCAGTAGTTACAGGGGCAACAGTCTGGATGATTGACTGAGCTGGCCGTGTAACATCAGCTAATGTGGCTTTGCCACACAGTTACTGCGAACGGCTGAAAGCAAGGGGAAACTACAGCCGTTATTTTTCCCGAGGACATGCAGCTCTACTGTATGAACATATGATGATGGCATCCTCTCGGGTAAAATATTCCGGAGGTAAAATAGTCCCTCCTTCGGACAATACTGGCAATCTACGAGTCGGAGCGTGGAATGTTAGATCCCTTAATAGAGTAGGAAAATTAGAAAATTTAAAAAGGGAAATGGATAGGTTGAAGATAGATATAGTGGGGATTAGTGAAGTTCGGTGGCAGGATGAACAGGATTTCTGGTCAGGTGAGTACAGGATTATAAATACAAAATCAATTGGGGGTATCACAGGAGTAGGATTGATAATGAATAAGAAAATAGGAATGCGGGTAAACTACTATGAGCAGCACAGTGATCGCATTATCATTGTCAAGATAGATACGAAGCCAACACCGACAACAGTAGTACAGGTTTATATGCCAACTAGCTCTGCCGATGATGAGGAAATCGAAGAAATATATGAGGAGCTAAAGGAAATTATTCAGACAATTAAGGGAGAGGAAAACTTAATTGTTATGGGAGACTGGAATTCGGTAGTAGGACAAGGAAGGGAAGCGAAGATAGTAGGTTAATATGGTCTGGGCAAAAGGAATGAAAGAGGAAGTCGCCTGGTAGAATTTTGCACAGAACATAATTTTGTTATAACAAACATGTGGTTCAAGAATCACAAAAGAAGGTTGTATACGTGGAAGAGACCAGGAGACACCGGGAGATACCAGATAGATTTTATAATGGTAAGACATAGATTTCGGAACCAGGTTTTACAGTGTAAGACCTACCCAGGGGCAGATATAGACTCTGACCATAACTTGCTGGTTATGAACTGTAGGCTGAAACTGAAGAAACTACAAAAAGGTAGGAAAATAAGGAGATGGGACCTGGATAAATTGAAGGAACCTGAGGTTCTTATGAATTTCAGAGGCAACAATTGACAGAAACAGGGGAAAATACAACAGTAGAGGAGGAAAGGGTAAAATTGAGAGATGAAATAGTGAAGGTAGCAGAGGACAAAATAGGTAGGAAGGCAAGACCTACAAAAAACCTTGGATATCACAGGAGATACTAAATTTAATCGATGAAAGGAGAAAATATAAAAATGCAGTAAATGAAACAGGCAAAATGGAGTACAGACGACTAAGAAATGAGATTGACAGGAAGTGCAAAATGGCTAAGCAGGAGTGGCTAGAAGGCAAATGCAAGGATGTAGAAGAATGTATAAATAGGGGAAAAATAGATACAGCCTACAGGAAAATAAAAGAAAATTTGGAGATAAGAAAAACAGCGCTATGAATATCAAGGACACTGATGGAAAACCAGTTCTCAGCTAAGAAGGGAAAGCTGAAAGGTGGAAAGAGTATATAGAGAGGCTCTACAAAGGAAATGAACTTCGAGACAATATTGTAGGAAGGGAAGAGGATGTAGATGAAGATGAAATAGGAGACACTGTGCTGAGAGAAGAATTTGACAGAGCCCTGAAAGACCTAAGTCGAAACAAGGCCCCTGGAGTAGATGATATTCCCTCAGAGCTACTGAAGTCTCTGGGAGAACCAGCCATGACAAACCTGTTTCGCCTGGTGTGTAAGATGTATGAGACAGGCGAAGTACCCTCAGACTTTAAGAAAAATGTTATAATCCCCATTCCAAAGAAAGCAGGTGCAGACAGGTGTGAAAACTACAGAACCATCAGTTTAATAAGTCATGGTTGCAAAATATTAACGCGAATTATATACAGAAGATTGGAAAAGCTGGTAGAAACAGACCTCGGGGAAGATCAGTTTGGGTTCAGGAGAAATATAGGAGCACGGGAGGCAATACTCACTTTACGGCTTGTCCTAGAAGATAGATTAAGAAAAGGCAAACCTACATTTCTAGCTTTTGTAGATTTGGAGAAGGCTTTTGACAATATTGATTGGAATAAACTCTTTCAAGTTCTGAAGCAAGCAGGAGTAAAATATAGGGAATGTAAGGTTATTTATAACTTGTACAAAAACCAGACAGCGGTTATCAGAGTTGAAGGGCATGAAAGGGATGCAGTGGTGGGAAAGGGAGTAAGACAGGGTTGTAGTCTTTCTCCAATGTTATTCAATTTGTACATTGAGCAAGCTATAAAGGAAAGTAAGGAACATTTTCACATATTCACAAGCTAAACCTTATATTACCAACACACTTGATGCTTATAGATTGTGTGTACAGTGATCTTAATAAACTTAATTATGGTTTTATATACACGAATGTCTTTTGTAAACAAAAGGGAAGAAGCTGACTGGGGAAGGGCATATCCCATCTTCACCAATGTCTGCAGGAAGTTCAAATGTTCTCGGTCAAATTTGGGGCACCTGAACAGGATGTGGTTGACATCAGCTTCCGTTTCATGATCACACTCACATGCCGCCGAATCGTAGACGTTGATCCGATGTAGATGTTTTGGATAAGAGGCGTGATTGAAGCGAAGACGAATAATGGTAGAAATCGCGGATCGGTCCAGATGAGTCCTCATAAACCACGGCTGCGTAGAAATCCGAGGTTGCAGCACAGCGTTAAGAAGCGCCTTTCGTTTCTTGGGAAACGTTCCGCATCTGTTGCCACTGTTGTTTTGCGAATTCCTTGACCGCAGATAAGAAGTCTGTGTATGGTAGTTGTAGGTCCAAGACAGTGCCTAAGGATGCCGCTTGTTTAGCCAATGCATCAACTTCCTCATTATAGCAGATACCAGCGTGAGAAGGCACCCACTGGAAATTAACTGTCCGTCCCGTATTTGTAGAACGAATATATGCCGAAATCACATCCAGAATATAGCTGTTGGTTTTTTTGTTCCATCTCCGGTGTTGTAGGGTTTGAAGGACACTTTGAGAGTCAGACAAAATTAATATTTTCGGGAAGGAAATGGTAGAAACAAACCAAAGTGCTTGCCACTGTCTCCGCCGTAAATATACAGGTATTTCTTGACAGTTTGTAGGTTTTCCGAATCTTCAATGTTAGAAAATCTGCCTGAGGAAGCGAAAGAATTGCTGATATCTATTTTTAACCGGTGTTGGATGGAACAAGATCTCATAGCCACACGAACGACTCAAGTAATTATTCCAATTCTGAAAAGTGGCAAAGATACAAATGCGGCCTCAAACTATCGACCGATTGCTCTGTCGTCATGTGTTGTAAAAACGCTGGAACGCATGGTGAAAAAGAGGCTGGAATGGTGGCTTGAAAAGAATAACTTGTTACCGCGGAGTCAATATGGCTTCAGGAAAGGCAAAGGGACGATGGAAAATCTCTTTTCGCTTACTGTGGATATCACTTCAGCCTTTCAAATGAAGCAAACGGTGATCGCTGCTTTTCTCGACGTTAAGGGAGCTTATGACCATGTTCAGATCCCGTTTCTCTTGAGCAGAATGTTTTAAGACCCGTTCTTCTAACATTGTTGCAACAGAAATATTGTGTCGCTCCAACAGGACAAAGCTCGCCCACGCACTGTGCGTGGAATTCAATGAGTTCTTAAAGACGCGCAGCAACTTCTCTGGTCAGCATACTCTCTGGTTTGCTATTCGGCGAGTGTGGGAGATGATGGGGCAACATCTAACACAGAGGCCGGCAAGTAATCTTGGATGGGGTCCGGATACTTTTGAAAATTTTTAGCGGGGGCCAGAAGTAAAACCACATATTTCTTATCATTTTTTTATTTTAATTTTAAGTCTCAAACTACTATGAAATAATAAAATTACCTTACATCTTATTCAGGATGTTTTGTAGGAGGCGACCTTTTTATGTAATAGTTCTGAATCCTTTTATAAGATCTTTATTGCCAAAGATCGCTTATTGCTTTTATATGACTCGTTTCGACTCGTTAAAGAGTCATTATAAAATCTTACTTGTCCAGGCATGTTAAGAAATATATTTCAGATGAACCAACATCACTGTGGCAAGTCACAAATGGTATGCACATCAATTGATGATAAAGATCTTGGATTCAGACAGAAATAAAAAGATGTGAAATAATAATGTATAATAATCAAGTAAAACTTATATTATTTGCTATTTATTTATTTTTATTTTCTCTCACAAAAGGTATTAAATAAAATGTGTAGTCAAAACTTCTACTGAAAATTCCAGTAACAGGCCATACTTTAAACATACTATTTTTTGCTGAATTTTCACTAAAAGTTATGAAATACAATGAACTGTAGGTATTGGTGTTGAAAAATTAATGCAAGAAATTACTTTTGCGGTCTTCAGCCAGTTTCTTAAGGTTAGTTTAACATGCGGAGCAGCATATGTAAATAGTGTTTCTAAAGTGGGCTGCCGTTAATCTTGAACGATACTTATTCTTTAACAGATTAGTTTTTTTAATGAAATTTGACATATATATATATATATATATATATATATATATATATATATATATATATATATATATATATATATATTATTTACGGAATTTTCTTGTTCGTTAGATAAAGTTCTCGTGCTGCATTCGCGTGTACAGGGCTTTTATGCGGATCACCGGGCAGCTCGCTCCCTTTTGCCGCCGCTTGTCTGCGTACTCTCCAGCGTCACACATCATGACAACCTTTTAATCATTCGGCAGATAACTGTAAATCATCATTGTCATCATCATCACTGTCTCTACGTCATCATCATTAGAGACTGCTTATGCCTTTCAGCGTTCAGTCTGGAGCATATTACCTCTAATAAAACTCCTCCATGATCCCCTACTCAATGCTAACATTGACGCCTCGTCTGATGTTATGCCTTTTACGTCAAAATCATTCTGCACCGAATCTAAGTACTTTCTTCTAGGTCTTCCTCGACTTCTCTTACCCTCCGCTGCTGAGCTCATGAGTCTCTTAGGTAACCTTGCTTCTCCCATGCGTATAACATGACCCCACCATCTCAGTCTGTTCGCTCTAACTGCTTCGTCTATAGTGTTCATTCCCAGTTTTTCTTTGATTTCCTCATTATGGTCACCCTCTTGCCATTGTTCCCATCATTAGTACCTGCAATCATTCTTGCTACTTTCATATCTTTAACCACTACCTTATGAATAAGGTAACCTGTATCCACCCAACTTTCACTCCCACACAACAAGGTTGGTCGAAAGATAGAGCGGTGCACTGCTAACTTAGTCTTGGTACTGTCATCCTTCTTGCAGAAGAGAGTAGATCTTAGCTGAGCACTCACTGCGTTAGCTTTGCTGCATATCGATTCTAGTTCTTTCGCAATGTTGCCATCCTATGAGAAAGTACATCCCAGGTACTTGAAACTGTCTACCTGTTCTAACTTTGTTCCTCCTATTTGGCACTCAATCTGTTTGAATCTCTTTCCCACAACATTACTTTCGTTTTGGAGTTGCTGATCTTCATATCATAATCCTTGCACATCTGATCTAGCTCTGAAATATTAGTTTGCAACCTTTAAATCGAATCGGCCATTACAACCAAGTCATCCGCATATGCGAGACTGCTTATTTTGTTTTCACCTATTTTAATCCCGCCCTGCCAGTCTACTGCTTTCAACATATGATCCATGAATAGTATGAACAACATTGGTGACAGGTTGCAGCCTTGTCTTACCCCTGAAACTACCCTGAACTATGAGCTTAATTTGCCATCTACTCTAACTGCTGCCTGCAGTCTACGTAAAGCCCTTTAATTGCCTGTGGAAGTTTGCCTCCTATACCATAATCTTGAAGAACTGACAGTAGCTTCTTCCTAGGACCACGGTCATAAGCCTTTTCCAGATCTATGAAACATAGATACAATTCCCTGTTCCACTCATAGCACTTTTCCATTATCTGCCGTAGGCTAAAGATCTGGTACTGACAGCCTCTAAGAGGCCTAAACGCACGCCGATTTTCATCTATCTTGTCCTCAATTAATACTCGCACTCTCTTTTCAACAATACCTGAGAATGTTTTGCCTACAACGCTAATTAAGGAGATACCTCGATAGTTGTTTCAATCTTTTCTGTTTCCATGTTTGAAAATTGGCGTGATTACCGCTGTCGTCCAGTCAGACGGAACCTGTCCCGATCAGTGGCGTAGCTACTACACGAAGGGCCCCGGGGCAAAAATGACGTTGGGGCCCTCTCTAAACTAAAACTATACCACATGCGCCGACTTTTGAAAATCTTGGGGTATGCTCAGTGGTGTTTCCAATAGGGGGAGGTGGTTGCCGGCCTGCACCCCCCTTCTCCCCCCGGCAGGTATTTCTAAAAAAAAAAATAAAAAAATAAAATAAAATAAAATAAAATATATTTTCCCAATTCCAGGTACAAAGGTAAAGTAATAATTTTGTTTTATTTTAGTAGTATTTCTTATTTTTTTGCTTCATCAGGACCATTTTAATCTCTGAAAGGAGAAAAGTAATTTTTAACAAACAGTAAAGAAATTAACAGCCATTAATTTCAATTTCACCTTTCAGAACTATTGGGCGGCTTTTGCGACCATTTGAACCTGTTTTTCCCGTTGTAGTAACTAGTGAAGTCATTTTCAGAATTTTCGTTTTCTGAGACATGCATATCAGATAATGATGTGCCTGTATTGTGAATACTGTGTTCATTATCGCAAAAATTAACATCGAATGGTCTTCCTGCCTTCTTTCTTCTCTAGTTTATTTTCTATACAGTATTATGAAAATAGTCCATAACCACTTGCTGTTGTCATACCATGTCTGTCTATATCAATAGGTTCACAACCCATTGTTACATCACACACCAATTCAGTTAACAGGATGAAAAATGTCACGACTTAACACTAACACGATTCTTGAAGACAATTGACTTCTAAGAGAATACATAAACGTTAAATTAGTAGTATACACATTTTAATCGTATTGTACCAAACCCACTTCATTTCTAGTTATTTAATATAAAAATTAAAGGTTACCGCCTTCAGTTTATGATATTGAACTTACAAGCAGCATTCCATTAACATTCGGGCTATTTAGAAAATGATCACTTCACTCACATGTCAACATGAATTTCAGTGCCTACGAAGTCAATTACATGTTTGTTTTAGATAATATTTTTACAGCGGTGTATTTCAAAAGCCAGCCGCCCATCAATGGAATGAGAGAGTCGAATTTAAAAGAAATATAACGTAAAGAAAAAAATAATACCAAAATTTTCAGTGGGGTATTCCGAGCATACCCACCCAAATTTTGGGGTATGCTTGAGCGACCGAGCATACCCGTAATCGGCGCCTATGAATTATACAGATGCAATACTACTTCATTAGGTCCTTACCGCTTACTGGAAGACATAATAAGGCAAACCTACTCTTAAGTAAACTATTGTGTGTCACGCAGCAGATAACATTTAATCGTACTCTCTAATATAATTATTACTGTGAAAGTTAATTATGCTTTCAAGCAGAACCTACTGGGTGTATTTGGATGAAATTTTGTAGAGGGATAGAGATGGACCTGGATAGGACATACACATAAAACTGCCATGGAATAGTTTTCGAAGTTGCTCCGTACTAGGTGAATGAAGTCGCAGGCAGAAGCTAGTAAAAGTGAACAATGAAGTATTACTCAACCACGAAAATATGGCCCCCTGCCGCGAATCAAACCATGAACAGTATTGTCACACACTGCTAGTAATTCAGCAGGTGGCAGGGTGCAGGTCTTAGCGGACAAGCAATACCTTTTTTATTCTGAAATGGGAATAATTTTTGGATTTCACTTCGTGCGTTTGACGTTTGTTGGCAGTGTTCAAAAAGTTAAAAGTCGAAAATCCTTCATTCAGCTAAAAATATACAGTAGAACGTCGATTATCCGAAGTGTAATTGGAGGACATGGATGTTCGGAAAACCGATTATTCATATAATCGAACTGTACACTCCTACTTGCCAGTAAGAAGTACTGTACAGTAAATGTAACTGAACAGTATTTGGAGTCGCGCGATCCTTCACATTGCGCCGAACGGCACGCCGCAACACTTGGAAGGCGCAGCTGTTGCTGCGAACGGCTTTGATGCTGCCGCTACTTCTGCCGACTGGAGTGTACCGATTGTTGTACTCAGCGACTGTCGGCTTGCCCTGTCAGCAGGCCCCACTAGAAGCAATGTTCCGTCACCCCTGTGGCCCAGTGCGGCTACTGTGGGCAGCTTAGTTTGACGGGAAGGGGGAATTGATGGACGGTAGGGTAGGAAGGTAAATAAATAAATAAAAATTAAAAAAAAAAAAACGACGCTCTACTGTAACTTTTTCCGAACTTTGCTCACGGAGGCCGAGGGGCCCCTTGATCTCGGGGGCCCCGGGGCACTGCCCCGCCTAGCCCTATGATACCTACGCCACTGGTCCCGATTCCCACGCCTTTTCAATTATCCTGTGTAACCATTTGAGACCTGATATTCCACTGTATTTGACGAGTCCCGGCTTAATTTCATCCATCCCAGCCGCTTTATTGCACTGTACTCTACTGACCATTTTCCCAACTTCCTCAACTCTTGCAGAGCTACGTGAACAGGTCGAACATTCGTGGAATTAGGTACCCCAAGAAAGTAATCGTCATCTGAATGAATGCCAGAATCAGAGCCTGAATTACCGCCCGTGGAGGCTACTCCACGTACTAACAGTCGCGACACTCACTGCTCTAAAAGCTGTTACCAACTGGCAGTTGCAACGACACTAGGCGCCGTAAGAATAACGTTCATGTATAATTACTTTTCTATGTAATTAACCAAACAGTTTCTGTAATTTTTGCGTTCTAAGCGTTAATGAACTATATGAACTGAAATAACTGTAAAAACATCCGAAATTTCTTGATTCAAGTATATAAAAAACAACTTATTCATGAGGAAATATGAATATGTGTATATTTTGCAGCCCACTCCACTGAAAGTTAGAGAATATAAGAAAACGAGAAACATTAATTCCTGTTGTGGCCTGTTCTTATATGAAAAACACTTTCTTTGACGTGTAAAAACTGGATGTAGAGTCTAATTATTGCAGCATTTTCCCACTCCACTGGTATTTCTTATAAACGTATATACCTTTGTGTGTAATTGCTTTTGTGCCAGCCACTGTGGCCGTGCGGTCTGCGGCGCGCCAGTCACAGTCTGCACGGCCGCTACGGTCGGGAGTTCGAATCCCCTCTCGGGCATGCAAGTTTGTGCTGTCTTCAGTATAAGGTAGTTCACAAGTAATTTACTAAGTTTAGCGACTGATGACCCGCAGTTAAGTCCCTTAAGCTTAACAAATATTTGAACACAATTGCTTTTGCTTATAAAACGAATGCATCCAAAATTCTAGCCGTTTGTGGTTCAGATGTAGCAATAATTGTGCAATTGGCTTCTTTGTTGGCGAAGTATTTTTTGCTTTCGATGTTTTATTGTCACGTTAGTGATTTTCCTTCGACTACAGCAGTAGTGGCTGATCTAGTACAATAAATAATGTATATATTGCATTCGATATAAGTTTCTTACGTTAAACACAATCTGATTTGATTGGAATTGTAGTGAAGAAACCTTGACGCATTTGAGTACAAAACCGATGTCTTTCTGCCGAAGGTTGGGTTTTCTATTGTTCATCAGACATTTTTGGTTCTTAGTAGAAAATGAAACCACAGTCTAACAAATACAGTCACGACACTTCCGCAGATTTTTGTTATACACTGCGACAGCAGCGCTCCAAGCGGAGGGCAAGCTACTTTTATGAATACGATAGTGGATGAGTGCAAATAGTATCGTTTATATCGATTTTAACACATTTTTTTACATTAGAGAACGTATGTAGTATCATAAAATAGATAATAACTTAAAAATAGCTCCACCTTTGTCTTCCTTACGTCTCCTAAGATCACTGATAAGGTTGGAAACGGTACATTACGACACAGTTTATTTACTGATATCTTGTAACCCACAGGGTTATACTAAATAATTTAAATTACTATTAAAATAGAAAAATGACTAGGAAACACCGAATACCCGCCCTTTGGCAGAAAGACGTGTTTTTTCTTCTGAAGAACGTTAACGTTTGTCCACTCTAATTACAGTGAAATCGGTGAGCGTGGAACGTAGGAAACGAATGTAGAATGCAATAACGACGGTATTTAACATACCAAATCAGTCACCACAACTGTCACTGAAGGAAAACATCAGAAACGTGACAAGAAAACTGAAAAAGCAACCATACTGTATTCAACAAAGAAGAACCCAATTCCACAATTGTTGCTACAGCTGAACCACAAACGGCAAGAATCTTCAAGACAATGTCTTCTTAAGCTAAAGTAATCACACTCAAAAGAATATGCGCTTATAATAAAGACGAGTGAAGCCTAAACATGTGCGAATCATTAGACCCCATACCACAACGATACGTGTCAAAAAACTCTTTGTCATAGTAAGAACACACCACAATAGAAATTTATGTTTCTATTATGTTTATATTCTACTTACTTTCAGCGGAATAAGCTGCAAATATACACATATTCGTACGTATTGGTTCATGACGAAGTTCTTCGTTATACCACTGAATCAGTAAGTTCGACTGTTTTTACATTACTTTCCGTGTTATGTATGCCTCTTGATATATTACTGATGCTTGTAACACAAAAATTATATTAACTATTTCATTAATTACGCACACAAATAATTACAAACAAACATCACTCTTTCGGTGGCTTACCCACCGCTAGGAGCGCTAGTGTCGTTGCAGCTGTCAGTTGGTAACAACTTTTACAGCAGTGAGTGTCGCGACTGTATATGTTAGACTGTGATGAAACTTGGTTAAAAAGTAGTAAATTTCAAGATAATCTTAAATAAACTGTCCTACAAAGCACCGTTTCATACTTTCTAATTATGAAACCTAATAGAGCCTAATGTGCAGTTATTTTCTAGTTATTACCAATTTTTATGGCACTACGTACCTTCCCTGCCGTAAAGACTATGTTAATATCAATTTAAACAACACTACACACACTCATCCGATATCGTATTCAGAAATGTATCTTGCCACCCATTCGGAACGCTGGTATCGTTGTGTATAACAAAAATCAGTGGGATTGTCCTGACTGTATTTGTTAGACTGTGGTACAGTCAATCAGGGTAACTTTTTACCAGTGAGGGTGTCTTTGTACCACTTAATATTTGGCTTTCGTATGGCTGATGTTCCACCTACTGGGGAATTATTTATAACTGAGGTATTAAAAATTACCTTTAGAAAAAATATAGCCAATAGGTGGAACAGCAAAATGTTTCAAAGATATCGTGACTGGTACAAAGTTACCCTGATTGACTGTACTAATATGAGTGTTGAAATGTTTGTAAATCTGTGGTACTTAACTTCTGTGGTTATCAGCCCCTAGGCTTGAAAATTACTTAAACTAATTAAACTAACCCATGGACAAAGACGGCGAGCAACCGCGCGCTCCGCAGCACGGCGCCTTAGAACGCTCGGCCACTCCACTCCGGCAATATGAGTGTTTCATGGATCGACACATGGTGCCTCAGTTCCGCTTCAAGTATTTATCAGTAAATATGATCATTTTGTGTACCGGTACTCCATATGCACTGTATCAACAAGAAGTCAAAACACTGACAATGAGAGGGTGTATTAATTCCGACAGTGTATTCGATACAAGCGATACTAGTCTGAAACCATCGAATCGCAAGGTATGAGCGAAAATATCCCCTAGCACAGCGCTTAAACTGGGAGCCACAACTTCGAACCCTCATAAAGATGTACAGCATTCGTACAAAATACTTTGCAATTCGCTCAGAAAATATCTCCTGTTGAAACACTAATAATTTGATGTCACAGAGACCGAAAGTCCTATGTCTACCGGCAGGCGTAAGTGATAATGAACACATAATCTGCTCAAGTTTAAAAGACGCTACATTTATAATAGTCGTTTAAAAATGGTGTCATCAGCGTCATTTGCAGGTATGGCATCGTCGCACTAACTTTTGTCGGACGATGACATCGCATAACAGTTCCACTTTTTTTTATTTTTATGCGTTTTTTACGTTTTGGATATGTTATTCATTTCTATCTAACAGCCGTAACTCTAATTGTATCTTTTGATATTTCATTTGTCTTGTATGCCTTGCTAACTGAACTCTCTATCTCCCTCTCGTAGGTGACACAAAAAAACCCTTACTTCATCTTTTTCTTATAGACACACACACACACACTCACACACACACACACACTGAACTACTACTATTGTTTATTTGTTAAAAGTTATGAAAAGTTATTTTGAAATGAATATTTAATAACTTTTATAATTCCAAGATTCACACATAGGCCTACACTCCGTGAAGTTAACAACGCATGCAAAACAAATGAAATAGGAAAAGACACAAATGAGTTACAGATACGGCTCTGACAGACAAATGAATAACGCGTCCACAATGTATTAAAAATGTTTGCAAAAAACGTAAGTAGAATAACTGTTCGAAATCAGATTATCAGCATACGGGAAGATGCGAAACGCGTCTGGGAAAAAGAAATACAATTACAGCAAGAAAACGGTGTTTTTATTTCCAAAAATGAATAATTCGCCGGCTGCAGCGGAAGATGACCACACAAACAATCTTGTTCATTAACTTGTTCAGACAAAGGCTCAGCGTTGAAAGAAGGGACACTACATGAAAATATGGAAGCATCGATTTTTTACCTATGACTGGTAGTGGTAAAGTATTTTTTAACTAAAGCATTTACTGTGTGTCATGATTCCGACAGAATACTTTACTAGAAAGTTGGTAAAATTTGACTTACGCCTCTAAGAAAAGTCATGATTATACTATATGTTACACCCTGCTTTGAAAGTCAGTTAAGTTTTATTATAGATTGCACATTTATTTCTTAATACTTGTGTTTCCCACATCAGTAGTACACGACTCGTAAAAATCTGGTTGTGCGCCAATGAATCAATCCTATTTTCGTTACCACTTTCAGTGTAAAGAGGGCACAGGAATCGCTTGGCAATGACCCGACCTTCAACGGCTTACGACCTACTTGGCACCTTCGAAGGAGAATGGCCTTTGTTTTGTAACTGGCATTCACTCTCACCTTTCCTCTCGATGTCGTCCTCATCAACAACAGCAACACCAGTGTACTCCGTGATGTTCGTCGGTCAGTCATCATCCTCATACATGACATTTGACTTAAATATCCACAGATCGCAGTCATTCGCCGATGTATCATTCGAGACATCACATCGCCTGAAATAGTCACTTCTACGTCATCACCATATGTTTGGAATAAGTTACTGGTAATTCGCTATCTGAACCATCTTAATACGTGTGTAGAGAATGTGGAAGAAAGAAACAAAATTAAATGTATAAGTTTCGCTGACAGCAATAAAGTTCGGTGTTTCTATACGGAGTGCTACCTTTAATAATGTTATTCTATTAATGAAGCTCTGCGTTAAAGAGAAGGAGAAGTGACTTGCCGTAGCCGTAGCCGTAGCAGTAGCCGTAAATTTCTTGCTCCGTTCATGTTACACTCTCAACTTTTACTCTATCGCTCCTTGTCCTATTAAAGTAATTTACATCAAAGTTTGTTTTTCCGTGCTCACTGCTTGCATTCCCATGTCCTCTTCTCGCTCCTCTTCCTCCTCTCAACCTTCGCATCAAATATTGCTGCTACACAATCTTCCTTTGCTGTCCTGTAGCTTTTTATTTCTTCATTACTGGTGCAATTATTTCCTACTTAAAGCCTAATTTGTTGTGACCCTTTTTTCTTACTATAACATTAATTATTTCTTTTTGAATATGTATCTCTTATCATGATCAGTTTATAACATATCTGTCAAGAGGCATAGTTATGTTTAAGAAAGGCCACACAACATTTTCGACAATTACTCATGGTGAGCCCAAAGTTGTAGAGGATCTTTGTTGATTTTGGTGATGCTGAGTGGGCATAAGCATATCAAATTTTGTATTGTGAGTGTATCGCACTTGCATGTTTATGTGATATGCATATCTATCAATTAACTAGGTAACATACTGAAAAATTAGTGGTGTGACATTGTTGCTTAAGCGTAATGTTCTATATACAATTCTTGGTTAATATATTCTTTACGTTGCAGCTAGTCTCGTATCTCTTGTCTGATCCGTAGTCTCGAGACAGAGATCTTGATGCGTAATAACAAGAATGGATTTCGCTTGTTACCTTCATGCAGGCGTATGTACTAATGAGTGTACATTGCAATAGCTACATAGAACCCTAAAAGGTCCTATTATGACGACTCTTGAAAAACTTGAAATTTACATGCATACGAAAAACGAACCCCTAAAAATACAGAATGACAAGACAGAGCTTGAACACCAACACTACCTTTAAAACTTTATTGAGATACTCATAAAAGAAAAAGGCTAAATTACGAAAGTAATACACGACCAAAAATGACACTTACCAAAATCTAACGTATTATATAAGATCCCAAAGTTTGCCAGACATATCTCCAAATGTACGTTTAGTGACAAATGGAAATGAATTAAAATATTCCCACTCAGTGTTATAGGAGGATTGGAACTTAAATTGTGGCAACACTGCTGTGGAGACCTTATGCAATGGAATCTACTGTTGTCGGTGATAGCACACGTTGTTGACATACCTGCATTTCCTCCCAGCAAATGGACTCGCCCATCCCATGCCACAGGCGTGCTCACAATCGAGGGAAAGTCACTCGTGAGCGAGCGGTCTAACGTGACGGTGTCACTATGTTTTCGAATAAGGAACAACGGACATGGATCAAGATTGAATGTGCCAGAGGTTGTACAGCACGACACTGTCATCAATGTCTTCAAGAGGCATGACGGGAATCGGCATGGTCATACACAACAGTGGCACGTTGGGTAAAGGCCTTCAACGAAGGTCGGCAAACTGTGGTAGACAAGCATCGGGCAGGTCTCTGAAAAAGAAGTGCATACTGTTACCGCCTTTGTGGACAGTGATCGACGCAAACCGGATTAGCTCATTCGACTGTGCTTCGCAGCCTGAAGGAACGCTTGGGCATGCGAAAAATTGCATCACGATGGCTTCAGCAGGAACTGACGGAAATGGATGCGTTACGACGCCGCTCAGACGCACTTGGAGCACTATGAGCGCGAATGAGAGGCCTTCTTACACCGTATCGTAACAATGGATGAGACGTGGGCCACATCGAACGGGCCAAATGTGAAACGCCAATCCAACGAATGGCGTCATTAAGGGTCGCCGCGAAAGTCGAAAGTGCGCCAGAGCCCCAGTGCGGTGAACGTTATTGTGATTCTCGTGTACGACTGCGATGGTATTATCCTGACGCATTACGTTCCTCCACGGCAACCCATCAGTGCAAAGTACCAGTCGAGACACTGTTGTAAAATCTGTTACCGCCTGACAGCTACGACGACACTAGCGCTCCAAGCGGTGAGCAAGGGAACCGCCTGTTAACGCCCTATACTGGTGTGAATAACTTTATTCTCCCACCCTTTTCTACGTAATTCACGATACCACTGTTTTATTTTAGCTACAAAGATTTTAGTCTAATATCAGACGACACGGCTGATGCATAAAGAAACAGTAGTGGAACTAAAACAGATGAAAGAAATGATGAAAGATAGCACCTACTCACGCAGAAACATATGCCTCAGAATATTTTTGCCAGCCGCGGTGGCCGAGGGGACTGAGGCGCTACAGTCACGGTCTGCACGGCCACTTCGGTCGGGGGTTTCGAATCCCCCCTCGGGCATGGATATTTGTGCCGTCCTTAGTATAAGGAAGTTGATAAGTAGTTTGTAAGTTTAGGGACTGATGACCCCGTAGTTAAGTCCCATAAGCTTAACAAACATTTCAACATTTGAATATTTTTCCAGCTTTCTCCATTGAAACGGAAGTAATATACGCCTAAGAAGCGTAGCCGTGTAGTTCCGAAGTAAACCGGTATGACACATAATTTCTTTTCATTTCCTTTTGTTTTTTAGTTTGGTGTTAATATTTTCTTCAAATATTGCGCATTTGCCTACGTCTCTAAATGGTTTTCATCTTATTTTCGAATTTTCAATTTTTTAGTAAAATATAAGGTTGCAGTGTTTTGTAGCATATTCTTGAGAATCCTATTTTATAGCTTAGGCCTAGCATTCGCATTTTTTCTGTACCTTTGGACATAAACTACAATATATGCTTGTCCATATACACTATGAGCCATTTTATGCTCTTAAAAAGATGAAGCAATCACTATTATATATAATTTTCAGGTGAAACGTAACGGATACTCAACAGAATGATCGTTACATACCTCTCTGTGTCCTTAGTAAATTTGAAAACAGATAAATGAGGTATTTTTCTGGTTGTTGGTACATTTTATTGCGCTACAAGCGTTCCCCGTTCCGGAAAGCACCATGAAAACGAATATAAGCTACGAGAAACCCGACTTACAACGCACGGAATACCGCCAACTCAGTAGTGTCCCCTGCTGGCCACTTGGCGCGCTGCTGGAGTTTGTGACACTTGCGGGGAGTGACACTTGCGCGGAAAGGGAATGTGTAGACACTTGCGCGGAGACCCGGACGCTGCAGGTAGTGAACAGGGTGTTCCAGAAGTAGGGATACACCACCCTACTCCACGCCCTCCAGCCGCTACCTGTGCCGTATTCAGGGAAAGGCCCACCGAGCGAGGTGGAGCTGTAGTAACGGCCCGGAGATATCACAGCCTCATTCAACAGGGAGATAACACGTCATACAAATATCACTCGATTTACAATACAGCACCATGTGAAGAGGAATGTGATGAAATCGGAATTGAGCGCAACCGTTGCTAACTACAATTTCGGATTTACTGCATTTTTAGTCAGAATTCGCATCTATATTTGCATTTATCGCAAATGCGAATTTTTCCTGTCCCTGCTAATACCTCTAAAAATAAACAGCTGATCAAGGCACTAAAAGCAAGAGCAGATCTTTGGGTGTATTACTACAAATAACTAAAACACAATTTGATCGTGGAATTATATACAATCTCATTATAAAGCTTTTTTGTAGGTGGTTTTGAGCAGCTTTTAAATATGTTAGGAATAGCATTATGAAACATAGACAGCTACACCTTATGTTTATTATGAGATGTCGATTTCGACTAATTTCAGGTCATCTTCAAGTCTCAAACAACAGGTGTTACTTATGCATTTTTCCAGTGGCACTCATAACCTTTAACTGTTTACACACGAGGTCTAACGTTGTAGGTCGCGTTAGCGATGAAGACAGAACCCAGAATCTTTGCGTCTAAATGATACATATATTGGTGTGATGTCTTATTTCGAAAGAACAAACATCACACCAATACATATATAGCTCTCGGTAAAGTGGAACGGTACGATGTCGTTACGTAGCACAGCAGGGCGACTGGAAACGCAGGAGAAGTGCAAACAACGTTCTCTCCTCAGAGGTATGATTCTAATTAGGTTCGACGTAGACTTCTACAACATACAGTCTACACGGCGAAGATTACACCAAAAAATTTAACGTTTCGTCTACTATGGCGATAGCAACCAAATTTTAAAATCGTTTTTTTTTTTTTTTTTTTTTTTTTTTTTTTTTTTTTTTTTTTTTTTTTTGCGGTTTTAGGGCGCACAACTTCTATGGTCATTAGCGCCCAGCCAAGAACGTAGATTCGCTATGATCTCAAAAAATGGTGACTGTCAGAACATCAACAAGAGGCTAAAAACGAAAGATAAAAGACAATTAAAAGAGTTAAATATCCTTGGATAAGTTGGCCAAGTTGATAAAACGCAAAACTCGAGCAGCTGCTCGTGTGTCATCAGCTAAAATTTCCTCCAGAGTAGACGGAAAGTGAAGGGCTACACGGAGATGATTAAAATTAACACAAGTCAGTAAAACATGTCGCACTGTCAGCAGTTCACCGCAGGAGCATAGAGGTGCAGGTTCGGCGGATAGCAAGTGACGGTGGCTGAAACGGCAATGACCGATCCGCAACCGAGCCAGGATGACCTCCTCCCGCCGAGAGGGGCGTGAGGATGTCCTCCAAGCGGTCGGGATCGGTTTGACAGTTCGCAATTTATTGTTGTACAGTGAAAGCCACACACTGTGCCATTGCGACACGATACTCCGGCGAAGAGCCCGTTGAACATCGTCCGATGGGACGCAAAAGGTAGCCATGCGAGGCAAAAGAGCTGCTGCCTTGGCTGCTGTGTCGGCGGCCTCATTCCCGGGCACACCCACATGGCCAGGGACCCACAGGAAAGAAACGTGACAGCTGTCATCCGCCAGCAACTGGAGGGAGCGTTGGATCCGATACACGAGAGGATGGTTCGAGAAAGGGTCCTTAAGACTCTGCAGAGCACTAAGGGAGTCAGAACATATGGCATAGAAAGGGTGGCGGTGGCGGCAGGTATACAAAACGGCCTGGTGGAGGGCGAAAAGCTCAGCCGTGAAGTTCGAGCACCGGTCAGGGAGCTTGTATTGGAAACGGTTGTCCCCGACGACGAAGGCAGATCCGACACCGGCAGTGCTCTTGGAACCATCAGATTTAGCAACACAAAACGCTTCAAGTCCATAACTTCACTGGTTTTCGAGTTCTCAATTTTTAATATGTTTTTAATGTTATTACATAAAAAACAAATTTGGGACTCACACTACAATTTTCATATGGCAGATTTTGTAGGTACATTCACAAGACATAATTCAACGGTTCTGTGCATTCATTTTATGAGAAATACCAATAATTTGTTTTCAGTGTTTATTTCAAATTTCTACATTTAAGTTTCTTTAATTATTAGTACTTAAATGTGGTGATGAAATAAATAAATTACGTGTATATGTGTAGTCTTATGCGGCCAAACTACTTAGGTCATCGGTCGCTAGAGTTACACTACTTAATCTTACTTAAAATAACGTAGACAAAGTACAAACAAACATACCCATGTCCGAAGAAGGACTCGAACATCCGACCGGACAGGCCGCACAATTTGTGACACAAATTACATGTTTGATAATATTAATGCATAGAAGTATGAAATCATGTCAAGACTACTTCCTGCAAAAATTTCGACAAAAAAAGTTGGCACTGAGTTTACAAAAACAAAATTCTGGTATATTGGATTTTAACATTTTATCAAAAAAATGAATGTTACTACAAGAGATACAGCCATTCAAATTTACGGGCACCCTAACGTTTTCCCTTCCTGAGTAAACGAGCTGCTTCTTGTAGTTTCAACACCTTTTTCTTGAATGTTCTGAATATAAATCTTCACACAGACTTCTTGAGGAGGAGAGTGATACGGATATCTGATTGTAAACCACTGCCTATTACCTTAGACCTTTTCGACTGTACTGAACAGGAGTTCCGCGTATTCCGTAATTTATATTTATACAGTTAACAGGCAATGTAATTTATAACCAACTATTGGTTGTCAATTTCGCTTCATTTTTTCTGGAAGTCTTGCAACTTGTTTCTCCCTGTTGGTTTATGCCAAGTTCGGAGTAAAAATGGTTCTATATGACGGTGATGGAAAATAGAATTTATCTTTAGCATTTCTCGGTTTGTGACATTCCCTTATACATTCCGTATTTCATACATTTCTTAGATGTATTTCTAATTCGAATACAGCCACATCGTTTTGGGGTCTACGAATAAATGCTTAAAGTATGTAAAATACTCATTGACTTATTATTAACGTTTTTTTATTGAAGGTTTTAGGTTGCGTCTCCTATTAAAAAGCATAGTAGCTATTTTTAAAGAGATGGAAGTTGCGTGATAGTGGGGTTAACTACATAGCGGTCAATTACATCAACGTATCTGTGCAGGATGCCTAATATATTTATTGCTTGCGCAGGTGTCTTGATATGCTTAGGAGGTATGACTGTGGAAAGTCATTGTCTTGTAGAAGCTAAGAATGTCTTAATAACTCTCCAAACATTATCACTATTAAAATACCTTTTTGTTTTCAGAAGGATCACTCAACGAATTCATATGTAGTTAGAACAAGTTACTATATTGCTCTTCAGCTTTGAAAGGGTTGAGCAATTTCACTGAGTTTCGTGTTGACAGTGTGGAAACTTGACAACAGCAGTGCTGGACTTCTTGGTGTGCCTGTACCCAGGAAAAGCCATTAGCCGCCCCAAGGGTCCCGGGTTCCGCGCAAGTCTCACTCCGCGCAAGTGTCACTCCCCGCAAGTGTTCCAACCCCCGCTGCTGTCGCGGTGGGTTACAAAACTTCGCTCGAGTGTCGTGGCTGGTATGTTATACTGTGGTATTACTGTACATTTTTGGAGCATCACCTGCGACCAGCTTTGCGAAAGAAACAGCAACACCTTCTGCACAATTTTATCTATCTACCTATCTCTTTGTCTCTTTTCCCGCACATTTAGGGTCGGCACTGTGTTAAACGCGGATTTGGCATGGATGCCCTTTCTGCCACCAGCTACACTTTCTGCACAACCAACCCATCAATTTGTACGAAATGCACGGGCGCATACAGCGTAAGCTATGGCTGCTCTGTTCGGCCGATGGGACTGGGAAGATCTGTAGCATCCACCATACTCCCCCGATTTAAGTCCTTGTGACTTTGATTTGATTCCGGAGATGAAGGAACCTCTTCAGAACTGTTCCAGAATTTCGACAGGCAGCAAACTGCTCCATTCGAACCATCAACAGAACAGTATCTGCTAACTGATACTACGCCTTCCACATCGCTGGCAACGGGCTCTACACAACGCTGGTGACTACTTTGAAGGTCCGTAACAGGTGCAAACATGTAACGCTTTTCTATCGGTTGTGAATAAATAGTTGCCACAATTTAGTTCCACCCCTCGTAGCTGTACACATTCCGTATAGAAAGAGACATACAATACATATGATACTCTGGTAATTACGTCACTGCGCTATGTGTGTACGCATGACGTTGAAACCATTATCAGAACCTCTACTATCTTCCAGGTGGCATACGACGTCATCGGATCAAAATCGATACCGTTTTTCCAGGTGTAATATTTTTCTTCCGACTGTGTAGATGGCATTCCAATGTTTTCTTACTCGAAAGCCTACATTCACTTGATGCGTTTGATATTATTGTACGGAACGAAATTGTGAAATAATGCTTAAATATTTCTAAACTAGATGATCCGGTGAACTTCGTATCACTTACCTCTTAATATAAGCCATATTAATTTAAATCATATGTATTTGAAACCCAGTAGCTTTATAAAGGCATCATCAGAAAGTCTAAGTATCGGCTCGATAGTGGGTGGAAAGAGTGGGCAAGCATGTCCAGGATAATGTTCATGTCACATTCGTGGAAGTTCAGGGAAGGTTTAAACGTTCATAAAATATGGAAAAATTGCGAGGAAAATTTAGATTTAAAACATGTAAAGTAATGACTTCGTTCTTGTGTTGGGTGCGTTCGGAAATTTACTTTGGAAGAGTAAAGTTGGCTTTACACGATCTGAACCCCTTATGAACTGTCAAAGATAAAAATGAATTGATGTGCCTTAGTCTCGCTAAAACTCGAGAACAGCTGAACCGATTTGGCTGTTGTGAAGATAGCTTGAGCGTTGAAGTACCGCATAAGATACTTCAGAAAGTGTGTAATTCAAGATATTTTTTTTATTTGAAGTATATAAAGCGAAATATCGAACACCAATTACTCTCTGGAAAAGCTGTTTACTCTTTAACTTCTTAACTATTTTTTCAGAAGTTACAATTAACTTTTAAAAATGCTTTGTCCCTTTTGTAAAAAGTGGACAGAACGGCAGAACAACAGAAGTACCTATTTTCTGGCCAACTTTTACTTCACTCAAACCTTCCTCTAGCTTTGAACGTCGAATTTGCAATATTTTATCGCAATCAGATGAATGGTATTGATATTTCATTAAAAAAAAATCTCTTTTCTTCTGAACTTTACAATTTTCCGGGAAAATTTACCAAATTTTTATTTCATAAGAACGTTACTCTTGCTTTGAACGTCAAATATGTAAAATTTTATCACAATCAGACGAATGATATTGATATCCCATTGAAAAAAGCTCTTTCAGTTTCTCGCGAATTTTCAAATTTTCCGGGTAACTTTCCCAAATTTTTAGTTCATAAGAATGTTCATCTTTCGTTGAACAACAAATGATCAAATTTTATCGCTATCGGAGTGAACGGTTCTCAACTTGTAGTGTTGAGTACACTTAGAAACACATTGGAAAAGTAATTTCGTTCGAAATTTGCGAGTTTCCTTTTTAATTGTCCCCTTCCCCCTTACTTTTTTTTTACTGGAAAATTTTCCAAAACCATAATGAACAACACAAAAAAGAGTTATCCCCTCCGTCATGCGAACAGTCAGTTGTAGTGTTGAATCAAATCAAAAAGACATTGAAAAACGCACTTTCAGTTTTTCTCAAATTTTTCAATTTTCCGGTAGATTTTCCAAAACATTTATTTCATACAAAACTTGTTCTGTCAAGCAGTACTCAAGTGGCAATTGATTTTTATTCATAGATAAAAAAATCGCTTTTGGATTTTTCTAAATTTTCCTACTTTCTGGACGACTTTTCCAAATTTTGATTTGATGCGAACCTTCCTCTTGCTTTCAACATGAAATGTTTTATCGCAATTGGACGAACAGTATTGACAGCTCAATGGAAAAAGCTGTTTCAGGTTTTCCCGATTTTCCTCTTTTCCGGACAACTTTTCCATGTTTTATCACCGTTTAAGCCTTCCCTGGACTTACACGAATATTTCAAGACTAAAATTAGCCAAATCGGTTCAGCCGTTCTCGAGTTTTAGCGAGACTAATGAACAGCGATTCAATTTTTACGTATAGATAACATGTAAATTTATAGAAACTTTTATAAAACATGGACTCAACAAGAGAAATGTGTTTCTAATGCACCAAACATTCAAATGAAAGCAGTCGCAGTTGCTTCAAACTGCTGTACTGATACTTATGGTATATGATAGACATGCTATTATAAACCATAGTTCTACAGATGGAAATTTGTGACTGATTTCCAAATTTATTTCCCTTTTTTTCTAATATCAACTGGAAAGACATGTAATGAATACTGAATAGCAGCAAATGTACACAGAGCCATTCTAAAATTAGTTCGTCGTTCACCGTTTTACTAATGCTGATAATTAATCACGATATTATTATTGTACAACCAACAAATACTTTCGCTTTCAGTCAGTGAACATTGCACCTACGAAGATTGTAAAGATTTGTGTCGTCTGGTAACCTTCTAAGTATCATGCGATTACAGCTAGAAGAATTTAGGCGTGTGCGACCGTGTCGTCAGCGTGCGTTGGCTGAAACCAAGGTCGCTTGCCTCGTAGCGCAGACGGTTCGCTGATACGGTGCGCGAGAGCGGAAGTAACCTGAATGTAAGTAGTTTCGTAACATGCAACACTGTTTTGCTCTCTCATGCTAAGCGCCTGTGAAATATGCTGGAAACGAGTCTGAGGGTTTTTTTCGCTACAATATTTGTTTGCACGCTTTGCGTTGTTTGATACTCAACATAAAAAAAAAAAAAAAAAAAAAAAAAAAAAAATAAAAAATAAAAAAAAAAATAAATAAAAAAAAAAAAAAAAAAAAAAAAAAACCTTTACTCTCACGGTATCTTTTAGCTTCAAATACAATACCGCTTGTTGATGTAAGTATGCTGTACAGAACAGAACATATCAAACCTGTATATTCACAATTATAGATAGCAGAACACCATAAACTGACTAATTTGAGACACAACGGTCGGAAATGCATGTAGGGTTTTCTTTTTCCTAGTTTTTTTTTCTTAAATCACTTATACTGATGGCAATTGTTCAAAATGATGAACGATGGTCTCAGTGCTTGCACTATAGCGACTCACAAAATTTTGTTGTGAATTCCTTGTTTGCTGTGCTGCGAGACACACAGTTTGCAATCCTCTAACAATTCGTGTGTAATGGTTTTCTTGACTTTATTCTGACCTTGGGCGCTAATTTTTATAGAAATCAGGCCGTCGATGTCTAACGTTTCTCTAATTTTATAGAACTCATTTCACATTTACTGCTTCAACGGATTTTCTATATTCACTACCGCTTACGGTAGATGACCATTGTCTGGTGGCTGTAACACACGTAAAAAAAAAAAAAAAAAAAAAAAAAAAAAAAAAAAAAAAAAAAAAAAAAAAAAAAAAAAAAAAAAAGAGTAACAAATACGTTAAAAAAGAAAAACAGGTAAATGTGCTACATAACATTCAATACTATTTACGAAAATATTTTCGCAGAAGCAGTTTACATGTCCAAATAATGAATGAACTCTATTTTTCCTTGGTCACGCCAGAAATTTGTAACAGCCCGACCATTTTTCATTATTTTTGTTTTGTTCGTAATTCTCAGGACAAGGTTTGTATGAAATAAATCTTTTGGAAATCTACCCGAAAATTGGAAACTTTGGGAAAAACTGAAAGTGTGTTTTTCACTGTGACCGTCTAATTGCATTCAAATCTATAGTTTTCTTCCGATCTTGATGAAACTATCCACATTTGACCTCCAAGAAAATAATCACACACTTGACTTTCATTGTTTCATGTTGTGTATGGCAGAGGGTAACTTACAGCACTCTTTAACTACGTTTTACTAATTATCATAAAGTCAGCCCATGATGTATTTTCTTAGAGTTTTTATAATCCGCAAACTAACGTATGAGAATGCGGATAAACAGTGAAATAGAACTTCTTAACATTTAAAGTTAAAACATTACCTTGCAAACTTGGAAATATACAGAACATATCTAAAAACCTAGGTGTCGTGCGCCCAAATTAGCATATCCATCCGCCATCGGTTTTTCCGACCGATCGAATATTCAATCAATTTTTCGCGTACATCCTGGATATTAAATCTTGTATTTCAGCTGAAGCCTATCAGTGTTTCACAAGGTGAGTCACTTGCAAGATGTTTTAATCGCTATACACTAAGCAGTATTTTGTGAAGTAAACGCGCATGCGCGTGCTACCTATAACGGTACGAAACGTGTTGCTCATGGATAATATAGCAGCCAACCAAGCGGGTAATCGATGAGGGGCAGAGGTCAGCTACCTCCAAAACTGGGATCTGTGCAAACTGAACACACATTCAGTCCTGCAATACAGACATACATCTCAAGTTGGATTGCATCGGAACAGTTGTAAACAGCGACTGTATTTTTAAAGAGGGGGAGGAATTCAGCCAAGTGTCGAAAATTTCATCTGTATCCAAATACAGATCCACATTCAGATATCAGTGATGAAATATAAGCAAGAATCCAGTAATATGAAAACTACAAACGGCTACTATTGCTCAGTATGCCTACGATGCTGCTGACGAGATTCACTGGGTAACTCTTCAAGTCAAACAAAAGTTTTCAGAGTCAAGAAGCTGGTAATACATATTATTTGTGAAGTAAATTCACGGACATCCTGTAGAAGCCCCATCAAAGAACTGTGTATACTAACTACTGTCTCTCAGTACATTTATTCCTTAATGAAATTTGTCGTAAATAATATATCCCTTTTTCCAACAAACAGCTCAGTTCATACTTACAAAACTAGCATAAAAAACCATCTACACAAGGACTTAAAAGCAGTTGCTTCAAAAAGCGGTCGACATCTCAGGAACGCAGATTTTCAATAATAAATAAAATAAAATAAAATAAAATAATAAAAAGTGTTCATTACATATATATACATGTAAATATATATCAGGATTAGGAAAGTTACTTTTTAAAGTAACTAAGTTACAATTAAAGTTACTTCCCTGGAAAGTAACTTAATTTCAGTTATAGTTACTACACATATAAAGTAACAGTATCAGTTACAAGAAAATTTACAGTTACTTTCACAGTTACTTTTAAAAATTGTAATTGTAACTCATTTGTAAATCCGTAATAAACCTTACTCATGTAGAAAGGAAACAAGCTTCAATGTCAATCAATAATTAATACATACATAATTAAAAATAATACATAATTAATGCATTATTAAATAAATTGCCCACAGCATCTTCTATCTCATTGCATCTCAATTTCAATGTTTGTTCTTTTTCACTAAATGTAGTTTCCAAACGTTCCATCTCATGAAAGTTACGTTTCATCTTGTTCCTGGTTCGCGTTGCCGTGAAAACTGCCCAATTTCTTGTCTACTATATATTCGCAGCGTCTGTTACACTGAAATGGCAGCAATGAGCAAACATTTCAAACTGTGTATTCCTATCGAGAGCTACATTATGCCGCGGCGGAGTGGCCGAGCGCATTGAGGCGCTATGCTCTGATGCGCGAGGCCGCTCCCCGTCGAAGGTTTAAAACCCCCATCGGGCGTGGATGTTTGTGCTGTCTTTAGTATAAGTATATAAGTAGTTTGTAAGTTTAGGGACTGATGACCCCGCGGTTAAGTCCCATAAGCTTAACAAACATTTGAACATTTTGAGCTACGCTATGACAGGTTAACAGGGAGAATTAGTGATATGGGACGCTGCATTAATAGTGGGCTACTAGACGAAATAAACAGACGAAGGATACTTAGTTTTCCACCAGATTGCTTATCTTCCACTTTCACATTAATGCGAGCCTGCTCATTTTATTTCGTGTACCATTATTTTCGTAGTATAATTGGTTTAAAAAATATTGAAATGTTTGTAGAGCTTATGGGACTTAACTACGGGGTCATTAGTCCCTAAACTTACAAACTACTTAGGAACTACCTTATACTAAAGACGGCACAAACATCCATGACCGAGGGGGGGGATTCGAATCTCCGACGGCGAACTGCCGTGCGCACCGCAACACGGCGCTCCAGTACGCACGGCTAATTCGCCGCGGCTATAATTGGTTAAATTATAAAAATGTGTTAAAATAAGTCATAGATTAATAAATACAATAGGCTTCAATAAAAAAAAGAAGAAAAAAAAATAACCTCTCTCGGAACCAAATCATGGCTGCCCACTGTTTTCGATGGTCTGGAACCCTTAAAAGATATGGTATGCAGAGCCTCTTCTTTAACATACGTTGCAAAGCACGGGCATATAGCTAGTCTTACAATAAAAGAAGTCCCCCCCTCCCCCCACGTTAGTCCGCCACTGGAAGGAAGCTTAGGGTTTAACGTTCCGTCGACAGTATGTTCGTTTAGAGATGCCGTTCACGATCGGATATTTGGGTAAGGATGGGGGAGGAAATCACGGAAAACCGAAATCTGGGTTGCCGGAGGTGGATTTGAACCATCGACCTCCCGATAGCGAGTCCATTGTGTTAGCATTGCGCTACCGCATTCGGTTCATAATAAAGACTCTTTCGTTCTATGTATCCGCAAAGTGTTACATCTGTTTGCATTGAGTGTCTGCTGTCAATCTTTGCAGCAAGGGTCAATACGCAGCAGATGTTCCTGGATTTAGCTACAATTTTCCGTCATTGCGTCTTATCAGTACATGAGAGTGTCATCCTCGAAAACGCTTTGAAACTTGTTACGGTATTTGTTAGATCATTTAATATGTTTATTTACTAGATCATTCACTGTGTAAGAAAATGCAGCCCCAAACAGTAAATTACGCTAATACAGCCATTGCTTCAAAATCATATGCTAGATCATTTATGTATATTTGAAAAGTGACTGACCGATAACACTTCCTTGAAAAACGCTAGAAATTACTTCTACATCAGCAGACTTTGTTGAGAATGACCTGCGGTGATCTAATAATCCGTACACTTATATTTTATTCGTTAGGCGACAGTGCGGAATCGTGTGGAACGCCTACCGAAGATCAAATTCATCTGTGTGCCAACCGCTTTCTAGGTTTCGTCGAGAAATAGAGCAAGCTGGAGTTTCACTCGACTGATGCTTTCGAAATCCGTGGAGATTTCTGGGCTCCTGAAATGTCATAATATTCGAGCATAACTACTTCGTCCCCCCCCCCAAAAAAAAAAAAAAAAACAACTACAGAATTATTTCGTTGCACTCTTGATAAGAACCGGAAAAAAATTATCGTCGTAACAATCAACAGTATGAATTCAAATGCCTGTCGATCGTCCGTTTACCGAGTGCAGCGTTCTGTACCGAGACGACATCCCCGGCGCGCCTCAACACGCACAGCAGCTGATGCTGGGAAAATGTGAAACTTGATATTGAGCGGCGCTCGCAAGGTCGCCGTGAAAGTTTTGACCCACATCTCTTCAGAGCGCTGACAACAACCGCTCGGCGGTCAGCCACCTTGAGAGGACGCAGCCGTGAAATCAGTTCTAATAACCTTATGCCGGTCTTCTGATTTCTGAAACAGTTACGTGTGTCTCCAACAACACATTTTCTTTGTTACCTAGAAAGTTAATGCTATATGTCTGTGGCGCTGGTGCTTCAGATGACTGGGGGTTCACTTCTTTCAGTGCCGAATCTTTTGATAGTGGTGCCGCCCCCCTTCCCCCGCCGCCGTTCGGAGCGTCGATGTCGATGCCGCCCCCTCCCCCCCTTTGGATATATTTTTGTTACAAGATCTGCAGAATGTCTTACCTCGGCTTGTTTGCACTTACTTCTAGAGCTGGGCCGACAGCCTACCAAGCTTCGTTATTTCACACTTCTCTTCCAAGCTTAAAGTTGAGTAATTTGTTTCTCAAAGATACTGGACGTTGTTCGTTTTTCTTTGATAATAAACACAAAGAACATATCAATGTGCACACTAAAACACAGTAAGTAACCGACTAAACTGTTAAATGACTGTAACAAAATGAACCTGTTACGATGAAGAGACAAGCTGCCTTCGGGTCACGGTTAGCAGCACTCCCTCCTAAGCTTACGCATGCTCAAAGGCTGCTCTCCCCCACGTCTTTTCAAACTGTTAATATTTAACACACCAGATGTATTTCGCAGCATTGGCCGTTAATGTTTTATTTAAAAAAAACACAGATCGATTTCAATCACCTAATGACCATCTTCAGTGTCCTTCAAACAAGCATTATGAAGCAACATGTTTGCCGTTGCAGTTACATTCAGGGCATTCATAAGGCTTGTTTGAAGGACACTGAAGATGGTCACTAGGTGATTCAAATCGATCCGTGTTTTTTTTTTTTTTTTTTTTTTTTTTTTTAATAAAACATAACGGCCAATGCTGCGAAATACATCTGGTGTGTTCATCATTGTGTGGTCGTGGAGCACCTCTAGGAAATGGAATGAAACCTGTTAATATTTGTTACAACGAAGAGTATACATGTCATTTGCCGTCAAAATCTAGACACATTTGGAAAAACATCCAAAATATAAGTGGCATGTTGTTGTTGTTGCGGTGTTCAGTCCGCAGACTGGTTTTGTGCTGCTCTCCACGTGCAGTAGAGCTGCATGTCCTCGGGAAAATTAATGGCTGTAGTTTTCCCTTGCTTTCAGCATTTCGCAGCAACTCCATAGCAAAGCCATGTTAGTTGATTTATAAGGCCAGCTCAGTCAATCTCCCAGACTGTTGCCCGTTTAACTATTGAAAAAGCGCTGCCCCTCTTCGGAAACCACACGTTCTTATGACCTCTCCACTGTGGTTGCATCTACGGTACAGCACTCTGTGTCGTTGAGGCTCGCAAGCCACCCCACCTCGGCAATGTCTGTGGTTCATGTGGCAAGTAACGATACAGAAGTCATTGTTCCTCCCCTATCTGTTAAAAAGAAGACTGGGTTTAAAAAAGTTGCTTGCAGTTGGTCTCGAACCCACTACCTTCCACAGTGCATAGCGATGTCACTAACCACACTGCTGTTCTTGCTAGGTGGTGAGTAGTTACTTTATAATTATTCATGATCGTATCTTCTGAAGGCTTTTACAGTTGATGCCTGTTTTATTTGTAGTTATAAGATATTTCACCAAATCTGACGTGTTTTTGATGAATCTTCAATGCGCCAAAAACAAATATGAAGGGCGGATGTTGCCTTCATGGAGGATTTACACATGTGCAGGGCGAGGTTCGCAGTAGCTTCATTGTCTTGCTTCGGGACCATTCGTGTGTAAACGTCAGGGCTCGAGTAACCAGGAGCTGGCGTCTCTACCAGCTTTACCTCATTGTCTTGCTTGTGGACCATTCGTGCGTAACCACCAGGGCTTGAGTAGCTAGGAGCTGATGTCTCTACCAGCTCCAATGCCAATGTTAAAAGCGGCGTTTCCCCTCGCCCCTCCCTGCCGCAGGAGCGCCCATATGCTGCCACCAGGGGGTTCAGAAGAGAATTTGAACCTCAGCCGCGCATGCTCATTGCAACGCTGTGACCACCGTCGCCTATATTAAGCGGCCGCGCTACGACTCGTATACGTGAAGTCTGCGCGATGTAAAACGTTTCTCAAGCGATAAACATACTTTTAATGTACATATAAAATGATCTCATAGAAGGATGAAACGAACAATGACAGTTTAAAAACACTCTTGTTTTACATTTCATTCCATTCCATGATGTTGGTGATGGCGGCTGGTGCAGCAACAGTGTTGAATAATTAAATAATTCGCAGTCTCTGTTGCAGTATTCTTTGTTCCTCCAATTATTTTGTAATTTTACTTGCGTTTCATTTTGTAGCGATATTCATATTGTTATTCTAAAGAGTATGCTGTCGTCTGTAGCGGAAAATGTTTGCAGGATCGAATGAAATGAAATTTAATAGAAACGTGTAGTTGGTTGATGTAGCCCCCTTACTTCTCTAATCAGTAGTAGAATGCAGGGGAATACTCTTTCCACGCTGACGTGCACAGCGAGCGTTTGAACTTTGAAGGCAATGGGGAAGAGGGAGGCTTTACGCATGCGTGGATTAAGGTGTGCTTTGCGCATGCGTGGACTAGGGTGCGTTCAACTTCACACCACAGTCTAACATATACAGTCGCGACACTCACTGCTGTAAAAGTTGTTACCAACTGACAGTTGCTGCGACACTAGCGCTCCTTGCGGTGGGCAAGCTGCCGAATTAGTGATGTTCGTTTATAATCGCTTTTGTACGTAATTAACGACATACTTACTATAATTTTTGCGTCACAAGCATTATTAAAATATCGAGAAACAAACATAATATGGATATTAACATAAAAACAGCCTCATTTAAAGGATTCAAAGGTATAAAGAACAACACCATCATGAACAACAGGAAGTTGCATATAAATATAATGGTATAATAAATTTCTATTATGGTCTGTTCTTACTATGACAGCCAGTTTTTGACGTGTATCAATTCGCTACGAAATCTAATGATTCTCACATTTTTACACGTCACTCGTCTTTCTTCTACGTGCTTATTCTTTTAAGCGTAATTACTTTAGCTTTGAAAAACCGATGTTTTGATGATTCTTGCCGCTTCAGATGGTTCAGATTTAGCAACAATTGTGGAATTGGGTTCTTCTTTGTTGGAAAACAGTTTGGTTGCTTTTATCGTTATATTGCCATGTCTGTGACGTTTTTCCTTAAGCTACAGCTGTGATGGTTGATTGTGTATGTTAAATGACCTATTTATTGCATTGTATATACGTTTCCTATGTTCCACACTCTCCGATTTTACTGGAATTTTAATGAAGAATACTTAACGTTCCTGCGTAGAAATTGACGTCTCTCTGCCAAAGGGCATGTCTCCTGGTGTTTCCTAGGCATTTTTATTCTTAATAGAAAATGAAATTCCTCATTTAAAGCCTGCATCTTCAGGATGATTGTAAATGAACTGTCCTGTAATGTAACGTTTCGTACCTTATCAGGGATCTTATTAAACTTAAGAAAGACAAATGGGGAGCTATTTTGAAATTATTGCATATTTATAAGGCACTACATACGTCCCCTAATGTAAAAAGTATGCTGAAGTCAATCTAAACGATACTATTCGCACTCATCAACTACCGTATTCAGAAACGTAGCTTGCCGGCCGCTTGGAGCGCTGCTATCGCAGCGTAGAACAAAAATCTGTGGGAGTGTCGGGATGTGCCGAGTCGGCGCACGCCAACAGCATGGGTGTTCATACTGCGCGCCAGGCCGAAAAAAAAGGGGGAAAATCAACTTTTCCGATTTTCAAGTTCCGCAAAAAATTTTGACGGTATATAAGACCACGCCACATCGTTTAATGAAGTTATTTTTTCCTTAAAAGTTTTGCCTTGCCCGTGAAAAATAAAAAGTCTACTTTTCATTACGCGTGATTTTATAGTTTTGTAACGCTCCTCACTCGATTTTGATGAAAGTATGCGGTTAAAAAATCTGATTTTTGGACACATGGTAGTAAAACATCTTAGCTTTAGAATAAAACATTCACTTTTTCGAAATTCGTAACAGTCGTTTTCTAATGATGCTTTTTGTGAAGTATGCGCACTCGATTTACAAATCGTGTATTGAAAAAGTTCGATAGCGGGCAGCTTACTGTTCAATGCATTTTAGACCATACATTACAGCGAGTGAAATGGACCTAAAAGTACAGAAAAGTTTTTGAAATGGTAGCCGCACTGATATCTACCACCTATCACAAGTAATCGCGAGTTATCTGAGCGGCGTCATTCCGCGGTCGCAAGCCTTCGATCTTGGCGGGTGTAGGACGTAGCGCTAAGCACTGCAACGCCGAAAAAATGAATTGCTGGCCACGTTTGTCGCTTCCTCGTGATTTTTTAATGATCCGTAACCAGAAAGCAAGTATAAATTAATTTTTCTTTGGTGGCAACCGATTATAATTGACTATGTCCTGCTATGGTTTTACATGAGGTCATACTTTATGAAAGGCCTACGACTGTTTTCTTTTTCACATTACACAATAAATGGAATATATATTTCGTGAATGGAATTAGAAGTGAAAGATAAATTAATGTTAACTGTTACTTTGGTAGATGGACTGAAATAATTTTTTTAACATTATACTTTTTACGTTCCTAGTTGGAAATGATAAAAGGAAGAAGCCCAAAATTATACTGAAATTTATAGGTATTTCTACACCTAAGTCATGTATAATCTTTTCTTTTCTTTTTTCTTTTTTTTTCTTTTTTTAATTTTCGGTTTTGTAGCTCTAAGAAAATTTATCACAAGGTAAAAATAATTCTATACAGCTTATCCCACATAAAGCAATATCACTCACGCCCGAGATTAAATTAAGAACGAACTAAGTAAGAAATAACAGATAATATTGACATTAAAAATATGTAGTTACCTCCTCATAAGGGGTGTTGCAAGTGGTGGCGTACATGAGGTTTACATGTTTTATGTGGAACACGCTGTACTGTATTTCACCCATCTCCACTTTCAAAGAACTCAACACATGTCTCAGAATTGTATTATTTATTTATTTTCGTAAGAAGGTGTCTGAGGGAAATTGCGTTTCTACGAACATTTTGCTGAATCATTTGCTGACAATATTGTTTGTATCAATGGTACTTAAGTCACGTCAGTAAAGGATGAAAAGCGTGTGCCACTGTATATCTAGCAGCTTTTTTCTATTTTTTTTTCAGTGCCGACTGAGCCAGCTAACAGTTCACTGATTTTGTTATTACATTTCTTTTGTTGTCACACTGTAGTGAGCTATCTGATTTTAAGCACATAAGATACAGGTTGTAATGGATTCTTCCCATTAATTTCAACTGACATTTAGGAAAGTTTTCCGTATGAGAACAGCTAAAAAAAATTCTGAATTTTGTATTCGTTTTACAGAATTAATAGTAATAAAAGAAAAAAATGAGCATATTTTCACAATTGTTATTTAAATTAAAAAAAAAGCTATCATGCAAACAGACGTGAAAACAGGCTGGAGACGTGAGATACTTGTGCTGTAGAAGCAATACCACAGCCCAATCGGCTCGCGCCGGCGCCGGCTCGCGCCGGATATGTTAGACATTATACGAATGTCGTCACTCGGCGTGAGCCGGCTGAAGCGGAGTCCTCTCGGCCCGGCCGGCAGTGTGAACACGGCCTTTAGGTGCAGACGCTGGCTGTAGAGTCTCATCAAATTGTATCGCTGAGCGCTCTAGAGCGCGTGGCCGTTCCCCATCGGGGTTCGAATCCTCCCTCGGGCATGTGTTGTCGACGGGAAACCTCCGTAAGGGCCCGGTGCTACGCTCCGGGGTGTGGGGAGGGATGGTTTCCAGCAGTTCCGATGTCCCATGATGGCGCTGCGGTCAGAAGCAGCCCTTTAAACTGGCCAGAGCAGGCGGCAGGTAGCGGCTGCCCCCACCACCACCTCCCCTCAAACGCCGGCACGCCGGACACAGCCGTGGCCTCGTGGCAGACGGCACGACCTCTCCCCTCAGCCTCCCCTCCACGCTACCCTCTGACGTACGAGAGGCACCCTAAGCCATAAAGCTGTGTATAGGGAAAGTATGGCCAGCCTGCCAGCGGCAGCCATGCTGGGCCTATTCCGCTGCTGCTTACGCACCGACCGCTGCAACGTTCCCGGCGCTTAACAATACCTATCAACCGATTTTGAGAAAACTATTCGAAGAAAAAAATTAATTTTTTCAGATGTTATAGTGTGATATATTCGCTCGATAGCGATCTAATTTTCTATTCATTATTACTTCTAGTTTCTGTGCTACGTCAAATTAAGTAAACTACTGCGCAAAGTTTTGAAGAGTTTGCAGAGGAAAAATCGCATTGCGTAGACTTTTTGTATGGTTGATTTTAGCACATACAATCCTGCGGATGAAATGTAGGTAATCTATCGAAATTTTATTTAACGCCGAGAGCAGAACGATAACTCTTTTTCATTCTCGAGATATCGGGTGTTTAGTCCAACGGACAGATGCGGGAACTTCGCGTAGTGTTGCCCATGCGGACATGGCGGCTCTACGAAATCAGATTCTAGGAAAACTGTTTGGTTGTGGCTCCAGATCTAAAGAGTTCGCCTATAAATTCAGATTGACCTGTACCATATACAATTACTCGAATAGACCGCGAACATGTCGTCATCGGAGCATACTGTAGATTAAGAAAGCAATTGAGGTTATGGATGAGTCTTTGATGAGTATTTTCTTGCGTATTGTGTTCTTATACCTTCCATGGACTACGAAAAATGAAATGAGGATACCCACTAGATGACTTTTTGCAAAAAGAGAAATCAAAAGTGCCTTTACAACGCCAATTGCATTTCAACATCTTGTTGTTTTTTGTCTTGTTTCAATTCCTCGTTTCCTGTAATAATACACTTAACACATGAAAACTAACGAGAAAAGCTTGCTTCGGGAATTATATATTACTGTCATATCTAAACGAGAATCTAGATCAGTCACTAATATGTCCAAAATTTGGGTGGTATCGGCAGCTGCCTGCAGATAAAACGAACGACGCGTGAATAATTTAACCTCACGGCATTATGCAGGAATTTTCTTCTGACTTTCATCAGTCACACTGTTCATCTTCCTGCATTTCTGATATCTAATGGAAGTACTATAATGTTTACCTCCCTTCTTCGTTTCTTAAGAACACCGAAAAGTACAACACTGTGGCATTATTCAAACCCAAACATACGAATATTCACAAGGTTTCTCATGGCAGCCAAGCAACGTATAGGACCAAGATGGCGAGAAGAACCACGTGACTCGATTTCAGCCAATCACGAGCCGCAGACGGCGGCAAGCGGCACGGAAAAGGATGGCCATACTTTCCCTATACAGAGCTTTACTAAGCCAGGGAACGGCCTGACACCTGCTAGCATCATACGGAACTACGAGGGGAGCGTAGGACAGAGGTTTAGGGGTGGCTGCTCCTCTGTATGTTACTCTGTGCTTTAGTATAAGGTAGTTTGTAAGTTTAGGGACTTATGACCCCACAGTTAAGTCCCAAAAGCTTAACAAACATTTGGACATTTTTGCTCTAGAGCGACCAGACGTCCCGCATTTTAAGACAATTGGGATCGTCCCTTATTTGGCCTGAGTGTCCCATTATCCCGACAAAACAGATACGGGACGTACCTTGCCTCGTTTTTCGTTAACCGTCCCGTATTTTTTAAATGTTGTATTTTTAAGGAAATGTACCGTAATAAAACGGAGAACGATATGAGATTTTAGCCAAAGGATAAAGAAAAGTACACTTATGATCAAAGAAAAGTGTACAATTAACGATTTATAAAATTCTTTGTTTGGTACTATGTAATGCTTTCACATTGCGAGAAGATGTGCATTGGTTATGGCTTCAGGATATGTAATTTATGATGTCGTTTTACACCATTAAGAGTCACCGGTTGCGTTGCTTTTTCACGCAAATACAAAAAGGAATAAGGGCGCGAATTCCTTTTAGAAATTACAACAGCAAAGCGAGAAATTATTTCCACGTTGAACATAAGTACTTTTTCGGTCGACAGCGGAGATTGGTTTGACGTTGTGCAACTCACACAACCTAGCTCTTTGCAGCAAAACTTCGTCATTTAGTATGATGTCGTTTCTTCCAAAATGTGAGAATAGTCATTATGAAGTAAGCATCTTGCTATTGAGGAAGGCTTCCTTACTTGCCATACAAGTAACTGGAGAGCACTAAGTGAACAATATTAGAAATATGAAAGAAGCGGTAAATCACAAATTTATAAATATTCTACCTCCGTGGGTGGAAAATATTTCTTTCAAATTATTTCATGCCATGATATCTGCTGCAAAAATTGCAGCTCATAATTAGCTTTGCACAATGTCTGTTTGACGCCATTGCTTTACGGACTGATGAAAACAACACATTAAGTATTCTAAACACAAGTCTTAATTAAATTATACAATTAACACTTTCATTTCTGAACCTCTTAATAATCACAAAACTGCCTTTCAGATTATCATACTCTTGAATTACAAGCATTCTTCTGAGAAATATGGTTGAGAGAGTGAATAATAAGTAACCCATGTATATAATAATAGCTGTCAGCCCTAATGAAAGAGGTCGTTATATAAAATTGATATGTTGTGATTGTATGGGACAACAAAAACATATTTACGCCATTAGTAACACAACGCAAATCATTTTTACGCTTTTTTAATTACGAGTCTTAATAAAAAAAATGTTCAAATGTTTGCATAGTCTGTGGGACTTAACTACGGGGTCATCAGTCCCTAAACTTACAAACTACTTATGAACTACTTACGAACTAGGACGGCATAAATATCCATGCCAGAGGGGGATTCGAACCCCCGACCGTAGTGGCCGTGCAGACCGTGAATGGAGCGCCTTAGTCCCCTCGGCCACCGTCTTAATAAAAAGATATGGTGATGTATGTAGCTGTAGTATTTGCACTCAAATATATTGTACTGATACAGCATTTACGAAAAGTTGGACGAAATGTGCCTTCATTTCAACTTCCAATTAGTGTCTCGTATTTTGATTTTAGAAATCTGATCACCCTACTCTAGGCACCTTGCTGCCCTGTACGGAGTTGTTCCCCGTCGGAGGTTCAGGTGTGTGTGTTGCTCTTAGGTTAGTTTAAGTAGTTTGTAAGCCCAGGGACTAACGACCAAAGAATTTAAGTCCCATAGATTTACAAACATTTAATATATAAAAACTGATGTTTGTTTGTTTCCCTTTTTTTCGTATTTTCTGCACGGCCATGCCGTACATCCAATTGCGAAAAAACTTTGTTAACTCATCGCTTGCAATCACACGAAGGTTATATGCATACTAAAATTAACTTTATAGCTGAAGGTGCTTTAAATTAGTTTCTTATGCCTTCATGCTGGAAAGGCTGGGCGAACATGTCCGAAAGAACAGACACCATATCAATAATTCTGAGAATCTTTATATCATCTTTTACAAAATGCCAGACATTCGTTACGTTCACAAGGGAAAAGAAAAGAGGAGAAGTAATTGACTCACTTTTAGGTTATTTTTACCGAACTCGTAAGAAAGCAATTAATATAACAGGTGATGATGTACGAGTTATTGAACAAGATGGTTTGGATATCAGTGTGCGCCTAGGACAAGGATAAGAAAACGTTTCTTCAAAGGCTGAGTTATATTCACGAGTTCAAGAAGCAATTTATTAATATAATAGTAGCTCATCGTTTGTACCCTATTCAAATCAATCTCTCTAAGTGTATTACACCTTTTGCAAACAGTTCCATTATGAGTATCTTTTTTGAAACCTAAGGCAATTGTACTCATCTTGCACGTGCATACGGACTATCTTCTTACAAACGTTACAGTTAAACTTTTAGACTTGTGTGTCAGTGATTTGAAATATTGTCGAAGCCGCTGAGAAACTGATTCTTCGAAAACCAGATAAACTGGAGCAGCTACATAGTTTTGTGTTTGTGAGATACTGAGAAGTATTTACAGATTCTTGGAGTTATTTCTATGACTAGAAGTCTGAAGATCTTTTGAAAAACAAGAGAATTTATGTTGTTGTCAAAGCACTTTGATTTATGAGAATTCCTGCGACAAAAAACTTCAATTAATCACATGAGCATTCCTGCGGGGAATAAGTCTAGAAACATGAGGAAGAAGGGAGACAGTTGCAAACCAGTACTGACTTTGCATCAGGAACTGAGAAAGTCTATGTTAGAGATTTATACCATGCAAAACCATTGAACGGATGACCGCTTTACAACCCAGAAATCTGATTATAATTCAACCCCGCTACTCTCCACGATTGTAAAAAAAATTAAGTAGGGAATTATGAGATCTATGCACGTCATATCCTTGCCGATACTCTGTGCATAAGATGCTTTCTGTAAGCTGCCAATGTTCCAAAACAGAGTGTCTTCGTTGAGCCTCTGAGATTGCTACAGTTTGTCGTTGAATTTGAATTTTCCGAGTCTGCTTCCAATGTTATTCAGACGTCATGATTTTTCCCCACTATGTATGTTTCGGTAGCGTCATGTGAAAGGAATTTATCAGAACTCAAAAGTAATTAACAATTTTCTTCCTTCGGGATATCCACAGTCGTTTAACTTCATCTTTAATAACTGGATCCGCAAGAGTTGTTAATCTTAAACTTTTTTATTTCTATGCGCTACCCAAGTTTCGAGACCTGCCACTCATAAGGCAGGTTCGGACCGCCCAAGCACCGCATCAGCCCTCCAACGGCCGCCGCAGCAGTTGCATTGCTCATCGCTCGGGCGGTTCCATCCTGACTTGTGGGTGGCTATCTCTCGCCCAAGTTGTCTACAGTGCCTCCCGTCTTGTTCCACGTACCAGAGACTCACTATTTTAATTTGTTGCTACATGTAGCAGTTTTATGGATTCACTAAATGCACTTGATGATGAGACATAAGTCTCCAACTCGGGCAGTGCATAGAAATAAAAAAGTTTAAAATTAACAACTGTTGCGGATCCAATTATTAAAGATAATTAAGAAATATCTTAGATCCATTATGAGTCAATCATAGCTCTCTAATTTAGCAGTTTTGTCAACAGAAAATAGGCTAGTTAACGGTAACTATTTTGATGATACAATTTCAGAAGTTGCAGTAGCAAAAATAGATTCCTAGCTATATGTTCAAGTCATTATTCTATCACTAACGAGCTGCAAGTACCCGGCTTTGCCCGGGTTTAAAATGAGGTTTTCTGTAGAAGCGTACATCATGACAAACTTGCCTATGTTCACAGATATTCTGCCACAGCCGACTTAGGAGACTTCACAGGACCTCAGCTGCAGAAGAACCTCGCATCAACCGGACTGATTCTTTATGACAAACCTAGCAAAGTTAACGGTACTGAGATATACACTTTACTAACATTACCAAACCTTGCACAATCTGTCGCAGATAGCATACCGCTACTGCCTTTAAAACCTACCCCACTGTTGCAGAGGTTTTTTTTCCCTTGGCTCTTGCCTTGGCACTTTTTTCCTCTGCCCTTACATACCTTTACCCTTCGTATACCTTTGGGCCAATTCTATCTCCAGATGCACCATATTAATGGGTGATCGTGCCCACACGTACGGATAACATCGCGGTTCCCACATCCCGTGATCCACCTTAGCAAACTAACCAAATTACGGAGGTGACAGTAGAACTTTTGTGATGGTCACCACGTCGGCGTGGCCGTGGAGGGGCCCCATCCTTACAGAACCTTACAGAACCGTTTATTTGCATGTAATAACCTACCACCGTCTCCCCCTCACCCGCTGTCCCCCCTACACATGTATTACCATCATTTTTACTTACATCCTCATCATCTCATCATCACCACAGAACATTCAAAATCACTCTCAATAACCAACATGCATGATTTCCTTTTTTTTTTGGGGGGGGGGGGGGGTTCATAATCACACGGCGTAGGACAGGCACATGTAATTTTGTGTACGTGTACCAAATTTCACGTTATTCGGTTGTGATTGCAATCAAAGTCTGTAAGTAAAGTACTCTCCCCCATGCACCGAACGCAGTTTTATGTAGACAGTAACCTTCATCTTGTTTTCAAGGTCAAGTGTCCAAAATTTCATCAAGATCAGAGCAAAACTGTGGATTTTGGCAAAATCCATAAGTACCCTCTACCATGCACCAAACGAAATTTTATGTAGACAGTGCCCTTCCTCTAGTTTTGAAGGTCAACTGTGCAAAATTTCATCAAGATCAGTGCAAAGAGATAGATTTACACGGACACACTGAAAACGCACTTTCACTTTTTTACAAATTTTCCGGTTGGTTTTTCAAAAAAAAAATGGAACGAAACCTGTTTAAGAACCTTCCCCATGTAATTTTGTGTACGTGTACCAAATTACAAGTTATTTGGTTGTCTTGATCTTGAGTTATAAGAGAACAGACAGACAGACAACAAATGCGTCTTGTAAGTATAGAGATAACCAATTAAACTAAGACTGTATTCCACTTATTTGTTTCCATTGATAAAAAGTGTGTACAAAAAGTTGAAACTATTTTTAGGTTACTTAACCACCTTTATCAAACAATCATATTTCCTTCTCCTACTCCCCCCCCCCCTCCGGCCTCCTCCCCGCCCTTCCGGAAAAAAATATTTTTTGTGTGATTTTTGTTGTGGTGTTGGGGATTCAGAGGGAGGAGAGGTGACCGGCTGCCAGATTACCCAGCTTCGCCACTATCCGAATGTCCTCGATCCGGTAGTGCACATTCGTAGAAATAATTAAAAAACACTAAGTTAAAACAGAAACACACCTAAGTTCATTTTTCTCTTTAATTTCCCACAAAATCATTCACACTGATCGTGTAACTTTACTTTGACGTAAGGAAGACACAGTAACCTAACGGTCAAATTCTATTGTCATGGGAAATTAAAAAAAAATAAATAAATAAAAAATAAAGATAAAAAAACTTGGATGAAATTATACCAGAATTCTGAAACCATTCTTTTAAAGTTCTTTGCGAACATGCCAAATGAAGTGACACGTTCAACTGGCCACCTCTGAGAATAATTTTATGTGCTTTGGGCACCTATGCTGTAGCTAGATAGCCCTGTAATTAGTTGCCTTACAAAACAGCTCCAACGTGTTGTAACGTTTTAAAGTGATGTTCCTCCCCCCCCCCCCCCCCCCGTCAGCACCATAACTTTCCCTTCTGCATGAGGACGAGTAATATTTTGCGAATAGCCATCGTATTCTCGCCACGAAATGAGTACATAAACCACGGTTTATAGTCTCCTAGCCGCGCTGAATGGCCGACCGGTTCCAGGCGCCATGTCTGGGACTTCAAGTTCGCTCCCACTGGAGGTTCGATTCCTGTCTTGGGCATGGGTGTGTGTGTGTGTGTTGTTGTTGTTGTTGGTTAGATTAAGTTCCTTTAAGTAGTTTGTAAGCCTAGGAGTTAAGTACCTTTCATTTACAAGCATTTGAATTTGAAAAAGACAAATATTACGATTAACAAGACCGTGTGTTTTCGTTGAGGCGGCGTGACTGATGTTGCGAAAAAATTATTCCTCCATGATTTTTGAAAGTGAGCACTTCCATCATTTCAAACCTTTAACAAACTTTTTCCCAATGACATTCCTCACAAAATGATGAAAGAATAAAAGTCTATCGCTTATTAGATTTTTCCCTGTTCATGTAGTCAAATTTAAGGCTCCGACATGATGTTTTATAACTTCTTTACTGCCGCACGAACTGCCGCGCCGTGTTACGGATTGCGTGGGCGTTCCCGTCGAACGTTAGAGTCCTTCGGGCATGGGTGTGTGCGTTGTCCTAGCTTGAGTCAGTTTAAGGTACTTTAAGTAGTTTATAAGTCTAAGGACCGATGACCACAGTAGTTTGGTTTTTATTTTTATTCGCAGCCACTGATACTAACGAACGTGAATGTACCTGAAAAATTATATTATTGCTACGCAAAGTTCGTGACGTATGGCGTTATAGACGTTTAGATAGGCCTACGTGGAAAACTAGCGTTTACTTATAATGGCAGTCTGAGAAAGGTGGCTTTCAAATTTATTACCTCTTTACTAACGACTCTGTACGCAACACACTTTGTAAACTGCATCTACATATACCAATGTACGTGCAAAATTATCATTGCGCGACTCATTGTTCAGGAGGTATGACGCCATGTACTGTTCAATGAGATCCACGAATAATTAATTTCTGCTTACAATAGAGCGCAGATTACACAGACACTATTCATCCAGTGATCAAATAAATCACAATCAGACGTTTGAAGGTATTTTATAGATTTAAATTAGATTCTTTTAAGTACCGGAGGTTTACTAATTTACATATAGTGCGTAAAACAGACGCCTAGAATTTCTGCACGAGTATAAAATAGGGTTCCCATATTTTCAGATACAGAAAGCAGGGTTTATCGGTTAGGCAACAGTATAGTACCTTTTTAATGTCACGTATTTTATTTGTTTTTTTTTTTTTTTTTATTTGCCATTTTTTTAACGAAACATGCAAGTATAATACTCGTCCAGCCATCGTTTTCACTCTAAATATATTGAAACAAATGATATTGGTTGATAAATTGTGGTGAATACTATGATCTGAGTATGGTGAGACATAATCAAGTATATTTTTCACTTGAATGCATTACTTTTAACATTTTAAATTTTCTGAAAATTGTATCCTAGAACTCCACACTGTTTTAAGTTAAGTTTTGTAGTGATCAAATGTTAATGGCTTAAATAAGTTGGATTTGGGACGTGTATTGCACTCCTATCCTGTAGTATTGTCACAAACATTTGAAATTTTATCAAAAGCTCTCACTAATTTCCTTCGCAATGTACGTAAGTTCAATATCGAAATATCTTTGAACATCAAATCACTCAAACTCAGAATTCATGTTAACCCGAACACAATACTTCTATTAAAAACTTAAATACGTAGAATTTTTGTTTCACAAAATTTTTATATCCTTGTTATGAGCAGCTTTAGGCTTCTTAGGCCATCGTCTTGTACTGAACAGAGTCCCAGTGATCTTTAAGATTGAGGTTACATCTTCCACCAAGTCGAAGGGTTACATATACAAAGATGGTTTTTCAAAGATATGTGAATCTGTGAAATTCTAATAACTATGAATATATTTTTTCCTCCAAGTACCGACGGAGTATTCCTTAAACACAGAAATTCAAGTTCAGAAAAATCAAATTTCGACTTCACACCTACAATAAATCGATACAAAGATCGTAATTTTCCATGATTACATCTCTATCATTCGACAGACTATGCACTAACGACTTTCAACCACTTTGAAACCACACAAAGAGTAGAAAATCAGTGCATCATGTGTGGCTTTCGTTTTTGCCAACATTTGTTCGTAATATTACTACTGTCAGATATTTTACGTATCTGATGTTTACGTCGGCAATAACTGCAAGACGACATGCGTGGCAGACGCTACACTTTCAACGAAACTTCTTTTCCTCCGCAAAAAGCGGCTTGCGTATGTGAGTCGCATTCTTCATTCAACTGAATAATCACTGATTTCCCGTGAACAAGACGATAATCGGATTTCGCAGAATGGTTCTCAGGATATACTGAAATGCAAGATATTTTTAACATTTTCTAACCTCTTGGCGGGCCGCAGGAGAAGGCTAAAAAAAGGGAGTATTCTGCGAAATGCAGGACATCTGATCATCCAAGTATAAAACAACACATGGAATTATGCATATCGCCGCGGCGGAATAGCCGTGCGCACTAAGGCGTCTTGCTGCGGTGGGCGTGGCCGTTCGCCGTTGGAGGTTCGAGTCCTACTTCGGAAATGTGTGTGTGTGTGTGTGTGTGTGTGTGTGTGTGTGTGTGTGTATGTTGTTCTTAGGATACTTTAGTTTGAGTAGTTTGTAGGTTTAGGAACCGATGACCACTGCAGTTAGGTCTCATAACTGTACACATATTTGAACAGTTTTTAATTGTGCATAGACTGGATAATCGTCACGTCTTTTCTTAATCTTATCGCTATAAGTGGTCCGGGATATCAGTGTTCATGAATGATCTGACACTTCTGCTGACTCATCGATGTATTCGTAAGTAGCGCACGTCACATAATTTACGACTAAATCGTTAACTGCGACACGTAAGTGAGTGACGCTACTGCTGTTTCCTGACTGCTCGTTAAGCACCGTGCCAGTTAGCAATCTCACGCTTGGCTCGAACTCTCCGAAGAGCACGAAACCATGCTAAGAATAACACGCTATCATCACTGGAATGCACTCTTTCAAAGTGTGGATGTAGCAGAGCTAAACTACAGGAAAGAAAAAGTTGTATACAACTTGTTCAACAACCAGGCAACAGCTATAAGAGTCGAAGGGCTTGTAAGGGACGCAGTGATTGGAGTGTAAGCAAGACAGGATTACTCAATCTGTATATTGAGCAAACTGTGAAGAAAAGCAAGGAGACATTTGGAGAAGGAATGAAAGTTCAGGGAGAAGAAATTACCGATGACAATCTGTCAGAGACTGCAAAGGTCGTGGAAGAGTAAGTGAACGGGATGGACAGTATCTTGAAAGGAAGGTATAAGACTAACATTGACGAGAACAAACCAAGGGTAATGGAATGTACTCTGATAAAATCAGGCAATGGTAAAGGAATTAGATTAGGTAACGAGACAATGAAATTTGAACGTTTCCACTTCATCCATACTCCGTAAGCCACCTCACGATGTGTGGCGAAGGGTACTCTCTGTACCATCGTCACTTGCTCCTATCCCAGTGGCGTATGGTGTACGGTGCGCGGAAAAATTGTTGCCTCTGTCACTACGTTTACATGCAACACATCTTCCGGAAGACGAAAACCGATTTTCGTAAATCGTTTTTCGCTGTCGTGTTTACATGTCACAGCCTGAATCGCATTTCCTAGCCCATTCAATATGGCGGCTGAAAACAGCCGATTCAGTTTCTGATTTAGTCAACACAATAGGTATTTGTCTTTATTTAAATACATAGATTTATATTCACTCTAATATTTATACTTTTATTTCACATTAGAAAATATCACTCTTTCCATATGTGCCGAAAATTCTTAACAAGAAAGCACAATCTGACAAGCCAAGAACGCTTCATAAACGGTTGTGTTTACATGGGCACGAAAATCGATTGTGGAACTGGAAAACCGCTTTAGAGAAGCGGATTCCAGAATCTATTTTGGAGTGTTTACATGACCAACCAAAAGAGGAATTGGGAAATCGGTTTACGAAATCCGGTTTTGGGAGCCCATGTAAACGGGGTGTGTGTGAGCCCTTCTCTCTCTGATCTTAACCTTGCTTCGCGACATATACGTAGGAGGAAGCAATATATTGGTTGACTCTCCATGAAACGTTTGGTGTGGAAATCTCTGATAGAAGCGCGTACTACGATACAGAACGCCTCTCTTGCAGCGTCTGCCACTGAAATTTCATAATCTACGTGCCGCTTTCGCGCATACTAAATGAGCCCGTCTTCTCTGTGTCTTCTATTAACCCTACCTGGTAGGGGTTCCACACTGATGACCAATACTCAAGCGACGGCCGAGCGAGAGTTTGGTAACCTACTTCCTTTGTTGTCGGACTACACTTCCGGAGGATTCTTCCAGTTAATGTCACAAGGAGACCATATGGGTATTCGATTTTAGAATTTTTTGATATCTATGGTACGTAAGTAAGTTCAGATCTCAACAATCAGACAAGCCATTCGCATTCGACGCTACTCTCAAAAATTCTCGTGAAAATCGACTTTGAACTTTTGCAAGTACCCGCAAGTACCAATAATTAAAATACTTGTAACATGTGATGGTGTAGTGTAGGTAGTAGCGTTCACGCCTCACAATTATAGAGTCAGTGGTTCAAATCCCGCTAGGACGGATTTTTTTTTTTTTTTTTTTTTTTTTTTTTTTTTTTTTTTTTTTTTTTTTTTTTTCCTTATTCAGTTATATAACACATTCTGGGATCTCTAATTCCACATGTTGTGGCAGTTTTTGTTTATGTATATGTAGTCGAGCCGAATACGTTGTCGTCGCGTAGAACGTTGGTTGAGTAGGTTAACTGTTTGGAAAGACATTAGTAACTATGGAGTTGACTTTCCAAAAACAGTGTTGTACCTCTTCACAAACTGTCGCAGTGGCGGACAAAGGCTGTTGGAGGCTCGGGGCGGCAGCGAAACAACATGAGCCCTCCTTGAACTTCAAATTTGGAGGTCCCCAAAGGACGAGAGGCACGGGCCAGACTAAAAAGAATTACTTCTTTCCAGCAGAACGAGATGACATGCGCGCCCCAAGGAGAAAAAAAAAAAAAAAGAAAGAAAAAAAAAATTTCATTCCAGGTATTTGGAGACCCTCCTAGACCGGAGGCCCGCGGCGGTCAGCCCCATCCCCCCCATTGGTTCGCCACTGACTGAACAGTCAAAGACTACTATCGTCAACTAATAGTGAAGCCAATACTGTATAAAAAGTATCTTATGCTTTTTTTGATTGAAACCATCATTAATAATAACAATGATATAATTTCAACACTGTATATTTTTAATTCGTATTAGTTACACTATAAGCATATTTCGACTTAATAGTCATCTTCAGGTGTTATGCCACATTCTGTTATGCTGTACATTTCAATATTATTGTGATGTTATATATATATATATCTTTATCTTTGTAATATTACATCTCTGTAGAGCTATCAAATAAATGTCAAAATCCGTAACTTGATAGAGATCTTGCATGACAGCACAATATTATAAGTTACGTGATATTATACATAAAAGAAGAAGAAATAATAATAAAATATATCATGTCACAATAATATTGAAATGTACAGAATAACAGAATGTGGCATAACACCTGAAGATGACTATTAAGTCGAAATATGCTTATAGTGTAACTAATACGAATTAAAAATATACAGTGTTGAAATTATAAAATTGTTATTATTAAAATGTCGATGTACGACACCACTAACACTGTGGGCCCTGTAGATAACAAGAAATCATCATTATTAACAACCTTCTACAAAATATAGTAAATTAGAAACAAAGAAAAATGTCCCCTTTTTGTAAAAATTACCAATAGATATTAAAATTATGTAAGTATTCGAACACGAAAAAAAAAAATTAAATACATAAATAAAAAGTAAAAAAAAAAAAAAAATACAAAATTCTGTCAAGGCAGCATTCGAACCACCGACCCTATGGTTGTAAAGTAAGTACGCTACCACCGCTTTCTTTCAAAATTTTATTTATTTTATTTCTTATAAATTCTCCTGTATATAGTGAACATCAATTATGACATCTTAGCCGGCCGCGGTGGCCAAGCGGTCCGCGGCGCACCAGTCACGTTCTACACGGCCACCATGGTCGGGGGTTCGAATCCCCCATCGGGCAAGGATATTTGTGCCGCCCTTAGTATTAGCTAGTTCATAAGTATTTCTAAGTCTAGGGACTGATGATCCCGTAGTTAAGTCCCATAAGCTCTACAAACATTTGACCATTTTTGACCATGACATCTTAGGAGACATAACAGGTACTCTTGATAATATATCCACATATACACAATCACAAAAACAACACGTTTATTTACTCATATTTCACAGTTCAATTTTTAAATTAGTTATCCTCAACTTTGTCTTAGCATTCAGGCTTTTCATAACACTTTCAGTTTCTTGTAGCCATCGATAAAACTGTTGTTATAAGAGTCCGTGTATGTGTATTATCCTATCCCTATTCGTTTCAGTGCGATACTAAGCATGTTTCCATATTTGGATTTTTGGTCCACACACTTTTGAAATACGGTGCTATAGGAGAACGCCAAAAATAAGATGGATAGATCGTGCAACTAAGAAGTTTCGCGGGGAAATGGCCGCACGGTTCTAGGCGCCATGTCAGGGACTGTAGGGCACCTAACGCCAGAGGTGTGGGTATGGATGTGTGTGTGTGTTTTGTTCTTAGATTAGTTTAACTTAGTTTATGTAGTTTGTAAGCCTAGGGAATGATGACAACAGTAGTTTGGTCCCACAGAATTATAAACATTTGATTTGATCTAAGGAGGAGGCAATGAACAGAACTGAGAAGAAAATATATTTCTGGTACAAACTGACTTAAAGAAGGTAGATATTTCTAGGACACAGTCTTAGACAACAAAGATTCGTCAGTGTAGCATTAGAGGGGAGTGTAGGGGGAAGAGGGGGGGGGGGGAATCACCAACCGAAAGAGGTGGCGCAGTGGTAACACATTGGATTCGAATCAGTCCATCCAGATTTGGGTTTTCCGTGATTTCTCTAAATCACTAAATGCCGCGATGGTTCCTTTCAAAGGGCACGACCGATTTCATTCCCCATCCTTACCCAAACAATCCGCGCGTAAGCTCTCCTCTAATGAATACACTGTCGAAGGTGCGTTAAACACTAATCTTCCTTCCTTCCTAAAAACACCAAGGGAGACGGAGAGACGAATACCGTAAGCAGGTTCAAAGGGGCGTAGGTTGCCGTTCTTATTCAGAGGTGAAGAGGATTGCGCAGGATAGAGTAGCAGATTTTGACCTGAAGTCAATAACATCAGCATAATAGGAACGGTTGTCTGGTTCGTACCCATACAGAACGTTGCATCTACCAAATGTACCACCGAGCGAGGTAGCAAAGTGGTAACACACTGGACTCGTATGCGGGAGGGCAGTGGTTCAAACCCACCTCCGGCCATCCAGATTTAGGTTTTCTGTGATTTCCCTAAATCTCTCCAGACAAATGCAGAGATGGTTCCTCCCACACCCTTCCCCAAAAATCCTCCGTCTCTTATGACCACGCTGTCGAAGGAACGTTACACCTCAAAGTACCTTCCTTCCTTCCTTCCTTCCCCATGTGACATTTTAGTATAGAGAAAAAGGTAACAAGTTATCAGTACCAATAGAAGGGAAATTACACATAATTGAATAACGCCAGTGTAGCATTTCATTTTCAATCAGTAGCGCCAGAACCTTCTGCTTAACGTAATTATGCGAATGCAAAACACACATATTTGATAGTGGTTATAGCAGTCCTAAAAGCGCAGATGCGGGATTTCCATGAATTTCTTAATATGAATCGGTAGAGAGCAACGCGAAAAGTAATTTTGAGTGTGAAAACGTGTTTTTAGTGAAGCATGTACATTGTTTTAACAACGTCCTTGAAATCCTGCATCTGCACTTAAAGGAAAAATGCAAGACTATCAGGTGCGAAGGATAAGTGTGTTTTACGCTATTGTAATTACTTTACAGGGTTTTTGGCGCTGTTGAGTGAAAATATAATGAGGCACAAACTTCACGGAGCTAAGTATAATTTCCTTCCTGTGGTATGGATACCACCCGTCGGCTTTGAACAATGGCGTCATACGTTATTCAGAGACGTTACGTTCATAATGCTTTTGGTATAAGGAACGCATTATAATAAACAATTGAATGTATTAATAAATTTTTTCGTCGTAATATACGAATGTGTATACGATTCAAATTGAATCGAAATGAAAGTACGTAACGTAGTGTTCTTTAAAAAACAATAGAGACTACAACGAGTGAAGTATGCATCGAAATTATGGGAAAGTGGCAAGAGAATAACTATCGCAACGGTAAAAAAAAAAAAACATTTATACAACACAGTGGGACTACCACGGGAAATTGGAGGCTTCGGGCGGGAACATACTAAATCAAAACATATGAAATTGTTGAAAACTTAAAGTCCAATAATTATCACGCGTTATAATTAATATTCATAGACCTTAACAGGAATACCGCGGAAATTTGGGGGTTTGGGGCGGGGACATACTAAATTGAAACAAAATCGCTGAAACATATTTCGGATGTAATTAGTTGGTATCGCTATCTAGATTAACCTACATAGGTCAAGTCTAATTACCGATACCAGCCCATCATATTTTCTGGTTCATCAGTATATATTAGGTATCGCTATCTAGACTTCACCTATATAGGTCAAGTCTGGTTATCGATACCAGTTCTTAATATTTTTGTTCCACATATAGATAAAGCGAATAGGTGCATATCTGAAAAAAAAAAAAAAAAAAATAAAAAAAAAAAAGCTGGTATTGGCAAGTAGACTTGACACGTGTAGGTGAAGTCTGACTACAGATACCAGCTCTTCATATTTCGTGGTTCACCAGTATTTATTTGGTACCACTATCTAAACGTGATCTATATACGTGAAGTCTAGTTTCCGATACCAGCTGTCAGTATTTTTGCTTACAGTTCGTGGGTATCGGTATCTGGACTTGCCCTATATAGGTCAGATCTAGTTACCGATACCAAATCTTCACATTTTCGTTTCACTTAAATGTGTTATTTAAAAGAAAAAACTCACGGGATGTAAACAGATACATGTTTTATGCTATTCACAACGATCCCATATCAATGCGTAGTTTAAAGATAATCGCAGGATACAAAGAGATTCATGTTTTTTTTTTATTTATTTATTATTGGCTTCTAGCATAGAAAAATACTTTTTAGCCATCAAAAATTACAATAATGATACACATACATTTTAGAGCATACATTTATACATTTGTCTGTATTGACTTATGAACTATACACTTGTTTGTAATATATATTAACTGCAGTTGATAAATTAAATGTCCATTTTCCTGTTAAATTTTGATGTCTTCCCGTGAAATAAATCTGGCTATGACATCATATGCTCTTCTGGTTGTGTCCCCTAAAACTGAAGTAGTGCAAAGTGGCTGGCAGTGACCAAGTCTCAAGAGATCCTTCAAAAATTTGTCTCTTCCTTCCTCGTACCGTCTGCACTGAAACAAGATGTGATTTACATCACCAACCGTTGCTCCATCACATTGACAATACGGTGTCTCCAATAACCCAATCTTGTGTAAATGGGCAGGGAAAGAGCCATGATTGAGACGCATTCTTATAATGGAAACTATTATTTTCCTTGAGTATTTTGATTTTGCAAACCATGGTTGTCTAGGTATTAATGTTTGTATACTAGCATAGTTTCTTCCTCTTGTTTTTTGGCTTTCGTTCCATTCTTCCTGCCACAAAAGAATCGCCTGTTGTCTGATTTTTTGGAAGTAGTCTGTATATGGGATTTTAATGTCCAAAGGTATTCCACTACTAATTGCTTCTTTTGCTAGTTTATCTGCTTTATCATTGTATAGGACACCAGAATGAGACTTTATCCATACAAATTCGATGATTTGACCTGTCTTCTTTGCTTGATGATAATGCTCCACTAAGTCAAGTGTGTATTTATTAGTTCTTTTGTTCCAATTCCTGCAACTAATTGATTTCAGAACGCTTTGAGCGTCAGTGATTATCACCGCCTTGGGTACTTTCAAGGATCTTACATATTTGATGGCCTCTATAATAGCGATTGTTTCAGCTATAAATATTGAAGCATCACCTGGTAGTTGAAACTTTCTTTCTTCTGAATTGTTTGGACAGAAGAAAGCACACCCTGTGTGGTTTTTCATCTCCATTTTTGAGCCATCGGTATATATTTGGGTATATCCTGCCCACTTTTCTGCTAGGTACGATGAGAGTGAAAACTGCCCATATCCTTTTTCTTTGCTGGAAGAGTCAATGTATGTTACAGGAATACTGAGATAAGAACTGTGGTAGTCATATAAGAACATTGGAAGGGCTGTAGTTCGATGTATTTTATTTTGTATATGTTTCCAAACTTCGTAACGAGTGTAGATATAAAACTGCTTTTTCCCCATATTTCTGCTATCCCCTGTTCGACAGAGCGTTTCACACTTTTTTATCAGTGGGTGGTTAGTATTTGACATTCTTTGTAAAATATAACGATCACACAACATTGTTCGTCGAATATGTAGGGGCATTTCTGATGCTTCCACGAGGAGTGCATTAGTGGGAGAAGAAGTCATAGCTCCAAGACAGATGCGTAGGCCTTTGTACTGCAATTTATCCAACAACGCTAGATTCTTGTTAGCAGCATTGTGATAGACTGTGCACCCGTAATCTATACGGGATCGTATCAACGCGCGATATAGGGTAAGGAGCACGTTGGGATGAGCCCCCCACCACACCCTTGACACCGATCTAATAAGGTTCAATGCTTTTTCGCACGTGCTGACAACTGTTCGAATATGTGGCACCCAACTCAGTCTAGAATCGAAAAGAACGCCAAGAAATCTAGCCTGTGATTTCAGTGGTATTTTGTAACCAGATAGTCTTACACTATTCAAGCAACTTGGGATAGCTTCATTTGTGAAAGGAACTATTACCGATTTTTCTGGTGAAATATGTAAGCCATAGCTATGAAGTGTTTGGTCCACTATGCCCATTGCTTTTGATAGCTCATATACAGCCTGATCCAACCCACTGGCTGACACATACAAACAAATATCATCTGCATACTGAAGAATTTTGACTGGAGAAGGGATCATTCTCTCCAAGTCATTGGTATAGACTGCAAAGAGTATGGGGCTTAGGATAGATCCTTGTGGAATACCTGTTGTGAGTCGACGTGGTCCAATTAATTTATTCTGAAAACGAACCCATATGCTTCTTTCAGCGAAGAAAGTGCTAATGCCATAAATCATTCTTGTTGGGATTCCAATGGTTTCCAATTTCTGTAGCAACAAAGGTATGTTAACATTGTCATACGCTCCCGCTACATCCAGAAAGACAGCTGTTACATTTTCTCTCCTTGTTGCTGCGTCATAGATATCTGCGGTTAAGATATTTAAATTATCTATTGTGCCTTTGCCTTTTCTAAATCCATACTGACTCGATGACAGGATTTGATTTGATTCCAACCACCATTCCAAGCGATTTTTCACCAGACGTTCTAACGTTTTTCCAATACAGGAAGAAAGAGAAATAGGTCTATAGGACGTGGCTTTCTCTTTATCTTTATCAGGTTTCAATATAGGTACCACTATTTGAGTTGTCCAATCTTCTATTAGTGTGTCGTTCATCCATATTTGGTTAAATATCTGTAATAATTTCCTTATGGCAATGTCTGGGAGATTTTCTATCATCTGGTAGTGTATACCATCCTTGCCAGGTGCCGAATTTGCCGCATTTTTAATTCCTTTCTTCAATTCTGCATACGTAAACGGAACCAAGAGTGGATGACGATAATCTGACTGTTCGGGAGGACGATATGGTTGTTCGGCTGCAGAAGCTGGTGAGATTAAATTCAAAAAGTCTTCAAGCCATGCGTCATTTAATGGCTGACAAGTAGTGGCGTTCTTGTTTTTGAAAAACGTTAATTTCTTCCATACGTCTGCAATACTAATGTTATTATTTAATGACTCACAGAAGTTTTTCCAGGAGCTCTTTTTACATTCTTTTAATCGTCTTCGAACCCTCGCTGCTATTTTGCGATATGCAATGAAATTTTCCACATTTTGTTGTTTACGGAAGTTATTGTATGCAAGTTTCCGCTGTGCAATAGCTCTAGAGCACTCTGGTGTCCACCAGTCTGGTGGACGTTGCTTCAGAAAGATGACTTCCTTTTTTCTTGGAATGGAAGTTGTTGCAGCATCTACAATAATTGAAATTAGCTGTTGGTAAGCATCTTTTGGACCTAACAAGTTGTTAAAAGATTGAAAATGTGCCTGGACTGTAGCAGTGTATTTCGTCCAGTCAGCTTCCTGAATTTTCCACCTACTGTTAGGATAAATAATTTCTGTTGTATTAATAGATGAATTAGGTAAATTTATTGTGATTTCCAGAGGAAGGTGATCTGATCCAAGGGGGTCTCTTTTGACCATCCATTCCGTTACATAGTTAAAGTCAACAGAGCACAATGTCAAATCGACGGCCGATGGTCGTGTATTTGGTTTAGGTACCATAGTAGGGGATCCATCATTCAAAAGAACTAAATTGAGAGTTTCAAGAAGTGTAAGCAACTCTTTGCCATCCGCGTCGTCTATTTCACATCCCCACAGTGTATGATGTGCGTTGAAATCTGCACAAATGAGAAATGGCGTTTGAATCTGGTCAATAATCTGACCCAGAGAAAGTTTTCGTATTTTACACGAAGATGGTTTGTAAATGGTGACAATAGTGAATACTCCTCTAGAAGAGGAAATTTCAGCAGCCACTGCCTGGTAATCTGTTGTTCTAATGTTGATGTCCAATTTTTTAAACCTTACTGTATCTCTAATTAACATGGCTGCTCCTCCTTTCCCATCGTCTCTGTCATTTCTAAGTACTGAATATCCTTTGAAGTGTATTCGCCGTGTTGGTGGAAACCAACTTTCGCAAATACAAGCTACCGATATGTGATTACTGATAATTTCTCGATACAGACTTTCCATGTTCGATATTGCTGACCGTGCATTCCACTGTAGTATTTTAAAGGCCATTATCAGTTTTGAAGAAGTCTTCAACAGCATTACGAATAAGAGCCTGAGTTGTTACCATGTCTGTATCATTTTTGAGAGAAAGAAAGATCTGCAGTATTGAAGCACAGAAGTTATTAATGGCATCTTCTCGATTAGTATGAGATGCTGCCAGAGGAGTGGGCGGATACGGGTTGTTTTGTATTGGATTCTGTGGACCCTGAAATTCGTACAGCATATCTGAATAACCTTGCTTGTACGGACTACGAGTGAGTGGTTTATTTTTGTAAGACTTGGGGGCTGGAACCGACATAAATGCATGTTTAGGTCCCTGCTGTAGCCTTTTTTCTGTCATGTTCATTGCCACTGGTTTCTCATATAGTTTGGGCCATTCACCAGTAGAGAGCACTTGCGTTGTAGGAACATCTGCAGTAACCTGCGCAACTGATGGTCGAAGAGACCAGGCGTCAGTTGTATAAGAAACACTGTAGGCTTCTCTGCGCTTCGTTTCCATGTGCTGCTGATAAACTGGGCAACAGTGATCAGTGGCAGTGTGGTTTCCTCTGCAGTGCAGACACTTGGGCTCTCCAGTATGTGAGCATTGCGAAGTCTCATGGGCTCCCATGCATTTGGCACAGCGGGCATTACTGCGACATTGCGAACTTAAATGAAAATATCTGAGACAATTGTGACACTGCAGAACTGATTGGACGTATGGTGCTACAGGACAGCGCATACCGCACAAATACACATACTGAGGAAGCTGTTGGGATTTAAATGTTACAACACATTTTGGAGTGGGGAGTATTTTCATCACACCATTCTCTATTACTTTCTTTGTGAACCTACGAACGTCAGTTACTAAAAATTCAGACTTTATTTCTGCAAGGATCTCTTGATTAGATAGAGCAATATCAACATCACGGATAACTCCTCGCCTCGTTGTTAGAAAACTAGGGATGTAAGCTTCCATATTTTTCTGCCGAAACGTATCTAGCAACCGTAACCTGTTTGCAGATTGCCCAGTTTTTGTTTCAATTTTATACCTGTTTCTGCCAATTCCTGAGATATTAACGATTTCATGTCTTAAGTTATTACTTTCTTTAAATAACATTCTTCCAAGGGCCATTGGATGTAACTTTCCAACATTACCATTTTCCCCCTCTACAAATACAAAATATGGACCCATGTCTGTTGGTTGGTATGTATTATCTTTACTAGCATGTTTCCTATTGCTAGGAATTATGTTGCTGCCTGTGGCAGTTACTTGTATATTCACTGAATTGCCCAAGTCCTTTCGAGTATCACACTGTTGTGAAGTAGACTGCCCATTGCAATTCCTATCTACTAAATTTACATTCAAGTTACTGTCCGTGGTTTCAACATCAACATTATATGCAACATTTTCAATGTTTACCATATCTACATCCTCTTCAATATTACTACTATGATTTTCACTTGCCTTTGCCTTCTTTGGTGCATTTGCATCAGGAGCTGTTACCTGTTGGGATGATGGTGATCTGTGTCTTGACTTTTGTCGCTGGCTGTTGGTGGTTACACACTGCGAGACAACTGAATGTGAAGAATGCTGTTCCACCTCCATCAGACGACATTGAGAACAGTTATCTTGAGAGCACATTTTAATGGCATGCTGATCTGTCGGTATCACTGTTGTAGAATACAGCATGGCTGGTTCATTGTTATGGCGTATTTGCAGTGCCTTATCTGAACCTTGGCCAGTGTCGGCTGGGATCTCGTCAATATTCTCCATTTTAAATATAGCCTCTGGGAGTAGCCTCCCAGAGACCTTGCTTTTAACACTTTTTTCTATAGGTTTGATGACGAAATAACCAGCAGATTCACTAAAACACTTAATAAGAGTTCCACAGAACACTAGATGTAAACCATGTCGGCCACCGCACGCAGCAGAAACGACTGCTCAGAAGAGCTGTCGCATCTACAAGCAACTAATCTGTCGCCAGCCGCTTGATAGAAAGTTTTTAACTTCACACAACACAGAATATAGTCGTACTGTGAATGTTTTACGTATATTTTTCAAGATTTTCGAGAGCGATCGAAGAAACAATGTTTTTTGGATTCATGTTTTATCCGCTCACAATGATAACCAGATCGGTTAAATTTTACTTACCGTCTGGCGGTCACGCATGATAATGTTGGCAATTATGTGTCGTTAGATTTAGCCAATCGCATGACAACATAAATGTTTTAACATGAAATCTTCGTTTTATGAACATCTTGGCAAAAACTTTATACCGTGTTATTAATATTGCCAACATAATCACGCCAATCCGCCGGGCTGGAATGTAAAATTTTATCGCCGCATCTGATGGATCTCCATACAGATCTTTCGTACACCTCCACATTGCCTATTTTCATTGGTAGTGCGTGATTTAGGCACTTTCACCAACGTCATGTTGACAACATATGCAGTACACACACACATTTCCCCGGTTACACCGAAATATTACAAAAATTTAATTGTACCTATTTTGTAACTGAGAATTTGAAACAATTTCTTCGCATTACACTTTTCTACATTTGACATTTTCCACCAAATGATAACTACTTCCATAAACACTTGATTTCCACTAATTGAAACAAAATACTTTTACATCGTCATTACGCTCAAATAATAAATGTCAAAAATTGCTAGAATATAATGAAACTTTCACTCTGCAGCGGAGTGTGCGCTGATATGAAACTTCCTGGCAGATTTAAATTGTGTTCCGGAACCGGGACTCGAACCTGGGAGCTTTGCATTTCGCGGGCAAGCGCTCTACTACTGAACTACACCGACACGACTCACGGCTTCCCCACACAACCTCATTTCTGCCAGTACCTCGCTTCCTACTTTCCAAACTTCACAAAGTTCTCCTGCGAACCTTGCAAGACTAGCATTCCTGGAAGAAAGGATATGGTGGAGACATAGCTTAGCCAAAGCCTAAGGGAGGAGCATTTGTCCGCGATTGGCAAAGGTCCCAGGTTCGAGTCCCGGTTCCGGCACACAATTTTAATCTGCCAGGAAGGTTCATTACTATAATGCTTTTTTTTTTTTAACAAAATTCACGAGATGCGCAGACATACGTAAGTGCTCATATAAATTTTATCTGTGTCTCATCTCCTTACAACGGTTCCACAGCCCAGTTACAAAAATTACTTTATATCATCACAGCTGTTTGGTTACTTGCCTGATATCAATGTAATTTATTATTTTGTTAGTAATATTGGACATTTAATCTGTGACTACAGTTTAATTTCACCATTTCAATTATTAATGTATTCACAGATGTTTCATTCTTTTTTTTTTCCTCACTCTTAAATATTTGTTTGTTGACCTGTTACACAAATGATAATTTTTGCAATTAATTTCTATTGTTTCAGTTTATTTTTTAGAACAAATGTTATTTATATTTTGCGTCACATTTTATCGATGTTCAGTAATTGTTACATTACAATTTCAGTGGAGTAATTTCCCTTATGGTAGTCTTAAAACTAAAATATTAAATTAACATATATATACTTGAGATTTTTGAAGCTAAAACTTTCAAGTTGCATTTCTATATCTCTATAGTGTTTACCTGGTGACGGAATAACAGGTTTGGAAAAAAATTGCAAAATATCACCCAATTATCTCGAGTGTTTAATTCAAAATTAATGAAATTTTCTGTGAAGTCTGACTGTTGGTCAGTGAATACAAAGAAGAAATGGGCAGAGAGAAGAAGGTGGAGGAGATACAAGGAGGGGAGGAGGCGATGGTTAGGAGGAAGGAGGGATATGTGAAGGGAGGAAGAGAAGGAGGCGGCTCAGCAGGAGATAGATGGAGGACGAATAGATGGGCACGGAAACAGGGGAAGAGTGATGGCCACATGAAGGATGGCAAATACTAATACTTGAGCAATGACGAGTTTACATCTAACAATATATGGGAATAATTTGTTTTCGATGTTGTAATTCCAGAATACATGTTGAAATAACAGAAATTTGGCTGGAGTAGTTAAGTATTAGTTATCTGTTCAAAACATATTAAACCTGTAATAAATTGAGATGGACAATACATGATTTAACTGATGATTACAAAATCAAGACACCCACTAAAATAACTTTATCTGCAAACAATGACGACACAAGCTCAAAGTATTTATACAAACTTTGTTTATTTACATTTAAGACTACATTGTAGACAGTGGCTTGCTCAGATTCTTGTGATGAGAAGAAAAGATCTTCAACAAAAATCTTCCCAAAATAATTAGATGACAGTCATTACAAACACTGCAAAGTGTATCATTCGACAGCCACCAGTTCCTGAAAAAGGAGTAGCACAACATCAACATTCTGTTCAAATTATAATATTACTTCTTACACAAGTAATGAGAAAATGTGTTTTGCAAGCGTACCATTCACTGAATTTTTTAGTTCACCCATACTTAGGCTCTTGAAACTGTTAGGGGAACAATATCAATTTTCATGCCATATCAAATAGGAGTAGTAGTATGGATGCCAACATTCTGAAGCCCTACAAGGTCTAGCAGTAGACAGCCTCCGATTCCTGAAACAACAGAAGTACTACATCAACATTATGAACAAATACATTAGGATATTGCACCTTACACAAGTAATGCTGTAAAAAATGCATACTGTAAGCATACCATGCACTGATTTTTCTGTCCATTCACTCTTCCGCTCTTCAAATTAATTGGAGAACAACAATATTCCTCCAAAACAAAACATGAGTTCAATGAGTGCAATCACTCAGAAGCACAACAAGGCATGATAGCAGATAGCCTCCAGTTCCTGAAACAATAGTAATACTGCAACAACACTCTGTCCACAGATATTAGGATATTATTTCTTATACAAGTAATGAGATGAACACTGTGTATTGTAAGCATACCATGAACTGACTTTTCTGTTCATCCATCCTTCGGCTCCTGACACTGGTTGGAGCACAGCAGCACTATACATCCCAAACCAAATACAGGTGGAATAAGTGAAATCACTCTGAATCACTACAATTTGTAACAGCAGACAGCGACCAGTTCCTGAAACAAGAGTAGCACTCCATCAATATTATTTCAAAATATATTAGGATATTATTTCTTACACAAGTAATGAGTAATGATAATTTATTAGGAACTGTGTACACCGAAGTAACGGCAGTTCAACAGACATCTATGGCATGTTCTACTCTCAATCGACACTCGATATACTGACAACTGCGAAGTGGCATATTGGAAATGTTTTACTATTGAATTGAAGTCATATTGTTTTCTTCTAGTTTTGTTATAGTGAGTGCTCTGAAATGTGTGATTTCATTTCGCTTACACAGAAGGAATTAATCTCTCACCTGAGTGACCCGGAGAAATGCATGAAGTTCTGCTGGGGAATATGGTGACAATATCTAAAATAATTATTCATTCCACTTTCGTCCGAAAATATGTCTGTTTTCATTGCCAATGAACCAAAGTTCTATGCTTAGAAAATGCAGTCAATTCACATTGTGTAAACCAAACTGTTACACCCCTGTAGTGACTGGTTATCATCGTAATTTTCTGATTAACAAACTGGCTGCAATTTGTAGTGGTCCAGAAATTTTATAGAATTACCATGCGAAGAATCAACATCGGTATTAGTGATACATTATCTCAAGTTTCCCGTCAATACTCGCAGATCGACAATTGAACGTGCGTTATATATCGATTGCACTGACATTACTTCAATGTTCACAGTTGCTAGTAAATTATCGTAATGTTTAAAAGAAGGGAACTGTAAGCATACCATTAACTGATTTTTCTGTTCATCTATTCTTCGGCTCTTGAAACTGCTTGGAGAACAATGGCAGTATTTTTCCAGAACGAAATGCAAGTGGAATGAGTGTAAAAACTCTGAAGCACTACAGTTCCTGAAACAATAGTAGCACTCCATCAGCATTCATTCAGAATATATTGGGATAATGTTTGTTACACAAGTAATGAGTAATGGTAATTTATTAGGAACTGTGTACGTCGAAGTAACGACAGTACAACTGACATTTACGGCACCTTCCACTCTCGCTCCGCACCCAATATACGGACAAGGGCGAAACAGTAAATCGGAATTGTTTTTGCGTTTGAATTGCAGTCATATTGTTTTCTACTAGTTTTGTGATAGTGAGTGTTCTGAAATATGTGATTTGATTTTGCTTATGCGGAAGGTATTAATCTCGCACCTGAGTGACCTGGAGAAATACGTGAAGTTGTGATGGAAATATGGTGACAATATCAAAATTTGGTTAAATTGTACGACGCCTCCCGCCGGGCTGCAATGGTTATGTTGGCACCAATGGTAATGACGACAACTCAGATCACCAATAAATGTTTTTTCGTGACAATTTCCATTAAAACAAAAATTATTTTTTTCTGAACGGACAAGGTACATACAAGAACCTGCAGGTACAGTATTAATTTTACTGCGAGTGAAACGAGCAGCAATAACATTTACTCCGTAGCTCGTGAAAAATATTAACGCAATTCTACACTTCATTGTTCATCTGTTGCCAACATAAGCACTGGAGCCCGGCGAGAAGAGTCGTAAAATTTTACCTAAAATTTATTATTGATTCCACTTTCGTCAGAAAGGATGTAGTTACAATAAGTACTGGAGAACCAGCCACTACATCGGTGTAACAGTTTGCTTTAATTACGTAACTTTGGCTGAAAAGTCTATATTCATTGCAAAACAATGAAAGTTGTATACTGAGTAAATGTGGTCAATTTACATTATGTAAAACAAACTGTGTCGCCCTTGTGGTGACTTGATATAATGTACTTATCCGATTTACAATCTGGCTGCAACTTGTAGCTGTCAACAAATTTTATAGAATGTTATGTGAAGAATCAACATCAGTATTAGCTACAAAAATCAGCTCTTCTGTCATCTTAAGTTTTCTATCACCGCTCGCAGAGCCAGAATTGAACATGCGGTGTATATTGATCACAGTGCTGTTACTTTAGTGTACACAGTTCCTAGTAAATTACCGCAATGAGTTAAATAATGAGTATTATAAGCATACCATGAACTGTTTTTTTCTGTTCGTCCATTCTTCGGCTCTTGAAACTGCTTAGAGAACAATAGGAGTATCTGTCCGAAGCCAAATAGAAGTGGAATGAGTGCAATTATTATGAAGCACTATAGGGTGTAACAGTAGACAGCCACCACTTCCTGAAACGATAGAGGCACTTCATCAATATTCTGCCAAAATATATTAGTATATTATATATTACACAAGTAATGAGATAAACAATCTGTGTTGTATGCATACCACAAACTGATTTTTGTGTTCACTTATCCTTCGGCTCTTGCAACTGCTTGGAGAACATAAGCAGCATCTCTCGCAAACCAAATACAAGTAGAATGAGTGCAATCACTCTGAAGCACAAAAAGCTGTAACAGTGAGCAGGCACCAGTTCCTGAAACAATAGTAGTACTTCATTAATATTCTGTCAAAATATATTAGGACATTACTTCTTACACAAGTAATGTGATAAATAATTTGTATTGGAAACATACCAACTGATTTTTCTGTTCATCCATCCTTACGCTCTTGACTATGTTTAGAGAACAATTGCAGTATTTCTCCCAAACCAAATATGTTATAAGTGGAATGATTAAATTACTCTGAAGATCTACAAGGTGTAGTGGTAGACAACTTCCAGTTCCTGAAACAATAGTAGTACTGCATCAACATTCACTTCAAACATATTGGGATATTACGTCTTACAAAAGTAACGAGATTAAAAAAACATGTATTGTAGTCATACCTTGTAGACATACTTTTACTCTTGAATCAGGAGTAGAACTACAGTCTTTTTTTCCATCAGTGTATATATTCAGAGCTTAATACACCATAGTTTTAGTCAGGAGACATCTCATATTCCAATAACAGGAGGAGTTATTCAGCTTATCTCTGTCAAAATACTTAACTAGATAGGCACTGAACACTTCAAGTCTTTGAAGAACTGTAGATTTCACAGGCAGACCTCTCATACAACTATAGCAGGAGAAGTTCTGCAGCTTCTGCCAAAATCAATGTAATGCATGTTATTTATGAGAGCTTAATACACCACAGTGTAAAGAGGAGCATCTCATATTGCAATAACAGGAGTAGTTTTCCAGCTTATCTCTGTCAAAATACTTCTTATGAACTAAGTAGATAGGCACTGAATACTTCAAGTCTTTGAACAACTGTAGATTTTACAGGCAGACCTCTCATACTACTATAGCAGGGGAAGTTCTGCAGCTTCTGTCCAAATCAATGTAATGCATGCACATTTTAAGCTGGAGGCTTCTCATATTGAAGTAACAGGAGGAGTTTTCCAGGTTATCTCTGTCAAAATACTTATTATGTAACTAAGTAGATAGGCACTGAATACTTCAAGTCTTTGAAGAACTGTAGATTTTACAGGCAGACCTCTCATACTACTATAGCAGGGGAAGTTCTGCAGCTTCTGTCCAAATCAATGTAATGCATGCACATTTTAAGCTGGAGGCTTCTCATATTGAAGTAACAGGAGGAGTTTTCCAAGTTATCTCTGTCAAAATACTTATTATGTAACTAAGTAGATAGGCACTGAATACTTCAAGTCTTTGAAGAACTGTAGATTTCACAGGCAGAGCTTTCATACTACTATAGCAGCGGAAGTTCTGCAGCTTCGTCCAAAATAATATAGTTCATGTTATTTATGAAGTCTTTCAAGAACTGTAGATTTCACATACAGACGTTTGGTACTCCTATGGTTGGAGGAGTTTGCAGAAAATGTCCAAAATACAACAACCAATTTGACAGGCAGACTTCTCATACTCCTATAAAAGGAGGAGTTCTGCAGCTAATGTCCAAATGTAAGCCATGTTATTTATGAAGTCTTGCAAGAACAATAGATTTTCAGACCTGTGGTACTCCTAGGACTGCAAACAATGTCCAAATTGCACAATAACACCAATCACAGACACACTCACACACATTGTCAGCACTTTTATCAGCACAGTGGTGGGCTCAGATGCACCAGCTGTGCATTATCCTCAACTACGGACCAGAGCCACGGCAGCAGCCCGTAGTAAATGAGGGGAGCGGCTGACAGGCAGAGGGCTGTGATGCGCCACCGCGACTTCCTGGGCGGCTGGTCGGTGCTGGGCTGCTGCCCCACGCCTCGGTCCATCTGCTGCCCCTCTAAACCACTGCCCAGCTGATCATCAGACTCCTCCTGCTTCAGGCCAGATTCTGCTACCATCTGCTGCTGCTCCAACCCTCTGGCCAGCTGATGGTCAGACTGCTCCCCCTGCAGGCCAGTCCCTGCTGCCCCCTGCTCTGCCTGCAGCTGCATCTTCTCCCTCTGCTCGTCCCTCTCCAGCTTTTCCATCAGCTTCCGGTACAGCTCGTTCTCCCGCTGCTCCAGCATCTCGGCCAGCGCCTCGTCGTAGCGCTCCCGGTCCGCCTTATTCTCCGGTGGCTCCCCCGCAGTGTTTAGCAGAAGCTGGTGCTGGCCTCCCTGCAGCTGTTGCTGGAGGTTCCTCTCACTTCCCAGCCACTGAACCGGCTTAGACTCGACCTGAGGACGTAATTCGCTGCGGTCCACTCCGCAACAGCGTATCAGCGTTTCTGTAGCTACGTCCAGTTTCTCCAGCAACGTTTCCATGCGTCTGCAGTGATGGTTGGCAGCCTGCAGCTGCAGTGTCTGGAGCTTCACGGTGTTAACGAGCTCGTCATCAGTGCCGCCTGCGACCCGCAGGTACCTAGCCATCTCCGACTCTCGCTGCACTCCTGCCATGCTCTCTACTACTCGGCTGTCTCTCAAACTGCAATAGAGATGTCGCACACAACAGCACGCTAGCAAACAGTCGGAAGGATGCGACTGAAGTGCATTGCCAGGCAACGGAACCAAGGATTAAGCGTGTCGTCCCATTGTTGTGGAGCGCTAGGACAACGCGAAACGTTTCTTTGTTTTTTTATTCGCTATAAAATATATTCAAAGTTAAGATATTCTTGCCGTCTTTTCTATTAAAGGCGTCGTTATCGCATAGCCAGAGTTAGATATATTGCAGTCACGAGTGTATTATTATGAATTTGTTTGCCCTTTTAAAACGTTTTCAATAAGTCACCTCTTTGTACGATTGCCTTCATCGAGCGGATTTCAATCTATAAGATGGAAACCAAACATTTGTTTTCCTCGAATACATTTTTTAAAATCGCGTGGTAAGTTTCAGAGCCGTCTGAACGTTTCTTTCAGCACAGTGAGCACTTTTGCTAGCGAAATATCGCTGTTTTTGGGCTTATCTTGATAACAAAGAAAGGTTTTCGAAAACGGAAAAATGTCATTTCTAGATAAATGTCTACAGGTTGTATTGTAAATATATGCACAATTTTCTGTGGTTTGTTAGTCAGATATTTCTACTCACGGTGCAAAAACGGCAAAACTGAGATAAGTTTCAATCTGTGGATCTCGGTAAATGATAAAATATCGAAAAAATATAAAAAGTTTATTGAGAATATCATGATAAGAACATATGGTAAAAATATAGAAGATTTGCAGTGAATAGAAAGTATCGAAGTGACCATCCCCATAATTCGTTTTATTTTATTTTATTTTATTTATTTATTTATTTTTTTTTTACCTAAAAACACGGTTTTTCGTGGTTTTCTCAGGAACTGCCCATGTTTGAGTAGTGCTTTTGTAAGTCGTTTAAGGCCACCATAGACCACACATAATGTACAAAAACCAACCGATTTGATCAAGTTGGATGGACCCCAGGAAGTGTGTAACTTAGAAAATATTGAATCTGTACTGTATGATAGCTACGGTACTCCTGTTTTTCTAATATGAGTACAGATGATCACTATGCCAAGGGCTATCAGAACACTTCACCCCTTATCTCTGTGATCAATACAACCCGAGATATGAGACCCTGAAGAATCGCTAATTCGCACGCACCGTTAACGAATGTATTATCATTCAGCACACTACAGACTAGAGAGCGAATTAATATTACACTATCATCCAGTTTTGAGCTATTGTGAGCATTTCAAGTCTCTGACTCACAACCAAGTTAGATTAACAACATTTGCAAATTTCTACCGTACTGAACAGGCGGTTTTCTGTCAGAGAACACATTCGCCTTTTTTGTGCTCCTATAGGGACATTATACAAAATCAATTGGGGGTATCACAGGAGTAGGATTGATAATGAATAAGAAAATAGGAATGCGGGTAAACTACCATGACCAGCACAGCGATCGCATTATCATTGTCAAGATAGATACGAAGCCAACACCGACAACAGTAGTACAGGTTTATATGCCAACTAGCTCTGCCAATGATGAGGAGATTGAAGAAATATATGAGGAGCTAAAGGAAATTATTCAGACAATTAAGGGAGAGGAAAACTTAATTGTTATGGGAGACTGGAATTCGGTAGTAGGACAAGGAAGGGAAGGGAAGATAGTGGGTGAATATGGTCTGGGCAAAAGGAATGAAAGAGGAAGCCGCCTGGTAGAATTTTGCACGGAACATAATTTAGTTATAACAAACACCTGGTTTAAGAATCACAAAAGAAGGTTGTATACGTGGAAGAGACCAGGAGACACCGGAAGATACCAGATAGATTTTATAATGGTAAGACATAGATTTCGGAACCAGGTTTTGAAGTGTAGGACATACCCAGGGGCAGATATAGACTCTGACCATAACTTGTTGTTTATGAACTGTAGGCTGAAACTGAAGAAACTACAAAAAGGTAGGAAAATAAGGAGATGGGATCTAGATAAATTGAAGGAACCTGAAGTTCTTAAGAATTTCAGAGGGAGCTTCAGGCAACAATTGACAGAAACATGGGAAAATAAAACAGTTGAGGAAGAATGGGTAAAATTGAGAGATGAAATAGTGAAGGCAGCAGAGGACAAAATAGGTAGGAAGACAAGACCTACAAAGAATCCTTGGATATCACAGGAGATACTAAATTTAATCGATGAAAGGAGAAAATATAAAAATGCAGTAAATGAAACAGGCAAAATGGAGTACAGACGACTAAGAAATGAGATTGACAGGAAGTGCAAAATGGCTAAGCAGGAATGGCTAGAAGGCAAATGCAAGGATGTAGAAGAATGTATAAATAGGAGAAAAATAGATACAGCCTACCGAAAAATAAAAGAAACATTTGGCGATAAGAAAAACAGCTCTATGAATATCAAGGACACTGATGGAAAACCAGTTCTCAGCAAAGAAGGGAAAGCTGAAAGGTGGAAAGAGTATATAGAGGAGCTCTACAAAGGAAATGAACTTCGAGACACTATTGTAGGAAGGGAAGAGGATGTATATGATGATGAAATAGGAGATACTATACTGAGAGATGAATTTGACAGAGCACTGACAGATCTAAGTCGAAACAAGGCCCCTGGAGTAGATGATATCCCTTCAGAGCTACTGAAGTCTCTGGGAGAACCAGCCATGACAAAATTGTTTCACATTGTGTGTAAGATGTATGAGACAGGTGAAGTACCCTCAGACTTTAAGAAAAATGTTATAATCCCCATTCCAAAGAAAGCGGGTGCAGACAGGTGCGAAAACTACAGAACCATCAGTTTAATAAGTCATGGTTGCAAAATATTAACGCGAATTATATACAGAAGGATGGAAAAGCTGGTAGAAGCCGACCTCGAGGAAGATCAGTTTGGGTTCAGGAGAAATGTAGGAACACGGGAGGCAATACTCACTTTACGGCTTATCCTAGAAGATAGATTAAGAAAAGGCAAACCAACATTTCTAGCTTTTGTAGATTTGGAGAAGGCTTTTGACAATGTTGATTGGAATAAACTCTTTCAAGTTCTGAAGCAAGCAGGAGTAAAATATAGGGAGCGTAAGGTTATTTACAACTTGTACAAAAACCAGACAGCAGTTGTCAGAGTTGAAGGGCACGAAAGGGATGCAGTGGTTGGAAAGGGAGTAAGACAGGGTTGTAGCCTTTCCCCAATGTTGTTCAATTTGTACATTGAGCAAGCTATAAAGGAAAGCAAGGAGAAATTTGGAGAAGGAATTAAAGTTCAGGGTGAAGAATTAAAAACAATGCATTTTGCCGACGACATAGTAATTCTGTCAGATACAGCAAAGGACCTGGAAGAGCAATTGAACGGAATGGACAGTGTGCTGAAAGGTGCATATAAGATGAACATTAACAAGAGTAAAACTAGGGTAATGGAGTGCAGTGTAAGTAAATCAGGTGATGCTGAAGGAATTAGGTTAGGTAACGAAACAATAAAGGAGGTAGATGAGTTTTGTTACTTGGGCAGTAAAATAACGAATGATGGTCGCAGTACAGAAGATATAAAATGCAGAATGGCTATGGGTAGAAAGGCGTTTTTGAAAAAGAGAAATTTGTTAACATCGAATATTGATTTAAGCCTAAGGAAGTCTTTTCTGAAGGCATTTGTATGGAGTGTTGCCTTGTATGGGAGTGAAACATGGACGATAAGCAGTGTGGACAGAAAGAGGATAGAGGCTTTTGAAATGTGGTGCTACAGAAGAATGCTGAAGATTAGGTGGGTGGATCGCGTAACTAATGAGGAGGTACTGAACCGAATTGGGGAGAAAAGGAATTTCTGGCATACCTTGACTAAAAGAAGGGATAGATTGGTAGGACACATTCTTAGACATCAAGGAATTGTGAATTTAGCGTTGGAGGGAAGTGTGTGGGGTAAAAATCGCAGAGGGAGACCAAGAGACGCGTATAGTAAGCAGATTCAAGTGGATGTGGGTTGTCGTTCTTATGAGGAGATGAAAAGGCTTGCTCAGGATAGAGTAGGGTGGAGAGCTGCATCAAACCAGTCTCTGGACTGAAGACCACAACACACACACACACACAACACACACCGGTATAAAATATCTTCCACTACATCAGGTCGTCTGTTACAACAATCAGTGCAATATAATTTGTAATAAAACGCAGTCTTGGTTGCAATAATTTATTTCGATTAACGCGTGTCACCATTTTTGGTCATCATCAGAATCTGAAAAATAAGTTGGGGGAAGTTTTCAGGACTAGTCTTATCGTGCACAGTGATACATCAACCAGCGTTGAAATATTTCGCGCCAAAGCCTGGCAGCGCCAGTATTTAAAAATAGCACTGGGTGCAGGACACCCGTCAAAACCCACAAAAACAGAAAAGCAGGAGAGTACTTAGAGTGTGGTCCTATCCTGCACGATCGCGACAGTAAGAACTTCACACGAATTTCAAAAAAAATTACGGGGAATTTGGTAAGATCCGTGTCCATGGAAGTAAACGGCATTGCCATCGATATATATCGAATGTTCGATTTAGTGTTTCTGAACCGTACTAAAAAAAATCTTCTTGTTTAACCTATACCTAACCTAACTTGACTTTAAAATAAAGTGATCTGTAGCGTACCGTTAAGAATGTTAGGTATAGGTTAAACAAGAAGTTTTTTTAGTACGTGAGGGCGCTTAGCGCCCGAATCTCCGGTTCAGAAACACTACATCGAACATTCGATATATATCGATGGCAATTCCGTTTCCTTCGATGTACACGGATTGTACCAAATTACCTAATTACGGATTTTAAGCCTCTGTACACAGCGTTTATAAAAGTATCTCATTGCCGAAACCAGATACGCGTCAGCATGATCTAATCAAATGAGGACCAGAGACTGAAGCTGTGAAATAAAATCTATAAAATCGATGAATTTACCTGAAATAAGGTAGCAGCAACGGCCGCAATAGCAAAGAGGCAGACGCTCATTGACAAATTTGGACACGTGAGGAAATTTTATGAATACGTTGTCACAGCCGTTGCACTTCTGCATTTCAGTCAGGTCTTTTTGTAAGTCATACAATTGGCCTCTTATATAGGTAATAAGGCAAGATCGCGCTACTGGCGTTTCAGGAAGCATAGCTTACCAACAGGGCACAACCGTTAAAACCTTCATGCGAAATAGTGCTGCCAGTATTTGCATAAGGAAGAATGCACTCTGCAGGGGTTTAAGGAGAGCTCTCCTCCAGTTCTTTTCGTTAAAACATATGAGGAAATTAGAAAACAGCCTCTCACATAGCATTAAAATGATGATAACATAAATTGCTAGGGCCTGGTTTAATCCCAGTCAAAATGACCCATAAATAGCCAGGCTGATGATTACTGAACATCTATAAAAATAAACATTGTTAAGGTTATATTACCAAATAGGATGATAAAGATAGCCAATCTCAGGTAATAATTTTAAAGTCAAATGAACATTTTAAGCACTCGTTCTTTAGATTAGCGTATATTTCGTTTTTACAGCCTGCTTTTCAGTTCAGAGATATTTTGTATCTGATTTCACATATCTCGGTTACAATCATATCTATATACTTGAAAGCGACTGAAAAATTTAACATTCATAAGCCGAAAAGTTTCGTTAGCTACAAACAGCAATAGACATGACACATCAGTCAAGTACATCGCTTAACTCGTTGACAGTTGAAGACAACGAGTTTGTAAACATATCATATTAGTGACACTTCCTTCCATGGCTATGAGAACACTCACCCAATGCATGCGTCGACTAGAAAAGCAGAATCAAAAACGACGTGAGAGGGTTGAGCAGAAATCAAAAGGAAGTATGTCTCTAGGAGTAGCCAAACGGCGTAAGGGATCGAAGAATTTCCCAAAACACAGCGCAATGTGGAATGTCAAAATGCCAAGGACAAACTGTTAATGGCATATGATCAAGACAATGAATTATATTTCTATAACTTTGCCAGAGGCGTGGATAATTTATCCTGCTGGTTGGGGGAGGGGGTATTGTTTTCATTTCAATTACAAGAAGTTCATTCGGATCACTATCCAAAGACGGATACCTATTGAAATGTCAAGTTGTTTCTACACTTAAAACAGGACCACACGTTGTAAAGGACGAAGAAGAAGAAAAAAAAAGGCTTTGTGAATTTTGTTTTTGTGAGTAAAGTAAAAAGCACGACTAGCTGATACAATCACTATTCCGACTTCTGAAACGCATACCTCTGATTTTGAATCTTTTTATTCTTTGGCACTACAGCCCTCGGCAGGCCTCGACTTCCTCAACTATTTTTCTCCATATCTCTCTGTACTCAGCTTTTCTCTTCCATCCTCGGATCCCCATCTTGGTAAGGCCAGTCAGCACGTTGTCCATTCATCTACCTCTTCGTCTGCCTTCCTTCTGGTGGAATACAATCTCGCATGCATTATTCGTTTGGTCATCCTGTCTTCCTTCATACTTTGATTTGGAATCTGATGAACAGTATTAAGTCACTCTCAGAAGAAGGAAATCAGGAACTTTAGCCTAGGGTACGACGTCTGCATGAGCCGTATGCTCAAAGGTACCTGGTGAGAGAAATTTTTAGTCAGTCATAAATATGATGCACCATCGTAGGGCGTCCAGTATTTACCTAAATCTTCCTTATTATAGTAACATTTTTTAATCCTTCCGACTTAATCCATCCATATCTACATATACACTCCACAATCCACCGTAAAGTGCGTGGAGGAGGGTGCACTGTACCACACTACTAGGCATTTCCTTTCCTATTCCACTCCCAACTAGAACAAGGGAAAAAAGAATGTCTATATTCTTCTGTACGAGCCCTAATTTCTCTTATCTAGTCTTTGTGATCTTTACGCGAAATTAAAGTAGGCGGCAGGAAGATCATTCTATACTCAGCTTCAAATTCCGGCCCTCTGAATTTCCTCGGCAGAATTTCTCGAAAAGAACGTCGTCTTTCCTCCAGAGAGGTCGGAGGTTCAAATCCCCCCTCGGGCATGGATGTTTGTGCCGTCTTTAGTATAAGCTAATTCATAAGTAGATTGTAAGATTATGGACTTATGACCCTGTAGGTAAGTCCCATAAGCTCTACAAACATTTGAACATCTCGGTCTTTGACGTCCATTAACTGGTGGAAATATGCGCAGGAGGAAATTTTGTGGGAAACATTTTTCATTGTTGGTAGGTGAGGAATCGCACTGCGAAGCCCGAGTGCACGAATTTTGATTCACCCTGTATATGTAGTACGAATAAAGGAAGGCGAGAGTTAAGGGAAGTCTGATACTTGAAGAATCTGTAGATGGATACCTTTAGTTTAAAATAAAAAGCGAGCTCCGCACCAAGGCGCCTTAGAGCGCTCGGCCGTTCCACCGCGGCACAACAAGGACATTCCCATAATAAATGTCCATGCTTGCGTATAAATTAGAAAAGTGAGAGTTAAGAGTTAAGTGATTTCTAATATTTAATGGCAAATATGTGGCTGAATATATTTCGTTTAAAACAAAAATGAAGCAAAAAACCTCCTGGACGACTGATTTTTTTAAATCTTTTTTACCTGAATTTTTTTATATATAAGAACGACATCAGGCAACTATCAACTACCACTCAGACCCTTGCAAGACTACCTGTAGGCACTAAGCACTGCAAAAGAGTCGATCAGCGAACCTCCCATAACTCCGTTAATACACACTGGAAGAAATTTTGTACAAGTATACAGGAGTGTCTCGACATTGGAATCTTGGGCAGAATGCATTCGGGTCTGTAAGGTCCATCGCTCCTACTCCTGAGACCGATGGACCAGTCGCCACAGACTGAAATCGGCATTTGTAACGGAGGGTGTAACACTACTGCAATGTTTACTCCCATTCGGTCGACATCAGCGGAAACGTAAAAGGAAAAATTTCTCGTTTGTCAGGTTGCTGGGAGCTGGTCGACATTCCTACTGAGGTGGAGCACCAGGGAGCTGTTGCGCAGTTTCAAAGCGAGAAACGTCGTGGCAGAGAGAACATCCACCTCACACAACACAACCAAGTCGCGCGGGAATGGTCGTGTGGTGTCTGGCGCCACACTAATGATGGCGCAGCCTCTCGCCTCGAGGGTTCGAGTCCTCCCTCAAGCATGGATGAGTGTGTGTTGTCCTTAGTATAAGTTAGTTTTAAAGTAGTTTGTAAGTCTAGGTGCCGATAGCCTCAGCAGTTTGCTCCATTACGATTACAAACATTTGAACTACTCATCAAACTGTGTCCGCCTCTTTCAAAAAATGTTCAAACGTTTGTAAATCTATCGGACCAAACTGCGTGGTCATCAGTCCGTAGCTTACAAACTACTTAAATCTAGGTAAACTAACCTACGGACAAACGCACACACCCATGCCCCAGGGAGGACTCGAACCTCCACGGCGAGCAACCGCGCGCTCCGCAGCGAGGTGCTTTAGACCGTTTGGCTACTCCACCGCGGTCCGCCTCTTTCAGTGCCCCAGCTGCGTAGTATGGATTTCACTCACAATCAGTGCGAGTCCTACATTCATGCCCCGCCCTACCCCTATCCGCCGCCCGTATTTTCGGAACTAAGTGTAAAGCCAGTGAGCTAACACAGAATGAACCAATATGGAGGGAAAACTAAAGCTGCTACTTTTACCGACGACATACAGCTCTACTGCATGTGTACTAGATTACGGCGACCTCTTGGGGAAAACATTCCGAAAGTAAAATAGGACCTCAATTGGATCTCCACGCGGGGACTACACAGGAGAACATCGTCATCATAAAAATGTCATTCTATGGATCGGAGCGCAGAATGTCCTATGACTTAATTGGGTAGGTAATTCAGAAAATTTTAAAAGAAAAATGAGTAATATGAAATTACAGTCGGGCCGAAACACGATGATCCGTGGCTTCCCCTTCTAGGCTGGGAGACAGCCCCGGCCACGGGAACGGAATGCAACCAGGTTGCCAAATAGTTCGCTGCCGGGCAGAATAGCTAACGGTCGCTGTTGTCTGACAGAACTGGTAAAAGTGCACAGTACATCTGGGCGCGCGCATGCGCAGAGCGAAGTTCGCGTTTGACTTTCTCCAGTGGTCTGCTGTCGCAGCCGGCGCTCAAAGCCGATTGGCGCAACCAGCAGGGATCATCGTATTTCGGCCCGACTATAGATCTAGTAGGCATTTGTGCAGTTCAGCGGCAGGATGAACACTACTTCTGGTCAAGTGATTACAAGGTTATAAACACAAAATCAATTGGCCGTAATTCTGGAGATAGTCCAATAATGAATAGGAAAATAGGTATGTGGGTAAACATAGTCAACGCATTACTGTAGCCAGGATAGAGATGAAGCCAACACCAACAACAGTAGTACAAGTTCACATGCGAACTAGCTCTGCAGGTAAAGAGGACAATGAAAAAAATTGTGTGATGAATAAAAAAAGTCATTCAGATAGTAAATGGAGAGAAGACTTGATTGTGGTGGAGAACTGGAATTCATTAGTTGGAAATAAATAAATAAAAATCAAATGTTTTTAAACCTATGGCACCATACTGCTGAGGTCATCAGTCCCCACACTTACGAACTACTTAAAAACTAATTTATACTAATACTAAGGACAGCACATACACCAAGCCCATTAGCGGACTTGTACCTCCGAGTGGAGTGGCTGTGCAATCTGTCACATGGTGCTTCTGATTAGCAGCAGTAGCAGGAAGAGGAAGATAAGAAATAAAAGCATATGAATATGGACTGGGGATATGGAATGAAACGGGAAGCCACATGGTATAATCTGCACAAAGCGCAATTTAATCATCAGAAGCTCTAGGTTTAGAAATCCTGAATTAAAGTTGTACCGTATGCATGGAACAGAGCAAAAAGAAGGAAGGAAGGATTAGGATTTAACATCCAGTCAACACCATGGTCATTGGAGACAGGAAGATACCAGGAGCCACCAAAAGGTTTCAAATTGAGTTTTGTCATGAAACCCTAATCACATTGAGTTATAATAGTAAGACAAAGATTAAGGATTAAATTTTAAACCGTAATACATATTGAGGGGCATTTATCTATAGATTCTAACTACCACTTATTGGTTGTGAACTTACACTAAAGTTGGAGAAACCGCAAAAAAGTAGAAATGTAAGGCGATGCAATCTGGATAAATTAAGGGAACCTGAGGGAGCATTAGGCAACGACTGACTGAAATGGGTAATAGGGGAAAGTAATACAGTGGAAGAAGAATAACTTTGAGAGAAGTGGTACAATGGTAGTGAAGGTAGCAGTGAACACTGGCGATGTGTACTAGAAATCCTGGATAACACGGGAGATACTGAACCTAATCGATGAAAGGAGGAAGTATAAATATGTGCCACTGCGGATTAGCCGTGCGTACCGGAGCGCGCGGCCGTTCGCCGTCGGGGGTTCGATTCCCCCTAGGACATGGGTGTTTGTGTTGTCCTTAGGTTAGTTGAGCTAGTTCATGTAGTTTGTAACCTAACCAAGAAGTTGAGTCCAATTGATTTACAAACACTTTTTTTATGAATATGTAGCAAATGAAGCACACAGAAGCAGAACAGACGTCTAAAAACTGAGGTTAACAATATGTGCAAATTGCCCACACAGAAATGACTTGAGGAAAAATGCAAATATGTAGAAGAATGTATAACAAAGGGTAAGATAGACACCACCTACAGGAATATAAAAGAGACGTTTGGAGACAATATAAGCGGCTTTACGAACATTAATAGCTCTGATGGAAAACCAGTATTGGGCAAAGAAGGGAAAGCTGAAAGATGGAAGGATTATTAGGGGGACTATCCAAGGGAAATGAAGTTAAATGAAGTATTGTAGAGATGAAACAGGGATGTACATAAGATGAGACAGATAGACTACTGCAAGAAGAATTTTATGGAACAATGAAAGATTTGAGTCAAAACAAGGATCCTGGAGTAGATGATATTTCCTAAAGACAGCTGATGTGTCATGACGAAACTATTCCATCTCATGTGCAAAATGTATGAAACCAGCGAAATACCCTCAGATACCATTGGTAGACAATAACGGCTGTAAATTAATCAATTCGAAATATTGAAACATCTTGATCCTTTCAGCCACTGAAATAAAGTCAATGGCAAATTTGACAATTCGTGCTGGACCGAGAATCTAATCCAGAATTTTCGCTTTGGGCTAGTGATCCCCTTAACTAATTCGGCTATCCAGCCACGCTTTCCTTCCTGTCCAAATTCTTAACTTGTAGCACACATTGATCGTAGTGTCCCAACACATGACTTCCTCTTGCTCGCATTATGTACAGGCGCCATGCCATGGACACGCATTTGTGCTTCCTACAGCGCACTGAGTGAATTTGAAAGGGTTCAAATTGCAGCCTACCTGTGGTGGGGTGGTCTTTACAGGGAATTACCACACAAGGTGGACGTATTGTGTCATTTTCGCAACTTTACTGGTTGCAATGTTCATGTGAACAGTCTCATACCTGTAGACAAGGTTCTGGACGTTCACCAGCACAGATACCGTATTGTAAGAGCAGCACTGGCAGATAATGCAGCTACCACAGGACAAATAAGAGGGTCTGTGAATCCAGAAGTGTCAACACGAACTGCTACCAACCATTACTAACAGTGGGACTACAGGGACCTACTCATGCCACAGCAATGTCATACACAGCTCGACTGCTGCTATGAGAGGATCACATAAAATGGTAGGCCGTGGCCTTCAGTGATGAAAATAGTTTCTGCCTGCACGGAAGTGCTGTTCGTTTGAGCCTGGCGAGCAGTATCTCGTAGAGTGCGTTCCTCCATACACACTGGCCCCAACCCGGGGCCTATCATCTGGTGTGTGATTAGCTACAACTCTCGTTCACCTTTGGTGTTCGTGAAAAGAATGCTGACCAGTGTTCACTACGTGCAGAATGTTGTAATTCCTGCACTTTTTCCATTCTTGCAACAGGAAGGTTAAGTGTTGTTCCAACATGGTAATGCTGACTTACACAGTGTGTGTGAGTTTCATCGTGCTATACAATAAGTGCAGGAACTTCCCTGGTCAGCACAATCTCAAGACTTGTATTCAAATAAGCACGTTTGGGATATGTTGAGACTCTAAATGACATGGGTGACTTGTCAACCCACAAGTCTTGCAAAAATACCTTCCTACTATAAATCTTGAGTGAAATGGAAAATCTCAGAGGGTACAATAAGTTTTAATTCTGGCAGTGTATAAGTAGCACACCTCGCTGTAGGCAGGGAAAGATTGGAACCAGCTCAAAAATGCTACTTCAGAGTACAATAAAAGAAATGTATTTCTGTTTAAAATGCGTCAACTTAGAAGTTGGGAATCAACTGCCACAATCCTCATACTTCCATCCTCACCAAAAATTTTGTGCAGTGAAAAAGTCGAGCCGTTTGAGCAAAAAGAGATTAGAAGAGAGTGGCGGTAGAAGAGGGGAGAGAGAATGCCAGAAACGATAGAGGTCAGTCATGATGAGACAGATGAACAAAAACATTAAAAATATAATTGCATGAAGATGATATCAGTGGGAGCAAAAGAGAGAGAAGACAGTGGAATGAAAAAGAGAGATAAGAACATACACAAGCTTTGGGGTGTTTGGATCTCTTTAATTAGAAAATTGCTGTCCAACTTCTCCCGTACCTATACTCAAATCATAGTTGCTTGTTTAGGGGTAATGACTCCAACTAAACAAACTGCAAGGACTCGTAGAAAGGGCACAGTAGTGACTGAAGAACCAGACAGCAGGGAGTCAGAAAGTGCAAAGAAGAAATAAGGAAAATCGGGAGAATGAGGCCAAGATGATGACAGCAGGAGATAAAATGCTAATGGAAGGAAAAAAGAGGCACTGGAGGAGAAAAATGTCTAGAGACTGACAATGGAAGGAAGATGTTGTGTACGGAAACATCACAATGATGAATGATTAGGCATGTACTGGTTAAAATTGTGTGATTATGTTCACCGTCTAAAATATTTGGTGAGGGAGGCAGAAGAGGGTCGAAGCAGCCATTTCCCAACTTTTCTTTCAGCATCTTTTAAACAGTAACCAGAACCTATTTGCTTATTTATTTTATTCATGTTCCATTGATCTCTGTCTGTGAGCAGCATCTCATGTAAGATGTAGAATGAGTCAACCGTACAGTGGTGGATTTACCAGTAGGCTAAGTAGGCGGGAGCCTAGGGCAGCAGATATCAGAGGCGGCCAATTTGGGACAAAAATTTTTAAACTGTAAGTAAGTGTAATAAAATTTATTTAATTAAGTTTAGCAAATGTATATTATTGTGTAAAAATTATTAAGGTATGCATTACACACACATTATTTGTAGTATATCACAGTGCTTTTATTACCTGGAAAATATAAACAAAAACTATATCTTGTACAATCTAGACCAAAAAGTTTGGTTGTATTAATCATGAGGGAAGTGGCCCTTCAATCCCCTAGTTCACAGTCATGCTAATTACAGGGAAAAGGTGGTGTAATTAGGGCCATAGTGCACAAAACATAAAGATACAATATAATTTACAAAAATTATAATTAGTGTGATTGTGAAATATGGTATCAAATTCTACAGTGCAGTAGTGGCATCAAAATTTGTATAGCCTACTGGCGGAAAATGTGAACATCTGTCACTGCAGACATGCAAGACAACACAGATATTAACGTAAAAAGATCTTCTTTACATAAAAATGTATTACATATTTGTAATACATTTAAAAAAAAGTGGATAACACAACAGATAATGTATAAGTAAAAGGAAATTTCTGTGATTAGTTACTTTAATGAGTAACAGTACAACAATTTTAAGTATTGTATGTTAGAAAAATTGAAAGAACATTTCTTTGATTACAAAAAATTGGCAGTTCTATTTAAACAAACTTTTCCTTTTAATTCATAGAACTCTTTTAATGAGTAGATGTTCAGGAGTCGCAAATATTTCTTTAAATTACTTTTAAACCGAGATTCATTGGCTCTTAAAGATTTTATCTGCTCTGGGAGAGAGTTAAAAATTTTCGATCCACACCATTTGACACCTCTTTGTACCAATGACAAATTGTTGAGGTCATAATGAAAATTTGTGTAATTCTATCATGCATTAATTTGTCAAATATTTTAGAGAAACTTGTTAATAATGAGATTGGACGGTAGTTTGTGAGCTCAGTTTTATCGCCCTTCTTGTACATGGGCTTCATAATTTCATGTATGAGTCTTTCAGGAACAAGGCCTTGTTGGCACAGAATAGTACTTATCCATGGACAAGAATATTTCAATAAATTATTAGATATATATTCCTTCCCTGCAGAATCCTTACAGTTTAGAGACCAAAGTATCTTTTGAATTTCCCCTGCAGTGACTGGCTAAGATACATTTCCGGTATTATGTTGGAATAAGCTGCTAGATATAAAGTGCTCTGACAGGAGCATTTTTCAGCTGGTTTAAATGTACTTAATATTTCCAGTTTAAATATGTAAAATCAATACGTTATTTGATTAATAATTATCTTAACTAATGTATTGAAATGGTTCATTTTTTAATCTCATGATGTTTTGAATCAAAAAATATTTCCAAAACTTCCAGAAATCAATTTTTGGGAGAGTTATATTTTTTAGGATGATAATCTTAAAAAAGGGGAAAGAAAGATAATAATTGTTACATCAAGCACATTTTGTGAAACCATACTGAACCATTCAAAAAGTATCGTTTCTGTGAAACACAGGTCTTTACTCACATGATGTGATGAATGCTTTCAACAAGGGATGTCAAATAGATTCCGTATTTTTATATATCGGGAAGGCTTTTGACATTGTACCTCACAAGTATCTTGTAATCAAACTCTGTGTTTACGGAATACTGCCACAGTTGTGTGATTGAATTTCCTGTCAGAAAGGACACAGTACATTGCAATTCATGGTAAGTCTTTGAGCAGAACAGAAGTGATATCTGGCACTCCATAGGGAAGTATTATAGAGCCTGTTCTGTCCCTTATTTTTATAAACAATTTAGGAGACAATCTGAGTAGATCTCTTAGACTGTTTGCAGATGATGCTGTCACTTATCAGTTAGTTAAGTTACCAGAAGATCTAAAGCAACTGCAAAATGATTTAGGTAAGATATTTGCATGGTGCAAAAATTGACAATTGATCCTTAATAACGATAAGTGTGAAGTCACACATATGACTACTACAAGAAATCTGTTAAACTTCAGTTACACAATAAATCTGTCACACCTACACACCATCAATTCTACTAAATATCTAGGAGTAACAATTATGAACAACTTACATTGGAAAGAACACACAGAAAATATTATAGGGAAGGCGAACTAAAGACTGTGTTTCATTGGCAGAACACTTACAAGATGCAACAGTTCTACTAAAGAAACTGCCTACACTACACTTGTGCGTCCTTTTTTGGTGTAATGCTGCACATCAACAGATCAATACCAGGTGGAACTGATGGACGATTTAGAGAAAGTTATGGAAAATCAGCTTGCTTTGTATTGTCGTGATATAGAAGAGAGAGTGTCTCGGAAATGATAGTGAAAAACATTAAAAGAAAGGCGTTATTTGTTGTGGCGAGATCGATTTGCGAAATTTCTTTCACTAACTTCTTTTTTTAAATCCGAACATGTATTGTTAGCGCCTACTTTGGGAGACATGATCATCGTAATAAAATAAGAGAAATGAAATCGAAAAGAGAAAGATTAAGGTGTTCCTTTTGTCAGCGAGCTTTTAGAGAATGGAATTATAGAAAAATATCATAAAAGTGGTTCTATGAACCCTCTGCTGTGTATTTCAATGTGACACGAAGTGTGTCCATGTAGTTGTAAATGAGGATTGGGAAGAAAGCAAGAGCACTAAACTGGGGCTGTACGTTATTACATCTTCTTTTGTTGATAACTCTAGCTGTTGTTTTAATACCATAGTTCAGGAGCACCATAATGGTGAAGTGTATGTAAATTTTATAATTAAAATGTTAATATTACAAGGAATTACATTGAATTTTAAAAACATCAGTAAACATCAGGAATCGATCTTGGGCCATAAGATTAACAATCTTTCACCTGATCTGCAGCACTGCACCAACATCATGTGAAATGTTACTCATTCTTGCGTATGCCTTGGTTATATGGTAAATGAAAACGTTTGCCAGTTAATATATGGAACAGTTAAAATATGGAACAAGCAGATGAGATATTTCAGGAATTTGCAAGCTTCATGTAACTGCTTCTTATCGCATAGTTTGAGCCACATTGGTAAAAACCATCCTATGACCTCCCCTTTTACGTGGTTAGAGCAAATGCCTCATGAGCAGGAGACCCAGATGCAAATTCTTGCCTTATTGCATTCTTTTGCTCTAACACTCATTATTAAAAATAAATTGTTTCCATATTCAATAATTTTCAGAAATTTATAACAATTTGTTTCATAAAATACTTCCAGAAAGAGAGAAAAAAATTGTTTTATGGACAGGAAAAAAATCTGTATTAACAACTTTTATTAAGATTTAATTAATGTAGTTAACAAAACCATGCTCAAATGGATGTACATTGACGCTGTTTTAACGACATTAAAAATGAATATGAAAGACTGCACTCTCATAAATTATAATAGGAACTTAATAGCATCATATCAGACTGTATGTTTGCTAAATCGAATGTAACGAACAGTATGCAATACTCTTCTGTATGTGCATCAACTAATATTCCTTGAGATGTGGGAGATTTAACCTTCCTATTGTAAATGGGTCTAACTGACCCAGTTCGTTTACTAAAATTAACGTAAACCCCTAAATGTATTTTGCAACATGGCATTATGTATTCCTCAAATACGTCATTATTTATCTTGTCCTCAATTTTCGTTTCAAAAACTAAAATACTTTAGAAGATACGTAACTTAGACACACTTATTGTGAATGGGTCGTTTAGACCCAGGCGGAAATTTTTATTTAGTTTCTACGAGTAAATTGTTAGAAATAATTGTGATTGGTCTAAAATGTCTCAGAGGCATTCACATTGTTGTGGGACTCTGTATAACGACTGCATATAGGCGTACAGTCTGATTTTGTTAGTCGGTTTCTAAGTGATGAATATGAAAGACTGCACTCTCATAAATTATAATAGGAACTTAATAGCATCATATCAGACTGTATGTTTGCTAAATCGAATGTAACGAACAGATGCAATACTTTTCTGTATGTGCATCAACTAATATTCCTTGAGATGTGGGAGATTTAACCTTCCTATTGTAAATGGGTCTAACTGACCCAGTTCGTTTACTAAAATTAACGTAAACCCCTAAATGTATTTTGCAACATGGCATTATGTATTCCTCAAATACATCATTATTTATCTTGTCCTCAATTTTCGTTTCAAAAACTAAAATACTTTAGGAGATACGTAACTTAGACACACTTATTGTGAATGGGTCGTTTAGACCCAGGCGGAAATTTTTATTTAGTTTCTACGAGTAAATTGTTAGAAATAATTGTGATTGGTCTAAAATGTCTCAGAGGCATTCACATTGTTGTGGGACTCTGTATAACGACTGCATATAGGCGTACAGTCTGATTTTGTTAGTCGGTTTCTAAGTGATGAACAGTTAGAAAAGCTTATAAATGAGTCATAAGATGAAACAGAAGATTATATTGTCAGTGATCAAGATTCTGTTGACAGTTCAAGTGATGTTGCTAATGTATCGATTAGAAGTGAGGAGAGTGATGTGATCGAAGGAGACGAAAGCGTGGTTTTGTTGTCTAAAGAAACCAGTGTAACTGGAAATGTATGTACGTCGCGCAATGGTACATAGCGGTCTACAAATCCTCCAGCTGTGTCAAAACCAAGGTGAGCATAATAAATTTCTATCACAAATCAGGAAATGAAGGCTTATTTGAGACTTCTTATATTAGCTAGTGGCCGGCCGCGGTGGCCGAGGTGACTGAGGCGCTCCAGTCACGGTCAGCACGGCCACTACGGTCGGTGGTTCGAATCCCGCCTCGGGCATGGATATTTGTGTTGTCTTTAGTCTTAGCTAGTTCATAGGTAGTTTGTAAGCTTAGGGACTGATGACCCCGTAGTTAAGTCCCATAAGTTGTACAAACATTTGAACATTTTATTAGCTAGTGTATAGAGATCTGCTGGAGAATCTCTCCAATAGCCATGGGAAAACATGAATAGTGGGCCAGTTTTTCGCGTAACAGTGTCACTTCAGCGCTTCTATAAAATCAGAATTCTCAGATATGACAACAAAGAAGATCGACCAGCTATGCGACGCCTTGATAAACTGGCTGTCTTTGAAATGTTTGTTTTCTAAAATGTTCATTCTTTATGAAAATGTCACAGTGGACGAGATACAGGTTCCAATCAGAGGTACGTGTCCCTTCCGTCAGTACATGATTTCAAAACCAAGGGGAAAATATGGCATAAAACTATGGTTGTTATCTGATGTGAAAACAGCATATGTTTGTGCAGCAGAAGTCTATACAGGAAAGCTGGAAAATGGACCACGACAAGTAATTCAAGGTAGAAATGTTGTATTGAGGCTTGTGGAAAGAATTAAGAAAACTGGGCGAAACATTACCACTGATAATTTCTTTACGGACTACACTCTGGCCAAACAATTTCTGCAGAAAATTCTAACATTAGTTGAATCCTGAGAAAGAACAAAGCTGAGATTCCGAAAGAAATGCTGACAAACAACAGTAGACAAGTGTTTTCAATCATCTTTGGATTTCAGAACTGTATACCACGGGATTCGTATGTGCCAAAAAAGAATAAAGCTTCATAATACTCTCTACCATGCTCCATGACTCTACCGTGTCTGCATAAGAAGCCGGAGGTAATACTGCATTACAACAAAACGAAAGGAGGAGTTGACATGACAGATACACTCGCTAGTACGTATTCCTGTAAAAGGTGTACTAAGCGAAGGCCTGTTTATTTTATAACATGCTAGACATTGCTGCAATAAATGCTTATGTGTTGCATGTACACACTAATGCAGGCTACTATTGAAACAAATTGTACAAAAGACGCCTTTTTCTAAGAGAGCTAACAAGAACAATGCAAGAAAACAGAATTTCCAAAAATATTCCTAAAAAGATAAAATTAAATTTCGAAATATTGCAGGAACGAGTTCTGGAGAAAAGGAACAGAAACGGGGCCAGTACAAAGAGCGTGGACCGAAGAAAGATCGAAAGACTAATAAGAAATGTAACATTTGTCAATCATCAATCATTCCTATGCCAAGATCATGCAAATATTTACTGCAGTAATTGTGTAAGCTAATACAGCACGCATATATTGAAGCTAATTATTGTTTTTCAGAATTAATTATCATATTTCATTGTAATTTTAGGTTAATTAGTGTTTGCAATAAGTGACAAAATTTAAGCTTTAGCTTGCACTTTTATGCAACTATTCACTTATAAAAACTTGTATGATCATTGTTTCACAATCTAAAATGTAATAATTTTTTGCACTAATTACGTTCAATAAATGCTGGAAAGCTTCAATATCTGTTTTTACACAAGAAAAATCTATATATAAAATATATTTTGAAGTAATATCAAAGAAAATATTTTTTTTTAAACTGCGGGTCTAAGTGACCCATTCACAATATGTGTGTCTCTGTTTCGAACACAGTAGGAAGGTTAAATTATTGTAATATGTACATGGCATGGAAACTAGTTCTCTCTGCTAAATTATTTCTTTTATTTCCCCTGAGTGGGAGATTTACGTTTTATATATTATTTTGATTTCCAAGCATGCAGCATTCCACAAATAATGTAGCCCCACGAGCAGACAGAAGTGCTGCAACATGATGTAGCATGCATTCGACTAATGTCTGAAGTAATGACTGATGGAATATACACCATGTGTCAGTAAATCCATAAGACTGTGAGGCAGTGGAGCTCTCTTCTGAATAGCAAGTTGCAAGGCCACCCAGATATACTCAGTAATGTTCATGGGACTGGTGCTCAGCAGAGGTGTTTACACTCAGAAGAGTGTTCCTGGAGATATTCTGGACGTGTGAGGTGTGATATTGTCCTATTAGAATGCACAATGGTTGTGAATTGAAGCGGGTGATCAGCCACAATGGGTATGTACGTGCCACCTGTCAGAGTCATATCTAGACATATTGCGGTCGCATATCACTCCAATTGCACATGCCCTACACCATTACAAACCCTCCACCAACGTTAACAGTCTGGTGTTGACATGCAGGGTCCACGGATTGATGATATTATCTCCATACACTGGATGCAATTGGCAACGAGACTCGTAAGACCAAGTAACTTGTTTCTGACCATCAACAGTCCAATGTCAGCATTGACAGCTAGAGGCGATTCGTAAAGCTTTGTGCCATGTATTCAGCAAGGGTACACAACTCGGCCTTCGGCTCTGAAAGCCCATATTGATGATGTTCCATTGAGTGGTTCACACACACTGACACTTGTTATGGCCCAGCATTGAAATCAGCAGCAATTTGCAGAAGAGTTGCGCTTCCGTCACGTTGAAAGATTTTCTTCAGTCGGCATTGGCCCTGTTCTTGCAGGACCTTTTTCCGGCCATAGCGATACCGGAGATTTCATGCTTCACCAGATTTGCAATATACATTGTGCACTCGTGAAATGATCGTACAGGAATATCCCCACCACATCACTACCTCTGAGAAGCTGTGTCCCACCTCTTGTGCGCTGTCTATAACACCACTTTCAAACTCACTAAAATCGTGATAACCTGCCATTTTAGCGACAGTAACCGATTTAATGCGTATACCATACACCTGCTGTCTTATATAGGCGTTGTCCTCTGTAGCACCATCCTCTGAGTGTTTGCATACACATCCCTTTGCCAGTTTCTCTTGTTCTTCAGTGTATAAGCTTGAGCAGTTTGCCGCTCCCTAAATACTGCCTCGTCAACAGGCCGATAATACTATCTAATACAAACTTGAAATCAAAACCACCAATATACAAAATTAAACTCACTCATTGGAAAAGCTAACGTAGACAAAAGAAGGCACCCTGGTGTACTGAGCACATACTACCACTTCAAATTATTAAAATGAACGCATGCTACCAAATACAACAATCAGCACACTACTAACCCTAATGACTCAAAAACACTGGACCACAATAAAGTCACACAACACAATGCAAACTTTCATGCGAAAATATTGAAATGGATCAAAGTAGATGGGTCGAATAGGGGCCTTTTGGTGACCCAAAATTTACTTTGATCCTTTATGTGCTTTACTATTGTTAGTTTTTCAGTTGCGATTCTTAAATTCGACTTTTTGTGTCACAAGTGCTAGCTCGTAACCTGATTTCACCATTTTGGACTGCAATTAACGAACTGGCCTGACATTATGAGCAGTGTGAATGAGCCTTAATGTGACATCATGGCCAGTGTGATTTGGCCTTTATTTTCCTGTAAATGTACATAGATGAAAATTTGAATATTTTATTGTTAAGGAAGGAATTATAAATGGGTGCATTTGTTTTTTGATTCAGAATGCTCATAAATACCGCCTTTCCTTCTTTCTTGATTTGTTATTGCTGCTTGAGTTTCCGCAAAGAAGAGTATGGTGCACTGTACATAAAAGTTCCTGGTGCTCATACTGTGAGCAGGATTTCATAATATAAGTATGGTAATTACTTTATAGGAGACATTGTCTATATGTTGCCTCCTCAGGAAGTTATTGTCAAATGTAATTCCTAAAAATTAATGATATAACGTCTTTCAGTTTTAGATCAGCTACGAACATATTTTCGTGATCCCATTTTATTTATTCGTTTATTTTTTATCTTTATTTATTTATTTATTGCGAACATCATGAAATTTTTATTTTGTATTTACGTCAGTCTGTACGGGCCACTACACTGTGTAATTTGTTGGAATAAATGTACTTGTTTCCATTGTTTTCAGATTATTTCAGTATGTAGTAAGATATCGTTAGCATTTGTTTTTCAATGAGATGAATATAGTTTATAAATGGGATGACAAAATAAATCCACTTACAGATCCTTGAATAACTCTATTCTTTCTGTTGCCGATATACAACTGTATATATTTTTTTCTGTATGCAGTGTAAGCTATAATATTCAAATTTTTTCAGTTAAGTGATATATCTTCCGACATGTCCAGTTACACTCGTGAGTACCGAGTGTCTTTTGACATATTCCGTTAACCTTGATATAGTTGTTGCTGTAGATTTTTTCAGTAACATTTTGTTTTTACGTAACAGTATAATTCTGATAATGTGATAATCATTACATTTGTACTAGTCATTTATCGCGATGCAAACAGTGTACTGAAACATGTTTTCACAAATTAAATTATTAATCGCAATTTTCTTTTTCCCTGTTTTGATCAAATTACTTCCCCAAATCAAATACTTTGACTACAAAGATGTTAGATTCTCCAGACTGTCTGGTTGACTTGTATATCTTTGACACGTGCCTTTATTCTCTTTGTCGGATATGTCAAGTAGGGGCGTAACCTGTTCGAATTACGCAATTGATGAATCATCGACATATTCGATGAGTGAAATTAAAGAATTGTAATACGCCATGGAATCATTCAAAAAAAAGTACAAAAACGTTCCGTCTCATTTGTCTTGAAGCCCAGCTTTGAGCTGCATGATGACATCAATTTCCCGTCCGAATGTATTAACTGCCAAGGACACCCCATTCACAAAATAATAAAACAGGACGCTTCACACATCGGCGATAGCAGCGAGGTTTTATCTAGTTCCACTCAGCCGCTCCGCGCGGTGACAGCTACAGCGCGTTAATTTAGTGAGACGCTCCACAGAACTGTGTTAGTTGACGATTAGCGGTAGTAACGTTTGATATGGAGTGGATGCTAACACCGTTAGATATCTTGGCTGTTGTCCCAAGGTGGTATGTGGGCGCCTGCTTTGGGACAGTGTTTTTCTTGTATTATTTGCGTGATGCTGTGAAAGTAAGTTTCATGAAAGGTTTACTACCTTTTTTCTTAACAGAAGTGCTGTTATAAAAGTTTTGCTTGTTTTTATAGCTACCAACCATAGCGTGTGCTCCCGGCAAATTCAGACAGTTTTTGGAAGAAAACGTCCCTATATTAAAGGAAAAATTCTGGCCTACACTTTGGTGTTTTGAATCGCGAGCGCAAACAGTTTTGGCTAGCGTATTGCGCTCACAACTTCTTCCTGAAATTCTTTATAGAAGGTGAGCCGAAGTTTTAATTTTGAGATCACCCATCTCATCGTCATTACATTAATCATTATGTAATTAACACGGTATGTGGCTAATTGAAACACCTGTCATATAGGCCCTACTATGTTTGATATATATGGTATGATCCGTAGTAGTGATATAACAATGTAAAATTGAATCACATTGTTGCAGAACGAGACCTAAGGACTAGTAGTTACCTACAGTAAAAGAAGGCATTGTATTTTGTCCGTATAAACATTTCATGCATTTTTTGTAATCGGACATCTGACAGCAGAAAATGTGTGTTCAATAGTGTACTCAGTTTTGAATCGAGTGATTGCATAAGAAAGTATATTTAATGTAGTAAGTCGGTCGGCATTTCTATTTTTTTAAACCTCTGGTAAATGTAATATTTTTTCCCCCTCACATCCAGTTTTGCTTCTGAGTTGATACAATTCTTAGAATTTTCCTTTGTAAAGGAAGAAAAGATCGTTCTTTGTTCATGATTTTCCCTTTGCTATCCACTATTTCAGTTCTTCTGTCATCAACAAGTGTAAGTACCACTAACTTGAGTGGCACTAGCAGCCTTTATGTATAACCAGAATGTCTTCAGTTGTGTAAGAGATCTTTTCATACTATTCTGCTTTGGTGGCCACTGAAGAATTCACACAATTCCCCTTTGACAACCAAACACATTGCTGGCTTCCAATGTTTATTGCATATTGTCACTCTAGTCCAACACACAAAATAAGTATTTCATTACAGTATAACTTTAAAGCTCTGCTGCGGTCAGCAGTTAAGTCCCTTAGATTTATAACATTTGATTTTTAAACCTCATGGTTTAAAAGCCGTGAAACTCAGTCTATTGAGGAGACAAGTGGAGTTTCTTACCAGTAGCCTAGGCCTATATATTTAGATGTTTCTTACTGGAAAGTATCTGTAAGAAGAACTAAATGTACACTTGTTCTTTATAATTGGCCTCAAATTAATGTGGTTTGGCCCACAATTGTTCGATTAGATTGTGATATTAGACACCCACTCTTCCATCCTGCACTGTGAACTGTAAAGGCTTGGATGTTTCAATAGAATGATCTACATTTCAGTAAGTGTTAAAAGTATCATGTGTAAACTGTGAAAAATGTAAGTGCTCTACTAAGTAACTATCACCTTTTCTTCAGCCTACAGAGACTGTACAGTCACTTCCTTAAAGACTATGGCACTAATGAATCATTTGCTTCAACTGTCAGCATTCTAAGCCTTATATCTGTCTGGATTGTTTCCGTTTCAAGCTTAGACTAATTGAATGTTGATATGATATCTGTTTCATAGATATTATTCATTCTGCAAGTGGTAAATGAATCTAATTTAATAAATAACATGTGGCTACTCTTGAATCAGTAAATTTACATTGACTGTCAAGTACATATTAATTTGAAATTCTCGTTGTCTCAGGCAGGAGATTAGCCTAATTTCATTCAGGAATATCAGTTTTTACAATGGAAACTCTTGTTTGAGTCTGATTCATTTTCATGTGGGCTAGTCATCATATATAAATTTCAAACCTGCAAATCAAATTCTTTGTGCCTATTTTGTTGAAGAGAATTTAGCTCTTGTTGTTCACTGTTATCGGATTTCATTTTGGTTTTGTCAGTTTTCACAAGACCTATAGTTTACTTAGCCTACTTCTGTATAAGAAGGTCTATTATAAATATTTGTTATTACTTTCTGTGATTATATACAGTTATAAAATTTAAGTTTTGATATTAAAGAATTCACACACACACACAATACACAAAAAAACATGTTTTATTATTGTTTCTGTTTTCCCTCTACAGAGAAATACTGAGACTCAGTGATGGTGGACAAGTGGCTCTGGACTGGCTGGAGGATGGCTGTGCCCCTCAGTCACCAATTGTTATTATCCTTCCTGGTTTGACAGGAGCAAGCCAAGCAGATTATGTGAAAACACTTGTAAGAGCTGCAAACAAACTTGGATTGCGTGTAGTTGTGTTCAATAACAGGGGCCTTGGAGGTATTTCATTGAAGGTAAGTTTTAGTAATATAGACTGATGTGATACATGTGACAATTTTGCCATTGAGTTCAATATAAAATAAGTGAACTAAAGTATAAGAACTGTTGCAGATTATCATTGAAGGGGATAATTACTGACTTGTATGGCTCTTTCAAGTGGGTGAATGGTAAATGAACCACACACAGATGGTTAGGAATAGTCATAGATTGCATCTACCAATAACATTTTACTTCCATTCCTGCAGCCTCGCGTGATTATCTTGGCAAAATCAACACCACTGTAGAAAGTCTTTACCAAGATTTTAATAGGCCTATTAGAAATCCAAACCACATAGAATGCCTTGATTAGTGTTCTATACACACCATGAAGTAAATAAATAATGCTGTTCCTGCTCTGTGGTGACAGGTTGTTGTATGTATCGTTACTTGCTAAGTAAAAGTATTGTCCTTGTACATAACAAAGATTTCATGACAAAACATTTGTGTTGTCATGTGATTGGCTGTTAACATTATGTGGTTGTTGGCGTTCATCATCTTTCGCCATCAGGCAAAATTGCTGAGACAGAAAGTAAAATTTAACCCTTTTAATTTTTTTTAGACAGTGATTAAAGGGTTCATTAACTTTTTATGGTAAAACTTTACGACACTTCTTACCGGGCTCCAGTGCTTATGTTGGCAACAGATGAATGATGAAGTGTAGAATTGCATTAGTATTTTTCATGAGCTACAGAGTAAGTGTTAATACTGCTTGTTTCACTCGCAGCAAAATTAATACTGTACCTTTTCTACAGTTGACAGGTTCTTGTATTTACCCTTGTCTGTTCAGAAAAAAGTAATTTTCGTTTTAATTGAAGTTGTCAAGGAAGAAACATTTATTGGTCATCTGAGTTGTTACCATTAACCATTGGTCATTGGTGCCAACTTAACCACTGGAGCCTGGCGGGAAGCGTCGTACAATTTAACCCTTTTTATTTAATTTGCTGGTGTAAGGTGAAAGTCATCATTATCAGGGTGGATGTACTTACTGCTATATTATTTTGGAAAAATGTCAAATTTTATAGACCTAGTTTGATCGGGGTTGATCGGGGTCCTTTGGTTTGGAGCCGAGTGGAGGGTCTGAACCAGAGGCTTCGCCGACTCTGTGACAGTCATGGCTGCAGATTTCTGGATCTGCGTTATCGGGTGGGGAATTGTAGGGTGCCCCTAGATAGATCAGGGGTGCACTACACTAAGGAAGCGGCTACTCGGGTAGCAGAGTACTTGTGGAGTGCACATGGGGGTTTTTTAGGCTAGGCGCTAACTCTGATGAGCACTCGACTGTCAGCATTCAAACAGCGAATTCAGGCCACGTTCGGAATAAAAATTCGAACATAAAAATATTAGCCGCGAACTTACAAAGTATTAGAAACAAAGTTCCCGAATTTGCAGCGCTGCATGGAAGTTATTGCGCTCAGATAGTTTTAGGCACCGAAAGCTGGCTAACTGATGATGTGGCAAGTTCAGAAATATTTAGCGAAGCGTGGAATGTATATCGGAAAGATAGATCTGATACAACTGGAGGAGGAGTGTTCATCGCTGTGGACAAAGATATTGTTTCTACTGAGATCGAGGTTGAAAGTAACTGTGAAGTTATCTGGGCACGCATAACAGGTCTAAAAGAAGTAAAGTTAATAGTTGGGTGTTTTTACCGGCCCCCCAGTGCTGCTGTAGCAGTTTTAGAATCATTCAAGGACAGTCTACACCAGGTAGTGCATAGGTATCCGGGCCATGCAATATTAGTCGGAGGTGACTTCAACCTTAAGAGTATAGATTGGGACCTCGCTAGTTACATTTCAGGCGGTACAGACAAGCAGTCTTGCGAGCTACTTTTGGACACATTCTCCGAAAACTGTCTTGAGCAGCTAAACCGGCAACCCACGCGCAATGGAAATATTCTAGACCTTATAGCCACAAACAGGCCTGACCTTATTAACGATGTCTGTGTAGAGACAGGAATTACTGATCATGACATCGTCATAGCGTCGATGGTGACCAAAGTTCATAAACCAGTCAAGAAGGCTAGGAGCGTGTTTTTGTTGGGAAAAGCCGACAAGCAAATGTTACGATCGCACTTAGAAAATGAATGGGCATCGTTTAATTCTGGGACTATGGATGTAGAGGAATTGTGGACTAAATTTAAATGCATTGTTAATGAAGGGTTAGAGAAATATGTGCCAGTAAAGACGATTAAGGATGGAAAAGATCCACCGTGGTATAATAATAATGTTAGAAAGCTGCTGAGAAAGCAAAGGCTGTTGCATTCTCGATTCAAAAAAGAACACGCAAATGGTGACAGGCAAAAGTTAGTAGAGATTCGTGCGTCTATAAAAAGATCGATGCGTGAAGCATACAATAATTATCACAGCCATACCTTAGCAAAAGATCTTTCCGAGAACCCGAAAAAATTCTGGTCCTATGTAAAATCGATAAGCGGGTCAAAGCCCACTGTCCAGTCACTAGTTGATCATTCCGGGGCAGTAATAGAAGAAAGCAAACGGAAAGCTGAAGTTCTAAATTTAACCTTTAAGAAATCTTTCACGCAGGAGGACCGCACAAATATACCATCATTTGATCAACGTACTAATTCCGAAATGGGGGACATAGCAATAGGTATTTCCGGTGTAGAGAAGCAGCTGAGAGAGCTAAATACGAAAAAGTCTGCTGGTCCGGATGGAATACCAGTTCGGTTTTACAAAGACTATTCTGCGACATTGGCCCCCTACTTAGCTTGCATTTACAGCGAATCTTTAACTCAGCGCAAAGTTCCTAGTGATTGTAAAAAAGCGCAGGTGACTCCCGTGTATAAGAAAGGAAAGAGAACTGACCCATACAATTACAGGCCAATATCGTTGACATCGGTTTCATGTAGAATTTTGGAGCATATTCTCAGTTCGAATATAGTAAATTTCCTTGAAACGGAAAAGCTTCTTTCCATGAATCAGCACGGGTTTAGGAAACATCGTTCATGTGAAACTCAGCTTGCCCTTTTCTCGCATGACATCTTGCGAGCCATGGACGAAGGGCAACAGGCGGATTGTGTTTTTCTCGACTTCAAAAAGGCGTTCGACACGGTGCCACACTGCAGACTCCTAACGAAAATGCGAGCTTATGGAATAGGTTCTCAGATTTGTGACTGGCTGGAAGACTTCCTAAGTAATAGAACGCAGTACGTTGTTCTCGACGGCGAGTGTTCATCAGAGACGAGTGTATCGTCAGGCGTGCCCCAGGGGAGTGTGATAGGACCGCTATTATTTTCTATCTATGTAAATGATCTGATGGACAGAGTAAGTTGTAATTTGCGGCTGTTTGCTGATGATGCTGTGGTGTATGGGAGGGTGTCGTCTGTAACTGACTGTAATAGCATACAGGTTGACTTAGACAAAATCTCTAGTTGGTGCGAAGAATGGCAGCTAGCTCTCAATGTAGAAAAATGTAAGGTGATGCGCATGAGTAGAAAAAACAATCCTATAATTTTCGAATACAGCATCAGTAGTGAGCTTCTTGATGCGGTCGCGTCGTTCAAATATCTAGGCGTAACATTGCAGAGCGATATGAAATGGAACGAGCATGTAAGGACAGTTGTGAGTAAGGCAGACAGCCGACTTCGGTTTATTGGGAGAATTTTGGGAAGATGTACTTCACCTGTAAAAGAGACCGCGTATAAAACGCTTGTTCGACCACGTCTTGAGTATTGCTCAAGTATTTGGGACCCGCAGCAGATCGGTTTGAAAGAAGACATAGAGGCGGTTCAGAGGCAAGCAGCTAGATTTGTTACCGGTAGGTTCGACCAATGCGCGAGTGTCACGGAAATGCTCCGGCAACTAAATTGGGGATCGCTGGAAGAAAGACGACGCTCTTTTCGTGAATTTCTGTTAAGTAAATTTAGAGGGCCGGAATTTGAAGCTGAGTGTAGTACGATCTTGCTGCCGCCTACTTACATTTCGCGTAAAGATCACAAAGACAAGATAAGAGAAATTAGGGCTCGTACGGAGGCATATAGGCATTCTTTTTTTCCTCGTTCAATTTGGGAGTGGAATAGGAAAGGAAATGCCTAGTAGTGGTACAGTGTACCCTCCGCCACGCACCTTACGGTGAATTGCGGAGTATGTATGTAGATGTATGTAGATGTGATGAATGTGTGTTATGGATTCACATGTTAATGAGTCAACTTGAAGCATAGAAGAAGTCTGCTAAAAAAATTGTTGTTACCTCAAAAAAATATAAGTTCAACAGTGATATTAATTACAAAAGTGGCTGTTTATTCCTGTAGGGTTTTAAGGCAACCAGTAATACTTGTAGATAATGTGTTTCCCGTTCTGTGAATTAATGCATCACAGTGTTGAAATATGTAGCTCTGACAGGAGCATATCTATTAGAGCACTTCATGATGGGAGGGACCCATTATAGTATACAGCCACTGTTACAAACTTCCAGGGAAACAGAGACTGCTGAGTAATAGATGATGTTAGACCTTCAGAACAAAACCATAGAACTGCAATAGCAACTTCACAGGAATGAGAATGTAAATCAGAAGAAAGTGACAGTGTATGAACATTCTCAAAATATTGTCTCTTACTTTAATAATATGACTATTAAGTGCTCTGAATGCAGCAAAATTGTAACAGAACACTTTTGGATGTGTGCAGAATCTGAGTGGTGGTTACACACTAGCTGTTTATGACTACTAAACAAACAAGAAGTTTCATATTCATGTAACTCAAATCAACTGAATACGAGCATTCACTGGAAATACATGTTATTCCAACACAGATGAATAACATACATTGCCTATAGGATTGATTATTTAAGTTAATAACTGTCTTGAGTATTACTAAAACTCATAGTTGAATTAATTGCGTAAACATAAATTCACCAGAGAGGTACTTATGGCCCAAGTATGCAAAATGTCTTCTGACAAATCTAATACATTGTTTGAACATAAAAACATGGAACAAAAAGACAATTACAGAGGCTCAAAAACAGCAGGCCAAGCACTGAAAGTCATCACAAAGGTGAGCAGAAAGACTTTTGCAACTGGAGGGGGAAATCTTACCAAAGGACAGGCACCACCTGGTTCTATGTATGAAATCACCTCTGACCATTTGACACATTCTGTTCAACATGTCCATTTACTGCCAAGATTTTTGTATAGCACACCACTTTCTGCTGGTGGTCTGGTGTAATACAAAAGAAAGATAACCCCCTTTCATTCTGTTTTCGGCCATGCTGCCATAGATGTTAAGAGATTCATCATCAAATATTGTTATTGGTGCTCACTGAAATACAGACTTCTCATTGGCAGACAATTGGAGTTTGCTGCAGAAAATATACAAGATTACACTTCTAAAAATCTTTACTACAGCTTTTAAAATCTGCTATGTCTTTATTAACAGCTTTATAATTATGGGCAATATACGTAAAAAAAAGTTTTAAAAATTCAGTTTTCACCAAAACAAAAAAAATTGTCCACCTTGTTTTAGGCTATGGGGTATCTAATACTACTGATGAGAATACACACAAATGCATGCACTCAGGTATGTGCAATAGAGTTTTGAATTTTGGAGCTGCCTCCGTTTTGCTCCAAAGGGAATGAAAAACTGTTTGTAGGACCATTTTCTTCATAATTAACCATATTTCAGTTTAAAAAAATTATTAATAAAGAAAGTATAACATTATTGGCATAATACATTAATTCTACAGTTCTTCAGTCTTCTAGCTCCCCTTCAGTCTCTTCAGGATTGTTTGAAGCATCTGATGTCAACTGGTTGTTAAACCACATTTCGTTTTGCCAGCTCTTTGACATCATTAAACTTTTGGCCTTTTAATGGGAGCAGACAATCAGAAGCTTGATGAAGGTAGTCCATTGTTATGAGACTCACAGGTCCTTGGTTGCAAATTTGTGTGTTATCAAAGACAGTCATCCCTATGGTTTCACTGCATTAAATAATCCCTTTACCGATGTATGGCTGTTCATAGAGGAATATTTTGTACTTAGTGATTAAATATTTTCTTCTTTTCTTGTTCGATAATGATACGTAAGGGTTCTTTACAAAAAAACTCTTCAATGTGTCAACAAAGTTGAAAATAAATCTCTGTTCAAATTCAGTGACATGAATTGGGGCTGGTTCTTCTGATAATGCAAACATGGTCCACTGGAAGAAAAAAACTCTTTCCAACTTCCTCAAACAATTTTCTATATTACTGCACACTCTGTTGCATGCCATAAAACTGTGGCTTGGTGCTGGGAATCGATGAATGATCTGTTGGATTTCTCTGAAACTAGTGCTGCCTCTTTATTGCACCAAAAAAGGGGCCTCCCCCCCCCCCTTTGTATGTGATAGAATGTTCAACTCGGTAGAGCCAAAAAGTGGAGCTGCCTACTTCTTGTGCCAAACAGAATCCTTGTCACTCTGTCAATAAACTGTTGACCTAGCCAAGAAAGATGTCAAATATTAAGTAAGTCATTGTCCAAAAGATGGATGTTCATAAAGTTTGTGATACAAAACAAGAAATTCATTGTGTCACAGACATATGCTTCCTTGCTGTACTACACCATACTTATTACGCAGCAGTGGCGTCTATTAGTTCTTTGGTGCACTACGACTCTATCGCTTGTTTGCTGTACTACGCCATTCATACTTAAAGCATAGCCTACATCTAAAAAATTTTCCATGATCCAACTTTTATGAAACAAAGTTGCTCCATGCAAATACTTGAAGTAGTTTAGGAGTTTAGTGATTTATAATAGATGGAGAAACAGTTACTGAAAACACTTAAGATATATCTTTTTTCTGTGGTCTGATTTTGATGAAATCATGCCTATATGTTGCCCCAATCTTAGCTAAAGTTTCCTGTGAAAATGTGTCAGTAGTTTATTTATTTTTTTTTTTTTTTTTTATTTGTTTGTGAAAAGTGTTAGAAATAGACATATGTTCATGAATATGATGTAACTTACATAATACATCAGTGATATTCACCATTTTAAACATTTATTTCCTGATCATTCACCTCTCTTGGCAATATACTGAGGTTTGGAAAGCTGAAATATAATAACCATTTCCTTAATGAAGTAGAAATATCACTGAAAACAATCATTATTCTTATGGTAGGCTCTTTCTACTAGAGGCGCTATTGTCACTCCAAGCATGAGACTTAAACTTCCATATCAGTTGTACGTATATGTTAGACTGTAATATCAGTATGTAAATGTGGATTAAACATGGTGAGTATTGTATCAGTTTGATATTCATTGCGTTGAATCGTAGAACATAGCAAGTAAGAAAACGATTTTCAGCAATATGGTAAATTTGAAAAGTAAAAGTGTAAAAAGCATTTTAAAAGGGTAATAATCCGATCACTATTAAAATTCACACGAACACCCCCATTGCTGTCTGTCAGTTTACTGGTGCACTATGAAACTAACAGTGCATCCATTGGCTCTTTGCTGCATTACACGGTTGTTTCAAATCATGAAGTACACCTAAAATTTGAAATTAAGATATATTTTATTTTTCTGATTTGATTATGATGAAATGAAGCATGTATCCAACCACACAATATGCTCAAGTTACAGCTGAAAATCCTATGAAAATTTGTCAAGTAGTTTTGGGGATAAACATGTTCAAAGACACAGACAGACATGATGGTCTTAGACTTTAAATTACGATATCTTTTTTCTTTTCCGTGATCTCACTTTTATGAAACAGTTGCCCCATGTATATCCATGAAGTAGTTTAGGAGATTAGAGATTTGAAATAGATAGCTGTACACCTGTGCTTCGCAACAGGTATTAAAGAAAGGACATCATCACTTGTTGTAGAGAATCACACCATAGTTATGAGCATGGAAAAAAAAAAAAACAGCATTGCCTTCTATTAGTTATTTGGTGTAATACATAACTAACAGGGCCTCTATTTGTTCTGCACTATACTAAACTATTTTATAGGCATTTCTAAACAGAAGGAACTCAAGATGTAATAAGTACACAACAAAATCAGGAAGAAAACTACATTAATTCAATTTTCCTTGCAAAGAATTATTATTAAACTAGCAAACCCAGCAATGTTTCGCAGTAGATTCTCCCTATGTCTATCCCTTCCTTTGTCCATCTCCTCCTCCCCCTACCTACACACCACTCCCTCTTACCCCACTCCATATCCATCTCCTCCCCTTCCTCACTGCGTCTATATCAGCTCCCCTTTTTAAATCCATTTCATTCCCCTATATTCTGTCTCCTCCTTCCCAGCTCTCTGATCTTATTTATTGTTGTTGCAATTGGAAACTTGATTGGGGATAGAAGTCAATAATGACAGGTAAATCAATTGGAAACTGGTGATTAGAGAGACGTTTCGAGCTATTCTATCTGTGAGGTTAGTAGCTTCAATGGCCGCACGTTTAATGGTTGCATTGTACGAACAGGTACGATTATAAGTGTAGGCATAAAAACAACTTTCCTGTTTTATATTAACAATGACTGGGAAGAAAAAACTAAAACCGCACATGTTTACAGTACAGCTTGGCATATTTTCCTCGCAGTGAGCAGTATAGAAATGTTTCTTGTAACACATGTCTATCTTCTTAAGAGTTGTTGAATTAGATACAAAGTAATTGTAGCTTGATCATACTTTAATGATATAAATTCCATTTGGAAACAATACAATTAATTGAAATAAAATAAGTGGGATGGCAATACAGCGCTTTGAAAGTCTTTGTGTTGCGTTCATTTCTTGTCTTATTAGGAATCTAATGAAACGTGATTAACAACATTGCTACATATCAGTACAATTTTACAATCCGGACACTTGGGTGGAATAACTATGTTGGCAACAGCTGTTGGATCGTGGGAATGAAGGCAACCAATCGTGGCAAAGCTTGAGATAGCCAATGAAATTTTAGATGGCGACAGTTGGTTCTGAAGCCAACTCATACATCCCCTGCATAATCGACTGCTGGATTGTATCTGTACCCCAAATGTTCAATTATAATTGCTACGCATGGCTGTCTGTTTTGTTGATGACTCAAATTATTTCGTGTGTAAACTGCAACTGAGGGAGTCTAACTCGACTGTACCCTTTGTTTCAGAGTTGTAACGGATCGCGCATGAGAATTTCTTTTCGATTTACCTCCAAGTGCTGTGTACGATCTTCATCGGTCTCATTGACTAAGATCACGTAGTAAGATTGCGTTGCACGTACACTGACCGATATTACGCTGATGCAATGGAGACATTGTTCTATAAAATAAGCCATGATATGTACTTAATTTGTATGTAACACTCAAAAATACCATGAAATAACATCAATTCTATCTTTGCAATGCTACAAAGATATGATCATCACTGATAACATAATAGAGATAAGAATAATACGGAGGGGCTTGTAAAGAAACAACGTTTCATGTTAAATCTGTCTTGACAGTTTTAACCTTGTGTGCATAATGCTATCTCCCTTTATTCTAACCTCCTTGGCGTATTTGTTCATTCTGTTACAGCGTATTTGGTTGCTAGGCGAGTAGCGAATGAATAATCTGATTGTTGGAGAATGGAGAATATGATCCCAGCTGCAAGTGTACTTTCAGTTTTTTTCAAATTCTGAAATAATACGCGGTCAAACGGGACAAAAGTATCCTATGTCCGTCTCCTGCTTGTAAGCTACCTCCCCACCAATTTTGAGCGAAATCGGTTCAGACGTACTTTAGTTATAACTAGTGTCATGAATATGACGTATATATGTGTGTGTAAAATAAAGTTTGTTTGACTTACCGAAAGTGCAGGCTCGCCGATAGAAACATAAAACCACACAAACATTCAAGCTTTCGCAACTGTTTGTTGCTTCATGAGGAAAAGAGGAAGAAAGGAGAGGAAAAAGGAAAGGATATGGGTTTTAAGGAAGTGGAAAAGGAGTCGTTCCAATCCCAGGAGTGGAAGGACTTACCTTAGGGGAAAAAGGAAGGTAAACAAATACACACACACTCACACATATCCGAATGCAAACACACCTAGACAGACATTTGTAAAAAGCAAAGAAGTTCTTTGTTTACCCTCCTTTTTTCCCCCCAAGGTAAGTCTTTCCTGTCCCGGGATTGGAATGACTCCTTACCCACTCCCTTAAAACCCTCATCATTTCCTTTTCCCTCTCCTTCCCTTCTGCCTGACGAAGCAGCTAGGCTGCGAAAGCTTGCGTTTGTGTGTATGTTTATTTGTTGCTATCACTCCCTGTGCTCCTTCGCCTGGTAAGTGGACTTCATCTATTTTTACGTATATTTTTCCACTATAAAATAATATATATATATATATAAAAATAGAAAAGAGATGACTTACCAAAAGGACCGGCTCGTCGAGAGAAACAAATAAAATCACACACAAACACACATACAAGCTTTCGCCACCACTGGCAGCTTCTTCAGGAAAAAGAGGAAAAAAGGGGAGGAAAAGGGAAGGATATGGGTTTTAAGGAAGTGGAAAAGGAGTCATTCCAATCCCAGGAGTGGAAGGACTTACCTTAGGGGGAAAAAAGGAAGGCAAACAAATACACACACACTCAGACATATCGAAACGCAAACACACCTAGACAGACATTTGTGGCTTTTCACAAATGTCTGTCTAGGTGTGTTTGCGTTTCGATATGTCTGAGTGTGTGTGTATTTGTTTGCCTTCCTTTTTTCCCCCTAAGGTAAGTCCTTCCACTCCTGGGATTGGAATGACTCCTTTTCCACTTCCTTAAAACCCATATCCTTCCCTTTTCCTCCCCTTTTTTCCTCTTTTTCCTGAAGAAGCTGCCAGTGGTGGCGAAAGCTTGTATGTGTGTTTGTGTGTGATTTTATTTGTTTCTCTCGACGAGCCGGTCCTTTTGGTAAGTCATCTCTTTTCTATTTTTATTTTTATTTATCCCACCGGGAAAGTTTCCCTCTATGAAACAAATAAAATAAATAAAATCACACACATACAAGCTTTCGCAGCCTAGCTGCTTCGTCAGGCAGAAGGGAAGGAGAGGGAAAAGGAAATGATGAGGGTGTCAAGGGAGTGGATAAGGAGTCATTCCAATCCCGGGACAGGAAAGACTTACCTTGGGGGGAAAAAGAGGGTAAACAAAAACACACACACACACACACACACACACACACACACATTTACACAGACGCAAGTACACTTAGGCAGACACACTGTAGAACTGTAGAAAGCAAAGAAGTTAGAAGTTAGACAGAGATGCCACTTGAGGCAGAGGCTCTGTCCAGAGAACCAAAGCAAAGATGTTAAGATGGTGGGTGGGAATTCAAATTTAGCGGAGATTGAGACCAGGTGGGCAACGGGAAGAGAATATGCTGAAGGGCTAGTTCCCATCTCCGGAGTTCTGAAGGATTGGTGTCGGTGGGAAGTATCCAGATAACCCGGACGGTGTAACACTGTGCCAAGATGTGCTGGCCGTGCACCAAGGCGTGTTTAGCATGAATGGTCACAGGCAGACAGTGTTTGTTGGTAATGAGGATCACCCTGTGGCTAAACACTGTCTGCCTGTGACCATTCATGCGAATGGACAGTTTGTTGCTGGTCATTCCCACATAGAACGCTTCACAGTGCAGGCATGTCAGTTGGTAAATCACGTGGGTGCTGTCGCAAGTGGCTCTACCCTTGATTGTGTACACCCTCTGGGTTACGGGACTGGAGTAAGTAGTGGTGGAAGGGTGCATAGGGCAGGTTTTACAACGGGGGTGGTTACAAGAGTAGGAGCCAGAAGGTAGGGAAGGTGGTTTGGGGATTTCATAGGGATGGACTAGGGCGGCGGAAAGACACTCGGAGGATGTCATGAAGGATGGATCTCATTTTGGGGCAGGATTTAAGGAAGTTGTATCCTTGCTGGAGAGCCACATTCAGAGTCCGCTCCAGTCCCGGAAAGTATCCGGTGACAAGAGGGGCACTTCTGGGTTCCTGTTGAAGGTTCTGAATTTGGGGGGATGAGGAAGTGGCTCTGGAAATTTGCTTCTGTACGAGATCAGGAGGATAGCTGCGGGATGTGAAGGCTGTTATCAGGTTATTGGTGTATTGGTTCAGGGATTCAGGACTGGAGCAGACTCGTTTGCCACGAAGACCTAAGCTATAGGGAAGGGTACGTTTGATGTGGAATGGATGGCAGCTGTCATAATGCAGGTACTGTTGTTTATTGGTAGGTTTGATGTGGACGGATGTATGTAGTTGGCCGTTGGATAGATGGAGGTCGACATCGAGGAAAGTGGCATAGGATTTGGAATAGGACCAGGTGAATTTGATGGGACCAAAGGAGTTGAGGTTGGAGAGGAAATTCTGGAGTTCTTCTTCACTGTGAGTCCAGATCATGAAGATGTCATCAATGAATCTATACCAAACTTTGGGTTGACAGGCTTGGGTGTCCAGGAAGGCTTCCTCTAAGCGTCCCATAAATTGTTTACCCCCTTTTTTTCTCCCCAAGGTAAGTCTTTCCTGTCCCGGGATTGGAATGACTCCTTACCCACTCCCTTGAAACCCTCATCACGTCCTTTTCCCTCTCCTTCCCTTCTGCCTGACGAAGCAGCTAAGCTGCGAAAGCTAGCGTTTGTGTGTCTGTGTGTTTATTTATTTGTTTCTATAACTGCCTGTGCTCCTTCGCCTGGTAAGTGGACTTCATCTATTTTTTACTGAGAGAGAGAGAGAGAGAGAGAGAGAGAGAGAGAGAGAGAGAGAGAGATGTCAGTAGAAATGAAGTAACATCGTTACTTCTTAAATTTAAATTATACCCATCGAAAGATGCATTTCTTTTCTTTCCATGGTATTGCAAGTCATGCGGGATACAGCTAGTAAAAAAATTATTTTTTGTATGTACCTGGTTTAAATTTTACTTGCAGTGGCAGCGGTTTTGAATGTTAACTTCGACAACAAAATATTCGCTTTAGGAGGCTCATTAATTTACTGATCAGAACAACATTAATTATTTATTTAATTATCAACACAAATAATGATTGCCCTGATTGTACACGACTGATTTTTGGAAAAGGATTTGACGGCCGTTGCCAACATCAATACACTACACCACTGCCGCAAGGAAAATCATAGCCTTTGTGTCAGTGTATTACACCTTAGTTATGAGAATAAAAAACGCAGCATCACCATCTATTAAATATTTGGTATACTATGTAACAGCACCTCTATCGGATCTGTGTAACAGCGCCTCTATTGGATCTTTGCTATACTATGCTCCAATTCAAGCTTAGCATACTCCAGAAACTACAAATTATGATATCTTTTCTTCCCCTGATCTGATTTTAATGAAATGAAGCTTATATGTTGGCCCAAGGTATTCTCAGTTGACCTATGAAACCCCATGAAAGTTCGTATAGTACTCTTGGAGATTTTCTGTACTACACCATACTTATAAGCATAATATAAACTTAAAACTTCAAATTATGATCTCTCTCCTTCCTCTAACCCAATTTTGTCGAAATGAAGCCTATGTTACTTTCTAAACTATTCTCAAATTACCTGTGGAAATCCATAAAAGTTCGTGTAGTACTTTTGGAGATTATCCTCAATGAATAGACATAACACCATGGCGTTTAAACAAATGATTAAATTACAATATCTCTATTTTCTGATCCAGTTTTAATTACTGAATCCTTTACATAACCGCATGATATGCTCAAATTACATGTGAAAACCCCATGAAAATGTGTCATATAGTTTTGGAGATAAATGTGCTCAAAGAGACAGACAGACATGACGGTCATAGATAAATAATTTCAAATTACGATATTCTTTTTTCCATCATCTGATTTTTATGAAATGAAGTGTATATGTTGTCTACAGTTATGCTCAAGTTACCTGTGAAAATCCCATGCAAATTTGTGAAGTAGTTTTGGAGACAAAAGATTTTTAATAGTTGAACAGACAGACACAACAGTTTCTGAAAATACTTAAAATTATGATATCTTTTTTTTTTTTTTTTTTTTTTTTTCCTCCATAATCCGATTTTGATAAAATTATGCCTATATGTTGACCCCAAACTTTTCTCAGCATGAAGATTCCTTCAATAGTTTTGAAGATTGAAGTTAACAGCAACAGGCATACATTTACAGATTTAAATATCAATGTAAATAGAAATATATATAATCCCTGAGATGGATTTTCATCTTGAATATTTACTATTTACATTGATGTTTATATCACCTTAGACAGGAATGTTCCAATATGTCCATTGCTGAGGTGCTATTCCGCTGCATGGAGAGCCTTGGCAGTAGTGGCAATATTCTATGGAACACAGAAGCTAAATTAAAGTTTGTGATGTGAAGGAAATCGTGCTTAGGCTATTCCGAGGTGCCTTAATCGCTAATGAAGCAGTTGTCTAGCGGTAAGACATCTGCCTAGTAAGCAAGAAGGTCCGGGTTCAATTTCCGGTCTCATCACAAATTTTAATTCAATGCTTCAGATTTATCTTTAATTTACAGATTTAGTATCGATTTACTGCAAATGCAATAATATTATGTTGTTTTTTATCTTTCAGACACCTCGGACATACTGTGCTGCAAATTGTGAAGACCTCTCAGCAGTTATTCATCATGTTCAGACTCTCAATCCAAATGTTCCTCTAGCAGCAACGGGTATATCAATGGGCGGGTAAGAATAATGACTTCAAATTTAGATGGTACACATATTTACCCAGACATAATGGCAGTTTCTTTAAACTAAAGCTCCACATACACAACTGGAAGTGGTGTTTTTCTTCTTTTTCTTTTTAAGTGTTCAAAATTGCTCTAGTTATGTGAGTATTGAAATGTATGATGACATTCCAGAGAACCTTGGATTACTTGTTAACAGAACATTTCATTGAATTTTTAAGTTTCCCTTTATTCACCCTAAATAAATAAATGCCAACATGTTATCTCTTAGCCACCAGCAATTAATTCATGTCTCGATTGTTGGGGGACTTGTACAAGTGAGTGCTTTTTTTTTTTTTATAATGAATGAATAAGCATCTAGTTTGCAACTCAAAGGAAAGAAATCGGGTATGAACCATGATAAGGTGTGTCATAGAAGCAAGTAGTGGTAGTTTGTTTTGGTTTATTTGTTTGTGGATCAATTTTATAGTGATATTAGGGACATTATTTTCAAACACCTTAAACAAAAATAGGGTGTTTGTATGTAAATTATACTGAAGAAATGACAAACTTTTTGTAAGTTATAGAATTATTTTTTACCCACATAACTGCCAATAACCAGTCTCAAGTAACACCCAATAGGACAGATAAAAGTGATGAATACAAGAAGCTATACAGGCTTGCCATACTACAGAAGCATCAATAAGTATCAGTTTTTTTGTAATATGGAAATATTAATTTTTTGAAGGTGTTTAGCACTAATTCATGGATCAGAAAGACATTTGTTTGCTCAAACTGCAGATTCAATCGTTATATATTCTCAGCACCTCTCTCCATCTTCCTTGGATTTCATTGGCACAGTAAATAGAAATAACCAACAGAAATATTCTCTCATAGAAACAAAAACATTTGAGCAGTTGCTCCCTTTGTTGTATGTACTTGATTTTATTTGGAAAGTTTAATGTTTTGCATCTCTACATTCTTTCATATTGTATTGACAGGCTGAGCCTAAATAGCATTTTAAATTATTTCTTAATAGCGATATCCTATTCATGTTGTTTTATGCTATTTCAAATTTGGATGTGGAAATAGTGACCAACATTTATTGGATTCTTGTCAGTTACCCATCAGGGGGCTCAGAATTAATTTGCTGACTACGGGCTTGCCAAACCCAGAGCCTTGAGGTGGCTCCTGCATCATGCCAACAGTCCTCTACACTGTAAGCTCTGTATATGCCTCAGCGACTACTGTACAATGTGACTGTGGAATGTTGTATGTTATAGAGCCCAGGGATGTAGGCTTAATCACCTGGGTCACGAGGAAGGTAAACTCAGTTTCAAGGTGTGTTATGAGCCTAGGAGATGCATGGCTGTTGAGGTTGAGCAGTTGCTAGTGGGTAAGGGGGGGGGGTTGAGTGTATATTTCCCTAGCTGCTCATGGGAACAGGATGAAACGAGCAAGCAATAGGCGGACTCAAAACCACCGTCTGCAAGTGTGCAAAGACAGAGTTTAATGCCACAACGTATGACCCTAAGTCATTCCTTGTGCTGGCCATGCCTTGGGAGAAACATAAGGCGTTCATTAGATCAGAGCCATACCCACCTCAGTACCTTGCCTGAACTCGTACTGATGGAGAATCCTTCCAATCAAGCAAGCTGCAATTCTTCATTGAACAGCTCAAATTAAGTTTGGTGAGGTAGTGTCATTCTCAAAGACGAGAAGTGGAGCTGTTTTGTTACAAAAAGTATCCCCTGCACAGTGAAAGGTATTAGTTGCCTGCGACAAGCTGGGTGATGTTTCTGTGAGTATCACATCCCACAACTCTTGAAACTGTTCCAGACCGATGATGAGTTGTAAACAAACTTGCAGCGACGAAGTGTTCACTTCATCTGGCATTTGTAGGATTGAAAAGACCATAAGGTTGCCACTGGTGCTTTCATCCTGGCCTTCGAAGGTGATATACTGTCTGAGAAGGTAAAGGTAATGACATACTGGTGTGACATAAAACCATATGTCCCTCCCCCTATGCAGTGTTTCAGGTGTTTGAAGTTCAGGCACATGTCCTTCCGATATACTTCCAGCCCAACCTTCAGGGAATGTGGGCAGCTGTCACACCCAGACACCCCGTGTACCTCTCCTCCCCTCTGCTTGAATTGTGGGCTAAGTCATGAGCTGTGCTCAACAAGCTGCATAATTTTGCATAGGGAAAGAAAGATAGTGGAGATCGAGGCTCTGGACCAGTTGACCTACTCTGGGATGTGGAAGAAGTACGAGCAGCACCACTCCATACATTTGGCTACGTCTTTTGCATAAGTCATGTTATCACCAGTTTCTTTGGAGACGACGGCATCACCAGTGCTCTCTCCCTCTGTGAGCCCTACGGGCCGTCACCCACACTGACCCCTTGATGGGTGGGGGCACGTCTTCCTCCATTGCTCCCACAACACTTTCTGAGGGAGCAATTCTCCCCCCCCCCCCCTCCCACTATCAGGGACACCAGTCCCCATTCCCCAATCAGAGAAGCAACAGTCCTCCCTGGCTCCACTCGCTTGGAAGGGCTCCCTTGGGGTGCACCCTTCAGAGACTTGCCTGAGTGGTCTGGAGGATCTCAGCCCAAGGCTGAATGATCTGTCTGCTCCTGGTCATAGGCTTTCCGATCTGTATCGAGACCTGAAACACCTGAGAAGCCCTTCAAACTAAAAGGATGGCTAGAGGCTAAGAAAGAATTCTCGGTGTCCTCAAAGCCACATCCCCCTACATCTTCTGCCTCAGAAGATGAGGTAGAGATCCTCACTTCACCCAAGGATCTCGACCTCACTGGATCTCTAGAACTGAAGGATGTAGATGAAGTAGATTGTCAACCTTTGGCAGAAGGTGATCGTTTGGACTGATTATCTTCTGTCTTTCCATCATGGCCTTTCAACAAGGAGATGCTGAAATTCTCCAGTGGAATTGCAGCAGTTTATTCAGCTAGTTGATCTACAGCAGTTGGTGTGCCACCTTACCGTACTCTGTTTGGCATTACAGGAAACATGGTTTCCTGCCCAGCGGAGCTATTACAAAAAAATTCCCTTTACAACAGTTTCTCGTGGTGTCTGTGTTTGTCTTTGCTGCAGTCCCCAGTGCCCCTATGCCTCTCCGCAGGGCCCTCGAGGCAGTGGCTGTCAGAATCCAGGCTATGCAGGCACTTATCATCTGTTCTCCCGCTGCTTCCCCCCCCCCCCCCCCCCCCTGGGGCTCTTGGTTCTTTCGTGAGTACGTGTGTCGTGAGCACAGGGCCCTGAGCTAATGCAGTCTTTGCAGTCTTTCTTCCTTCTTTCCTCCCTGGACTGCATTTCCTTTCCCTTCCCCTCCTTTCCTATCCTCACTCCTTCCCCTCCTCACTGGGGGACTGATAACCTTAGCAGTTTGGTCCCCCTATCCTATACAACCAACCTACCATCTGTTCTCTCTCTCTTCCCCCAGATGGGGCTGTCTCCCCCACAGACCAATTGTAACGGGAATCATGCTGCTTCCTCCCGGGAATGTCCCGTGTTTGCCGATGAACGAGCCATCCAGGAAATCCGTGTAAAGGAAAAGGTTCCCATACCAGTTGCACGTAAGATGTACGCCAGTCGTAAGCCCACGACCCCGCCGCGTGGTAACTACAGTACTGTAGTTGCAACGCCTCCACCAACACGGGATATGGCCACACAGACTTATGACCTACAGTTTACGACAGTAGTTGTCAAACAGTCTACATCGACAACGGCGTCACGTTCAACGAAAAGTGTGAGTACCTCTTCCAAGTCTTCATCTTCATCTTCAGCTGTGAAACCACAGATAGAGACGCGAAAGTCTAAGAAAGAGCATTCGCGCGAGGATTTCCTCCGCACCCCTACCAAAACATCTGAGCCAACCAAGGAGCTTCACCAGGGCTCCAAGAAATCAAATAGGGGGAAAACTCTCCCCCCTCCTACCTCACAATGTGACGATGGCATCCCCTGGAAGCCTATAGTCTCTCCAGGTGCATCAGCCAAAGATGGGGCTGCCGACCACACTCACGCAGCTGCTGTGGTAACCTCTGAGAATATGGAGCAAGACCCTCCTGTCTCAGACACCACCAGTTGCGAACATTCGCACTGTGGCCCGCCGCCTTCGTCGGGCTGATGTCCACCTTCATCTCATTTTATCCCATTATGGATATTCTTCAATGGAACATTCGTGGTATCCGGTCGAATTGGACAGAACTGCAGCTTCTAACGCGAACATATCATCCAATCATCTTTTCTCTACAGGAGACAAAATTGCTCCCTGGTACTCGAATTACTTTCCCACGCTACACTATCGTTTGCTTTGACCTTCCTCCAGTGGCAGGAATTCCAGCCCACGGGGGCGTAATGTTGCTTATTCGGGATGACGTACACAGTACACCGGTCTCTTTGTGTACTCCAATACAAGCTGTTGCTGTCCGGATATACCTTCCTGGATTTGTCTTCACACTGTGCAATATTTACGCTCCTTCCTCTTTTCCCATCACTAGATCAGATCTCCTAGATCTTATTGACCAGCTTCCGCGTCCGTTTTTGTTGGTGGGAGATTTCAATGCCCACCACCCCCTTTGGGGCTCCCCACGACCATGTCCACGGGGCTCCCTCCTGGCAGATATACTGAACCACCTTCAGCTCATCTGCCTTAACACTGATGAACCAACTTATCTTTCAGACACCACAAATACTTTCAGCCATATAGATCTAGCTATCTGCACTGCTCAGCTGGCACGGCGTCTTGAATGGTCTGCTCTCTCAGACACACATTCGAGCGATCATTTTCCGTGTGTAATTCACCTAATGATGCCTGACACCCTTGAGCATCCACACCGCTGGCAGTTAACGAAAACGGACTGGGAGCTCTACACGTCACTGGCGGATTTTGGTACTTACCATTATCCTAGTATAGACGACCAAGTGGAACACATTACCACAGTTATTCTGACAGCCGCGGAATGTTCCATCCCCTGCAAGACTTCCCACGCACGTTGTCCCCTTGTCCCGTGGTGGACCGCGGAATGCCGTGACGCTCTGCGAGCACGGCGACGTGCCCTTAGAATCTTCAAACAACGGCCCACGCTCGACAACTGCATCCGATACAAACGGCTGCGGGCCTATTGTCGTCGCCTCTTTCGCGACTGTAAACGCGCCAGTTGGCGCTCATTCACGAGCTCTTTTAATAGGTCTACCCCTTCCTCCATCATTTGGGGTAACCTTCGAAAAATTTCGGGCACTATGGCTCATTCCCCAATTCCCGGTCTGTGTGTCGCAACTGACACCGTCGTCGATCCTCCACAAATAGCCAACGCACTGGGTCGACATTTTGCAGAGGTCTCTAGCTCTTCACATTACACTGACGCTTTCCTAGCTAGGAAACGGACGATGGAGGCGACTCCATTGCCCTTTACTTCTCAGAACCGTGAATGCTACAATACCGAGTTTACTGTGCGAGAGCTTCACCACGCACTCTCGTCTTCGCGGTCCTCCGCTCTAGGACCAGATGGCATTCACGTGGCGATGCTGCAACACCTTTCACCAACGAGCTTGCACTTCCTACTGGCCACCTACAACCGCATATGGATAGAAGGCACCTTTCCGCGACGCTGGCGTGAAGCCATAGTCATTCCCATACCAAAGCCTGGGAAGGACAAATGTCTCCCTTCCAGCTACCGCCCCATTTCCCTCACCAGTAGCATATGCAAGGTGATGGAACGCATGATTCACGGGCGCCTGGTATGGTGGCTTGAAACGCGACATCTCCTGTCTAATGTCCAATGTGGGTTTCGCAAGCACCGTTCTGCGGTGGATCATCTTGTTGCCCTATCTACCTCAGTAATGAATAACTTTTTACGGAAGCGCCAGACAGTAGCGGTGTTCTTTGATCTGGAAAAGGCATACGACACCTGCTGGAGGATGGGCATCCTCCGCACTCTGCATACATGGGGTTTTCGGGGTCGCCTGCCAATTTTTATCCGCGAATTTTTAACAGACCGTGTTTTTAAAGTGCGTGTTGGTTCGGTTTTATCGAGCACTTTTAATCAGGAGAATGGAGTCCCCCAGGGCTCGGTCCTGAGCGTTGTTTTATTTGCAGTGGCAATCAATTCTATAGCCGATCACCTTCCACTGGGAGTGTCGGCGTCCCTATTTGTTGACGACTTCGCAATCTACAGCAACTCTGAGCAAACGGGTCTCCTGGAGCGGCGCCTCCAGCGGTGCCTAGACAATCTCCACGCGTGGAGTATGGACACTGGCTTTCGATTCTCAGCTGACAAGACAGTCTGCATGAACTTCTGGCGGCGGAAGGAGTTCGTTCCCCCGTCCCTTCGTCTGGGCCCCATAGTACTTCCATTTGTGGATACCACGACGTTCTTGGGACTTGTTCTCGACAGGAAGTTAAGTTGGTCTCCCCACATATCCCGTTTGGCAGCTCGCTGTACCCGCTCTCTCAATGTGCTGCGGGTGTTAAGTGGCACCTCGTGGGGAGCTGACAGGTCTACTCTCCTCCATCTGTATCGCACCATAGTTCGGTCCAAACTGGACTATGGAAGCATCGTTTATTCTTCGGCTCGCCCGTCCATACTGCGCCGCCTTAATACAATCCACCACCAAGGTCTCCGTCTGGCGACAGGAGCGTTTTATACTAGCCCCGTTGAGAGCCTCTATGCCGAGGCCGCCGAACTACCCCTTTCTTACCGTCGGGAACTCCTGCTTAGCCGTTACGCTAGTCGTTTGTCGTCCATGCGAGGACACCCGACGTACGCAGTTTTTTTTAACGACTCACTTGACAGTCTCTTCGCTCTGCGCCCGTCTGCTCTGCTACCACCGGGAGTACGCTTGCGTTCGCTACTCGGCCAGCTTGGCGTTACAATGCCTGCTATCTTCTCGACTGGAGAGAGCACCTCTCCACCGTGGCGAAGCCCCGAAGTCCGTGTTAACTTTGATCTTCATTCTCTTCCAAAGGACTCCACACCTCGTTTCGTCTACCAGAGAGAATTTCACGCACTCTGGTTTAAATTTGATGACAATTTGTTCATTTACACTGATGGCTCAAAGACAGACCAGGGTGTTGGGAGTGCTTTTGTACTTGGCAACGTCTCTTTTAAATATCGTCTTCCTGAGTGGAGTTCCATTTTTACAGCTGAGCTGTATGCATTATACCAAGCCACACAATACGTCCGGCGACACTCGCTCAGTAAGACTGTCATTTGCTCGGACTCTATTAGTGCTTTGTTGAGCCTTCGCATGCTATATCCGGCCCATCCCCTGGTACAAAGCATCCGCAATTGCCTTACTTCTCTTTCAACGAGCGGAACTACGGTGACGTTTCTGTGGGTCCCTGGCCATGTGGGAGTGTTGGGGAATGAGGCTGCGGATACGGCTGCCAAGGAAGCAGTTCTCCTTCCTCGGCTATCTACCTTTTCCACCAGCTCTGATGACCTTCGCGCTGGTATCTCCCAGCGTATTATCTCCCGTTGGTATCTACATTGGTCATCCCTGTCAGGGAACAAATTGAGAGCCATTAAACCTGTGCCTGATCTCTGGTCAACGTCATCTCGACCCTCCCGCCGAGAGGAGATTGTTCTGGCCCGGCTTCGTATTGGCCACTGCCGTTTTAGCCACCAGCATTTATTACGTGGTGGTCCTGCTCCCTTATGTGAGCACTGTGATGCACCTTTTACTGTGGACCATCTTTTAGTGCAATGTCCATTTTTTAACCGTCTCCGTCATGATCTGTGTTTCCCATTTGAATTGTCTGACATTTTAGCTGATGACCCGCAATCGGTTAACAGAGTTTTACTTTTTATACATCGTGCCAATATGGCGAAAGCCATTTAATTTCTAACCCCGGTTCTTTTTTACTATGGGCAGTGTTGGGCGCTAATGACCACAGCAGTTGTGCGCCCTGAAACCACAAAAAAAAAAAAAAAAAAAAAATCCCCCCACAGACCTTGCCACCTTGGTCGCTCAACTTCCCCTACCATTCCTCCTTTTGGGGGACTTAAATACCCGCCACACTTTGTGGGGTAAAAGTGAAATCTGTGGTAGGGATATTGAGACTGTCCTGACACAGCAGAACATTTACCTCCTAAACACAGGTATACCCACACACTTCAGCGTGGCCCATGGCACATACTCGGCTATCAACCTCTCCATTGCAGCCTGAGCCTTCTCGTCCATCTCAGCTAGAGGGTACATGATGATCTACATGGTAGCAATTACTTTCCCGTTCTTCTATCTCTGCCTCCATTCCAATCCACTTACCGCTCACCCCAATGGTCGCCCCGCAGAGCAGATTGGCTGGCTTACATCTCTGCTGCTGTGGTAGCTGCTCAACTTCACATTGATGGTCATGTGGTGGTTTACCAGGTAACTGTGGCCATCGTCTCTACCACCGAGGCCCCTGCTCAAAGTTCTAGTGGCTCGCTCAGGCATAAGTCAGTGCCTTCATGTACACCAGCAATTGCTGAGGCCATCCTTCCCTTTAACACCTGATCACCTTTAAGCATCTCTGGCCCCGATCTTGGTGACTAATCATTATAGTAAGCAGTGCTCTTGGGAGCAGCTTGTTGTCACCATTGGCTTTTGCACCTCGTCGTCTCGGTGTGATCGCAAGTGCAAAGCATTTTTGGACACTGCCCACCATCTGGAATCCACTGTTTCCAATCCCAGGATAATCTATGCATTGGCCTCACCACTATTGCCGAGCATATGGCAGAACATTACAAAGGTTATTTTACGACAGCAGCCTACAACCCGCAGTTCTCCACCCTTAAAGAGTGAGATGAGTGAAAGCAATTATAGTTCCACATGCAGCACCTGGAGATATACAATTCCGCATTTAGTGTGTGGGAGTTCCAAAGTGCCCATGCTGGATGCCCCGCTACCTCATTCACAACCATTTCCTTTGACATCTGTCAGCAGATTCTCAACATCAGCTGCTTTCCCTGTTTAATCATGTCTGTGCTGAAGAAGTTCTGCTGTCTCAATGGTGGGACAGTATCATTATCCTGGTGTTGAAACCTGGCACCAATCTGCAGAGGGCTAATAGTTACTGCATTACTAGCCTTACCAAAGTTCTCTGCAAGCTCTTCGAATGTATGGTGAGTCAGCATCTCATGTGAACCCTTGAATATTGGGGACTCTTGGGCCAGGAGCAAGAGGGTTTCCATCAGGGTTGCTCCGCTATTGACATCCTTGTTTCATTGGAGTCAGCCATTCATCTAGCTTTCGATCGGCATGAACATTTTGTCGCCATCTTCTTCGATTTTCAGAAGGTGTACGGCACGGTCTGGCACCATCACATCCGGCAATGCTGCACGAATGGGTGCTCTTTCAATCTTCATCCAGAACTTTTCCCTTCTGTGTTAGGGTTGGCACCAGTTTTAGTTCCATTCTCACTCAGGAGAACAGTGTCCCACAGGGCTCTGTTCTATCTCCCTCTTTTTGGTGGCAATTAACGGTCTCATAGCTGCAGTAGGCTCATTGGTCTCTTGCTCCCTATTTGCCAATGACTTTTGCCTATATTATAGCTCCACAAACATTACTGTCGCTGAAAGATGTCTCCAGGGGGCAATTAAAAAGGCGCACTCATGGACCTCAGCACATGGGTTTCAGTTCTCTGCATCCAAAACCTGAGTTAATGCACTTTTGTTGTCGTTGGGTTGTTCACTTGGATCCAGAGCTCTTCTTTGTTGATGAAGTGCTCCTTGTCGAAAAGACGCATCACTTTCTCGGCATGCTCTTCGATGACTGGCTCACTTGAGTGCCACACCACCGTCAGCTTAAACAAAAGTGCTGGCAATACCTGAATATCTTATGCTGCCTTAGCCACACTCTTTGGGGAGCTGCACATCCATTTTGCATTGCCATTTTGAGGTACCCATTGAGAGGTGATGTACAATTGATGAATTAATACTACCATATTGAAGCAAGTGTTTAGTTTGTTGCTTTACTATGGCAGGTGATTCAATAACATATTTGGACTTGAGTGAGGTTATTGTAACACTTCATAAATGTGTTAGAAAGGTTTGTCAAGTTTGTAATGGCAAAATCCTGATTTTTGTCACGTCCTTAATGTTAGAATTTTTTATTAGTTAGCCCTATGGTCACCTGTTAAGTTAGAATTAATGACAACATTACAATATTACGGTATTGATGCTATAAATGTTACGCATCTGACTTGTTTTTATCCCAGAAAATCAAAGGCTCTAAAAGCATCAGATACCACCCAGGATGAATATAAGTCACTATATTAAATAAAAAAGTGTGGTCACTAAATTAAAATTTATGATCATGTAAACTAATGTTATTACTAGGGTTGTGGCCGAGTGGTTCGGCTGAGTCCATTATTCGCCGAATCTAGCAGACTGGCTTTGGATTCGAGATTCGGTGCATAATAGCCGAATACTACCGAATCCCGAATCTGAAGTGTTATATGCAAACCTTCAGTTACAAATGTTGTAGTTTACTTTGCATAACAGTGCGCTTTCATTTGCATTATTTACTTTATTTTCCATAGATCTGCTGAAGGACTTGATGTTATAAAATGAAACGACCTCACTTAGAATAGTTCTGATAATTGGTGCTAGGAGCCGCCACAAGTAACTTTTACCACCTAATATAAGCAGTGCTACACAGGCTTGTTTAGCAGGCGCAAATGTAAATACTGGTGCTAAAACTAATGCGCTCGTAAAAATTAAAAAGAGAAAGACGTCTAATTTCCTTTTTATTTTTGACTATTGAATTTCAATACACCATCCAACAAAGGAAATAGAACTTTAGTATTGCTGAACATCTAATGTAGCAGCCTTTCAAATAATATAAGTAGCAAGAAAAATAAATTTCTTCACGTAAATAGCCACAATACATAAGGCTTTAGGATTCTTGCACGAATTGTCTGATTCTGGTTTCACGTATTGTTTCATTGAATTTTGTAAAGTGCTGGGGTATGTTGAAGCACTAGGATTTCAAGAAGAAAAATGTATTACGTAGATAAAAAGTTCTAATCGTGCGCCATCCAGACAGGATGACGTAATTTCAGCAACCACTTGACGTCTGTTTCAATAATTCGTTTAAGGTCAAGCTTAAAACACATGTACACCAACTGCCTTTCGATAAGTGACAGACAACTGACAGCAACGGGGCATGTAAAGTGCGCAAGTGTGCCAATCGAATTATGATACCTGGAAATGGGTTCCAAATCAGATTGCGTAACAGGCGTTTAAAAAAAGTTAGAGATCGAGTGCACTAGATTGTACGAGGGATGATGCTCTGTAGTACTAAGGAACTGTGTAATAAGGAATCAAATGATACTGATTCAGAATTACCGTACCGGTATCTAATTGGTATTATAAACATTTCGTAAAATTAGTATTATAAGTCTAATACAATGTTTTATATTTCTGCATTTAGTTTCATACAATAGCCGTACATTTGAAGTCTTATCTAAATGCTACTACGTAAAGCCGACTGGCAAGCATGTGTTTGCGTCAATATGCCTGACGCTACAACCAGTGCCTTCGTGCTACAACTTACGTGTTTTTCTATTAGGGACAAGGGATTGTTCCTATGAACCGTGATTCGTAAATTCCACACTCTCTTCGCTATAAGAATAATACATATGTGAACATTACGTCATGTAATCTTCCATGTTAGCTGTTACCACATTTAAATTACGTCCGCCAAACAAACCCGAAAGACAACGGCGAACGCGGGAAAATATACACAACACATTAATATTTACATTTGCATTATTCTTATGCTGTACGGTAATACTTGGAAATGAAGCATGGCAGCTAACTTCTAGTACTAATTTTAAGTTCTTCTGCGAATATAAATTCTGTGCAGGCAAGTTACGTGATCTTAAATGTTTGAAAGAATAAATAAATCCACAAAATACCCTTGCTTACCTTCCGGAATGCGCAATCTGCGCGTTAAGTACTTTTCACAGTTCTGAAATGTCTTCGTGGCAATAACAAGTACACACGTCGAATAAATGCGGATTTCTCTGTGTCTGATTGCCCTGTCCGCCACTTATGGAATGACTGATATGTCGTCATAAATTATTTAACATTTAGACATGCTATTTTATAAGAATAATTTTTTTTTAATTTCCAGAATATCTACTCATCTCTGCAGGTTTTATTTTTGACTCTTCCCCTTTGAAAAAAGAAAAAACACGTCATTTCCTTTCTAGGACTTCATTCTACAATTCTTTTTTTATTTCATCAAAATGAAACAGTTTGTAATAGAGTGAAGAAAGTTTCTTATTATATTTTACAGCATTGAAACAACATATATCTCAAAATGTTTCATACAAATTTCTTTTAAGGGTAGGGGGTATTAAAAACTCATTCCTTAAATTTTACTGTTTATATTGTCATTTGGGATCCACCCCAGAAGGCTTTATCTTCATCACTGGCTGTGATAGAGTAGTAATTCTTTTTAAATACATGTACTTGAGTTGACGTTATTTGGGTTCGAGATTCGGAAGATTTGATTCGGATTTGGTATTCGGCACATGTTTTTTTTAAAGATTCGGTATTCGGATTCGGTTTGGTAAAATTGGAGTTCCACCCATCCCTAGTTATTACCCACTCAAAGTTAACATCCACTTAATTAATATGCTACAATATTAATAAAAATGAATTTCTTCATTAGTGTTAGTCATCATACAAGACTATTATACATCTATTAATCTGGTATTCATTAATAAGAGGAGCGATACAACCACAGTTTTTACCAATGAACTGAATTCCGTATTAACCATTGGCTTCCAATAACAGATATAAAAATCAATTCCTTTTTTTCTTTACTTTAAAATTGTTTTGTTACACTTTCCCTGGCGAAATAAACTTCTTTCAAAGATTGATTTGACCAATGTAATTTAGGCTTCTTACATCTGAAGTATATTAAGTTTAAAAATATAATAATGGAAAGTCCAGGTTGGAATAAATAATATAGTGAGGACAGTTACAACTCACCACAAAGACGTGGCGACGAGCTGCGACAGGCACATACAAAAGACACACACATACAACACATTCAGCTATCGGCCATGGCCTTCTTCAGAAATAGAGCACTCACGCAATCACACAGGCACACAACACAGTCATACAACCATCACCTCCGACTGCCACACTTTGAATCACGCTCTGCAGCGAATCGGGGACGGGAGGGGAGGGGGAGGGGATAGAAAGGTTACGTCACGGTGGTGGGGATGTGTTAGATGGGAATAACGAGATGCAGCTTAGGAATGGAGTGGGGAGGCGGGTGAGGGGAGAAAATAAAATAAAATAAAGTAAAGTAAAATAGAGTAAAATAATTCATGTACACTGTAAGTGCACAAGACCACATACACACACATGCGCACACACACACACACACACACACACACACACACACACACACACACATATACACACACACGATCACACATTCACACACCACTCAAATCAGGCGAGGTTTGGGATACAGAGGTAGGAACTGTAAGGTACGGAAAATATATATATATACACATATATATACACACACACACACACACACACACACACACACACACACACACACACACACACACACACACACACACACACACACACACATATATATATATATATATATATATATATAGGGAAGTTATCGTAGGTTGAGGCCTGGTTGATTTCGGGATCGGAGAATGTATTGTAGGGATAACTCCCATCTGTGCAGTTCAGAAAAGCTGGTGGTGGATGGGAGGATCCAGATGGCCCGGGTTGTGAAGCAGCCATTGAAATCAAGCATGTGCTCCGCTGCATGCTGTGCCACAGGGTGGTCCACCTTGTTTTTGGCCACAGTTTGGCGGTGGCCATTCATCCTAATGGACAGCTGGTTGGTGGTCATGCCAATATAGAAAGCTGTACAGTGCTTGCAGCACAGTTGGTAAATTACGTGGCTGCTTTCACAAGTGGCCCGGCCTCTGATAGGGTAGGATAAGCCTGTGACAGGACTGGAATAGGAAGTGCAGGGTGGGTGGATTGGACAGGTCTTGCAGCGGGGTCTTCCACAAGGATATGATCCCTGTGGCAGTGAGCTGGGTTTCGGGGTGGCATAAGGATGAACTAGGATAAGATTTTTAGAAGTCATCAGCTGATAGATAAGTATGGTAAAACCATGTGTCCCATTCTTCAAATGTATGTGTGTCCACTTTGTAAAGCAACAGGACCTGACGCTCATACAGTTAAATACTGTCCATTGAACCCCAATCCTCTTCCTGTAGCACTCATGAATGTGCTAAAACCACAGAGACTGGATATGGGCAGAACTCGTGTAAGGAGATACTAGAGGTATCAGGTTTTTTCTGTACAGTTTACTACTTCTTGTATGTGTACTGTTCTTGTAAAATAGCAGTATGTATATTTAGAGATTACTGAGAAGATATTTTATTGAAATATCACTACTGTTATGTGCAGTACTAAATGAAATATTTAATTTTGTCTAATAAACATATGGTAATTTGTACATTGTAATAAGCATGTAGATAAATTTGTGTGTACTTTGAGGTGTGAAATTTCACAATGGAATGTTATTTCTGTTCAATGACAACATGAAATGCTTGTGTGTGTGATCATTGGAAAAAAATCTTTTATAAACTTATTTTCTTTATTTTTTTAGTGTTGTCTATCAATGAAACAGTTTTGATTTGGTTGCTTCACATTGAAAGTATTGTCATAAGCACAGTGGTACATATTGTACTAATAACTAGTATCTTAAAATTTTTTTGTTTGTAGAGCTGGTTATATTTCACTAGACGTTTTCATTATCATTCATTTGTATTCTTGTGTAGTTACTTGCAAATCATTTTTAAATGTTTTTATGAAGTAATATACATCAGTTTACTTCCCAATTCTTACAAAGAGTAGACTTGGAAAAATTGTATTTGCTGCTGACAATATTTGTTAAGTTTTGAATAATTTTTATGATCATTGTGAGAAAGAATAGTGTTCGTATTTAACTTCTGACTTAGGTAATTTTTATAGTTATGCAAAAGGAAACCTCATACCTGAGAAATGATTTTAATATTTTACTGCTACTAATGTGCACTTTTGGCAATATCATGAAGGCCCCTCACTTCAGTGATTTAGTAAATTACAGAGACTCTTGCTGTGTGCATATATTCCAAAACCTCTTAATGTAAGGTGAGTTTGGTGAAGGAATTATACTGGCGAAATCAGACGAGACAGAATTGTCACTTTCTGACAGACGTTTAGTGTGTTTTACTGGTTCCCATCAAAATACTTACTGCAATTGATTCTTCTGCATGTGTCGTCATATAAAACTTCTACCAAATAAAGTGAAAGATATTAAAATTTTGAACACCTTTAAAACATGATTTGTACTTGCTGTTTGTGCTTAAAACTTTCACAACATCCTAGTTCATCCTTATGCCACCCCGAAACCCAGCTCACTGCCACAGGGATCATATCCTTGTGGAAGACCCCGCTGCAAGACCTGTCCAATCCACCCACCCAGCACTTCCTATTCCAGTCCTGTCACAGGCTTATCCTACCCTATCAGAGGCCGGGCCACTTGTGAAAGCAGCCACGTAATTTACCAACTGTGCTGCAAGCACTGTACAGCTTTCTATATATATATATATATATCCCCTCCCCCTCCCCTCCCGTCCCCGATTCGCTGCAGAGCGTGATTCAAAGTGTGGCAGTCGGAGGTGATGGTTGTATGACTGTGTTGTGTGCCTGTGTGATTGCGTGAGTGCTCTATTTCTGAAGAAGGCCATGGCCGATAGCTGAATGTGTTGTATGTGTGTGTCTTTTGTATGTGCCTGTCGCAGCTCGTCGCCACGTCTTTGCGGTGAGTAGTAAACTGTCCTCACTATATTATTTATTCCAACCTGGACTTTCCATTATTATATATATATATATATATATATATATATATATATATATATATATATATATATATAATTTTACTTTATTTTATTTTATTTTCTCCCCTCACCCGCCTCCCCACTCCATTCCTAAGCTGCATCTCGTTATTCCCATCTAACCCATCCCCACCACCGTGACGTAACCTTTCTATCCCCTCGCCCTTCCCTCCCCTCCTGTCCCCGATTCGCTGCAGAGCGTGATTCGAAGTGTGGCAGTCGGAGGTGATGGTTGTATGACTGTGTTGTGTGCCTGTGTGATTGCGTGAGTGCTCTATTTCTGAAGAAGGCCATGGCCGATAGCTGAATGTGTTGTATGTGTGTGTCTTTTGTATGTGCCTGTCGCATCTCGTCGCCACGTCTTTGCGGTGAGTTGTAACTGTCCTCACTATATTATGTATATTAAGTTTATTTTCACCTAACATTTAAATTTCACAGATATTATTACTTACCTGGAAACAAAGACTTGTATCACTCTCAACTGATAACTTGGGAATAAAATATCGTCTTTCTTTTATTCTGATACATACAATCTCTTCTTTAAATACTTTCTTTTATTTTAAAACCCTTATATTCGCAGATTGACAAACTTTAGTGCCTACTATTTCTAAAAGAAACAGTTATTACTGATATTTATCTCCGTTTAGCAAAGATATTATTTCTATGGGATCTGTTTTGATCACTTCCTACTTATCGATATTTTATTCAATTTTATATCTCTTTGAATGACTTGTAATCTACTGCAATAAGAAAAAAAATCCACTTTCTTTTTATTTTCTGCCTCCAGGCTTAGTATATCATTTTATTGGAAGATATTTGCTTCACCTATCATTTGACCCTCTCTATCTATCTATCTTTTTAAGTGAAAAAAAAATAAAGAAAAATTATGAAATCTCAAAGACAGCTTGGAGCCTTCTTCAGGTGTTGACTTATACTGGACTCTACAAAATTAAACTAGGTTTACTCACCAACCTGTCACTCTTAGCTGATTTTTGGTTACTTGAGAGCTCTCCAAATATATTTGTTGGTTCCAAAGCCTATTTATGTGGTTTATCCATCACAGTCACAGCTTTGGTTGGTTATTGAATAATAAGCTGGTTTATTCTTATTTAAAATAACTTGCGGAACACTTTTAGTTACAACTTGACCTCGGATCCAGTCAAAATACTGCAAATGGATTCACGTCTCATTTGTGATCCAAACAAACTCCCACAGGATTAATTTCAATACCAATAAACTGCTCTGGGCAAATTGTAATCTCAACTCCGCTTGGGACTGGCATACTCACACCATGGCAAAAAATTGCATTTTCAAAGTACCAGCATTACTACTTCTGACAAATAACTTCAAACTTACGCAATTATCAGTATTACCAACTTCCATTAGCTTCAACCCTGACCTTGTAATAAAATTTCACTCTCTGCAGCTGCCCTTCTTGACAAGGAATAACTGCATTTAAGTCACTTCAAAATTATTCCTAACATGTTTTATAACAACAGTTGATTATTCCCTAACCTTAATAGGAGGCTAAACTGTTTGATGGCTATAATTTCACACAATCAACATTACATGATGATCTGCCTCCAAGCTCACAGATTGAACTCTCACAAGCAACTAACTGTGAATGATAGTCTTGTGTAATTCGCGAACAAACTAGTTCGGAAGAGCGCCCCCACAGGCAAACTACACGAACTATTTCCCAGATCCCTCGCCTCTTAGTTTGTCCGCTCCTTTTCCGAAGACTGACGGGGAACAGCGAGAGGACGCGAGAGCGCGCAGAATCGTGCGATTCCCTACTGCCAGTTACTGTTATTTCGAGCCGAGATGCAGCTCAGCTGTAGTTTCATAGTTCACTGCCACAAATTTTCTTTTCTAAGGTATTCAGCAATGTCTAAATATAACCCTCATTCCATAGTGTAAAGAAGTAAAGAGAACTCAAAACTTAACATTGTGTGCATTTATATCCGAGAAATTATGCATCGACCATTTTCTCTCATCTGCGTGATACTGTTGACGGCTCACGGGATAGAATGTTGAGGATAATGTCGTATAAGCAACACTAACTCTGTAAAGTAATGAATATGTATAGAATCAATTAGCTACAAAAGTGTAATTTACTGCCCGACATCAGAATGTAAAGGTCAAAACCCATAGTCATCAGTGTCGCTAGTGTGAAGATAGAAAAATTCTTCTATTTCATTTGTTAATACAAAATCAATGTGTGTAATAAGTGTGAGGTTGACCAGACTGGTTTAACTTTTGATGCAGCTGAGACGGCCGCCCCTCCGAAACAAAGGATTGGATTCGCCCAGCACCAAAGACAAAAATTTTAAAAGTAAAATACTAAGAGTACTCTGTATGTAAATTAGTTGAATACCATTGTATCACCCATTCATGTAAATAACTGGTTTATTTGCTTAAGTATTTGATGTCTAATTGCCCCAAAAATACGGGTAACACTGATCATCAGTGTGGGTATAGGCCTCTTAGAGGCTGTCAAGACCAGGTCTTTAGCTTACGGCAGGTAATGGAAAGGTGCTATGAGTGGAACAGGGAATTGTATCTATGTTTCATAGATCTAGAAAAGCCTTAGAAGTGTGTTCCTAAGAGGCAGCAGTTAGAGTAGATGGCAAATTAAGCTCGTGGTTCAGGGTAGTTTCAGGGGTAAGTCAAGGCTATACCACTGTTGTTCATACTATTCATGGATCATATGTTAAAAACAGTAGACGGGCAGGGCGGAATTAAAATAGGTGAAAACAAAATAAGCAGTCTCGCATATGCGGATGACTTAGTTGTAATGGCAGATTCAATTGAAAGGTTGCAAACTAATATTTCAGAGCTCAATCAGAGGTGCAAGGATTATGATATGAAGATCAGCATCTCCAAAACAAAAGTAATGTCTGTGGGAAAGAGATTTAAACAGATTGAGTGCCAAATAGGAGGAACAATGTTAGAACAGGTAGACAGTTTCAAGTACCTGGGGTGTATTTTCTCACAGGATGGCAACATAGTGAAAGAACTGGAATCGAGGTGCAGCAAAGCTAATGCAGTGAGTGCTCAGCTAAGATCTACTCTCTTTTCCAAGAAGGAGTAAGTTATCAGTGCACCGCTCTCTTTCGGCCAACTTTGTTGTATGGGAGTGAAAGTTGGGTGGATACAGGTTACCTTATTCATAAGGTAGAGGTTACAGACATGAAAGTAACAAGAATGATTGCAGGCACTAATAGATGGAAACAATGGCAGGAGTGTGTCCATAATGATGAAATCCAAGAAAAACTGGGGATGAACACCATAGATGAAGCCGTTAGAGCGAACAGACTGAGATGGTGGGGTCATGTTACACGTATGGGAGAAGCAAGTTTACCTAAGAGACTCGTGAGCTTGGTAGCAGAGTGTAAGAGGAGTCGAGGTAGACCAAGAAGAAAGTACTTAGATTCAGTGTAGAACGATTTTGAAGTAAAAGGCATAACATCAGATGGGGCATCAATGTTAGCATTGAATAGGGGATCGTGGAAGAATTTTATTAGAGGTACTATGCTCGAGACTGAACGCTGAAAGGCATAAGAAGTCTCTAATGATGATGACTTAGATACAGTGTATTAGTAATATATAGGACAAATAAAACTAGAGTTTCTGATGATGTTGCTTTGGAGATTATTTGTATTTTCTGGTGTCATTGAGTTTGTTTGCCACAGCAATTGTAGTATCATCACTGTGACTGAATGCAAAGTTAACTGAAATTACTATTTTATGTTGGGCAACTTTCTTTCACAATTCTCATAAAAATTAGTTTTTTCATCTTAATTCATAATATTACTATTTATAGTTTTAAAATTTTTTAAATAGCTCTTCATATATAATTTCACTTTTTTTCTCGTGATGCAGATTAATCCTTGGAAATTATTTGGCTGCAGAAGAAATGGCAGCACGTAAGAAGTTTGTTGCTGCTATGGTTATCTCAGTACCTTGGAATGTTTTTAAAGGTTCTGAAAGCATTGAAAAACCCTTTTTGAATCTCATGCTGAACAGACATCTGTGTGAGGGACTTTGTAAACTGATTGAAGGGTAAGAACCATTCTTAATAATCAGATTCTCCTTGACAAAATAATTAGATTGTTTTATTTCACAATAATCTAATATTTTTATATACTTTTTTTTATTATTTTTAGGGCAGAAGAGCTTGGTATTGATGTTCCCTGGGATATGAATGAAATTCGAAAGGTATGTAAATGTGTAATGTAAACAAAGCTCATCTTTATATTGGCATTCAAAGAAGTTTCTGGTACCTTTTGGTGAGGTCTGCATTATCATATGTTGCCTGAGACAGACATCATTGTAACTTTGTTCACATACACACAATTGCACTGTGTTTAAATTATTAGAGCTGTAGTGCTGTATAACAGGTAGAATGACTCCAAGAGTACATTATAGTCTGATTAAAATTTACTTTCTGGGTGACATTTCATGTGTTGGAGCTGTTTTCCTCCTTTCACAGTGCTCAAAATCACGTCAGAAGTGTTTGTTGTTTCCGTACTGCCACAACATTTCAACTCGCTTCCAATTCCTTGTCCACCTTTTATTTATTTATTTATTATTTTTTAAATATGTTTTGATCACGATTCATAGGCCTGTCCACATTATTGTACATTTCATCACAGATGGTGTCCACATAAAAAATTTATTTACACACAACACCAATGAAATACAAATGTAGTACATACCAAACACTAATGGATCTGACTACTTTTGCACAAGCTGCACTATAGCATCAAATACAAAGTCATTATAATCAAAGAGATTGACTTACGATACGAGGGGCATTTGAAAAGTCCATGCAAAGTCCAAGAGATGGCACCACCAGTGTGTATCAAGGTCATGTTTAGTTAGTAGCATCTTTGGAAAGAATGCACAGCAAGTTTGTGATATTGGTCTATTGTGGTTGGCATTTGTGTGAATCAAGGAAATCGAGTGATTGTCAAAGAATGTACAAAACAGAATTTCGTGTGGTGATTAAACATTACTTTATGAAAGGCAAAATACCTCAGGAGACTAAAGGGAAGCTTGATAAACATTACAGTGACTCTGCACTTTCGATTAGAACAGTTTATAAGTGGTTAAAAAATTTTCAGAGTGGCCATATGGGTACAAGTAATACTGATTGTCGTGTACACCCTGTGGAGGTTAAGAATCCAGAAATCATTGGTAAAATCCATGATATGGTGGTGGATGACAGAAGAGTTTAGGTGCTTGAGATTCCTAGTGCTGTGGGCATCTCAAATGAATGGTTACATAATATTTTGCATAACATTTGGATATGAGACAGCTATCTGCAAGATGGTTATCGTGCCACGATTGCTCATGCTTGACGAAAAACGGAATTATGTGAAGTGTTGCAAGGAAGGTTTGCAGCCATTCAGGAAGAATCTGCAGGACTTTAAGTGTCACTTCGTCACTGTGGATGAAACATGGATCATTACTATACTCCTGAGACCAAAGAACAATCTAAAGAATGCTCTATTAAGGGAGAATCTGCACCAAAAAAGGCGAAGACTAGTCCTTCGGCCAGAAAGGTTATGGTGACAGTCTTTTGGGATTTGCAAGGGTAACCCTCATCAACTATCCTGAAAAGGGTAAAACTATTACAGGTGCATATTATTCATTGCTATTGGACTGTTTGAAAACAGAGCTGTAAGAAAAATGCCGGCGATTGGCACACAAAAAGTCCTTTTCCATCACCACATTGCACCAGCACACACCTCAACAGTTGTGGTTGCAAAATTATTGGAAATTGGATTCCAACTCGTTTCACATCCCCCCTGTTCTTCAGACTTGGCTCCCTTGGATCACTATTTGTTTTCAATTTTAAGAAATGGCTGGTGAGACAGATTTCATTCAAACGAGGTGGTGATTTCAGAAAATAATAGCTATTATGCAGGCTTGGACAAATCCTATTATTCAGAAGGGATCAAGAAATTAGAAACAGTGATCAAACAGACGAAAGTAAAAGGAAATACAAGGATAGTAAAAAATAAAATAATTAATGCAATCAGAGGAGACAAGAAAAAGTTGAAAAGAGTACATTGATAAATTACTAAATGTGAAGAACGGCAACGGGAAGGGAATAGAAGTATGGCAGGGGGGCAGGTTTCTAGAAGTGGATGCAGCAATATTAGAAGTAGAATCAGCTCCGTGAAAACTGAAAACAGGAAAGATACCTGGGATGGATGAAATTGCTGAGGAGATGATATAGGCAGCTGGGCCAGTTGGGCTACATTGGCTAAATAGACTATAAGATGCCTTTGGACTCAAAATTGTGTACCTGAAGAATGGGGATAGGCAATAATAATCCCAGTTTTCAAGAAGGTCGACAAGTATGTGACAACTATCAACAGATCCCACTCATATCCCAAGTAGCAAAAATATTGGAGTGGTTAGAAAGGAGAATGAGAGATAAAGTGGAAGGGCAGTTAGAAGAAGAGCAGTATCGCTGTTGACATGGTACATCAACAGTGGACCAATATTCAGTAAAGACAATTAATGGAAAAGCATTGGGAAAATGGCAAAGATCTGGTGATGCCATTTCTTTTCCTAGTGAAGGCATATGACAGTGTTCCCAGGGAAAAGATATAGGCAACCTTGGAGACTAAGGGAGTTGGAAAACAAACACTTGAAATAATCCAGTCAATGTATGAAAAAAGCACCAGTTGTTTCCAGACAAAAGTTGGAAGAATTGATTGCTTTAAGATTGTTAAGGGGTTGAGACAAGGAAGTGTGACATTCACCATCACTATTTATGTTGATGATGAATAAAATAGTCAGAGAGACAAAATAAGCCCATAGAGGAAGGTAGATGACACTCTTATTATTTGCTGCTGATATTGTGGTGTAGCGAACAAGCAGTAAGGAGGTGGTGTTGTTGTGGTCTTCAGTCCGTAGACTGGTTTGATGCAGCTCTCCACGCTACTCTGTCCTGTGCAAGTCTCTTCCCCTGAGAATATGTTCGGCAACCTACATCCTTTTGAATCTGCTTACTATATTCGTCCCCCGGTCTCCCTCTACGATTTTTACCCCACATGCTTCCATCCAATGCCAAGTTGACAATTCCTTGATGTCTCAGAATGTGTCCAACCAATCTATCCCTTCTCTTAGTCAGGATATGCCAGAAACTGCTTTTCTCCATGATTCGGTAAAGCACCTCCTCATTAGTTACGTGATCTACCCATCTAATTTTCATCATTCGTCTGTAGCACCACATTTCAAAAGCTTCTATCATCTTTTTATCTGAACTCGTTATTGTCCACGTTACACTCCCATACAATGCTACACTCAAGACAAATGCTTTCAGAAAGGACTTTCTAACATTTAAATTTAAATTGGATGTTAACAAGTTTCGCATCTTTAGAAACGCTTTGCTTGCCATAGGCATTCTGCATTTTATATCTTCTTTACTTCAGCCATCAGAAGTTATCTTGCTACCCAAATAACAAAATTGATCTACTACTTTTATTGCCTCATTAGCTAATCTAATTCCTTCAGCATTGCCTGAATTTCTGACATTGCATTCCATTACCTTCATTTTACTCTTGTTAATGTTCATCTTATATCTTCCTTTCAAGACACTGTCCATCCCATTCAATTGCTCTTCCAGACCTTTTGCAGTCTCTGACAGAATTACTATATCATCAGCAAACTGCAATGTTTTTATTTCTTCTCCCTGCACTTTAATGCCCTCTCCAAATTTCTCCTTCCATTCCTTCACTGCCTGCTCAATGTACAGATTGAACAACAGTGGGGAAAGGCTACAACCCTGTCTTACTCCCTTCCTAATCTCTGCGTCCCTTTCTTGCCCTTCAACTCTAATAACTGCTGTCTGGTTTTTGTATAAGTTGAATATAACTCTTCGCTCCCTATATTTTACCCGATACCTTCAGAATTTGGAAGAGTGTATACCAGTCGACATTGTCAAAAGTTTTCTCCAAATTGACAAATGCTAAAAACATAGGTTTCCCTTTCCTTAGCCTATCTTCTAAGATAAGTCGTAGTGTGAGTATTGCCTCCAGTGCTCCTACATTTCTCTTAAATCCAAACTGATCTTCTCCGAGGTCAGATTCCACAAGTTTTTCCATTAATCTGTAAATAATTCGTGTTAGTATTTTGCACCCATGACTTATTAAACTGATAGTTCTGTAATTTTTCACACTTGTCTGCACATGCTTTCTTTGGAATTGGAATTACAATATTCTTCTTGAAGTTGGAGGGTATTTCCCCTGTCTTATACATCTTGCATACCAGGTGATGCAATATTTTCACGACTGGCTCTCCTAACAACATCAGCAGTTCAGATGGAATACCATCTACTCCAGGTGCCTTGTTTCGACTCAAATCCTTAAGCGCTCTGTCAAATTTTTCTCGCAGTATCATATCTCCTATGTCATCTCCCTCCACTTCATCTTCCATTTCTAGAATACTGCCTTCAAGTTTATTTCCTTTGTATAGGCCCTATATCTATTCCTTCCACAGTTCAGCTTTCCCCTCTTTACTTAGTACTAGTTTTTCATCTGAGTTCTTGATATTCATTTCTTGTCTCCAAATATCTCTTTTATTTTCCTGTAAGCGGTATCAATCTTTCCCCTAGTTATGCATTCTTCTACGGTTCTGCATTTGTCCTCTAGCCACTCCTGCTTAGCCAGTCTGCACTTCCTGTCAATCTCATTTTTCAGACGTTTGTACTTCCTTTTTCCTGTTTCACTTGCTGAATTTTTATATTTTCTCCTCTCATCAATTAAGTGCAGTATATCCTGCGTAATCCAGGGATTTCTATTAGGCCTTGTCCTACTCCCTTATGAACCTCTGCAGCCTTCACTACCCTATCTTTCAGAGCTACCCATTTTTCTTCTAATGTATTACTTTCCCCCATTTCATCCAATCCTTGCCTAATGCTCCCTCTGAAACTCTCAACCACCACTGGTTCCTTCAATTTGTCCAGGTTCCATCTCCTAACCTTTCTACCTTTCTGCAGTCTCTTGAGTTTTAATCTGCAGTCCATAACCAATAAGTTATGGCCAAAGTCTATATCTGTCCCTGGATATGTCTTACAGTTTAGAACCTGATTTAGAAATCTATTCCTTACTGTTATAAAGTCAATCTGGTACCTTCCACTGTCTCCTAGTCTCTTCCACATATACAGCCTTCTTTTATGATGTTTGAACCAAGTGTTAGTGATCATTAAATTGTGCTCGGCGCAAAATCTCCCAAGCAATCTCCTCTTTCATTCCTTTTTCCCAGTTCATAATCACCTACTAAATTTCCTTCTCTTCCCTTTCCTACTATCGAGTTCCAGTCCCCCATCACAATCAAGTTTTCGTCTCCCTTAAATTTCTGAATGATTTCTTTTATCTCCTCATACATTTTTTCGATATCCTCATCATCAGCTGTGCTAGTTGGCATATAAACTTGCACTACTGTGGTCGGTGTTGGCTTGTGCCTATCTTTACTATGATAATGCGTTCACTATGCTGTTCATAGTAACTTACCAGCATTCCTATTTTCTTATTCATTATCAGACCGACTCTTGCATTTTCACCAACTGATTTTGTATTGATAACCCTGTACTCACCTGACCCGAAATCCTGTTCTTCCTGCCACCGAACTTCATTAATCCCTCCATATTTAACTTCAACCTATCCATTTCTCTTTTCAAAATTTCTAGCTTACCCACGCGATTAAGGGTTAGAACATTTCACGTTCCGACCCGTAGAATGCCTGTTTTGTTTTTCTTGATGACAACATCCTCCTGAGTAGTCCCCGCCCGGAGATCCAAATTGGGGACTATTTTACCTCCGTAATATTTTACCCAAGAAGATGCCATCATCATATAGTCATACATTAGAGCTGCATGTCCTTGGGAGAAGTAACAACTGTAGTTTCCCCTTCCTTTCAGCCGTTCGCAGTAATTGCATGGCAAAGCCATGTTAGCTGATGTTACAAGGTCAGTCAATCATCCAGACTGTTGCCCCGTGACTACTGAAAAGGCTGCTGCCCCTCTTCACGTTTGACTGGCCTCTCCACAGATACCCCTCCACTGTGGTTGCACCTATGGTACGGCTACCTGCATCGTTGAGGCATGCAAACCACCCCACCTCGGCAATGTCTGTGGTTCATGGGGGTGGAGTAAGGAGTTACAACAACAGACAGACATCCTGAATGATAAGATCTAGAAGCATGGAATGAAATTTAGTGTGGATAAAAGCAAGGCCATGGTGGTAACCAAAGGGGGCAGAGGGGGCAAGAGACAAATTTATAATAAGGGATGGGATACTGAAATAGTGAACATCTTTAAATATCTGGGAAGTATTAAAGGTTTAGGAAGGGGATAGGGGGGTGCCAATGAGGTGCAAGTTGGTTCTATACAAGATCTACTTCACACCCTGCAAACATGTGATCAGAGACTTGGCCTATGACTAGAAGAGAGTAGGATACAAGCCAGTGAAATGAAGTTCCTGAGATGTATGTTACAGAAGACTAGGAGAGACAGAGTGAAAAATGAAGAAATAAGGAAGGAAATTGAAGTGGAAAATTTGAATGAGAGAATAAAAAATAACAGCTTAAAATGGTTTGGTCATGTGAAGAGAATGGGAAAGGGAAGAATACCTAGAAAAATAATAGAGTTCAAGATTGGGGGACTAGAAGAAGACGGATAACAAGATGGAGCAACACAATACAGATGAGTTTGAGGAGGAGGAAGCTGGTATGGAACCAATTAATGGAAGAAGAATGGTGGAAAGATCAAAGAAAGTGGAGAAGTACCATTGACCCCAACCCAGACAGATGTTGGATAGAGGGGAAACAAAGAAGAAAAGAAACTACAGCAAGAAATTAGTGTTTGCTTTTAGTGCTGAAACTGCATGTCTGTCTTGAGATTGCTTGTAGAGGCTAGCTTTAATCACCAAGAATAAAGCAATCAGAGCTACAAAACATTTCCTCTGTCACAATTGAATCATTGGTTTCATAAAATCAGCTGTTACTTTCCCAGCATAACTCACACCACTTGCTTAGATTGTTGCTATGCATTATGCGTCAACAGTGTTTGTGAAGTGACCTGCCATGTTACTGTATGGACAATAACAAAATGGTAGCCAGCAACTTGTGTGGTAACACTAGCAAAATGTGAAAAATAACTAGCAAGCAATTTTAATTGGACTATAGTGTTGTTAGTATTTAGTGTTATTACCTGATATGGAGTGGGTGTGAACAGTGTTGTTGAAGACTTGCAGATGTTGTGTATTAGTGAGAGACACACTATTAGCACCTGACAGAATTTGAAGGAAGCCTCATTGTGGTTCCCCATTGTGCATCTGTGAATTGTATTTCTGATCTTGATGTGCTCCCATGGCTAGTTACCAGAGATATCTGCAATAAAACAATTTAACAATGGAAAATCTGATTGGAATGTCAATAATGGAGAATAGTTAACAACTCACCCTAAAGACGTTCGTTGAAATACTGACAGGCTCTAAGAAACATTAAATTTTCGACCATGGCCTTCGTCAGACAAAGAAATACGTACATTATTACACAATCACTCAACAACTATACACAACAGCAGTTGATTGAGTGTGTGTAGTTATCTGAATGATTCTTTTTCTGACGACGGCCATGGCTGATAATTTAAGTTGTGTAATGGTGTCTTTGTGTTTGTTAGCGGCTCAGTGAACACCTTTGCAATAGAACAATGTGGGACCAGCTTTGACATCAACTCCATCATATGATATCAAGGGCCAGTTACATCAGTTTTGGGCCATTGTGTCTCAGGTTAATGACACACTTCCCAACGAAATTACCACATGCAACTAGGACTCATATTTCAAAGTTCTTCATAAATTTTTGTAATCAAAATAAAATAATGTTTAGCAGACATCCACAAGATTCTGTATGGAGATTGTCTTTACTTGAATTATGTGATTTAAAAATGTACTTTATGAGATTAATTAATCACAGTTAAAAACTGTCATAGTGGGGAGAAAAGTAGTCTACAATAGAAGATCTGTATTATCCAAAGATAAATAAGTAGTTAGGAGTGGTATGTTTTATAACAATAACAAATTTTAAAATTTTGTATAAATTCTGTTATGAGATGAATGAGTAGAATGGAGAAATTTGAATTGTACTTCAAACTTTTGGTACTTGGCACATGTTGTTATGAACTGAGACAAGGAGTTTGTAAGTTTTCAATACACTTTTTAAAATGTACTTTAGTAAATGTTTACAATGCATTTTAAAGATACTGTTTCTTTAACAGAGCAGAACCATAAGGGAATTTGACGCAAACTTCACTGTGAAACAGTTTGGATTCAAAGATGTATTTGACTACTACAGTCAGGCAACACTTCACAACAAATTGCACAAAATAGCGGTTCCTTTACTTTGCCTGAATGCAGCAGATGATCCCTTTCAGCCTCTAGATGGTAAGAAATTATGAAATTATAGAAGCTACATCAATTTTAAGCTTACAGTGGAAGCTGCCTCTTGAAATGTCTTCAATAAAATATAGTGATTTTTAATGTGAAAGTCTTTTATAATTGACTTCAATATCGATAAACTCTAGTGAAAATAAAAACTTTAATCCTTAAAGGTAAGAACTTCTTAAATAATAAAGACACTGAAACTTCCTGGCAGAATAAAATTGTGTGCCAGAACCGGGACTCTAACCTGGAATGTTTGCCTTTCACAGGCAAGCACTCTACCACTCAACTATCCTGACAATTCACGGTCCGTCCTCCAACTTTACTTCTGCCAGTACCCCGCCTCCTAATTTCCAAACTTCACAGAAGTTCTCCTGCGAAGCTTGCAAGACTAACACTCCTGGAAGAAAGGATATGTCACAATTTTAATCTGCCAGGAAGTTTCATATCAGCACAAACTCCACTGCAGAGTGAAAGTTTCATTCTGGGAATAAAGACACTGAGTTGTTACGAGGCACTTAAACAAGTCAAGCATTGTTGTTTGCTATTGCAGAATTTTTTTCCAGAGCTGTACAACATTCTTAATCATTGTACATCTAAAGCCTCATTTACACCAAAGCAAACACGAGCGAACATAGGCGAATGCGCATTCGCCAGGAATTCGCCTGTGTGCGCACGCATTGGCTTGTGCTTGCGAGTAAACGTTTACACTGGAGCGAACGGAAGAGAAAACAGTACACTGCCGCAAGGCGCGCATACACAGGTTGTTGCATACGCTAGCGCTGAAGCGGAGAGGACACGAACTTCCTTTGATGGTTCGCCCTGAAACCGACACCCACCGGAACACAAACGAACATCTGCAAATGCAAGCCGAGCGTGACCGAACAGCACGCGCCTAGCGTTTACACCAGAGCGAATTCTCGTTTGCTGCTGCTCGTTCGCTTGTGTTCGCTTCGGTGTAAACGGGGCTTAAACTGTCCCAGCTAACTACATTGTGCATACACTGTAGCTAACTGGGCTGTGAGGTTGTGCCTGGTTTGGTGAGCAAGACGAAAAAGGAAGCAAAGAGCAGCAGCTGCCCTTCCCCAATGATCTCTCTTTTCTCACCTCACCTCACCGACTCCACAAAACACAACCACATATCCAGTCTAGCATGATATAGTCAGCCAGGATAGTGTAAGTGTAGACTTAGGTGAGTGTGAAAGGGGAGGTGGGCTGGTACCAAGAAAAATACCTACAAATGTGAATGCAGGCAGAACACCCCTATCTACACAAGACACAAAGAAATCACTATAAGTAAATGAATGTTATTTCGTTTTTTTTAATAGATGAAGTGTTTTTGCATCTACCATAAAATAAAATTATAAAGAATATGTTACTTTGACCGTTGACTTTGTTTTTATTATATATATTAAAGAAAGAAAAGAGAATGTGAAAAGTGTTTGCTGTAGAGAATAAGCATCGACTTTAACTTAATTATTGAAATAAATGTTATTAGTATGCTTTTAGAACACATGATAATATGTATTATAAAAGTCTGTGTGTGTAGTCCTAATATTAAACTATTCAGGTGATAGCTCTGTGAGAGCATTGTTTTTATTTGTTGCGATAGTTACACCTGTAATGCCTCATGGTTCATATGGTATTTCACTTTTTTGTGCAGCCATTCCAGTGGAGGCAGCAAATAATTCCAAGAATGTTGCAATGGTAATAACTGCACGGGGTGGACACATTGGCTTTCTGGAAGGAATTATGCCAGCTTATCAAACTGAGACGCAGTACATGAGCCGTTTATTTTCGCAGTATTTTAGTGCTGTGTTCAGAGAAGAGACTGGATTTTTTAATTTATTGGACAAAGCAGACTGATCATGTCAATACTACCAAAGATTTGTTGGTAAAAATTAAACAATTATATTGCTGCTTTATCGTTATGTTATTTGAAAGTTTATTAAATGCATTTACTAGAGATAGTAATTTATAACTTGAGCTAAAATATTGAAATGAGCATCTGATTTTACATACATGATTTCAGAAGAAACATGATTACATAGTACGCTTCATTTGGAGGTCTAATCTCGTTTCTTCCAAACTATGGCTTTATAACTAAAAACTAATTTAAAGTACTGTTTTTATATTTTTGGTATTTTATTCAAATATAGAGGCATGTGACACATGTGCTACATGGTATGCATTCCCCTCTCCTTTCTGTGATAACTTAAGCGTGGATCTTTTTATTGGGGCTTATATAACAAGATTCAGATAGCTTTTTTATTTATCTGGCATTTTCTGCGTGCTCATGTTATTGTCAGTTGTTATGGGTGAGATGAAAGTGATAAAACTATAGGTTCATTTATTGAACAATAGGAAAGACTTGTACTGGAAGTTGGGAAAAGTTTGGTTGTGTCAAATGTGTGTAAGAGAAGTATTAACAAGTGATGAATTTATTTGTTTACCTTTGAACTGCTTGCCATATCTCACTTGAACACACACATTTTGTATGAAGCAGTTTTCATGTGATTTGTCCTGAGCTGTGGTTGTATTGGTGCTATATTGTGAAAATATCATTCATTACACTATGAATGGTGAAAAGTTGATGTTAGTTGTATAGGCCCCTCCCCTTAGAAAATACACTGTATACTTTGTGTGTGTGTGTGTGTGTGTGTGTGTGTGTGTGTGTGTGTGTTTTAAGTCAGTGCGACCATTACATTAATACTCCAAGAGGCATGCTTAATTTCTAATGGAATGATTGTTTCTGAGTAATGAAAACCTGTGTGACATTAAAGTGAACTACAGTAGAACCTCGTTTTTACACTTTTCAAGGGACTTCATTGAAATGGTGTAAAATGCAGGAAAATGTAAAATACAGGAAATAATGTTTTAAATGATAAAATATACTTACTGGATCAGTCTTGTATTTTTGTAGTTTATTTGCGATATATGTACATAATAGGCATCTAAATACTCACAAGGAAGTTTATTATATCACAAATATTATCCAAATTTTTATTATTTTAAGCACCAGGAAGAACTGGTAATTTTATGGGAAGTAAAAATTTTTGACGTAATTTCATTCATTATAATTGAGGACACCAATGCTGGGCTATGTAACACATCTTCCAAAATTACCTGAACCGCTTTGATAGATATCGTTTGGACGCCGCTGCCAGGTTATGTAACACATCTTCAAAATTACTGCCTTTTACCAGCATTAATTATTTATGTAATAAAACTGATAAAGTTCCGTTCTTTTTGTATTTTTTTATGTTTCACATGACGATGTTAGAGAATTTCTTCGTGTTCTCGAATGCAAATATATGCATAAGTATTTTTGTGACATTTGCATAGGACCAGCATCTCACGCTATTATCGATTTTTTTGAGGTTGTAGATATTATGATACCCAACTTTAACAGATAACATTCTTTATTAATCAGAAATATGTATCACAAAAACAATGCAACTCTCTATTCTCACGTCAACAAAGCAACTGGTTCCGATTGTTTGAGTACATGCCAGCCGCTCTGGCAAAGAAGCTAGTGGAAAGAGGAACTACTCCACCACAAATCGGCGTGTCGTAAGTCAACTAGTCATGTACTGCCAACAACGAAACGCGAAAGACGCATTTGAATAAATGTAAAGTGTCAAGAAACTTGACTGCGAATAATTTTTAAGCGCTATACTTTAAGGCGAAAGCCATGCCAGCATCAGTTTATATATATTACGTCATTTTTTTTTCTTCACGAACATGCTTTCGAAAAGTGTAAAATGTGGGAAAACTCTAAATATGTTAACGCAAAAACGGAGGCGAATTAACATTGTGAACATAGGAAATTTGACGGGACCGACAAAATATGGTGTAAATGGCAGGAAAACGTAAAAACCGGAACGTAAAAACGAGGTTTTACTGTACTTTGTTTGCTACAGTATTATCTAAAATTTGTACAACATAGTTGTGTCTACTATAGAACAGTTTGTTAGTCATTTTGAAACACTTTCTTCACTCTTGTCTTGCCCATTTTGTTGATGAACATTAATTTTCAACTCTGTATAGGTGTTTCCATTAATGTCTGTTTAGTTTTATTTTTTCTTGTAAAACAGTCTGTTTGTATGTTGCACAAATTGGTCTCTACTGTTGATAGATGACAGATATGTTCTTTATTATAAAACTCTACTTTCCTCAGTGCAGTAATTGTTTGCACCATACAATGAATTCAGTAGTCTTGTAGTTTGTTTTGTTTGTACACCAAGTATTCGTTTAGGATGTAATGACTGGCTGTCTTAGTACAAGATTATTATTAACTGAATATCTGTTGTTAGTTTTAATGCAAGATTTAAAATTTTATGTTCCTGCCACTTTGTAAGATAGTGACAATGTCACCAAAGTCCTTTTGAATAATATGTGCTGAAATATGTGCTGTTTTGTCTTCAGAGATTTTGTTGTCAATGATGACCTACACTCTAAGCATTAAAAAATTAAATGTAAATGCTGCACAACACTAATATTATGATCTGATCATAAAAACACCTTGAATTACTATTATATCACTATATAGACTACTAGTATCTGTATTAGGTGGTGGTAGTAGTAGCAGCAGCAGCATTAGCATTGAATAGTAGTTTTTCTCTTGTCCATTAAATTATTCAGGAATGCTTGTCTAAAAATTGTATCCATTATCCCCCTACACCTCCCACCCAACTCTCTCTCTCTCTCTCTCTCTCTCTCTCTCTCTCTCTCTCTCTCTCTCTCTCTCTGTGTGTGTGTGTGTGTGTGTGTGTGTGTGTGTGTGTGCGCACTCTTCTAATTATGTTACAGTCAGTCTTGAGTTCAGGAAATCATTACTCTTCTTCAATTTACCAAAAGCGCACAGACAGTGTCAATAGTACTGTAGTAACTTATTAATCTTCATGAAAATTTGTGTACTCATAGGACAAGGCAGTTAAAGTATTGCTTAGCAGTGAGACTCATGTTGTGGTGGTGTTAGCATGTATTTTACTTGGCCTTTGCTGTTTTCAGAAATTGCATTTTTATATAAAAGGACCAAATTTCTGTGCACAGGCGAAGAATGTAAGAAAATAAAGTATGAAAGGAATGAAGAAAATCTTTGTTGTTTTGTTAATTGTATCAACCTAACATATTACCTTTTCCCCTCATATTTGTAGTTATTGTGACATTTAAAGATGTTGGATGACTTTCTTTTCCCATTTGCCCATAGCATTAGTATTTTGTTGTTAGTTTTATATTCTATTCAATTTTTTGGTACTTATGGCATAATTTCTTATTTTGCTAACAGCGAAAAAATCATATGGCAGTGGTTATCAGGATGTCAGGTTATGTAATTATGATTTGTGATTGTCTATCTAAAATTCTATGAAAACGGCTTTATGGAAATAAATTGAAATTTGTTTACAAATTCTGTATATCCCCTTCTTGTAAACATATTATCTGAATTTATTTTATCATATTATTTCTCACTGAAAAACTGTTACACTAACACTAATTTACTTGACTCCTAATTCCAGAAATGAATTAATGAACTTGCTTACCTAAAAGCATTCAGTTGCATACTACACTGTACAAGTGAATTTTTCCTATCAGCTTTTGAGTTTGTACTACCTATTATTACACATCAAATCGAACTGAGCAAAGTGATACGAAGTGTTACGAATATGTGTGAGAAGGGTGAAGGTAATGAATTAGTTTTGTTCAGTGATTAGGTGTGGCTCCTCTCCAACGTTATTGGAGCTGTACCTTCAGACAATCTCTTCGCCCCTCCCCTCCCCCCACCCCCAAGAAAGATGTCTGAAAGGAAGATGATTATTATTTAATGCTTTTCTGGTGTTCATACAGTCAAACTTCTCCATTTGGCATGACATCACAAATTATTACTTACCCACTACTAATTGCATTCATGAGACATTAGACAGACAGACAGTATGCTCATATAGCACTAGTTAAGCTGCGGTGGAGCAGCCGAGCGCATTGAGGCACTATGCTACGATGTGCAAGGCCATTCCCTATTGGGGGCTCGAATCCCCCCACAGGCATGGATTTTTGTGCCATCTTTAATATTAGTTAGTTATTAAGTTTAAGGACTGATGACCCCTCAGTTAAGTCCCTTAAGCTCTACAAACATTTAAACAGCACTAGTTAAACTTCCAAAATTATATCATAATACAATACATACATCTTGAGAAATGAAGTCATAAACAAATGGTACATGGAAAAACAGTCCCATAATACCATTTTACACCATTACTACTACCTGTATTCACGATATATTTGGAAGAAAGAGTATACACAAAAATACCATTGAAAGTACCTATGAATTTGTCATAGTATGATGCAGAGATCAGGAAATATGAAGCCATCAACAATGAGATGAATGAGAAACTGTCCACTATCCCATCTGACACACGAAACAATACTAATAAAGTAAAACATCCTTTTATGCTCAAAGAAACTTTCCTTTGCAACAGTGTTCTACGAAGCAGTTGATTTTGCGAATGATCATCATTTCAAGTGATTAGTGTTTTTTAATTAAATCATGGTGAACATAAATTGATCAGTTTTTATTTTAAAAAGTAGTCACACATTTGTAATGAAAAGAAAATGATTGAAACATTAATCATACAACACAACATGCTGACATCAGTGGGGTCAAAGCCAATGAGTGGTATCGAGTAATTCAGTTGAACCATCATGACAATAACCAAATATTTTATTTGATAGATAAAAAAATTTGTTACCTTGTTCACTGATTTGCAATTGAATTTTCATTTTGTTAAATTAAAGGCATTGCATAAATACATTTACTGGAACAGTGTTTCGTCTGTTTGCAGAAGGTTTATGTGCTTGGCTATTGCCGAGGCTGTCCAGAGTACATAGCATTTATTGTTACATTGCATCAAAAAATAATGCAATTATTTTTAATTTGGTGTCATACATAACTCACGGATAAACTTTTATGAACTCTGGTAGCAATATTCCGTTTTGGCATAATTGAAAAACATGCACTTTGATGGTCAAGTTCTAACGTCCATCACCTCTTTTCGGAATGACTCAAACTGAGCCCTAACGTTTTCCTGAATTACGTAAAGTTTTGTTAGTTCACAGTCTAAAACAGTCATTCCACTGTAGGTGAAGTTGAACTTATCTTATATGCTGGCTGAAGTCCATTGCGTTGTGAGTTGTCTTCGGCATTCACTAAAGAAATTGATTCTACAGGATCTTCTCATGAATTAAAACCATATTAGTTGATATGGAAACGATTTTATTTCCACTTAAACATTGCACAATCAAGAAATGCAGCAGCAAGCCAACAAAGCTGCTTACAGGTTTCTGGCCACTCACAAACCCTATCCACTGAAGACTAAACAAACAATGGTTTCTCTCAAACATCTTTCTGCTTAACTGCATAATAAGATTGATGACAAAGTTTTGTAATTCATAATTAAACAATATTCTTTTCCATTAAATATGGCAAAATACAGAAATAAAAACATTAGATTTAAGCTTTGACTATTTATGTCAATGTATGTACTTGTTTCATGACATTTGTATTTAAATGTAGTACACAAATTTAACGTCATCCTTTTGACTAGTGTTTACAGTCATCAAATTATTTACAATATGTGTGTTTTCGATATGCACATATATTTGTTTTGCCAATAGTGTGTAGGCGTACTATTATTTTGACATGGAATTTTAGTGAGTCTCAGTTTGCGGTCAAATTATTTATTAATACGGATTTGTATATGGTTGTCGTAGTTTTGTTAATTTCGAAGATAGTTTCTTAGTACCAAACGGATTATTAATTTTAGTGCATGAACAATTATCAGTATTTAATTTAGGATCTAGTGATATATAAAACATGGTCTGCCCTAATTTATTTAAACAAAAGGTATATATGAAATCATGTTGTGCAATAGTTTATAACATGTAGCATTATTGTTTTCATACAAATTAGTATCTATATAGGTTAAGCAATTTCCGAAACTAAGTGTAATGCATTTTTAGTGTTTGCAGCTATTATTTACGAAAGTATTAAAAACTGAAAATTACGTAAAAGGTCAGCCAAAGTTATATTTAAATCAACTAACTATTTCTTAAAGGTATTTTACTAATAGTCTTAATAGAATTCCAAACAGAAGGCGAAAATGTGAAATATCACATGTCCGGTAATGAAGTTTTACTTTAGGTATCAGATATTTCGTGTTTCTATGTTGGCAACTGATTTTTAGGAGTGTTCAACATAGCAGAAACGTTACAAAGTGCATGGGGACAGTTAAGATTAATTCACACTATCCATACCCCGCTATTGTCATTCCTTGAAGTTTTAGATTCTGTTTCAAAGAAAGAAAGAAAGCTTAGGATTTAACTTCCCTTTGACAATCTGATTGATAGAGACGGAGCACACGCTTGGCTGAGTTTTTGTTAACTATGCTCTTTTAAAGCCTAGAGTGATTAAGGAAAATCATCAAAAACCCAAATCTGGATGGCTGGAGGCAGTTTTGAACTGCCTTCTCTGAAATGAGCCCCCATGTGAATAACTGTCCCACTCCGTCGGTGCTATCATTATTACTAATAACAAACGAATACTAATTCGTATTTTGTGGAAAAGAAGATTTATAGTTCCGCTACAGGATGAGCAAAACCAAATCATGAACAAAGAAGAACGGTCTACCCTAGGCGGGTGTGTTGACTCCAGTGTTGTAAAATATCTACACAAATGAGCAGCCAATGCCAGCAAACACCAGGCTCTTCTTCTACACCAATGACACAGCGGTAGTTGTTTAATGGTCATCCTTTGAAGAAGTATAAGGAAAGCTTTCTCTAGCAATGGATGAACTCTCGAAGTACTATGATGCCAATTATTCGTAGCTGAATTCCACTAAGTCTGAAGTGTGTGCTTTCCACCTACAAAACAAGGAAGCACAAAGAAAGCTGGACATCGCATGACAAGGGGAGCATCCAAAACATATTCCAACACCAGTTTACCTTGATGTCACACTAGAACCACACTCTTAACGTACAGACAACAATGCCTGAATGTGAAACAGAAGGTCAATGCTCACAATGGAAACCTGAAGAAGCTGATTGGCAGCTCTGGGGAGTGAGCCTGCAAATCCTGAGTATTTTCGCACTTGCTCTCTGTGCATCAGCTGCCGAGTAAGCTACCCCTGTGTGGAATGCTTCAGCACATGCTAAACAGGTTGACACTGCAGTCAACGATATTGCCAGGACAATCTCGGGATGTCGGAAGCCAATGCAAGTACAAAAACTGTATCTGATTGTTGGAATAGCCCCACCCAACGCCTGAAAGGCTATTGCTGCAGACAGTGAGATAACAAAGCAGGAGAATGACAACCAACTCCCGTTATATGGTCACCAGGCAGCAAGATCTCGCCTCAAATCCCGCAAGAGTTTCCTTACTAGGACTCAACCACTGGAGGGAGCACCAGAGACATCTCGTCTTAACAGTTGGAAGAGCTCACTGCCTGCAGACATGTCACCAAAGGAAGAATTAGCTCCTGGCACATACCTACCATATCCTGTCCCGAGGTCCCTCAATCATTTAAAGACTGGGTGTCCCTCAATTCAAGACCAACCTGCAGAAATGGGTGATCCTTCCTGTGAACGCAGATAACTCTTGTGCATGTGGAGCCAAACAAGAACCAAGCCACCTACTAGACCCATGTACAATGCAAGATATTTTTGAAGGAAATGATGAGGCTATTACAGCTGCTATTTTTTGGAAATGCTGACCAGACATGGAAACAAACGAACAGACTTCAGGTATAGGTAACATTACAGCACAATATCACTGAAATAAATAAGTTAAATAATGCTGAGTGTAGAATCATAATATGGTGGTCTTGGTACTCAGTTACGGTTTCAGCAAGGACTATGGGTGAAAAGTTTTTAGTTTATCCTGCAGTCCTCCAAATGCAGCATTCTCACATCTCACAATAGCTAGTGTAAACCAACCAGAACAATTGCACAGTATGTCCAGACTAAAATTAATAATGCACCTTTGAAAAAAACATTGGTCTATTCAGAAGAACTTGTTGTGCAGGGCCAGTGAAGGATGGGCTATGAGCCCATTCAGAGAAATGCGCGATGTTAAGACAACTTCTCAAGCACTCTCAATAAGTTGTGGACAGTACTGCTCTCTCGTGTCTCAGCAGAACTACTCTACAAGGAAGTATTGAGTCAGAGCAGTCGTAATTGTCATCTTCTGTACGTGCAAGGAAGAATTTGTACTTTACACATTTTACACCACTTTCTTTTTTTGTTCTGAATTAATAGTAGTAGTAAAACTCATAGGACTATTATTAATTAAATCACGTATCCCACACAAAAAAATCTTTATTATTCTTTAAAAAAAGGTAGGAGAATGATTATCAGAAGACAAAAATCATAGAACTATTATTAAAACGTATCTTACACGAAACTACTACTTCATTGTTAGCAAAAACAAGTATGCATACCACATATATTTCTACTTAGATGTGAAAAGAATGCTACAACATGTTACACATTAAACTCCATATACACATTTACTAATTGTGGGGAAAAAATTAGCACAGCTACCAGCATTAAGTACTTACAAAGATTTCAGCTTCCGTCCTTAGGATTTCAGCTTCAAGCTCTGGTATTTTCCCAAGACAGCCACCATAATTTACAACTACAATATTGCCTGCTGATTGTTCTGTCCCAAAGTTGGGATAGTGTTAATTTTGATGCAGGTTGCATTTTATTGAAGCCAAATTAAAGTTTTTCAATATTGGCGGACTGTTTCCGACAGTAACCCACATTCTAAGCGAATTTCCTTTCAATATAGTGTGAATGTGTAACACATACATAGTTGGGTATTTTGTCTGACTTGCATTAATAGAAGAATGCACTACTGTATCCGTAAATATATCTGTTTGATTGCTGAATATATTGTGTAATTTTAAATGTCTTAATATGCCTGTTGTATTTTTCGCTGCACTACAGAGCTTTTTAAGGCAATGTTGCAACAGAGCTATCTCCATCCTCTGTAAAGTACTGCTAGCTCTGTGACTTTGGTTTTCATGTGTTCAGTGTCTGTGTTTAAATGAAGCTATGAGGACTGAAAACAACCGCAGCTGTGGCATAACACGCTGCACAAGTCAACCAGTGAGTAGTGACATGCACCGCAGCACTGCTTCTTGTGAGCTTCTCGAGAATTGCTTGAGCACCAGCAGCTCAAGAAATTCTTGGTGCACTTGAGTTGCCGCACCTCACAATTCCATCCCTAGTGCAAGTGAGTAGTCCAGAGACACCAGTCTTCATTTCAACATTCATTATACACTGAAAAACAGGCATGTGGTGACGATGACAGTACCCACGTCACCCAGCGAGGTGGCACAGTGGTAACATGCCGGACTCACATTTGGGAGGAGCGTGGTTCAAATACACCTCTGGCCATCCAGATTTAGGTGTTCTTAAATCTCTCCTAGGCAAATGCCAGGATGGTTCCTTTGAAAGAGCATGCCTGATTTCATTCCCCATCCTTATCTGACAGTCCAAGGTGAGGCCAAGGCTCTATCATGACCATTCTGTCAATGGGATATTAAACCCTAAGCTTCCATTTTTCTGGATACACATGTCAATGAAGCATACCGCTGGCTTCAGTGCTGTTATGGGATCGACACTTAGCAGCAGAATGAGGCTACAACATTGAGATGCAGCCCAAACGATGTGGCTCTGATGTCACCATGCGATAGCACAGGTGTTATTTAATGTCCGAAGAAAAATTTTGTAAGTCTGATACTACTCATGTCACTGTGCCACGAGGAAGACTAGAGGACACAGCTGACTAAGCGTTCAGCAGTTAATTCCCTCTAACTGTAAGGATTAAAGGGTACTTGACAATGGTGTAGCCATAATTGGTGGTATTACTGTGTATTATAACTAATGATATGTCATTGAACGCTAAAAGTACATTGAGAACCACCCCTACATAGTATGAAACAGTTTGAAAAAATATAAAATATTGATCAGAAAACCTATTGCTGGCCGCACACTGTTGCATAATGCCTGCATTCATAGCTGGCCTTGAATGAGACTCAGCCGCTATACGCTTAGCCAGCTGCGCCAAGTAGACCATTTGTCCTACTGTATGTATGTTAGAACAATGACTGGAGCTGGCACTGAGACAATTGATGTGAACAATTAATTCCTTTTGCAAAAGATTTCAAGTGGACTGAATTAATGATCAGACAATGGCATCATTTTTATGTGCAAATAAAAAATAAACTATTTTTTGAAGCATGTAACTTTCTGCCCTTTAAACCTGTACTAATTGGTTCAAACATTGCATGAACATAGATTAATGGATAAAGCCAAAATGAAATTTTCTCATCCAATTCTCATTATCCATTCTTGAGATGTGATTCCTTAAAGTCAAGCTAAATTTAGCACATCATCATGTACAATGAACTGGAGCTGGCACCCAGGCAAATTTTGTGGCAATAACTTTCACAAATGTTGTCAAACGGGCTGAAATTCATTTTTATGTACACCACTCAGATTTTAAGTGATGTGATTATAGGAGGTATTTGAAGCATGTTACTTCAACACTTTAAAATTGTGAGAAACAGTTATAATTTCTATGAAAGAATATAAATGGATGAAGTAAAGTATTTTTTAAATAAATATTACCCATTGTTGATAAATGTGGATTTAAAGATGAGTTAAATTTTCCATGTGCTGTGGTACATTTTACTTCCAAATGATTGTGTACTTTGTAGTAGATTGTATTTTCTGAGTTATCATTTCATTGTTTCTACATTAGTTGGAGTGGGCTTTTAAAAATTATAATGAAATAATCATTAAGAATCTAATTATTAAATTTTTCATGACAAAATTTTGAAACCCCTGTCGACCACGTGAGCTAATTAGCTGTGACAGAATAAAAGTTGGGAACCAGAATGAAAAATTCTGCTATCACAGCACAACTATATGTCCTTTCCTGAAACAAAGATGTAAAAGAGGGTAACTACCTTTTCAACTTAACTGGCAGGTTCAGAAACATGTACATTGAAAAATGTTGACATATTCAGGTTTTACTAATAGTTAACCCCAGTTTCCCAGTGCATTGAGCTCTTGAGTGGGGTGTATCTATATTAACAAGGATCCCTCAGTGGGTATGTATGCATCCTAAATTTCAATGGCTTCTAGTGTCATATTGCGTGCTGTGAGAAATGCTATGCAGCATGACACACTGTGTGTCAGGTTATAAGACATGAGATGTCTTATGTCTTCATATACATGAATAAGCCAAGATTTTTTTTTTAATTTAGGTGTTTCTGAAGCTGCCAGCTAAGTGGAAAATATAGTTCCCCTCCTCTATTTTTCCTGTTTTACTCCAGCCAAGGAATACTCACCTTTCCCATCCTACACTTCTCAGTTAATGTTTTAACTAATACTTCAAAGCATGTAAGTAATTACTGTGTAACTACTAAAATTTCAATTATTTTTGACACTCCAGTATTATTTCATCTCTCAAAAACTGTGTACTTACATATAATATGGAAGGTCATTCATAGCAGCAGCTGGAGATGATAGTTGTGCGTTAGTGAGTTGTTCTTGTGTTTGAGTGTGTGTGTATGTGTATGTGATTGCCTTTTTTTTAATGCCTATCTGCAACCCAATGATTGGTTTGCAGTGAGTTGCAAGCTATCCCTATTCTACAACAAATTCTACTACATGCATCTCTTACTTCGAAGTCATTCATTTTATTTCACCTGTTATACTTCTTTGTTACATTTAATGCAGAGGCTTCCCAATGTTTCAAAAATTTATTACAAAGGAAACAGATGAGATATCTTCATCTGATGTTTACTATATACTCAATGGTTATTAAATTCTTTAATACTACAATACCGTAAAGTCTTTAATACTACAATACCTATTTGTGCGTTTCAGGTAGCTCATTGATGGATAACATACTGTAAAATGAATTTCATATGTCCATTTTTATGAAGTGGCCACTCCTCAAGGAAACAAGGAAAGGCACACTATGAATTAGTGTATCATGGTTACTGAAACAAAATCAGACCCAGTGAAACTTCAGAACTAAATATTAAAGAGAACCACCATTACATCCATCAGTTTGAGTGGGATACAAGAAATTCATGGAGACAGGAATTGTGTCATTAAAAGAATGAGTGAACAGTGTGAGAAAACATCAATCATTTTACTCCCCAATAGTTCTTCTGAGGTTGGAGAGTAAATTTAACAGTGCAGAATTTCTACACAAAAATTTGCAGTTGTAACTTAAGAAAGGGCAATTGTTACAAACACTGGAGCCTAGACTTTTCCAGTATCTAATATGTTTATACTGTATATGTAAGATTTATTGGGTCAAATAAAAATGCAATACAATGATTAAACCAAGATGAAAAGAGTTTGAAGTTAACATGGTGGAAAGTTTGTGTGAGATTGTTTACAATTGTATCATAAGTTCATTTTTATTTCATGACACATCAATATTTAAAACTTTTTAATAGAATACATGACTCCACAACTATGTGACCTTCAACAAATCACAATTCTCCTACACATTGGTGCTTGTTTGTGAATTTTGAAATAAAATATCTTCACTTTTGTGAAGTGGCAGGGGTGGTGTAATTCTGTGGCACCTCATCTTCACTTCTTTCTAATGAGTTTGCATTAAATATAGTTATGGAACAAACACATGTGAAATCACTGATGTCAAACAGAGGATACTGATATGATTTTCACCATTAATGAGAGTCTGCTACATTGAACATGTTTCATCCAACTAATTGAACATGTTGAACAATGGGAAAATTCCAAGAGGGATTCAACAATATTTCTGAGAAGAATAGGTTGCTGAGAGAGAGAGAGAGAGAGAGAGAGAGATATGGTGTGGTGGTTAGTACAATGGACTGACATTTGGGATGACTGCAGTTCAAACATGCCAGGCAAATGCCAGGATGGTTTAGGAGCCAAAGCCAATTTCCTTCCCCATCCTTAACTTAAACAATACAATCTGTGCTTGTACTCCCCCTCTAATGTCCACATTGACAAGAGAACATCAAACCCTGATATTCCTTCCTCCTTCTTCACTGGTTCATGTTATAACCATGGTTGACTTTTACTTGTGTAAATAAGATATTGATCAGTATTTATAAGGATTGCCAGTAGAATTAGAATCCAAATCAGAAATAATTGTTATAAAAGGTTTGATTGTTTTAAAGGCATTTGTGGCATGATATGACTATAATAGGTTTTCCCCCTCAACAGATTTGTGATTAAGTGGTAGAGGGTAAATTGAACCCCCAAAAGGGGTATCATAATGGGTTATGAATATTGACAATATGGTGCTATTAAAAGTTATGCACTGAATGAGACCAGCCACATTTTTTTGGACAACCTATTCCCATAGTAGTGCTTATCAAAGATGGACTAATTTAACATGTTCGTTAAAAATTTTCATTTTAACCTTTTACCATTTTGGTAATATAATTTAAATTAATCTATCTGTCAATAAAGTGGTCCTTACAAAGATCACAGAGGAATAAAATGAGACCAAAAGTGATTTTTTTGAATGACTTGTTTACGTACAGCTCCACTTTATAGTTGGACCATTTTTCATCACCAATGAAGATGTTTAAAGTGCTGTTCTTCATTAAGTGTTATATACACTGTATTAAGTTTAGTACTAGAGCACTCCATTGTCTTGAACATATTTAATATGGCAATACATTAAAATTGACTAATATACCGGATGATCAAAAAGTCAGTATAAATTTGAAAACTTAATAAATCCCGGAATAATGTAGACAGAGAGGTAAAAATTGATATACATGCTTGGAATGACATGGGGTTTTATTAGAACAAAATAAATAAATGAATGAAATAAAATAAAAAAGACGTTAAAAAAATTATGGAGTAAAAACATTAAAGAGAGCCGCAGCAGATGACAAGCTCTCATTACTAAAATCATTGTAGGTCATAGGTTTTACCGTCGATTAATCTGGTGTTCAATGTTTCGGTAACAGTGTATGCACCGGTGCTGTAATACAGTTGTTTAAACAAGACTGGCATTCAAATAAATCTTTCTGTCGCACATCTGTTTGAACCTTTTTTCTTCCTTAAAGCCCCATGTGATTACAAGCATGTGTGTCAATTTGTACCTCTCTATCTACATTATTCTGTGATTTATTACTTTTTCAAATTTATACTGACTTTTTGATCACTCGGTATAAAAAGTTAATATTAAAAAATCATTTCGTACAGATGTGGGACAATAACCATTCAACTGGTATGAAAATGGAGCCAAGATGAGAAATACAATTCTTGAAATCAATTAGTGATGATTATATTTCATAATAACAAAGTTTTAGTTAAATGTATGAAGATGAAAAGGGGAAAAAGTAGGTAGGTACACAAATTTAACAGACATTGACCTTTGATTGTCATTGAATCACTTGGCTCCTTGAAGTTCATAATTTATGATGTGGAGTCTGTCACCCCATCACTCAGCTCCTGAAAGTCAGTAATTTTTATTGCTTCATATACACAGTCCAGGTCTCCATCAATATCAGGTTTGCCAATTTCCTGTAGTAGTGGGGAGTTACTGCAGGTATGTTCCACTTGCAGTTGACACAAATCAATGAGAAATTAATCCTAGCCTTCTGACACCCACAAACACTTGCACACCCCTTTGTTGCATTTGCAGAAAATTGTGGTGAGAAGGGCCTGAGGACCTGGTTCCTTGGAGATGCAACAGCTTCGAAGATGCAACAGCTCCACCAAAGAGACTGCCTACATCACACTTGTGCGGCCTCTCCTGGAGTACTGTTGCCCAGTGTGCAACCTTCACCAGGTGGGACTGACAGAAGACATTGAGAAGGTTCAGAGAAGGGGCTCATTTTGTTTTATCAGGTTACAGGGGGAAAAGCATCATGGAAATGTTGCATGATTTGAGGCGGAAATCATTAAAAGAAAGACGTTATTTGTTGCAGTGAGATCTATTCGTGAAGTTTCATTCAGCGACATTTACTTCTGAATGTTAAAATATTTTGCTAGCACCCAGCTACATAGGGAGACATGACCATCCCAATAAAATAAGAGAAATCAGATTGAAAAAAGAACGATTTAGGTGTTCTTTCTTCTCACACGCTATTAGAGAATGGAACAGTAGAGAAAGGTTATGAAAGTAGTTAATGAACCCTCTGCCAGGCACTTAAATGTGATTTGCAGAGTATCAATGTAGATGTAGATAAAAACAGTGTCAAGACCAAATTTTGAAGTCTGTGCCCCTGAAAGCGGATTCATTTGTTGTCCTAACAGCAATTGTACTTGTAGGTAAGTTGTCATAGAACGTTGATGGTCTACTTCAGATGTTTTGATAGGGATGCTAGGTTGAATCTGGATTTCATGAGGGTTTCGGAAAACTGAATCAAACTTTATCTAGTGTGTCCTGTTCTACCTCTGTAACGGGTTGAATAGCTTCAGTTTGGGTGTCGTGTTCGATGAAAGGGTTGATTGTAGCAGAGGACATTAATTTTTGACCAGCAGTGTTGACCATCTTCTTCTTGCCCTGCTTGAAGAATATGAATTTGAGTCACATCCATGTATGGCATGGAGAAATATGAGTGGACTTATGATGTCTGCCAGTTTGAAACTGTTGGGATCAAACAATTTGATGGGGTCATTCCTCTTCAATGTTTCGAGAAATATATATTTTCTGATTGTTTGGTTAGGGCATTCAATGTGATGAGAAGGTCCGCATCCTCACCAACTACCATAACCTCATACTTCTGTGATACCTCAAGGGTCATGCCAACAATCAGGAGGTCTGTGTCTCCATTAACTTGCCTTCATCTTTAAGCCTCTCAGTAAGCAACCTAATTAATGTCCTTTATCTCTGTCATTGGAAATGAATTACTGTATATACTCAAGTAATCTGCTCATATTTTTCTCTGAATTTATGAACAAAAAACTGGGGTGCGCTGATTACTCAAATTTAGGTTGGTGTTACTCCATCTGCAACAACAAAAAACACTAGGTGGACATTACCCCACTTTAAAAAACAGATCCCTTTAGCTCGGTATTACACAATAATACTTTTGATCAAATCTTTGACAAAGAAATATTAGCAAATGTTCATAATATTTCTTAGACATAAATTTTCATTGTGGTGTTAAAAAAGGTATTGTGGTAGTCATATTTCAAGATAAAAATGCAGTAAATGATACAGGAAAAATGGAGTACAGACGACTAAGAAATGAGATTGACAGGAAGTGCAAAATGGCTAAGAAGGAATGGCTAGAAGCCAAATGCAAGGATGTAGAAGAATGTATAAATAGGGGAAAAATAGATACAGCCTACAGGAAAATAAAAGAGATATTTGGAGATAAGATAAACAGCTCTATGAATATCAAGAACGCAGATGGAAAGCCAGTTCTCAGCAAAGAAGGGAAAGCTGAGAGGTGGAAAGAGTATATAGAGAGGCTCTATGAAGGAAATGAACTTATCGGCAATATTGTAGAAAGGGGAGAAGAAGTAGATGAGGATGAAATAGGAGATACTATACTGAAAAATGAATTTGACAGAACACTGAAGGACCTAAGTCGAAACAAGGCCCCTGGAGCAGATGACATTCCCTCAGAGCTACTGAAGTTTCTGGGAGAACCAGCCATGACAAAACTGTTTCACCTAGTGTGTAAGATGTATGAGACAGGCGAAGTACCCTCAGACTTTAAGAAAAATTTTATAATCCCCATTCCAAAGAAAGCAGGCGCAGATAGGTGTGAAAACTAAATAACCATCAGTTTAATAAGTCATGGTTGCAAAATATTAACACGAATTATTTACAGAAGGATGGAAAAGCTGGTAAAAGCCGATATTGGGGAAGATCAGTTTGGGTTCAGGAGAAATGTAGGAACACGGGAGGCAATACTCACTTTATGGCTTATCCTAGAAGATAGATTAAGAAAAGGCAAACCTACATATCTAGCTTTTGTAGATTTGGAGAAGGCTTTTGACAATGTTGATTGGAATAAACTCTTTCAAGTTCTGAAGCAAGCAGGAGTAAAATGTAGGAAGCATAAGGTTATTTACAACTTGTACAAAACCCAGACAGCTCTAACGAGCTGAAGGGCATGAAAGGGGGACAGTGGTTGGGAAGGGAGTAAGACAGGGTTGTATCCTTTCTCCAATGTTATTCAATTTGTACATTGAGCAAGCTATAAAGGAAAGCAAGGAGAAATTTGGTGAAGGAATTAAAGTTCAGGGTGAAGAATTAAAAACATTGTGTTTTGCTGACGACATAGTAATTCTGTCAGATACAGCAAAGGACCTGGAAGAGCAATTGAACGGAATGGACAGTATGCTGAAAGGTGCTTATAAGATGAACATTAACAAGAGCAAAACTAGGGTAATGGAGTGCAGTCTAAGAAAATCAGGTGATGCTGAAGGAATTAGATTAGGTAATGAAACAATAAAGGAGGTAGATGAGTTTTGTTACTTGGGCAGTAAAATAACAAATGATGGTCACAGTACAGAGGATATAAAATGCAGAATGGCAATGCATAGAAAAGCATTCTTGAAAAAGAGAAATTTGTTAACATGGAATATTGATTTAAGCCTAAGGAAGTCCTTTCTGAAGGCATTTGTGTGGAGTGTTGCCTTGTATGGGAGTAAAACATGGACGATAAACAGTGCAGACAGGAAGAGGATAGAGACTTTTGAAATCTGGTGCTACAGAAGAATGCTGAAGATTAGGTGGGTGGATCTTATAACTAATGAGGAGGTACTGAACAGAATTGGGGAGAAAAGGAATTTATGGCATACCTTGACTAAAAGAAGGGATCGATTGATAGGAAACATTCTTAGACATCAAGGAATTGTGAATTTAGCGTTGGAGGGAAGTGTGTGGGGTAAAAAACACAGAGGAAGACCAAGAGATGGATACAGTAAGCAGATTCAAACAGATGTAGGTTGCCGTTCTTATGTGTAGTTGAAGAGTCTTGCTCAGGATAGGGTATTGTGGAGAGCTGCATCAAACCAGTCTCCGGACTGAAGACCACAACAACAACAACAACATTTCAAGATAGTGGATAACAACTTTATTGTGAGCTGCATATAATTTACTTGACAGTGACAACACATATCAGTAATTTCACTGTAAAAGGTCTCCTCACATCACAAACTGTGGCAGAATAGTGTCTGTTTCCTCCAGTTTCCTTGGCAGCACGGCTGCATTGTTGATGTAAGAATGAGTCATTACATTTGCTTGTGATACATTCTTACTGAGTATTAAAGTACATTATCAACTTAAGTTGGGTATTATTTGTTTCAATACCACCATATTACCCACACCGGTATCGGCACTGCAGGTTTACAGCAATTTCTTGATACTAGCATTAAGCGTTAATTACATTGCAGATACGTTCAAACACACGCACATGTTGATTAGCAATAGCAATGCTAGTGCTTGGAGCAGTTACATTTTGCATTGCAGTGAACAGAAGACAAGCAACTTTTATAGTCAGATATACAGTGAGGCACTACATTTGATAATATTTCTTTGATGAAAGATACCTGTACGTCAAAATTCCCTATTACACTATCAAATATCTTTGATGTAAATATGTGACACATTGACTTTGACAAAGATATATGACCATTTAATACCAGTTTCAGTTCCATTTATTTATTAACTGTTCAGATTCTATGAGTGTTCTTTTCATTGTGTGTTACTGTGAGTACGTTTTCACAGTAATACGTTAGAAATGAAATATTTTTTAATTTGTATGAGAACATTTAGTAGGTAAAATAATGAGATTTGTACGCTACGCTCTGGATATGACAACCCTGTGCACCTCTCTTTCTCTATCTTTTGCTTTTTTTTTTTTTTTTTTTTTTTTTTTTTTTTTTTTTTTTTTTTTTTTTCCGTCGTCAAAATTTTGGGGTGCATGGATTACTTGACTATATACGGTACTCCACCATTAACTAGGTAAAATGACCTCAGGAGTAGTGTGTCGTTTGCTTCATGGAATTGTTCAGTATATTTGACGCTCTTGGCAGGGGTAGCCATGAAACACCACATTTCTCACACTTCAGTTGTGTCTTTTTAGGTATTCAGTGTATTGGGTTAGGAATAACTGAAATATTTGGAATATTTCACCCTTCTTCCACACAACCCAGCAGAGAAGAAATCCACCAACTATGACAAAAGCTTCTTCTTCCAGGTTTATCTAAGTGGTATGAACAAGTCGTATGACACTGAAGAAAGAAAACCTCTTTAAGAAAAATTTGAAGTTATTTCTGATGAATCACAGCTTCTACTCTGTAAGCAAATTCCTTAGCAACTGAATTATGGTATAAATTGTGCTGACATATATAAGCATACATCTTTTGTAAAACACAAGGTGACGATATTACGTGAAAACTAAACTGAATACAGTAAAACCTCATTTTTAAATTCTCGGTTTTTACGTTTTCCCGCCATTTACACCATTTTTTGTCAGTCCCGTCAAATTTCCTATGTTTACAATGTTAATTCGCCCTCGTTTTTGCATTAACATATTTACGCTTTTCCCACGTTTTACACTTTTTGAAAGCATGTTCTTGAAGAAAAATGACGTAATGTACATAAATTGACACTAGCATGGCTTTCCCCTTAAAGTATAGGGCTTAAAAATTATTCGCATTCGAGTTTCTTGACACTTTGCGTTTATTCAAACGTATATTTCGCGTCTCATTGTTGACTTAAAGACGCGCCGATTTGTGGCAATGTAGTTCTTCTTTTCACCAGGTTCTTTGGCAGAGCACCTGGCATGTACTGAGACAAACAGAACGGCTTGTTAACGAGAGAATAACGCTGATTTGTGGCGGTGTAGTTCGTCTTTCCGCTAGCTTCTTTGCCAGAGCGGCTGGCGTGTACTCAATCAGAACCAGTTGCTTTGTTGAAGTGAGAATAAATAGTTGCGTTGTTTTTGTGATACATATTTCTGATTGATAAAGAACTTTTTCTGTCAAAGTTGGGTATCATAATACCCACAACCTCAAAAAAACGATAATAGTGAGAGATGCCGATCCTATGCAAATGTCACAAAAATACTGATGCATTTGTTTGTACTTGAGAACGTGAATAAATTCTCTAATATTGTCATGTGAAATATCGAAAAATACAAAAAGAACGGAGCTGTAGGAGTTTTACTATGTAAATAATTAATTCCGGTAAAAGACAGTAATTTTGAAGACGTGTTACATAGCCTGGCAGCGGCGTCCAAACGATATCTAGCGAAGCGATTCAAGTAATTTTGAAGATATGTTATAGCCCAGCAGTGAGGTCCTCTATTACTACTACTATCCATAAAATTACCAGTTTGCCTGGCGCTTAAAATAGCGGCATCCTCGATTATAATGACTGAAATTACGTCAAAAATTTCCACTTCCCATAAAATTACCAGTTCTGCCTGGCGCTTAAAATAGCGACATCCTCGATTATAATGAATGAAATTACGTACAAAATTTCAACTTCCCATAAAATTAACAGTTTTGCCTGGCGCTTAAAATATTGATAATTTGGATAACCTTTATTGTATAATCAACTCCCTGGTGAGTATTTAGATGTCTATTATGTACATATATCACACATAAACTACGAAAATGCAAGGCTGATCCAGTAAGCATATTTTACCAATTAAAACATTATTTCCTGCATTTTACATTTTCCTGCATTTTACACCATTTCACTGTAGTCCCCTGAAAAGCGTAAAAACGAGGTTCTACTGTAACTGTATTTAATTGTGTTCGTGTATAGTACTTGTGTATGTGTCACAGTGTATGACCTTGATCTTATATGTAAATCTCTATTATATATTTTGATACCACATAAATAATGTTACAAAACTGAGTTGAGTATAGTGCTTATATGTGTCACAATGTATGAACTGCATTTTATATGTAAATCTGTATGTATTTTATGAATAATGTAATGTAAATAGCATGAACCACTGTATAATTGACTTGTCCTATATCTGCATAATATGTCACAGGACCAAAATTAAATAAATAAATAAACTTTGTAATCTTCCTCATTCCAACTGCACCAAACAGAGAAAGGCTATAGGATTCCAGCCCATAATGAAAGAACTTTTTAAGCTGTTCATCAGATTTCTTGAGAAGTGGAATATGGTTTCAGGGTTCACTGGTACATCCTCCCCATGAATGAACTTCAGATTAGAGTCCTTGCATACTCATTAATCTTTTATTCCAAAAAACGTGATGTTGTCAAAGGTTTGACCAACCATAGTAAGCACTGAGGAATTGCCAATTTCAAAGGCTTAAGCCCCCTCCATTACCTAACACAGTCAATTTGAGGTGGTAGAACTTAATATGGAGTTCTATTGAAATGGGTGATCCAATAACTTAACTTTTGGTGTCATTGAACATTGAACGTTTGTATGGACCACTTTATTTATAGATGGGTTAGTTTGAATGATATTACCAAAAACAAAAATTTTCTGTAAACTTATAAAATTTGTGCATTCTCACACATGAGCCAACTCCGACTGGGTTCATGAAGTGGCTACAAAAAGACAGATGATGAAGTACAACCGACTGGATCATCCTCATCAGGAAGCATCTGTTTGACACCCCATTATAAATTTAATGGGAAAGGATCTAGACGAAGCTACAATATCTGTCTTAAGTAAAGGGCTAAATTTTGCCCCAACTCCAAAGATCTTGCCAATACCATCTTTCACCAGTGCCATTGAAGAAGCTGTCCGACCGCTATCAGAGGAATCAGCTGAAGAAGTTAGACGTGAAAGCTGCTGAGCAATTATGAAATATTGTCCACAAAAAAGTAATATTTCTAAAGAGGAGAGGTTAGTCATATGAAAACTCCATGAGGACACTGACACCGTTGTTCTACGTGCTGACAAAGGCAATGCTACCATTCTACTGCCTCAGGAAGTTTCTAATGAAAAGATCTTTGAATTACTAAGTTCTGGCGCATATCGGAAGATAAACAAAGACCCAAATAGCAAGGTGACACTAAGGACTGCTTCATTACTAATGCTTCATCACTAGAAAAGGAAGTTATAAGAAGTTTAAAAGTGCGAGGGGCAGTACCACCGAGATTTTATGGGCTTCCTAAAGTCCATAAATTAGGTAAGGATGAGCACCTAGAGGATCTGCCAATGCGTCCAATAACTAGCACTATTGGTTCACCAACGTACCTTTCTGCCAAGTATTTGGCTTCACTATTAAAACCATTAGTGGGAAAATGTAGTCACCACATTCGTAATTCTATAGATTTTATTCAGAGGTTTAAGAACTTCAGGCTTAATAGTACAGATGTGTTGGTGAGTTTTGACGTGGTATCCTTATTTACCAAGGTACCTATAAATGATTCTTTGTCTCTTATTGGCCAACACTTTGACGAGGACATCACAACCTTATTTGAGGACGTACTGCGGTCATCCTATTTTCAGTTTGAGGGTGAATTTTATGGGCAGATTGACGGAGTCGCTAAGGGAAGCCCCCTCTCACCTCTGGTGGTTAACTTCTTTATGGAAGACTTTGAGGACAAAGCATTGGACTCCGCAAGATTTAAACCTACAAACTTCTGGAGATACGTGGATGACACGTTTGTAGTATGGCATCACGGAAAGGATGAATTACATCGATTTCTTCACCATTTAAATTCCACCCATGATAGTATTAAATTTACTATGGAAATAGAAACGGATGGTTGCCTTCCTTTCTTGGACGTCCTCGTTCGCCATAAAACTGATGGCACAGTAGCACACGCTGTGTAGCGCAAACCGACGCACACAGATCTGTATTTACACGCTAGCAGCTGCCATCATCCTTTACAAACTGCAGGCGTTCTTAAAACATTGGTGCACAGAGCACACTGTATATCAGATGGCGAGAACTTGGAAAAAGAGCTCACACACCTCAAGGACATCTTCAAAGTGAATGGATATTCCCAACAACAGATTCACAGAGCATTCAATGTTAAACCGAGAATGCAAATAGATGACCTGGAGGAAGAAGATAGCGTTCTTGCCCTACGTGGGGGCTCTTTCTTCAAAGATCGGAATAATTATCCAAAAACATCAAGTTAAAGTAATCTTCCGGCCACCCAGGAAGATCACAGCATTAGTCGGATCTGTGGAAGATGATCTGTTGCTTAGAAAGTCTGGTGTGGATCAGATACCATGTGGAAATTGCGAATGTTCATATATAGGACAGACAACCCGCACTGTTCACGAAAGATGTGTCGAACATCGAAGATACACTCGTTTATTACAACTAGACAAGTCAGCTGTAGCAGAACATTGTTTAGATAAAGGGCACTCAATGAATTACAGTGATGTGAAGATTTTAACACCCATATCTTCATTTTGGGATGCAATTTTTAAAGAAGCGATAGAAATTAGAATATCTGAAAATTTAATAAACAGAGATAATGGTTTTAATTTGGACAAGGTGTGGAATCCTGCACTTATTGTAATAAAATTACAGAGATGTCGACAAAATGTTGCCACCACAGATCGTGTATCGATAACAGAACTGAACTCCTCATTCCTTTCGTTACAGGGGGGCGCGCATGCTAAGTGTACCTCTTTGCCGCCGACCAGCATCTGAGACCCGCATGTGCAGTGCCGCCGCAATGGTGTATATAAGGCCGCGCCTGGCAACTTGTCGGCAGTCATGGGACTCACTCTGAAGATGGCCGGACGATATGCAGCCGAAATATTAATGGAAGACGTAGAATTTGCACGGCTGCACACCCGAAATTTATTGGATTATAAAATTTGTCCAAATTTAATTACCACTAGTATGAGAATGGGTGGACTAAAATATATGTTGGTGGTCTCATTCAAAGCAGAATTTAATGCCCCACAACTTTTAATAGGACCATGTTTCTGATATTGTGAGTGCTTTACAAGATATAATCTGTAAATCAGACAAGTTCCACTTTTCAGGGGTACTTTTTTTTTTTAACCCCCCCCTCCCCCCATACCATGTAAGCACAACTCCACTGAAGGGGAAAACCTAGGATAGTCACAGGGCCAAAAATAAAGCCATTACAACACTAAAACCTTTTGTAGCAATTATTTCCAACTCTTCTACCTAGGTTTTACCCTACTGTCCAATAATGTCTGCTAGCCTAAGATTGGAAGAACACATATGTATCTTGAAAGGGCTCACTAATTTCATGGAAGCATTATGGTGGTTTTTATCAAATGTGATTGTTTTTCTTAAACAGGTTTTCTTGTTTATAAAATTGATAGGAAAAATTGGAGCAGATGGGTGATTTTATAATAAACAAATTAAGTACACAGAAATATTTTATTTTCTTTCACAATCATCATTTTATGCTTCCTTAGTTTGTGCTGAAACATTACTGATGCTTTAAAAATGTTCTTTAGTCACATACATTTCTATAAAATATCTTGACAATTCAGCACTGGTAACAATTATAAAATTAAAGGGTTCAATGTTGTCACATAAATTGACTTCTTATTGCTATCTTTGACCAGACAAAAGTAAGCATGTTCTAACCATGGAATTTGTCAAAATATTGTGCTTCTTACAAAAAATAAATAAAATAAAATATCATTTAGCTTATTACATAACCATATTAATGTTATGTCATTTATTCTCTTAACACAGCCATTTGTTTCAAACACTTTAATGTAAATGGAAAGTAAAAACAAATCATTATTATATCTGCTCTTTAAATATGCATTTTAAATGAATATTAGTAGCACCTTTTCTGGCATGGGTATTTTAACAGCTGTCCATTGCTCTACAAACAAATTCTATTAATTCAGTTTAAATCTTAATTAATCCCAAATTTACATTTTGTATCACAGAAACAGCCATTCTTTTTAACAATTGTACTTCATAAGCACTATAACTTTCATTCAACTAATATTAGCAAACATATAACATTTTACAGGAAACATTGAGACAGCAGAGGATGGAAGCTGTTTGGATGTGCTCCACTTATTCTTAATATACACCCAGAAATGAAAGACAATCATTTAAAACTTTTTTATGTGTAGCTTTTCAACAATGGACTTAAACTCTCTTATACTCTTACAGAAATTCTGTAATAGACTGCAGTATATGACAGATATGAATGCTTGGAAGAAAATTGTAACACATGTACATTTCAGACTTTCTTTAAAACAATGTATCTTAACAATTCACATATATAACACTCTACATTTGTTTGTAAATAGTATTGTCAATGACTTAAGTGCTAAATTTATTTTATTAGAGAAATTGACTTTCCCATTATGTCTTTCCAAAAAAGAGTTTTATGGAATGGGCATTTTTTACTGTGGCAAAGGAGGAGCAGCCACAGCATCTGGCTTTTCATCTTGTGTTTTACTTGCATGATTTGCTTCCCAGTCTTTTAGATACTGAACAATCTCTGCATGACCAAATGTTTCAGCTTCGTCAATTGGAAGATTTCCCCACCTGTAAAAGGATTCTTTGTTTATTCAGTGTTGATTTATGAAAAACAGAATTCATATTTTAATGCACAACAGAAATACTTGTAAAACTAGTGAAGTACATTGAAACTACACTTCCAGTGCAACTGAAAGAAACTGCTTAAAATGAAAACGTAGTAGGAATAAAAGAAAGCAACAACAATGTCAAATCATTCAGTTATAATGCCACAGGAATGTAACATAGACAAAAGCATCAGATGATGAACTATTTACCCAGTTGTGGGTCAGCAAATCGTAACATACCAGCTATCTAGGAAGTATCAGAGTTCATAAGTACCACATGAACCTATCACACCCACAAAGTTTAATAGATTCATCAAATTCGAATACAAAGAATCAAATATGTACCACTAGTGCTATAAGAAATGTGTATTGAAAATGCAAGAATAGCCCCAAAGTGAATCTGAATTTGTGGGCCCCCAGATACAACTAATCAATAATTAACAATAGAATTGAAATTGGGGTCAAATAAAATCACAATCCATTCAGAGGCATAAGAGTCAACCACACCAAAAAGAAATGAGCCATCTCTTCAAGATATCCAGCAACAAGAAGTGATCATTTTTGTGGCTGTAGGATGTAAATGAAGATAGGCTTGCATTCTAAAGGTTAAAGGTAATTGGTGTTTAAATACTCACAAGATGTCAAACTTCATATGAATTTCTGTATGTGGCAAACAGGATAAATGAAATTAAAATATTCTTCTCCAATGATATAAAACAAGTATCTAATGTAGTTCTATGAGAATTGGTCAACCAAAAACCTCAAACTATGGATTGTGATCTGAATTTGTCAGTATGTTCCTCTAAATATCTCATTTTTGCATTGTGTAGAGTGTATATATTTCCTGACCAGGGTTAGTTTTTTAATATATAAAGACATGAATATATGGTTGGAAATGGAAATAAAGTACACAGTGATCATTATGATCACTTTACTCCTCTATAAAAGAACCATTTGTCAGGAGAGGACACGAGAACATATGAATTTCCATCATCAAAATGGATTGTTTCAAGTGCTTGGCTAAGGAGAGAGCATGACATTGAGTGTACCTACATATTTTAAAGCATATCTGTTAAGTTTTTTCAAGAAATATTTCCTTCCTGGTGCCTTTCATCTAACCACTACCAGACCTGGATCAAAATGGTTCTATGGTTCTTCCTTTTTCATTGCTGAGTCACAGAGTGGGTTCAAACTGAGGCTGGCATATTTTTCATGTTCTTGAAGTGGGCACTTAAACATGCTTGGCTAACTGTGTGGATTATGTTATATAAAAATATGTACTCACACCTTTATATAAAAACTGTCTAAAACACAGCACTGACTGAGTATTTATTTATTCATTCAAGCCTTGAGTTAGTACTTCTCATATCCCTTCACTCTGTGTTCATCTCCTCTTTTCTAAAAAGATGTTATTCTAAAAAGATGTTATACTTATCAGAGAACTAGCTGAAAGCCCGGTGTCGCTTGAGTTTTTATTTATTCCAGTCTTTACTCCTTCCCTCTTTGCCTTTTCTCTACCCTTCTCTCTCTGTTGACAAAGTTTTATTGCAATCAGATGAACATTATGGCAGCACGTAAAATATGAACAAACATATATGAGGTTTCCAGTCTTCTGTTAGTCCATCTCCTCCTTTCCATTCTCTCTGTTCACCTGTTTCTCCCCCGTCTCCTCCTTTCTCTGTCCATTTCCACAGCCCCCTCCCTCTATTCATCTCCTTTCACATCTCTGTCACCATCTCCCCATCTCTTTCTCCCCCTCTCTCCTCTCTCATTCTCCTCCTCTCCTCTCTCATTCTCCTCCTCTCCTCTCTCTCTCTTTCCATCTCCTCCCTCCCCTTTCTGTCCATTTCCTCCTCCAACTACTACTCTCTCTGCTGTATATATGAATACATTCATATATGTGCTAAGCTTCATGGTGACTGGCTAAACGGTGTCACAGTTGCAAGGTGCTCTCCACCATGCTAAATTCACTATCTTGCAGATTGCAAAAATGTCCTTCATGAAAACATACATTTATGTGCTGTAACATACTCTCTGCCATGCACCTACAGGAGCTAATAAAAGGTAGCCCATGTATTGAAATGGCTGTATGGCATTTATGGGTGGGAGATACCACATGGGATTGTTCGGTATTTTTACTTCACGCCTCTTCGACGACTTGCGTGTTGATGGAAATGATGATGAACATAACACACAACACTCAGGTCCCTTCCAGAAATCGAACCCAGGCTCCCTGCGTGGTAGTGAGCGACACTGCCACCTCAGCTACGGGGGCAGACGTCTATATATTAATCAGAGGATAAGCTACCTCTGTTCCATATTTCATTCACATCTGTCCAGTCATTTCAGCATGATGGCATAAGAAACGATTTAACTAATTGTAAAGCACCCTCCACCATGCACCATATGAAGTGAATTTTAGTACTCCTATAACCTTCGCAAGAGTGCAAGCAATGAGTTGACAAAGACTTATCGCAATTGGATGTACTGTATAGCCGTGCATAAAATACGAACAAACATTAAGTTTTATATATTAGATTTATTTTCAAATTCACATTAAAACCATATGTTGGTAATAACAAATTCCTTCTGCTGGTAGTTTTCACCCCAAAGATTCGGTACGCTTGGTATGTATCAAAGTTGACAGCCCAAAAATTGTCATTTAAAAATCTGACTGAAGTATGCTTTCCACTATTTATGTTTTAAATGTTTCTTCGATTATTATCACCCTGAAAAATGTAATGTATCTTCCAGAGAGAGCAGTTAGAATTTTCAGAAATTTTATTTCATTCAAAACTTTGCTGAAATCTGAAAATTAACTGTTTGGTCATGTTAATTAATTGAAATGATTGTAGGTAATTTGAATATATTAAAACTGCATTGATAAACTGAATTATTCAATCATAAAATCAGAATACAACTGTAGAATCTGACAAAGTCCGTATGTAAAGTATCTTCCATCATGCAGTATCCGAAATTTTATGACAGTGACCTTCCTCTTCTTTTGAAGGTCAAGTGTCTGAAATGTCATGAATATTTTAGGATGAATAAAGTGTCCTTATTTGCATGTCTCATGATGCCACAGGTTTTCAACCATATAATTGTTTATGACGTCATATCTCCTGAACTGTATGTCATAAGCAGTTCTTACTCATACGTCAATTGTTACCTCATGGAAGGAATATGTGTACCAAACTTGGTTAAAATTGGTACAGTGGTTTAGAAGCAGACATCGATTGATGCAGCACTTTTCTGCACATTTCACTGTTTATTACATCATATCTCCTGAACTATTTGTTGTACAGTCATTTAATGGTGCCTATGATGATTGCGAAAGTGCAAGCAATATGTTGACAATGTTTCATCAGAGTCGGTTGAATGGTATGGCTGCGCATAAAATACAAACACACAAACATTCATTTTTATATATTAGATGTACAAGACATAAGGCTGTCTTGCATAATGTACTGAAATAGAAAATTCAAGTATATCTGGAAATTGCAGCGTTTTGAAGTTGAAAGGTAGATATCTTGTAAATAATGGGTATTTGTTGGATGTACACTGTTTTATTCTCTTCCTCTCCTTTTAGCTCTATTGAAGTCTATTGCTTTCCATACAGCTGTGTGCACTTCACAGTTCAAAGTTGTCAACAGCACTGTCAGCCTTCAGAAATTTCCTTAGGCTGATTGGAATAGAGGAGTGTCTAATTAGTAAATAAGAAATGTGTTAAAATATGGTACATGACTTGACAGGTATTTATCCATCACAGTATATATGACCTCATATTAATTGAGTTATATGTTGTACAATTGTATAATTTTGCAGGTATATATTCATTTGTGTAAGTGCTGTATGTCTGAAAAATCTGTTATGAATATAGTAAGTAATAAAGAAGTAATAGATTAAAACCTGAAACCTGATGATGTAGTGGTTTTCCATGCATGTTACTATTTATGTCCTCATATCTCATGAACTACATGTCAAACTGTGATACAATTTCAAAGGTACATTCATCTCTATGTATGTACGTATATTGTATGTAAAATTTCCTGTGAATACAATATATAGTGCTGAAATTATAAATCATAATGTCAAAAAACTCAAAACATTCTGCACCGATTGTGCTCAAAGTCTGACACAACATTGCATTTAATACGGAAGATTTTTATATACTTATTTCTAAATACATATTTAAATTTTGTGATTTTTGGTTAGAAAGTTTCCCCATCATAAAATCCATATACGGCAACTGGCAATCTTGATTAAAACTGACAAAAGCAATGACACAGTTGACAGATCTCCTTCAATACTGTTTTTCCGATTGTGGTAAAAATTTGCACATTGGACTTTCAAAACAAGAGGAATGGCACTGTCTACATAATAATCCATATGGTACATGACAGAGGGTACTTTACAACAGATTTCAAATCTACAGTTTTGTTTCGATCTTGGTTAAATTCTCACACTTCACCTTCAAAACAAGAAACAACATAATTGTCTACATAAGATTTTGAATGGTGTATAGTGAAGGATAGCTTAGTCCAAAATACGGCACTGACCAATGACTATATAATTTGGCAGATATATGTAACTTTTTATATACAGAGGACGGAGGAGATTGGCAAAGAATGGAGGGAAGGTAATGGCACAGACAGAGGAATGATTCAGTGGATGCAAAAGAGCAGGTGGCAGAGATAGATAGTGGCGAGGGACAGAGATAGGAGGAAGAGTAAATAAATGGGTATAAAGAAAGGGAGGGAGCATATAGATGCAGAGAGGACTGAGAGGAGGAGATGTGGGATTAGGGATGTACAGGGAGTGGGGTGAGGGTTATGGATAGAGATAGGGGGAGGAGGAGATTGACAAAGGAGGGAGGGGAGAAGGGTAAAGAGAGGGAAGGTGAAGAAGATTAGGGTATATATCCCATTCATACACATATTAGCAATCTTGAAACATTGCTGGATTCACTATTAATGTATTATTTTAGTGTATCATATCCATAATAACTGATGAAGTTCTGGGTGTATGGGTACAAACCAGAAACCAAATCTCAATCGTCATAGATGAAACATTTCTCACTGCCAAGACCAAAGAAGGCCTCCCTAGTGTGCACAAGGTCAAAGTAATGTTGACTGCTTTCTTTGATTATTGCAGTGCGGTACACTATAAGTAGCACCCCAGGGTCAATCATCGAAACGTGCTACAGGAAATGTCCTCTGTCACCTACCCGATGCTGTGCGGTGCAAGAGACCAGACTTGTCAGCAGGAAATTGGTGTCTCCATGACAACAATGCTCTAGCACATTACGTGCACCTGATTTAGGCTTTGTTTGACAAAAAGCCAGGCTGTTGTGTTTCATTAGGTTGCTTAGTCTCCTGACAACTCCTGTGAATTCTGCCGTTTCCGTAAACTGAGAAGGTCATTGAAGGAAACAATATTTCAGATTGAGAGGTCATTATGGCAGCAATGACAGCCAAGCTAAACTTCATTCCAAAAGAGACTTTTTGACATGCTTCCAACAATGGCAGCACTGCTGGGAGAAATGTGAGGTGTCACAAGGGAACTACTTTCTCGGTGATTAGTTGTCCAACACTCCAGGTAAGCCAGTTTCGTTTCTTTTTCCTAGTCAAAGTTTACCTCCACCTATTTCTTGTTCATCCTACATCTCTTCTTCTTCTTCGGGGATTGTATTTGTATACAATGTATGGATTTTTCTGTCTTTATGCATTCTTTTAAGACGTTCTCTCCATTGTTCCCTGTATTCTTCAATCTTTTCATACTTGGATATCATCAATTTTATATATATTTATAATAATCTTATAGAAATTTTTCATTTCTTTTGAACAATATTTCTATATATTTCTCCTTGATCAACCACTGACAGTTTTTAAAAATCTAATTTCTGTCGATTATATGTTATTTTCATATCCTTTCTCTTTTTACAGTATTCATTTCAATACATGAGCACAGGCTTTACCATTGTTTTCTACAGTTACAATTTTGTAATAAGAAAGCATTTATTTGAATTCTACCAGAATCATCATTGTGATTTATAAATAATTTTGAAAATATCACCCTGGAGAAATTTCATAGTAAATGGAAATACAGTTCAAAATTAATTTCAAGTAAATCAAGAAGACCATAGTGGTAAGATATTTCTCAGCCTTATATTTTGTGAGAACACAAATGAATGTTTGTGAGAGGCAACTGTAAAACAGGGAGTAGTGACATGTAATGAGTGTGATTCAGTTTCTCAAAAATTGAACTTGATCTCAAACTAGACTTTTTTTTTAAATTAGCATTTTGCTTATATAGGTCAGAGGTGACAGGATTTAATGGCTGTCTCTTGTACACTGAACTTCATCTGTCTTTTGTGGGGAGTACGTTTTCATTGGTACAGCAACCAAATGGTCCAACAGGTTCAAAGACATCATATCATGGTGAGTGTGTAAAAGAAAAGGACAATTTATGTAATCATTAAACTGATAAACATTGCCCCTCAGATATAGCTTCTGCCTAGAGCAAACAATTCAATGCCTCCAGCACTGGTCATTCTTTCTGAGTGCATACAATTATACCATCTGGTATAAGCCTATTGCACAACATTCTAATGCTGTTGCTTAGTCACATCTATTCACTAGTTGAGACCCTAATTTCAGAAAAATAGTAGGTCCTCCATTTCCACATTGAAACTGCACAATAACATATGTTTCCCTTACAAACCATCTCTTGTCCACAGAGACACAAACACTATAACTGCCAACAGGAAAAGAACTCCTCCAGAGTAGGCTACACAGTTTGAAGGTAATGCACCAAATACTGCCAATGTCAAAGGTAACAGGACTACATAGGTGAAGTTGCAAAACAACTAATGGTGGGTAATGGCAGCTTACACAGTAGACGTGGCTGTCCCAAACACACAGCACTATGACACCTCATAAGTGCTGCACAGTAAATTGCTGACACATATCACAGGCAACTAGTAGGCAGCTCAACACACTCAATTGGCCATCTCAGTCAACAATGCATGAAAAGAATTCTCTCCTCCCAAAATTCTTTTACTTCTTATTGACCAGAGATCTCCCTTTTTTCTTCCAGATCAGAACAAAATTTTTTAACATTAACTAAAAGTCCAAATAGTTTGTGGCCATAAACAGAATTCCATATTACACAAATAAGAACTATGATGGCCTTATTACTTAGCCACTATCAGTTCACTGTAAATTGATGGTCTCTTTCTGCTTAAAGAAACTAAAGCTGAGGACACTAGTCAAGAAGGAGAAGGGGAAAATTAAGTTGACTTTATGAACTTGTTTCACTATCATCTATCTTTTTTTATAAATAGAAGCTCTCAGTTTCTGATGTGTAAGCATCAACTCTTTTCCACTGTTGGCTATAGAAAATTCTGATCAACTGAGATTGCCATTTTTTTTATTTTTTAATAAAAATGTACCATATTTTCAGCAAATTTGATGACAGAAGAAACCATAGGTATACTTGCTATTTCTTGGTGTTCTTTGGACACAGAGTGGAAGTATATATGTGGATGAATACATACAGGTGTTCCATATGTTATACAATGGAGAACATACTACTAGTATATGCCTTATCCTATACAACAATTTTCATATCATCAACTACAACACATTAATTTACAAACCCCATATTACAGCAACAGGAAAGTGTCCAACAAAGGTACCATGTCCTATCAGAGAAACAGTTGACTGAAATGCAATTTAATAAGCAATATTAATGTAAATAAAACACACACACACACATAAAATGTATTCTTGATGGGAGAACTGGAATGAACTGAATCATTCTTATGGGACCAACTGATGTGGGAAGTAGTGTTTTCCAAGTATACGCTAATTATGTCATATGACAGAGGGTAACACAGTGTGTAGTCAGCATTATTTGCTCATCTGGGTCTGATGATGAAGCTTCTTGTTTATACCTCCATTGGACTTCAGAAGGTGAGTTAGAAATTCTGAACTGAAAGAGGACTTGATGGACAGGGGAAAAAAAAAAGAATTAGATGAAGAGCAAACTTGGTTCACACCGTTTTGGTAAACTAAATATAGTTTTTAAAACCAAGCTTTTGAAATGACCAAATTGGAAGTTTTGCAATCTGTTTTATATCAGTAAAGTCTGATGGCAGTGAAATATTTACTTTTACTGCAATAATGCAAAAACTATTCATAATTGTGGGATATTTAGTAAGTAAAAGAAATGAATGTTGCAAATGACTAGAGGGTATAGAAAAAAAAAAAAAAAAAAAAAAAAAAAAAAAAAAAAAAAAAAAAAAAAAAAAAAAAAAAAAAAAAACAAATGAATCAGGAAACAGACTTCTGTGGAAGATATAAATACGATGCTCAGTTGGGGAGAGGGGGGGGGGATAAATAGTACATCTCAAAAGACAACATAATTTTTTATCCAATAGTGGAAGACGCCTCTTGTAGGATAGTGGATGTATTGAAAATGGCTTCAATATTGTGTGCCAACAGATAGCACAGTAACATAGCTGGCAGAGCACCAAATGTGTGTACCCTTTAGTAGGTAATGTTTACAGCAATAACACTCAGTGAGATATCAATGTGTGAAACAGACAGACACCATGCTATGGAGATGCATTCTTGCTTCCTATAACCAAATAAGTGAGTTTGAAAGGGGTCAAATTGTGACAGTCTGAATGGAGGTGTTGTCCTTTTGGAGAATTGCCACACAAGTTGGACTTACTGTGTCTGTTGTGCAAAGATACTGGTTGCAATGATCATGTGAACGTTCTCACTTCTCACACTTATAGGCGAGGTTCTGGAAGTCCACGCAGCAAGATGGTCATATTATAAGGGCAACAGTGGCAGACAGTAGAGCTACCACAGCACAGGCAAGGCACACTGGCTCTATCCTATGCCTTATGGTCTGGAGTGCAACAAGCTACCACTCTCATTCACTTTTGGTGTTTCTGGAGGAACCACTGATGAGGGCTTGGTAAAAGCAGGATGTTGTGAGACACATTCTTTTTTCCATTTTTGCAACTGGTAGATGAAATGTTGTTTCAGCAGGATAATGATTGCCCACACAGTCTGTATGAAGCTCGCTCTGCAAACATGCAGCAACTTTCATGGCCAGCACTATCTCCAGACTTATCTCCAATTGAGCACATGTCGGATACGATGGACAACAACTGACACGTGTGACTCCTCACACCACAACTCTTGCAGAACTATGTCAAGCTTGTGTGGAATAATGTATCCCAAGACAGTATTTGCCATCTCTATGATAAAACTGATGCCCGAGTCAGCACCCAAATTGCTGCCTGTGGAAGCTACATTACATACTAATATTGGTGTTGCAACGTGATCTGGTGTCTATCACAGTACTCCTTAAGCTATTGATCTGTAAATAAAATCATTTCATGTAATCCATATGCACTGTTACAAAAATAAAATTTGAGTGAATTAGAAAACTGTAAGAGGGTGTACTAACATTTATTTCTGGCAGTGTATAACTATAAGAATAGAAAATCTAGATGAAAAGGACCTGTAGTCAGCTGAATGCATGGTTGATGGACCATGGAAGTTCTTTACTAAGTTCAAAGAGAAAATAAAGTATTGAGACAATGACCAAATGATGAATGGGTATGTAAAACTGGAAAAAAAAATTAAGAAACAAGAGGTGTGAATCTAGTGCGAATCTATAACACATTGAAAAATTAATGTGAAAAATAAATAAATAAATGGTAGAGTGGCTGGCCAATACTTATGTCAGCTAAAGGGGTGTGAAATACACGTAGCTAGCTTTTGGAATCAGTCCTTCGTCAGGCAGCAGAGAGGAAAGAGGGGAAAGGGAATATAAAAGAATGTGGATTGATTTACTCACAACCTAGGCCTGCGCGGAGACAGGCTAATTAGAAAAGCTAAATATATGTAATTTTCTCCTTTTCTGTGTTATGATCTGTGGTGCTGAGCTAAATATTGGCCAGCCACTCTATCTTATAAAAACAAATTTTCACATCTATGTACAGAAGTTAATTCCATATTAACTGAAATAATTAATGTTATAGGCATGACTGACAAACAAACCTGTCTTTTGGATCATGTGGCACTCCACAGTGTTCTAATAAGAAAACCACACAGTCCAGGTGGCCCTCTGCACATGCAAGATGTAAAGCTGTTCTGCCATCATAATCTGACAACGTCATATCCATCCCAGATAAACGGTGTCTGTTAAAAAAAAAAGTCAGATAAATATTTCAAAACATAACAAATGTTGGTTATGATATGTAATTTATTACATTTATAAATGTTAGTAATTTTATTAAACAACTACCATAAAGAATGGTATTTTTTCTCATGTTTTGCAAATTATTGTCAGTTTTAATAGTATGATGTATCTTACATCAACTATTCACTGTAGTCTAGGTTGTTAACAAATAGATGAAGATTACTCACCAGGTGAAGGAGCACAGGTGGTGATTGTAGCACAAATAAATAAAACACACACACACACACACACACAAACGCAAGCTTTCGCAACCCAGTTGCACCTTCAGGCAGAAGGGAAGGAGAGGGAAAAGGAAATGATGAAGGTTTTAAGGAAGGGGGTAAGGAGCCATTCCAATCCTGGGAGAGGAAAGACTTACCTTGCATTCTACAGTATGTCTGCCTAGGTGTGTTTGCGTCTGTGTAAATATGTGTGTGTGTGTGTGTGTGTGTGTGTGTGTGTGTGTGTGTATTTTTTTACCTTCCTTTCCTTCCCCCAAGGTAAGTCTTTCTTCTCCCAGGATTTGAATGGCTCCTTACCCCCTTCCTTAAAACCCTCATCATTTCCTTTTCCCTCTCCTTCCCTTCTGCCTGAAGAAGCAACTGGGTTGCAAAAGCTTGCGTTTGTATATATATATATATATATATATATAGATTCAAATTGATGAAACGAGAATTATATATATGTATATATTATAGAGGAAAAATTCCTAAAAGGAAAAATATACGTAAAAAATAGATGAAGTACACTTACCAGGCGAAAGGGCACAGGCAGTAATAGCAACAAATAAACACACAGACACACACACACACAAAAATGCTAGCTTTCGCAGCCTAGCTGCTTCATCAGGCAGAAGGGAAGGAGAGGGGAAAAGGAAATGATGAGGGTTTTAAGGAAGCCTGATGAAGCAGCTAGGCTGCGAAAGCTAGCATTTTTGTGTGTGTGTGTGTGTCTGTGTGTTTATTTGTTGCTATTACTGCCTGTGCCCTTTCGCCTGGTAAGTGTACTTCATCTATTTTTTACGTATATATATATATATATATATATATATATATATATATAAACATGCCTGCACTGTGAAGCGTTCTATGTGGGAATGACCAGCAACAAACTGTCCATTCGCATGAACGGTCACAGGCAGACAGTGTTTGTTGGTAATGAGGATCACCCTGTGGCTAAACATGCCTTGGTGCACGGCCAGCACATCTTGGCGCAGTGTTACACCGTCCGGGTTATCTGGATACTTCCCACCGACACCAACCTTTCAGAACTCCGGAGATGGGAACTTGCCCTTCAGCTTATTCTCTCCTCCCGTTGCCCACCTGGTCTCAATCTCCGCTAACTCAAATTCCCGCCCACTATCTTTAGCATCTTTGCCTTGGTTCTGTGGACAGAGCCTCTGCCTCAATTGGTATCTCTGTCCAACTTCTTTGCTTTTCACAAATGTCTGTCTAGGTGTGTTTGCGTTTCGATATGTCCGAGTGTGTGTGTATTTGTTTACCTTCCTCTTTGTCCCCTAAGGTAAGTCCTTCCACTCCTGGGATTGGAATGACTCCTTTTCCACTTCCTTAAAACCCATATCCTTCCCTTTTCCTCCCCTTTTTCCCTCTTTTTCCTGAAGAAGCTGCCAGTGGTGGCGAAAGCTTGTATGTGTGTTTGTGTGTGATTTTATTTGTTTTTTATTTGTTTCTCTCGACGAGCCGGTCCTTTTGGTAAGTCATCTCTTTTCTATTTTTATTTATATATATATATATATATATATATATATATATATATATAGTGTACTTGCGTCTTTGTAAATGTGTGGGTGTGTGTGTATTTGTTTACCCTCCTTTTTTCTCCCCAAGGTAAGTCTTTCCAGTCCCGGGATTGGAATGACTCCTTATCCACTCCCTTAAAACCCTCATCATTTCCTTTTCCCTCTCCTTCCCTTCTGCCTGACGAAGCAGCTAGGCTGCGAAATCTTGTATGTGTGTTTGTGTGTGATTTTATTTATTTTATTCGTGTCTATCGACGAGCCGGTCCTTTTGGTAAGTCATCTCTTTTCTATTTTGACTTTCCAGGTGGGAAAATAGGTATAAAATAAAGATTTTTGACTTACCTAAATTACAGGCTCGTCGACAGAAACACCAAACACACACAAAGACACACAAACATTCGAGCTTCTGCCACCAGTGGTGGCTTCTTCGGGAAAAAGAGGAAGGAAGGAGAGGAGAAAGGGAAGGATACGGGTTTTAAGGAAGTGGAAAAGGAGCCATTCCAATCCCAGGAGTGGAAGGACTTACCTTAGGGGACAAAAAGGAAGGTAAACAAATACACACACACTCACACATATCCACATCCAAACACACTTAGGCAGACATTTGTAGGTTTCTACAAATGTCTGCCTAAGTGTGTTTGGATGTGGATATGTGTGAGTGTGTGTGTATTTGTTTACCTTCCTTTTTGTCCCCTAATGTAAGTCCTTCCACTCCTGGGATTGGAATGACTCCTTTTCCACTTCCTTAAACCCATATCCTTCCCTTTTTCCTCCCCCTTTTTCCTCTTTTTCCTGAAGAAGCTGCCAGTGGTGGCGAAAGCTTGTATGTGTGTTTGTGTGTGATTATTTGTGCCTATAGCCGAGCTGGTCCTTTTGATAAGTCATCTGATTTCTATTTTAACACACACACACACACACACACACACACACACAAACGCAAGCTTTCGTAACCCAGTTGCTTCTTCAGACAGAAGGGAAGGAGAGGGAAAAGGAAATGATGAGGGTTTTAAGGAAGGGGGTAAGGAGCCATTCCAATCCCGGGAGAGGAAATACTTACCTTGGGGGAAGAAAAGGAAGGTGAACAAATACACACACACCCATACATTTACACAGACGCAAACACTCCTAGGCAGACATCTGCATGAAGAATGAAGCTCTGTGATCAGCTAGCGTCTCACTGTTCAAATATACTGCCACCATCGAAATATAGTTACACAATTAATATTTAATTTATCATGGCTTTTTATGCAAATATATTCAGTTGTTGTCCACAATTAATACATATAATTGTTTATGTATAAATTATCTGCTGCATATCTACTATTTTTAGTGGGCCACGAAATATTTAAGTGGCAGTCTACAACATAAAACAAATATTCTTTCAGTAAAAAACCATCTTGATTGCAAAACAAAAGCAATTGTTTTTGCAATCAAGACGGTTTTTTACTGAAAGAATATTTATTCTCACCGATTGCTGTACACCATGGACTGGAAATCATTTTACATGAAACGAATGTTACAATGAATATATGTGCTTTGCTGGGTTCATGTTTTATGTTTCTGTGGAGGAATCTATGTTCTGACACAAGAATATTACTACCTCAACGAAAAGCAGAACAAGAGAGTAAAATAAAGTTTATTGAAAGAATACGGACATAACGTGGTGCCTCTTTTAAGACAGGTAGTGTGGTGCAATGCTGCCCATTTGCTTCTTAAATTGTTACTGATAAACACTACATATTAATAATTGAAAATATAAGCCTTATTATTATTATAGTATTGAAATTTGTCGCCTTTTTATATTTAAATTGTAATCATAGTATTTGATTCTCCCAAGTCTCCTGAATCCATTTATATAATTGTATGATCATTCCCTGATTTTATATGGATTTTTAGAATAATCTGTGTGGCTATATTGTATTTCAGTTGAAATCTGGGAGAGCCACCCTCGCTCAGCCAAGAGCATCATTTCCAGTTTATGAGCAGATTAGGAAACGCCTAACTACCTGTATTCCATTCACTAGGTCCAGATTGTTATCCGGCCGGCTGAGGAACCCAACAGCCTGACAAAAGCCATTTTTCATATGGAAACAATCAGCTTCCCCCTGTATCTGTAAAGTTACAACCCTGAGACTCCACATACATATGATCATAACACACCTGATTTCAATGGTTGCTTCACAACCTCGGCCATCTGGATCCAACATTCCATCAGCAGCTTTTCTGAACTGTGCAGGTGACTTAACCGTATAACAAATTCTGTGGTAATTAAATTATCCTGCCTTCAACCTGTGGCAATTTACTGTACCTTAAGACTGCTCAACAGCTCTTGCCCCCTCCATCCTACAGTATACATCCTCTCGATTCATGCCTGTCACATGCAGAGTTTCTACCCCTGTCCCCACACTACTCCCTGTCTGCACACTCTCCCCTTCCATTTTCTCCTTCCCTTTCCACCCCTTCCCACTCTGCATTGCACTCACAGTTGATGCAGCACTTGAGGTGAGGTGATAAGACACTACAGCCATGTGTGTGTGAATCATACTTCTATGACAGTATGAGTGTGTGTATGCTCTTTATCTGAAGAAAACTGTGGCAGAAAGCTCTAGTAGTGTGAGTGTGATTGTCTTTTCTATGTGCCTGACTGCAGCTCAAGGATCATCTTTATGGTGAGTTGCAATCTATCTTCATAAAAATGTTGCTATTTAAACCTTGAATTTTCACTGTTATAAAAATATTTGGAGTTAGCAATTGTTGCATTTGCCTCCTTTCCTGCACTATTTCACTGGTGTAGGATTTGACATGGCTGTGCCTTTGATCCAGTGCTTGCATATTTTTCTTACATCTCTTATAATATCCTTCTCCTGGTGAAGAAATAAATGATTTGTATGACTGCTGGACAAGCTTCATTTGGTCAGTAAATTCTTTGTTACGCCATGTGCTATTGTGAGGCATTGGTTAAAGCACTAGACACATCTCAGAGTAATGGAGTTAAAATCCTTAGTCAGCTATCAATATAGGAGTTTTCTATGGTTTACTTAAATAGATTACTATGAATAGTAGGAAGATATCTTTGAAACAGATATTGTCAATTTACATTTAAGAAAATAAAAGTTAAAAATTTGACATTTCCTATGTCTAGTTAGTATGTACAGCTTAATATCACTGCATTCTTTTCAGTATTCCAGAACATTTATTTTATTAAGTCCTGCTGTTTCTTGAATTTGGTCCTGTTTAAAATATGAAAACAATTACTAACCTTCTCATGGCAGTTACATCACCACTGGCTGCAGAGAACAACAGGTTGACAATGCTCAGGCCTTTAGTTTCATACTTGTGCCTTCGTGGATCTTTCTTGTTTGTTGCATGTTTTAAGTTGTCATATCTATGGAAATTAAATTCTTCCACAAGCAGCTGTAAAAATAAGTATAGGTATTTGACAAAAAGTAAAAAGCTGAATAGAAGTAACTAAAGATAAACATGAGAAATATTAAGATTTAAAACATTGGAAATTCCAGAAAGGATTCAACAATATTTTTGAGAAGGGTAGGTTGCTACTCTCCACAATTATGTATTGATGAGCTGCAGAAAGGCACACATAAAAGATCACAACTTAAAAAAGCTTTCAGTTATTATAGCCTTCATCAATCAGAGAAACACACACATACACACACACAAACAAACACTGGTTGATGGGTCTCACAGACTAGCCACAGCGGCCGGAGATGGAGCTCGTGTTTGTGTGTGATTCAAATAATCATAGCACATCTGACTTCAATAGTTGCTTCACAACCTCGGCCATCTGGATTCTACATTCCATCAGCAACTTTTCTGAACTGTGCACGTGACTTAACTGTACAACACATTCTTCTCAAATGATTTTCTTTATATAACAATTAAATGTCCAGATTCAAAAGCATATTAGTGTTACAATACAGAAAACAACATAATGTCTGTGTATCAACTGTTGGATTCAAAACAAACCACAAAAAATGCTTCAGAGTAAAAATATCTCTCATTGTTACACAAAAACGGGGTGGCAGTGATGGAATAACAACAGTAAGAAAAAGAGAGGTTTCTGGTCAGCACATAGAGGTGGCACTGAGTCATAGACAGGCAAAGTGAAATCCTATTAATGTGTCTTTCTGTGACTCATCACCTCCTTTCTTTATATGGTGTGTAGCAATCTATGCCTTCTTGTTACTAAGGTAAGTTATTAGTAGGCAGAAGATAATGTTTGATTGATCTAAAACACCTGAAACTCACTCTTGATTGAGTTGTAAAAGATCTTCTTCATGGTCTTCATCTACTGCTATGAATTGATTTCAGTTTTTATTTGGTGTTTCTTAGAACATGCAGAATGTGGTACTACTTATGACCTAGTGCATATTTCAACAGATTTATGAATTTGCATCATCTTACAAACACTGACAGAAAAAATGTAAAAACAATGGAAGGTCCAGTAAGGAATGTTGATAATAATATGTAGCTGGGGAATAACTCACCACAAAGATGAACACGGAGCTGCCGACAGACACACAAACACACACAAAATTCTAAATTTTCCGCCACGGCCTTTCTCAGAAGGAGAACACTCATTCACACAATCACTAAGTCAAACTCATCCACACACATCAGCCATCTCTGGCTGCTCAACACAGTCTCAAAAATATGCAAGTTATTTCAATTTCCTTCACTGGTGGTATTCTGCTCTAGGTGATACACAACATGCAAGACTTACAGCAATATTCATACAAAGTTATCACTCCATTTTCTGAGCTTAACAAACCAACTTGAAATTGTAATGTTTTTTTATTCACCAGTGGAAACAAACAAAGGTTCATGAGACATATCCGAGTACACACCACAGTGGATTATCTGACTATTATCAAAAGTAAATAGGCCTTAGCAATATGAAATAGCTTATCAGTTGGTAGGGAGATATACAAAATAGTTTATTGTAAATCCTAAAATATATATAAGCACATGTCTGACTAAATAAAAATCATGAATTTAGCAGTTGCTTATCAATATTTTAAAAGTTATTATGATAAATATGGTATTCATTGTTACTTCTCATATTTAACTATATTTTTAGTAATTAGAAATATTTACGAAGGTTTAAATGGTATCAAAAGATGAAGACATATTTAAGTTGTTTTATAGGGTATCAAACATTATTGAGGTTGCTACATCAATTGTAAATTTAATAATACCATGATTTTAATAAATCTAACAATGCAGGGCACTTTTTAAAATTTGTATATAATTGCAGAGGTCATAGGAGCGCAGTTTGTAATCAGATATTGAGGCAGTTACTATGCCCATCAAGTACGTTGACTTTTCATTGTTGAAATTAATTATTGTACAAGTGTTATTATGCCAGTTCATTCAGTGTTGTATTAAACCACTGATTCATACTCACTTGGTTTTGCTCTGCATAATTTCAAACTAACAGCACACTCATTAATTGAGTCCAGAGGTTACAACAGATCCAGAGATAACAAAGTAATGCTTTAAATGCGCTTTAAATGCACCATTGAGAACATAATGGAGGACTGTAAACTTTTGCGGCCCATACAAGTCAAGTGGTTATGTTGCACACGCTACTGGTCAGTGGTGACCTTTCATCCTTGTGAGTATGTAGGTAGTAGCCAAGCCCACATAAAATGATGTGCAGAAACTGCAGCAGAGCTCAATATGCACAGTTATTACACAGAAGGTTGGGCCAATGTGTTCGACAGCAATCAGTCTCCTCCATGTGACATCACTTTCAAAAAGTGCCAGCAGAAAGAGACGTTTTCTCACCTTCACATATGGCTTTTTTCTGCTTAAACTAATATTCATTTTGAAAACTGAAAGTAAATATAACAGTAACTGCTTCGATAGAAGCATATCTGCACAAGGACCAATACTACAATTGAAAACAGCATTGAACCCCGTATACTTTGTTTCTAGTAATCTACATCTACATGGGATACTCTGCACATCACATTTAAGTGCCTGGCAGAGGGTTCATCGAACCACCATTATACTATTTATCTCCCATTCCATTCTCGAATAGTGCGCGGGAAGAAAGAACGCCTGAATCTCTCTGTTCGAGCTCTGATTTTTTGAATTTTATTCTGATGATCATTTCTACCTATGTAAGTGGGAGTCAACAATATGTTTTCGCATTCGGAGGAGAATGTTAGCGATTGGAGTTTCGCAAGTAGCCCACGCCGCAGCGATAAGCACCGTTGTTGTAATGATTTCCATCCCAGATCCTGTATCATTTCCGTAACGCTGTCTACCCTGTATCATGAGCTGCCCTTCTTTGGACTCTTTCGATGTCCTCCGTCAAACCCACCTGATAAGGATCCCACACTGGGCTGCAATACTCCAAAAATTGGACGGACAAGTATAGTGTATGCAGTTTCTTTTGTAGTTCTGTTGCATGTTTTAAGGGTTCTGCCAATAAAACACAGTCTCTGGTTCACCTTTCCCACGATATTATCTACATGTTCTTTCCAATTTAAGTATGAAGTTATAGTAATTCCTAGGTATTTTGTGGAGTTTACGGCCTTCACTTTTGATTTATCTTGTAAACAAAGTTTAATGGATTTCTTTTCATACTCATGTGCACGACTTCACACTTCTCATTATTTAGAGTCAATTGCCAATTTTTACACCATACTGATATGTTATTCAGATCGTTCTGCAGTTGGTTTTGATCTTCAGATGATTTTAGTAGACGGTAAATAACGGCATCATTTAATACATAGAATATGGCTCTCCTTATCATATAATCCCATAATTTAAAAGTTTCTTCTAAATAACTCATCTTTCAGTCTGTGTCAAAAGTAAAATTCCCAAACACAACAAAAGAATACTTTCTGCACAAGGACTTCCACCCTGTTTAGAAACATATTTTGGGTGTGACAATTGTCAATATTGTAAAGAGTCACATCTTATTCAAAGATGCAGATATTATAAAGAAAGTATTTTTTTGATATATTCCTGTATCCAGTTTGATACACTTCTTGAATTTGACCAGATATCTTATTTGTGTCTCTGTACGAACCTTTTGCCTCTACTACATACAGATTTTATTACTGAGACTAAACTATGCTTTGCAAGTTTAGATGTTTTTAGTGTTGATGATGGAAAATGCCAAAATGACATAATAATTATATATTTTTGCCATCTAGGTGGTTTTATTCTTAATGACAAAAAATGAAAATCACTGACTCATGAAGGAAATTTGTTTCCTTTACAGAAAAACTTGTTGCAAAACTTGGTGGTCTTTAGTCGTCAATTTAACATTTTGTCAATACTGAAGATTTTGGCATTGTTGCCTCTGTCTGTTTAGTGCATGATCCAGTAATTAGTTTCTTGTCCTTGACGTTTTGTTTTCATCTGTTAAACACAGATTTTTTTCTTTTTCTGGTGATAATTCTTTATCAAGTATCTACATTTCATTCTCAATACTTTGATCTACCTTTTGCTTTCTTTGGTAAGAGAAAAGCTAGTTTGTCAAGAGGACATTTGTGAATTTTACGATTTTCTGTCATTTCTATGTTGGGTAAAGGAAAAAGCAGCAGTACAAGTATACCAGAAAGACACACTGTAGGAATTGCAGATGGCTTTAAGTTCTTCTTTGACTGCTGTTTCAATAATTTGTCTTGGACATTGCATAACTAATCCTCATCTTTAAAATTTATGTTACAAATCCTAGAATTTTTAATGTTGACACTGTCACATAAGAAAAGCTGAATCTTTGAAGTACACGTTTCAGGAGCTTTTGGAAACTTATGAAACATAATATTACTATTTTTAGTCTTCTTATCATACTTTTTACACACAGCAACAGCACAGTTTGGTATTATTAATATGAAACAGAATGAACAAACTCAGAACACATAAAAATAAACAACTTAAAATTCACTTGTTTCAACACGTATGAGAGTGCACATACTGAACGGAGCTTCTAGACAGTGACGTAATGTGCAGAGAGGAGAAAAATCTCTTTTCTGAACATCAGCTATGGGCTACCTCTGCTCAATATTATTTGGCCGCTTTCATAGGTTGCCCTGTCTCTGATAGGATATGTTAAGCCTTTGAGTGAATTGGGAAGATCTCACACCTGAATTTACCATGGATATGGTCCTCATGGCAAGGTGTTGTAAGTGGAAGTGGCATAGTGTTGTTTTGTAGTCTGTTCATTTTAAAATATCACTATGTTTCTACAAAAAACAGTAATTTTGCAACATAATTAATTTATAGACTTCTTTTATTTCCTTAATTTCTGTATTTTTATCATCTAATGTCATTGTTAAATGAAATATTATGAAATGTTTGCCATTCTTTCAACTTTCAAATTGCAGAATGGAAAATCATGCTCTTTATTTTTTCATTACATCTATTGAGTTAGTTTGGTCTGTAAGTTGTGTGATTAGTGGCCTCCTTGCATTTGCAACAAGAGACATACATTTTTTTAATTACCAAAGTGCAGTTTGGAAAGTTCAAGACATTTATATATGACATAAAATATTATAGAAGGTTATGTTACTTTCCATATGCACAACAGTACTGACATATACTATACCGTATGAGTGCCTAGGATCCTTAAAATAAAATTACTTGCCTCACAGAACTGCACACCACGACAGCTGTTTCCTAATGGGTCCAATGGTGGAGACCATGTACAAATCCCCATCACATTTGGTATCACTACCAACATTCCACCACATACACCAGATTTTGCTGGGAGGCCCACCTATAATTTTTGTATTTTTTCTCAGTAAAGTCCATGGTATGGTGAACACATCAATGTCAGATAAATGCAAGCAAAAAATGTTAGTCACAGTGACAATAACTATATTTTAATTTTGTATTACCTTGAATGCAAACTGTCCTGAGTAATCATACATTCCACAGCTGTGCATTAAAGACAGGACATCTCGCACTGACTCAGGCTTCAAAACTTTTTCTTCAGTTATTGGGCAGATACCACCATTGGCTAATGTAGCAGCCATAACTGCCATACTGTCACAGTTGGCTTCCATGGCACAACACTGAAAATGGTGTAGCAGTCATTGGTATTGTGTACAGACAACAGGCAACAGGGGGGAGGGGGGGGGGGGCAAAGGCAGGCCCTAACTCCCTCTTGAGCACAGAATTTCAATTAACTGGGAAATTCCCATTTGTTAATAGAAATGGTTATCTGTAATGCTATTAATGCAGGTTTAGACAATTTAGCATTAAATTGTCAAACAACACAAGATTTTCTGCAATATTTGTAGTTGCTACACATGCTATTTGGCTGCAATAAGTTGACGATTTTATTGGTGCTGCCACAAGTGGCGAAAGTCGGTACTGGTGCAGGATATTCATTTATTTAAAAGTACTGCCAACACTACAATGTTCCTTGTAATGTATTACTGTACACATTGTTAGGCTGCACTGCAGCAAGTAGCCGATGCTGCATTCCCCTTATTGCTCCATTCCCTCGGGCAGCTGTAATGTGTGTGCAAGACATGCCTCCTGCAGTTCCCAGCAACTACTGTGAAAATCATCAAGTTCTTGTGGCCAAACAGTACTTACATGGTAAAGCAACTCTTTTCAACTCTTTCCTGTGTAGAAAAAATTTTTGATTCAGTATTGCATTTGTTAATGTTTGTCGACCTCAGATGAGGGGAGGAAGGATATAAGAGGTGGAGGGAAAAGGTAACTCAGAAGCCTACACAAAGCAAGATACCCAATTTCCAGTACTATGTAAGATTCAACCTAAAGGAAAAGGTGGATGGCACATGATTCATTTTTAGTACTCCTACTGCCTGCACCACAATGAGGATGAGTATAACTTTCAGTGTGTTAGAGTGTTCTTTAGAGAGTATGTGAATGTTTCAAAGAGTTGCAAAATATGAGTATTGTTAAAAAAGTGAAGTCTGTGAGAAAATGTGTGTTTATGAGGTTATAAATTAATGAAATGCAGCAACCAGTTGCTTGTCATTATTTATTTTGAACTTTAACGACCGGTTTCGGGCGCTTGAGTGCCCTTCTTCTGTTTTCTATACAGACAAACAAGTGCATTTGTATACAATAAGGCTATAGAACTTATAAAAGTCGATTACAGAAATATGAAGCAGTTTCGAACCAAATAGAATGTAATAAAGATAAGTTCATATAATGGGATAAAATTAACACTTACATTTTTGTACTGTTGCTTAATAAATAAACATGCTACTAGTGGAATCAACGCTAAGTGCAAAGATTATGGAATGAATAACAAACAGCTGCTAACAAAGTATCTATGTATGAGGCTTATAGTAAAGGAGTAACGATAAATAAGGGAAAGAAGGCTTTGGGAAAACAGTAATACTCAAAGTAGTTGAAGAAAAGCATAAAGAGAGGAGCAGGTGACAGATAAATCAGTCGTTTAGCAGATTAAAATTCAGTAGTCTAGAAGTACAATGATAAGTGGTGCCATAGGCAGAATATTTCAGAACTACCAGTTGACACAGTAGTAGGATGCTTAGAATGTCACTGTCAGGGCATCTGTCAATATAAAGAATTTGTCATTGTGTCTATGGCTTCAAAATTTTAATGGGGATAGATTGATGAAGTGATTATCATACAACAAATAAGTTATGCATCACTTAAAATAGTCTCCTGATTATTAACATTGATTCTGTAGTGACAACTGGTCAGATGCTTCATTAATGGTCCAAAGAGATAAAATTCACTTAGTCAGTGATCTGGGCTGTTTGGAGCATTTTCCAATATGATCCATTGTAAACACTGGATCAAATCATGTGTAATCAAGGTTGCATACAGTTTAGAATTGTCATGCAACAATGAATCAATGACACAGCTGATTTCATCATCTCAGGTGTCATCATCATGCCCCTTCATTATGTCCAATGTGATGATATATTGCAAGAATGGAATATCCTTTTCTTGATACCTCATTCGTGATGGAGAAACAATTCTATTCTCTTTACTTCGTTCTCATCTGACAGTTGCCACGGTACCCAGCAAGAACTTGTATTACAGTTGTTCTTAAATCATCCTTTTCTGGCTTGCATTGTTGTCTGAAATAAGATGTGCTTTGCTGTCCTGATTTTTACTTTCCTCTGTTCTGACTTCATTAAATTCTGGTCATCAAAATTGCATGTAAGTTCTTGACATCATATCACTCCATAAATTTCTGCCTTTGGAAATAAATTGCAACTGGAAATATTTTCCTTAAACTCAAATCCTTACCATATTTTCCACTTCAGTTGTCAACAATGTATCTGTCAAGAACTCCAGTTTGAAGCTGTAATTCAAGGGATGTGAAAGACCCCCTCCCCATTAAAAATAAATAAATAAAGGGACCAGCACACTGACTTCTTTAATGTAAGTGAAAAAACATTTCTCACATAGCCACAGTATTCAAACCTGTGTTCAAAGTTGTTATGGTAAATCAGAATGGAACACTGTTAATGCATTGAGTGTCCATTTTGATTTTATGTTGTGAAAATTATTAAATTGTTTAAATTATCTGAATGGCACACATTCTTCTCATATTTTTGGATGAATAAATTTTCTTGGATGTCATGCCAAGGGATGTATTATGTTTTAATTGAAATGAGTTATTATTACTATGTTAAAGAAATTTATGTCTTTTGTTATTTATTATTATTAAAATTGTTGGCGTCTTTGGCACCTTGAAAGTGGGGGATGTGAGCATGTGGTGAGGGGGAGGCAATACCAACTAACTATGATATCCTCCTTCTCCTCTCCTCAATGAACTGAATCTTGGATTGGCATGTAATCAAAGAATTATCTGTAGTCTTTGCTTTTTACTGCATTTCCTTTTGAATTTGGCTTTCATATAGCAGACATGGTAGCAACTGGTACATAGTTAAACTCAGTGCTTTTTTTTTAAAGAGTAACTATAACTTCTGTTTAAATTTTATGTAGGTATGTCTGTATGTAAAACACCTCAATTTTGTTGTTAGAGAAGTGTAATTTGAAAAAGAGGAATCACATGTTTTGTTGAAAAATGTGTATGAATCACAGAAAAAATTATGTGTTATGAAATATACCTGAAAATAAAAGTCCATACATTCTCGAAGATTGGTTTTCTCTGGATAGCACTTGTGTTCCCTCATGTAGAAGCCCAATGCATAATTCCTATCTGCAGCTTCACGTTCTGATAGGAACACTGCATTGTTAAAACCTAATGGTTCACCTCCTGCCATTCTCTGTAGACAGACAACATAAACTTCTTTACTTCCTACTTTGGTATAATTTATAATGTAATTAAATGTTTTTAGAATCATATCAATGTGTTAATATACCTTGAAATAATTCATTGTGAAATCAAACTTCTCAGCTAATGTCATTTCTGGTTTTACAAGTGTCTTTAACAATGAACACACAAGAATAGCTCCAGCATTTATCATAGGGTTGTGAGGCTTCTCTGAAAAAGTGACATAACAATTTAAGTACAGTAAGTCTTAAGGTGGAAAGTTCAATTCGGAATCTCAATAATGTTAGGATAGGTAGCAACTCATGGGAAAGATGATGCTGAGCCACAGACAGGTATTTAGAAAAGACAATCACAATCACACAACCTAAATTTTTTGCTACAACCTTCATCACAAAGGTAAGATACTACTAACATTTAGGCATAACTCGTGCACACTTGACTACCATCTCTGGCCACTATGATCCAACTCACATCTAACAGTGAATGAGGACTGGAGAGGAGGGAGAATGAAGGTCAGACACACAAATCCGGATGGAGTGTCAGACGGGTGATGTCTGTGCTCTGGCTCATTCCTCTAGCGGCCACACGTCCGTGTCTCAGTTGTGCATTGTAGTGGCTCGGACATGCTGATCTGTGTTTCTGTTTGTGGAAGTTGTAAATACATTCGCTAATTTTAGTAATAGCGAATTAGGACTTATAGAACTTGCTGTAGATGAAGAAGAAAAAGAAGCAAGGCAAAGAAAAAGAAATCTATGGATCCACAGCACCTGGGTAACAAAACCAGTACAGAGAGAGTTTCGAACATTATTTCCTCATCTCATGGAAACCTACGGACTTCTTCTATTAGCCATTCTATGTCCATTTTTTACACCAAACAGTCTTCCACTGTTGAGAAACAATACCGTCATGTTGTCCAACATCTGTGCCCGTCACGTGAAAAATTAAACTCGGCGAATTCTGCCCAGACCGCTCCCGGTCTGTTGACGTACTGTGCACAGCCTGTGCCCATGCCCGGTCACATGTGCCACCTACATTTATTTCAATGGTATATATTGTTCTCCAGGTGACAGTCGATACTCAGACATGTCCCAGCCTGCACACAGCTCGGATATGTGTGTCCGCACCTTGATGCAGAGTAAGGGAGGGATATAACACTCAGTGTGTTGTGTGTGTGTGTGTGTGTGTGTGTGTGTGTAAGAGAGACATGAATTCGAAAGAGATATTGGAAGAGAAGGGGAGAATGTTAGTGTGGGGTTTAGGGATGATAGGCTACCTTAGGTTGAAGCCAGGATGGTTGCAGGATCAATCAGAGAGTATCATGTAGATCTTTATATATGAAGTAGAGTGTCCGTGTGTTTGTGTGTACATATTGCATACAAACCTACAGTTTTGTTCCAATCTTTATGAAATTTTTCACACTTGACATTCAAACCATGAGGGTGGTCATCATAAGTGTGGTACAACATAAAATTCATGAGATTCGAAGTCATAAACAATGAAATGCATGAAAAACTGCACATGCTGCACATTTCCTGCTAATCCACTAGACCGATTTCAACCAAATTTGGTACACATATTCCTTATCAAGAGGTAACAATTGCTGTATGGGTAAGGACCAAATATGACACATGATCCAGGAGATATAACAGCATAAACTAAAGGAAGTTGCAAAAAAACTGTCACATAATGAGATGAAAATTTATTTATAAACTGAATGAGAATGAGAGTCTTTTAATAACATGCAACAAACTTTAAACAAAATTTAAAACCTTTATTATACATTTTCTCACTGACAACCACAGTAAAATGATGAAAGGAAAAAGTTTCTTGCTTACTACTTTTCAACTGTCCACAGAGTATAGCTATGGCATTCAGTATGACATTACAATTTATAATTTCTAAACTACATATTGTACTAATAAGAAATTTTACAGACAGTACACCAGTGACGGACTAAGGGGTGGGGGCAGAGGGGGTGGACCACCCTGGGCCTCCGGTCTTGGGGGGCCTCCAAATACCATGAAAACAAGGATTTCTTTTTTTTTGGTGTGGGGTGGGGGGGGGGGGGGGGCAGTGCGCTCGGCATCTCGTTCTGCTGGGCCTTCAAATCTCTAAAGTTATTCTTTTTAGACTGGCCTGTGCCTCTCATCCTGCGGGGGCCTTCAAATCTCAAAAGTTACTGTTTTATAGAAATATATTTCCAAGTGAACAGGGGAGGGGGGGTGCCTCATTTTGTTTCGCCGCTGCCCCAAGCCTCCAACAGCCTTAGTCCACCACTGCAATATACACACACACACACACACACACACAGTTGAATGTACCTTCAAAAATGTATCACAGTACAACATGTGACATGGAAAACTGCCCCATCATGCACCACATTTTAATCTATTACTTATTTACTACTAACTGTATTTGCAATAGACTTTACAGACATACAGCACTTAAACAAATGAATATATACCTATAAAATTGACTAACCCAAAGGTAGGTTTGCTTGCCAATTAATCACAGTAACTATTTTCTAAAAAAAAATATCAGCATAAACAAGTAAGCATTAAGCTAACAATAGCAGATAAACAGCAGTTGTGCTTCTAATGTACTTGATTAAATTTGTCTGCCTTGAGAATGAATAGTATGAAAGCAGAAGTTCTTCAACTATAATATAGACTCTTTGGTGGACATATGCCTGGCTGTATACATTCCACATCCTTCAAGACTTTCCTCATTTGTGGGACCACAATTAGGAAAAATGATTGAATGAATGAATGAAAATCTGTGGGATAAAATGAGAAGTATAGTATGTGAAAGTTTGAAAAGTAGGAGGCGAGGTGAGGATGGACTGTGAAGCATGCCGGGATAGCTCAGATGGTAGAGCTCTTGCCTGCAAAAGGCAAAGGTCTCAGGTTTGAATCCTGGTTCTGGCACACAATTTTGATCTGCCAGGAAGTTTTATATCAGTGCACAATCTGCTGCAAAGTGAAAGTTTCATTCTAGTATTGAATAAAGTAAACACACACTTATGAGAGAACCAGGGATTACATTAAAGTATCAATTTATTCCTTCAATTCCTTGGTAATTAATTTTAAATGGTACAAAAATCACATCTGATACCGATTTCCAGATACCTACAGAATCAGTATAATTTTAACATGGATATTTATGGCTGCAAAATTTGTTATTATTTAATTTATGGTACTCACTATTATAATCCAGCACTAGTTCATTGAAATTTCGGCCACTAGGTTCCTGGCCTACGTACTGGTGTACGACATTTGCTCCAAGCTGCTCAAGTGCAATTCCATATGTAAGTGGTTTGCTGAGGAAAAACAACTTGGTCAATGTCACACATTTTTATCCTCACAGTTTGCACTAATACAAAATATTAAAATAGTTTCATAATAAAATGCATATTACATAGCATCTACCGTAAATCAACAAGGAGAATGGATGGAATTTTTTTAGAATGATAGTAATCTTCTATCATATGTATAGCCATATATTGTAGTAGTATTGTTCTCATTAAATTTATTCCACTGCAGTTGTTATAGTATGAGCCAATGAAAAAAAAAACTGTATCTTTTTACTTTTCATTCAAGTGTCTGTTATTAGTATAACATCCCAATTTCTTGTTTCCTCTACTAGTTGATCACAAAGTCTACCTCAGTTACTAATCATACAAATATGCCTAATTGTGTGCTTTTCAGTGTTATGCTGAGTTATTCTTTTCATTTTATGCACAAAATGGAAATAACAACTTGGCAGACCACCTGGAAGCACACCAACAACCAATATCTCTGAAATTTGTCTAATACATCTCTGAATGCATGTACTGTTGTTGTATGAAAATCTCTATTAGGTGTTGTTGCATCTGAATGTGTGTGAGAGTGTGGTTGACTGGTATACTGATACAATAAAAAATAAATTTGTGGTACATCTACAAAATATAATTGTCCTACAAAATAGCCTGTCTAAGTTTATTTCATTGGTTGTAAGTGTGTGTTTCATGTATTTGTAACTACTCCTGATTGAAAGCATAAAAAATAATTTCTAACCACTTGAAAGTTAAACAAATAAAATTCAAATCAGTTTCCTGAAATTGAGTTGGCCCTGACAACTAGTGACAGTTTCAAAACTGAGATATTTATTTGTAAATGAACTGGTCATCGGATTATATAATTTCATTTGGTTACTGCAATAAAAACTGATGAACATGGTGGAGATGAAATACTGCTGAGATAATATTAAGCCCACAAATAATACTTTTTCTGAAACACATTGCAAGCTGCCAACTTGGATTTTCTCACACATAAATTTACCTGAGCAGTTAGAAATTATTACACTGACACAAGAAGCTTGATTTCAATAATTTTTCATGAATATTGATTAACTCGTATGAATGTTAAACAACTAGATTCTACCATACTCTGTTTTTAAAACCTCGATTGTAATTATTACAAGAACAGGAATAAAACATTTCACTTGATTTTCATGTTAACACACAATCATTTTGAGACAAGAAAGGTAAATTGCACTATTACAAGATAAAAAGGCTAGTTCCCTATTGATACATATTGTTGATTGTATGATTCAATCCATTCACCTGATAGCCCACGAATGCCATAATTTTTCAGTTCTTTTTTTTTTTTTTTTTTTTTTATCAGTATGTCATGTTCAATAGTGTCGAATGCTTTGGAGAGGTACATAAACATCACAGCTACAACTCTCTTTTCATCTAAACACTGTATAACATATTCTGTCAGACTAGTAATGGCAGATTCTATAGATTTACTCATTCTGAAACCATGCTGTGATGGTACAAGAATATTGTGTTTGTCCAGATACTCAACTAATCTATTATACATGAGCATTTCCAATATTTTTGAGAATCCTGATATCAGTGAGACTGGTTTATAGTTGTTGGGGTTATCCTTGTTTCCTTTCTTGTACACTTTATTCACTAAACTCAGTTAGTAAAATATATATGAATTCAAAGCAGACATATTTACCAAAAGAGAAAAACTTTATTCATTGAACTGAGTTAGTAAAAAATATAAGAATTCAAAGCAGACATGTTCACCAAAAAAAAAAAAAAAAAAAAAAAAAAACCTTGCTAAGTCCCATCTTCTTGTTCTTCTGCCAACACTGTAATTACTACATAACTGATCACAAGTGTTTACTCCCCTTTGTAGGGTTATAAAATGGCTTTTTCTAAGACTGTACTATGCGAGATGCAGTAACACATGTATAGTCTCAGAAAAAGCCATTTTATGTAGAAAAGTAGTTGAACAGTTGCAGATTTTTATCCAATAAATATTTTTTCTGTATCTGTATACATTTGGTTTATATAACCAAATGGAACTTACTTTGTGGACATACCTCATAGAAGGAGGCTTTCCTGGTGGGAAAAATATGTATAAAAATAAAGATTGTTTGACTTACCCAAAGCACAGTCTTTCGCTTTGTGTGTGTTTTCATTTGTGTTTTTCGTGTCTATCGGCTAGCCTGTGCTTTGGGTAAGTCAAACAATCAGAAGAAAGAAATAAAAGACACATATCCTATGGGGTTTAGATGACTGATCCACACAGACTCAACCAAAAGAACAATTTGTTACAAATAAGCATAAAGATCTATGCTGATTGCTTGGTTCACAATTCTTTCATTCAGTTTGGTCCAGACAAAGAAGTTTACTAAAGGTTCAACCAAGGTTGACAGAAGTACTGAACATAACTCCATCTTGTGAAGTGCAGTGTGACATCACAGCTGTATATCTGGAAGGCCTCTGTAAGCCTGCTATGAGAAGACAACATTGCAGTTGTACAAACATTTGCATCTTGCTACACAAGGTACAGGCAGTCCTCATAGCAACAGCTATATAATCCAGAGCAACAACAGCAAAATCATCACCATCTTGTTACTACTGTGTCATGCAACATGCTAGGATGAGAGCCCCAAATTATGGAAATATGCAAAAAGTGTCATAAAAAGGAAAATTTGAATCCATATGTCATTTGCACATATCTTCCACATACATGGAGACTGATTGTGTCCTGAGCTATTCACTGAATTGCGTGTATTAGAAAAAGTGCTCAATCTAGACGTGGTCATGGGCACAGTAGTTACGTTGCTGAAATCATAGACATGGATTCACTATATTTACCCAGCACTGTCTCCAGTTATACGGCAACTGGTGAGTTACAACAAGCTGCATATTTCATTGTTATTATAGTTTACAAACTGGTATTCCATATTTTACCTTTATTTCCCTGGTTACCAGTTTCAGTCACTTACAAGACCACCATCAGACCACAACCATAATGTTGGCTACCAGCTGTTTTCAACTGGAGCTGCCTAAAGGTTTAATGTTGACTGCTCAACATTAAAACTTTAGGTACATCCAGCTAATAACAACCGGTGGCCAACATTATGGCCGTGGTCTGACAACAGTCATGTAAGTTACTGAAACTGTTTACTATAGAAATAAAAGAATAGCGATCTAGACTGCCTTGTTACACAAAATGATAACACAGGTTGTTGGACTGCAATGGTTGTGGTGATGCTCTCCTAACAAAAAGATTGTCAACCAGAATAGTAGTCACAATGGGAAAGTTATGAAAGGAAACACTTCAGTTCCTACATCACTGTCATTGGGGAATAAGAAGAACTAAGTTATTGGTTTTATGTTACACAATGCTCTCTCCATGGCCTACACCACAAAAGCCATGAGAACAAATCTACATTGATTCTGCTGGCTACTAGTTGTTGATGCTTTCTCAAAGTTTCCGTATGTCATTCATTCTCCAACACTATCAGCTACAGTAACAATACAGGCCTTTACAAAAAAAAATCTATTGAGGAGCTACCTTATATGCTTGTGGCAGACTACAAACTGAAGTTTATGTCACAAAATGTCCAGGAATTTTGCACTTGGCAAGACATTTGTCACATGATGGCCCCACTTTTTCACCCACAATTTAATGTCAAGGTAAAGCACCTCTTCCAGACCTTTACAGTTCAAATGCAAAAGTTGTCATTAATCACTCATGAAGAAAGCTTCAGTACAGTTTTTGTGTTTACAGATTCAAGACTGGCTGAGCTGCTTCAGGAAAGGCAGTTCCTCATGCTTTTACACTTACTGATACTATCACACCAGCACCCACAAGCACCTCCAACACCAATATCACAACAAGCACTGCAGTTCTGGATGAGAGGGATTGGCTGTCAAACACATTAGAACACCACATGAGTAAAAGCTGTTGCAATCACCACTTCTACAGAGTAATCACTATTGAGGGGGTGGTGACATTCCATTATGAACAATCACATCCTGGTATCTTTCCAGGGGCTGAGAAGACACCGTAAACACCACCACCATCACCACAAGACCCAGCACTGCATCTGATACTATGAAGCCTGTCTATACTCAAAGTAGATGTGCTGCTCTGGTAGCTGTCAGTGTCACTTATATTTCAACTATGGGGCCCTGTCTTTGCCACTGCCACTATCACTACCATTGCCAGGCCCAATGTCATGTCTGACACTTTAGGGGCTGTGTACAATAGCAGCAGATGTAATGGTGGAGTGGGTGACACCAGCACCCACAGCTTCACAAAGGCCAACCCCAGCAGACAGTCCTTTACAGGCATGGTTGCAGCAACCAACACCGAGATTATTAAGCAGATGTTAATTTGCTGTTTCCGAAATGTGGAAGATCCAGGTTCGAGTTCCGGCCCGGCACAAATTTTCATGTTACATAATGATAAGACTTCCTTTAGAAGAGCAGGTTAAGTCAGTAGTTTTTGCAAATAGCAAATTAACATCCATTTATTTAATATATATAGCTGGAGACCACTGCCAATATCTGTTCATTATGGAAGGAAGTATCACAGTAAACCGAGATTAATTGTGCAATTTGAGAAAGAGAAACAGGAGATTCTTGTCCAGAGTACAGGAAAAGATAGCAGTCACTGTACATGTTCCTGGCTGTACCACTTCTGTTTCTAGACACCAATACTGAACATCATTTCATCACCCCCTCCCCACATACACATTGTAGTCATCAAACCAAGGGAGGGAAGAGTGCTGTAACCCTTCATAGACCAAGAAATGCATGCCACAGTAATGGGCTCCCACTCCACAGCAACTGAAGACAACAACAAGCATAATTCCATGATCAGGCACTAAAGGGTTCTCTGGGCCCAGTCAGTTGAAACTCCCTTTACCTTATTGCAATAAGTCATGGCACCTGCCAAGCCATCTAACAAAAAACACACCTTATATAAGCATGGAACATAGGATGCTCCCTCTCAGATGTTGTATGTGCTCACAATTGTAGTAGTCTGTCACAATTTGCCACATGCTAATAAACTTGTATTTGATGGTCTATTACAAGTACTTGTACCTGACATTATGACATAAATAAAGTAAATGAATACCATTCCTCTAAATATATCCCTACATATTTAAAGTACCAGTAATTCCAACACCAGTGTAAGCATATTAGTATTAATCATAATTTAATATTAATATACTAGTATTTAACAGAATTTGACTACAGTGGCTACTTTTGCCTATTGTCGCATTATATGACTCTTTCCACATTCCTGAATAGAACATTAAGTGTGAATGAATGAACTATCTACCACTGTCAATTCTAGTATGCACATTTTCAAGCATTCATTTAAAATTGGTATAAAACACAACATAATATGAGAAATCTTGTTAAAATATGTGAATAACATAAATGGCATTAAATACTCTTACATCAGAAACAACAATGATTAATGAATAAAACTGAATAATAATACAGTTTATAAGATATTCACAAATACTGGACTTTATAAACTATACTTTCAACTTACCTACAAGACTGCAGAGTGAACGGTATATTGACATCACCTATTGAAAATCTCTGTCCATCAATTGTGCACACGCTGACTCCCCAATAATCAGGATTCATTCTTGCTAATTGTGGAATATAGCTGGCCACCTTTTTTTAAAAAAAAGATGTACATCAGTGTAATAAACTATTGTTTAATGAGATAAAAACAGATTTTTTCAGTAAATATAATATTCATAAATACTTCACAAAAGTAGTCACAGACAAAGTATGATCATTTCAAACGCAAGCTGTAAAAATAATAATGAGAAATGAACTATTATATGATTACAAACAAATAATTGTAATACCACTTTCTTTCTATATCTGTATTTAAGTGTTTTAAACATACTTTAATGTGAAACAATCCTAGGTTTGCCTCAGTAATGATGTGAACTCAAGATTTCTGTAAGTACAAAGACTGTAATACTGAATACATTAATTTCATCTCTCTCTGTTTCACATATACAATTTTTACACACAGAGGTGACAAAGGTCTTGGAATAATGATGTTTGAATTGGGTTAAAGTACAGTTTATGCATATGTAACTAATACTTGATGTGTAGAGGTTGGTGATGGAGCATTGAATTATGGGAGGTGAAGGCAGCCAATCAGGAGTTGCATTCAGATGGCTAATAAGATAGCTTCAGTTCAGTTTTTATTATTTGTAAACATGTAGTACTTACGAGAGTAATTAATACACTCACTGTACAAGGGTACATCAAGAACCTGTCAACCATACAGCATTATTTATTTATTTCATGGTGGACATAAAATAATATTTCCCTCATTCTCTGTCAATGGGTTTTGAAATACCATACACCTTTTCTGTTCACCATGAAATAAGTAATTAATGCTGATCCTGTTCTATGGTTGACAGGTTGTTGATGTACTCTTGACAGGTGAGTAAATTAATTATCCTCGTAAATACTATATGTCAATGGTTAGTTGTTTGGTATATCACTCCATCAGAATTGCACCATCCATATATATCTTAAAAACTGGTAAAAACAAAATTAGTTTAGATTATAAATTACATAGCCAAAAGCATTCCACACAAATGCCAGACAATTTTCAAAACTGATTTATTAGACATAAAACACATAATCTTATTGGCCACCTTAAAGTGATTCCTCATTGGCTGCCTTCATCTCCTGTCATTTATCGTACCATTGTCAACGTCTACACGTCAAGCACCAATTGCGTACATATAAACTGCATATTAACTGTGGATTGTGTACATGCATACACAAGGTATAAGAGAGTAGGTTCATTGGCAGAGCTGTTATTTGTAGTCCAGTGATTCATGAGTTTGCAATATGGCAATTAACAGACTTTGAACATGAAATGGATTTTTGAGCTAGGTACATAGACCATTCCATTTCAGAATTCATTGGGGATTTCAATATTTAAAGATTCACAGTCTGAAGAGTGTATCGAGAATATCAAAGTCCAGGCGTTACCTCTTACCATGGACATCAAGATTTGGGGAAAAAAATCATATTAGATCTCATTTTCTTCAAGTCTTTATAGAACATTAACCATGATAAACACATACAGACAGAACGTATTATCTGCATACACATGAAACTTCAGAATGATGTTTAGGTTATGACAACTTCAGTGTAATTCTAAGGTTAACTGCCAATGTATTATGTTCCATTATGACAAAGGTGATGATCTGTGACTGGCAACATTTGTTTTGTTTGCATGAAATGGACTTTATTGCCTCATCACACTGTTTTAAGAGATTTTTTTAAACAGTACTGTGCAAGTGTACACACATTCAGATGTCTTAGCCATGTAGGAATAGCTTATGACAATGGCTAAATCAATCAATATTTGATAAAGAGAGATTTCTAGAACAAAGGTGCAACAATATGAGGCTACTCAAAGCAACAGATCACTGTCTTACAGATCATAGGATTTTTAAGTCTGCTGGGGCACACATAAAAAAACAAATGTTCATGTTTAAATTAATAAATAACTCATATTATAGAAGGAGACTTTCCTGGTGGGAAAAATATGTATAAAATAAAGATTTTGGACTTACCTAAAGTACAGGCTCGTCGATAGAAACATAAAACACACATAAAAACAAACAAACATTCAAGCTTTCGCCACCACTGGCAGCTTCTTCAGGAAAAAGAGGAAGGAAGGAGAGGAGAAAGGGAAGGATACGGGTTTTAAGGAAGTGGAAAAGGAGCCATTCCAATTCCAGGAGTGTAAGGACTTACCTTAGGGGACAAAAAGGAAGGTAAACAAATACACACACACACACACACACATATCCACATGCAAACACACCTAGGCAGACATTTGTAGAAACCAAAGATGTTGGACAAAGATACCACTTCAGGCAGAGGCTCTGTCCACAGAACCAAGGAAAAGAAGTTAAAGATGGTGGGCGGGATTTGAATTTAGCGGAGGTTGAGACCAGGTGGGCAACGGGAAGAGAGAATGTGTTTAAGGGCAAGTTCATGCGAATCAAACTGTCCATTCACACGGTCACAGGCAGACAGTGTTTGTTGGTAATGAGGATCACCCTGTGGCTAAACATGCCTTAGTGCACGGCCAGCACATCTTGGCACAGTGTTACACCGTCCGGGTTATCTGGATACTTCCCACCAACACCAATCTTTCAGAACTCCGGAGATGGGAACTTGCCCTTCAACACATTCTCTCTTCCCATTGCCCACCTGGTCTCAACCTCGCTAAATTCAAATCCCACCCACCATCTTTAACTTCTTTGCCTCGGTTCTGTGGACAGAGCCTCTGCCTGAAGTGGTATCTCTGTCCAACTTCTTTGGTTTCTACAAATGTCTGCCTAGGTGTGTTTGCATTTGGATATGTGTGAGTGTGTGTGTATTTGTTTACCGTCCTTTTTGTCCCCTAAGGTAAGTCCTTCCACTCCTGGGATTGGAATGGCTCCTTTTCCACTTCCTTAAAACCCATATCCTTCCCTTTCTTCTCTCCTTCCTTCCACTTTTTCCTGAAGAAGCTGCCAGTGGTGGCGAAAGCTCGAATGTTTGTATGTTTTTATGTGTGTTTTATGTTTCTATCGACGAGCCTGTACTTTAGTCCAAAATCATTATTTTATACATATTAATAAATAACTCATCATATGCAACTCTGCTGTTCACAGATGAGATATTGTTCCAATGCAGTCAGGTTGTAAATCTTCACAAACTGCAACAAGTACAAGCTGAAATAAATTCTCAGTCAACTTTTGAAGCACATAATCAACCATTTTGTATTAGTGCTTGTGTCCAAATTGTTAGTATTTGTTAGTGGCCCATGTTCTTTTACATAGGTTCAATGTACAGATCAGAGATCATGCACAGCAACTGGTGATGGTCATGTGTGTGTGTGTGTGTGTGAGAGATAGAGGGAGAGAGAGAGAGAGAGAGAGAGAGAGAGAGGTGATTGCATTTAAAGGGGGTTTCATTCTATTCTCATAACATTGTTCACATTCCACCCTGAGCTTACCATTGTTATATTGTTTTAAAGGTTAAGTGTTTTATAGAATTGAGTTACTCTTATCCATGTAACACACACTTGTGTTGAATATGAGTGTGATTTGAGGGGCAGTAGTAATTAATTTATTGTATATGTATCTACTGATGGGACTTCCAATGAAAAAAATCCATGAGGGCTGTACTACCATGCATCTGCTAGCTAATGCTGTGAATTACCACTTCCAACACTTCCTTGGGACTTAATTTTGAAGGAATATTACTATTATGTGATATGTGATGGAGAAGTAGGAACACTAGTGCAATGACATCACAGGACAAATGTATTATGGTGCACACATACTCAGATTCAGCAAGGAAAGTTACTCAACAGTCAGACAAAAATATAGCATATTTGCTGTAATGGCTAAGTGAGAACATAATGACTCTGATTTATTTTCACATATTTGTATTAACCAAAAGTGGAACAAGATTTAAGCCATAAGGAAACTTTATTCACATTTACAGAATAATTTTCAACTTACAGTTTTAAAATTCAGCTTACATAAAATTACTATTCCAGAATCAGTCAATTTTGGATAGCTATTTACTTAATATACTGTGAGATCTCTTTGCTGGCATGTGCAGATATTTGAAGGATTTCCATTTCAGTTTTGGGAAATTAAGAATTAAAAATTAAAAAGGGCTACAATGTCTTTCACTCTATAACATCCTGTTATTCTGAATTCATTGTTCAGTGATTGTTTTGTAAATATGATGGTTTTGTATAATTATATTCCTTCAACCAGACAAAAAGATAAAACATGAACTGGCAGAAATATTCTTGAAGTAGATGAACAGTTATTTAAAACAAACATATGAACAAAATTGTAGCATAACAGTAACAACAAAGCTACTTATACAAACAAAATGAACTTCATTATTTTCAAAATGTAACTTACTATAGGTTTTATTAGCATCTTGAATGTAAACTTGAAACACTCATGTTAACCAAGACTGACTAACTTCATTTAGGGTTTTGTGGCTTTCCTTTTAAAATGTGGAAGTTTAATTAAAACCTGGAATGTCTAGGTTGGAATTCAACAATATTGTATATTGTTGAAGCTTCAGTTAAATAAGAACCAAAATCACATTAGTAGCTAAATTGAGAAAATAAGCTCAAGCAGCATTTTGTGGCCTATCTTGGGTCACTAGAAGTAACTATCCAATGTAAGCCAGCAATCTTAGCATATGTCACACTAACGTGCTGCAAACATTAAACTTTTGTCTGTAAATAGTTTATACAAGTGGTTTTATCATCAAAGGACAAACATTGATTTTTAAATATGTTATCTTTGCAAACAGAATGCTCGATGAAATATCCAATAGGCATAACCAATTTACTACTCATAATAGTTCACTGTGTTCTGAGTTATGTCTAATGGGTAACTGCTCTTTATTCTGTCACTTTCAATAGTAAGGAAAAAGAAAGATCTTCTGTTGTTCAATTCAAGACAGTTGAGCCATGTTGAAAAGGATAGTTACACATTATGGGGCTGACCCACCAAGGTACACAAAACAGGTTTTAGATCACTTTTGCAAAAGCAAAGAAACAGGCATGCCAAATTTAAACAGACATACAATCCCCAAGACTGGCAATCTTCTACAGAAACTAGAAATTTAGCTCAAACTTCAATGTAAGAAGCTTACAATATTTACCAAAACGAAACCCTTTCAGATAAATTGGAAGAAAATCCTATGAAATTCTGGTCATATGTAAAGTGTTATAGCAGCAAAATACAATTAACATCTTCATTAAACAATAGAAATGCTGATGCTACAGATGACAGCTCTGCTAAAGCAGAATTGCTTAACACAGCTTTCCGAAATTCCTTCACCAAAGAAGATAAGCAAGTATTCCAGAAATCATATAAAGAACAGCTTTCAGCACGCATAATTTATAAGTAGATACCCCTGGAGTATTAAAGCAACTGAAATCATTTAACAAAAGTAAGTCTCCCAGTCCCATTTGTAACCAATTAGGTTCCTTTCAGAGTATGCTGATGCAATAGCCCCATACGTAGCTATCATATACAACCACTCAGTCAGAGAACATTCAGTACCCAAAGACTGGAAAGTTGCACAGGTCACTCCAATAATCAAGATAGAAAATAGGAGTGATCCACAAAATTACAGGCCTACATCATTGACGTTGGTTTGCAGCAGAAGTTTGGAACATATGCTTTCCTCAAATATTATGAACTATCTCGAAGAAAACAAACTATTGAACTGTAGTCAACATGAATTCAGAAAGTATTGTTGTTGTGAAACACAGCTAGCTCTTAACTCACTTGAAGCGATGAGTGCTTTCGACAAGGGATGTCAAATAGATTCTTTATTTCTAGATTTCCGGAAGGCTTTTGACACTGTTCCTCACAAAGGCCTTCTCATCAAATTGCATGCTTATGGAATATCACCACAGTTGTGCAGTTGAATTCGTGATTTCCTGTCAGAAAGGACACAGTACATTGTAACTGATGGTAAGTCATTGAGTAGAATAGAAGTGGTATCTGGCATTCCCCAGTGAAGTGTTATAGGGCCCCCTACCCTTCCTTATTTTTATAAATGATTTAGGATGCAATCTGAGTAGTTCTCTTAAGACTGTTCACAGATGATGCTGTCGTTTATCGGTTAGTAAAGTCACCAGAAGATCAAAAGCAGCTGAAAAGTGATTTATATAAAATATCTACATGGTAAAAAAATTGGCAATTGACCTTTAACAATGATAAGTGTGAATTCATCCATATGACCACTAAATGAAATCTGTTAAAACAGCATTTACATGATACATCAGTCAGGCTGTAAATTCAACTAAATACCTAGGAATGACAATTATGATCAACTTAAATTGGAAAGAACATATAGAAAATATTGTGGGGAACATGAACCGAAGGCTACATTTCACTGGTAGAACACTTAGAAGATGCAACAGTTCTACTAAATAAACTGCTTACACTACATGTGTGTATCCTATTTTGGAGTATTGCTGCACATTGTGGGATCCACACCAGGTGGGACTGATGGAGGATATAGAGAAAGTTCAGAGAAGGGCAGCTCGTTTTGTATTATTGCGATATAGGGGAGAGAGTGTCACAGAAATGATGCACGAGTTGTGATGGAAATCTTTAAAAGAAAGGTGTTATTCATTTTGGCGAGATCTATTTGGAAAGTTTCTTTCACAAACTTTCTCTTTCAAATGTAAGCATATTTTGTTAACACCCACCTGCATAGGGATTGATGATCATCATAATAAAATAAGAGAAATCATATCAAAAACAGAAATCTTTAGATGTTCCTTTTTCCCGTGACCTATTAGAGAATGGAATTGTAGAGAAATATCAAAAAGTGGTTTGTTGAAATCTCTGCCATGCACTTCAATGTGACTTGAAGAGTATTTCTGTAGCTGAAGATTTGTCAAGCATATTGTAAAATGCTGTTTGGTTGGTTTGGGTTTGAAGGTATGAAACTGTTAATATCATTGGTTCCTAAAATGTTTTTTTTTTTTTTTTTTTTTTTTTTTTTTTTTTTTTTTTTTTTTTTTTTTTTTCTATAAACATTGATATTCACAGTTGTATTTATATGACAATAATATCCCAGGAGACTTAGAAAACAGGATTTGCGTGGCCTGTCAGTGCAACAAAAGTAGTTGACATGCTAAGTCACCACTTGGAAGCTTCGCCCCTCCAAATCAATGATTTGACCATGTTAATATAGATCTTGTAGGACCTCTCCCACTATGAGAAGGATACAATTACTATTTTACAGCTACAGACCATTATACTAACTGGCCTGAAGTATTTCCATTAACTGATATAACTGCTGAAATTGTAGTGGCCTCATTCTTTCTTAAATGAATTGCCCATTTTGGTGTACCCCTGAGGATCACAACTAACTAGGGGAGAGAGTTTCAGTCCCATTTCTTCAAAAACTTAAAAATCTTCCTTGGCATGAAACAAATGAGAACTACAATATAACTTTCAGCGGTGAGTGGTTTAGTTGAGTGTATGCACCACCAGCTTAAAGAGTCAGTGCAATGCCATGATTAACAACAGGGGGCCCATATGCTATCTATAATTATTTTAGGTTCATGCACATCCCTGAAAAAGTAGACCTTCAAACAACAACAACAGAGATTGTGTATTGGCAACTTGTACAGCATCCTCGTAAGTTCTCTGCCAATGTACAAGATAAATTTATTTACCCTTCGTCCGCCTCCATAGTGCAGTAGATAGCGGGGTAGATTGCCATGAATGGGGCCTGGGTTTGTTTCACGATCGGGTAGGAGATTTTCTCCACTTTGGGACTGGGTGTTGTGGTGTCCCTATCATCATTTCACCATCATTTACACTCAAGTTGTCCAAGTGGTGTCACCTAATGACTTGCACCAGGCAAGCCGAACACGATCCCAGTTAGGGTCTAATGGCCAAAACATTTGCCAATTTTCCCCTATTCTCTTATAATTTTTTAAATACATGATTAGTTAAACAAAAGTATATTTCATACAATAATCATTGAGATCTAATAATGAAAAGTCCCATTTGGAATTAATAATATAGTAATAAGGACAGTTTATAACTCACCGCAAAGACGTGGTGATGATCTGCGACGGGCACATACAAAAGACACACACATACAACACTTTCCGCTATCGGCCATGGCCTTCTTCAGAAAACAGAACATTTGTGCAATCACACAGGCACACAACATAGTCATACAACCATCACCTCCGGCTGCCACACTTCAAATCATGCTCTGCGGAGTGTAAATCAGGCAGGGGAGGGGAGAGGGGATAGGAAAGTTGTGTCACGATGGTAGGGATGGCCTAGATGGGAATAATGAGATGCAGCTTATGAATGGAGTGGGAAGGCGGGTGAGGGGAGAAAAATAAAATAAACAAAAATATGTGAAAAACATAAAATGCGCACACACCACAAATACACACACTTACACAAACACACACACACACACACACACACACACACACACACACACACACACACACGAACCACTCAAAATAGGAGAGGTTTAGGATACAGGTATGAACTGTAAGGCGTGGAAAAAAGAAAAAGGAAAAAAAAAAAAAAAAAAAGTGGAAGTTATCGTAGGTTGAAGCCTGGATGATATTGGGATCAGAGAATGTACTATAGGAATAACTCCCATCTGTGCAGTTCAGAAAAGTTGGTGGTGGATGGGAGGATCCAGATGGCCCGGGTTGTGAAGCAGCCGTTGAAATCAAGCAGTGAAAGCCACACAGTGATTGCAGCACAGTTGGTAAATTACATGGCTGCTTTCACAGGTGGTCTGGCCACTGATAGTGTAGGATAAGCTGTGGACAGGACTGGAATAGGAAGTGCTGGGTGGGTGGATTGGACAGGTCTTGCAGCAAGGTCTTCCACAAGGATATGATCCCTGTGGCAGTGGGCTGGGTTTTGGGGTGGCATAGGGATGGCATAGGATGTTATGGATGTTGGGACGGTGACAGAACACCACTTTAGGAGGGGTGGGAAGGATCTTGGACAGGATGTCTCTCATTTCTGGGCATGAAGACAGAAAATCAAAACCTTGACGAAGGATGCAATTTAGTTGTTGAAGTCCAGGGAAGTACTGGATGACAAGGGGAGTGCTCTTTTGTGGATGGTTACTGGTGTTAGATGGAGGATTTGGGATGTGTGAAGATATGGCATGGGAGATCTGTTTGCGGACTAGGTCTGTGGGTAGTATCTGTCTATGAAGGCCTTTGTGAAACCCTCAGCATATTCAGAAAGGAAGTTCTTGTTACTGCAGATATGCCGTCCACAGATGGCCAGGCTGTAAGGGAGGGATTTTTTTTTTTTTATGTGGAAGGGATGGCAACTGTTGAAGTGTAGGTACTATTGGTGGTTGTTAGGTTTAATATGAACTAAAGTGTGGATGGAGCAATCAGTGAGGTGGAGGTTGACATCCAGGAATGTGGCATGGTAGGTTGAGGAAGACCAGGTGAAGTGTATGGGGGAGGAGTTCAGGTTCTGAAGGAAGGAGGATGGGGTGTCCTGGCCCTGAGTCCAGACCATGAAAATCATCAATAAGCCTGAACCAGGCCAGTGCTTTGAGGTTTTGGGATGCTAGGAAGGATTCTTCCAGACAGCCCATAAACAGGTTGGCATAGGAAAGTGCATTGCGGGTGCCCATGGCTGGGCCGCGGATTTGAAGGTAAACTTTCCCCTCAAAGGAAAAGTAGTTGTTAGGATAAAGTTGGTGAGGGTTATGAGGAACGAGGTATCAGGCTTGAGTTCAGAGGGACATTGAGAGAGGTAGTGTTCGAGAGTAGCAAGGCCATGGGCATGTGGGATGTTGGTGTATAGGGAGGTGGCATCCACTGTGACAAGTATGGATCCAGGAGGCTAAGGGGTGGGAATGGCAGAGAGTCGGTGAAGAAAGTGGTTGGTATCCTTGATATGGGAAGATAGATTTTGGACAATTAGTTGAAGGTGTTGGTCAACTAGGGCTGAAATACATTCAGTTGGGGCACAGTAATCAGCCACAATTGGGCGTCCAGGATTATTAGGTTTGTGGATTTTGGGGAGTATGTAGATGGTGGGTGTGCGGGGTGCTGTTGGGGTGAGGAGGGAGATGGTTTCAGGGGAGAGCTTCTGGAAGGGGCCATAGGATTTTAACATGTATTGGAGATCTTGTTGATCTTTGGGGATGGGGTCATTCCAGCAGAACTTGTAGTTGGAGTAGTCACAAAATTGGTGGAGCCCTTCTTCCAGGTAGTCATTGTGATCCATAACTAGTGATGGAACCTTTATCTTCATGGAGGATGATTATGTTGGGATTTGTTTTAAGATTCTGGATGGCTATTCTTAATCCACTGAAAGGTTTGAGCTCTTAAGAAGGGACTTGGGGAAAGATGTTGAGGCCAAGTTGGAGGTGAAAAGCTCTTGGAGGGTAACCAGAGGGTGGTTAGGTGAAAGTGCAGGGGGATCTCTGTTGGATGATGGTATGAACTGGGACAGGCAAGGTTCAATGTTGGGATTAGGTTGGCTACGGTCTGAGGGGTTGGTGGCAAAGTAGTCTTTCCATCGTAGGGATCCGTAAAAGGAGTGTAGGTCTTTGTCAAGACCAACATGATTGAATTTGGGTGTAGGGCTAAAGATAAGACCTTTAGATAAAACAGAAACTCCAGTGGGGTTTAGGTTTTCTGTGGACAGGTTAACCACAATGTTCTGGGGTTGTTTTGGTATTGGATGTTGTGGAGTGTTGGTAGGGAGTTTGGAGGTATGATGTAGGTTTAAGTGGTCAGCTAAGCATGGTCTGGGAGCTACAAGGGATTCACGAGGAGAAACACCGTGGGTTGGATAAGGATTGGGTATAGGTGCTCCAAAGTGGCAATATGATGTTAGCAGGCTGAAAAACTTCTTTAGTATGAACTTACCTTTCCTTCTGTATTTGTTTTGCATTTCCAGTAAAAATCTTCAATATATTTAGTGTATCCTTGAAAATCTGGTATAACAAACTGGTGCCTGAAAGCTCGTGATATAAGCACTATGTTTGCTGAGATGACACTATAAAAAAGAAAATGCAATAATTTAAGAATAAGAGCCTACAAGCCATTAATAAAAACTTATTTACCTTATAGATACTATTATAATCTTATGATTTCATACCTCCTAAAAGTCTCTCTGTCCAGCTTTAAAGTTTCTGGAGATCCTCCTTCCATTCCCGACTTCCTGTGCACTTGTTTCAAGTTATCCATAAGTTCTGATAGTCGAGGATCAGTCTTCCGTAGGCCTGTACTTCGCAGTGCCTGCAAATAGATTAATGTTTGAGGCTTCTTCAAAATTATCTTGATTATTGCTGTATATTTTATAAGTCTTTCTTTCAACATACAAACATTATACTTGTTTTATATCACAGTAGTGGAAGATATTATTATACATTAAGTGTAAAATTAATGCTTATTCCCTATCAATATATACCCAGACATGGACATCTGTGGCTTTTTATAGATTAAATGGAAAATAAAGAAAAGAGAAAGCACACATTTCTGTGTAATTTCATAATGCTTTGTGAATGGGAATTGGATTTACACATTACTCTCCCTGCTCTCCTTCCTCTCTCTGTCCAATTCCTCCTCCCCCATCCCATCTCTTCCCCTCTCTGATCTTTCTGTGCATCTCTATCCCCTGGCTACCTCTACATTTCATCATCACACCCTCTCTGTTCATCTTCTCATTCCAACCCTCTTTATGTCAGTTTCCTCCCCTGCCTCTTATATTCTCATTATGTTCAAAATATAATACCTCAAGAAGTTCTTCACAGAATGCTTTGAAACTGACACAACATGGACCTGGAATGTGAGCATCTTACCAAAATTTTTATGTATTAATTCATATAATGTTTATAGGGTGAAATGGTTGTTACAAAAATTGCAAAAAGTTGCATATTTATATGTTCTATTCCATATATTAAAGATGCACATATCTAAAAACTTCCCTGTATTAGAATGGATTTTCAAATTGGACATTAACTTATGGAGATTAACAGTTTTGTCCAAACAAACATTTGCATTTTTATTAATATAAATCACAATGAGATATACTCTTATACTGATAGCTTTGTTATGAGATGGATGATGTACTCTTCATAAATGTTTTTATGTGGCTCAGAACTGGTGACAGTTTGATAGAACCTCTGGAGAATTTGCAGGGTGTTTATAATTTACCATTCAAATATGCCAAGAAAGCCTAAAATCATATGTATCTTAGTTTCACTGAAACAGGGAAACATATACAATGAGTAACAAAAATGTTATGCATCTGAAAGAAATGATCAAGTGCCAATGCAATACATCATTTATATGTCAATCATTGGACTTTAAATGATATGCAATGGATAGAAAGCTCACCAGAATGCATTACTTTGCCACTAAACATCTATGATATCAGTCCTGAAATATTATGTAACTTATGCATGCTATATCAGATGCGTAATGTCCACTTATTTGGAACACTTCCATACTAAAAATACTTTCAAACTGAATAGTTTTAGACAAATTCTGACTTTCGTAGTTAAAACACTTGGAATAACTTGACACTTCTTATATAATGAACAAAAGAATTAGGCATGTTAGTCAAATTGTTGTTAAGCATTGCAACATACACCCCTCCCCCAATCTACGTAAGGAAGTTAAAAGACAAGGAGCCAGATATTCACTTACACAGATAATTTTGTTGTCCATTTAAGTTTATTTTTTAATCACTCAAATAAAACCCCATACCTCTCAGAGAGAGAAGTTTTATTTACCTTTATTTTTTTACTTCTTGGTGTTACCTTTTCTTTCAGTGAATGTATTCAAATGTTGTAAAGTACTTGCTGATTATAGTCTGCATGATGCAAACCACAATCAGTCAGTTATATTACCTAGCAAAAAATGTTAGCAGCCATACAAAGAGGACAGATAGGATTAAGGATAAAATTAAAGTGAACTGTGCTCTTCTGTGGCATGGACAAATTCCACTTCAAACAGCTGTTGTTCCATAGAAATTTCCTGGAACCATTTAAAAAGCAAATGACCTCACCTAAGAGGGCAATACTGCATTTGTTGTTGTTGTGGTCTTCAGTCCGCAGACGGTGCAAGTCTCTTCACCTGAGAAGAAGTTCAACAACTGACATCCTTTTGAATCTGCTTATGTATTCATCCCTCGGTCTCCATCTAAGATTTTTACCCCACACAATTCTGTCTAATGCTAAGTTGATGATTCCTTGATGTCTCAGAATGTGTCCCACAAATCTATTCCGTCTCTTAGTCAGGGTATGTCAGAAACTCCTTTTCTCCCCAATTCAGTTAAGCACCTACTCATTAGTTACGTGATCTACCCATATAATTTTCATCACTCATCTGTAGCACCACATTTCAAAAGCTTCTATCATCTTTTTGTCTGAATTCCAAATCATCCATGTTTCACTCCCATACAATGCTACACTCCACAGACAAATGCTTTCTGAAAGGACTTCCTAACATTTAAATTAATATTGGATGTCAAACAAATTCGTTTCTTCAGAAACACTTTCCTTCCCGTAGCCATTCTGCATTTTACATCTTCTTTACTCCAGCCATCTTGCTACCAAAATAATAAAACTCATCTACTACTTTTTATTGTCTCATTACCTAATCTAATTCCTTCAGCATCACCTGATTTTCTGACACTACATTCAATTACCCTTGTTTTACTCTTGTTGATGTTCATCTTATACCCTCTTTTCATGACACTGTCTATTCCATTCAACTACTCTTCCATATCCTTTGCGATCTCTGACTAAAAATTACTACGTCATCGGCAAACTGCAAAGTTTTTATTTCTTCTCCCTGAACTTAAATTCCCTCTCCAAATTTCTCCTTGTATTCCTTCACAGCTTGTTCAATGTACAGATTGAACAACATTGGGGAAAGGCTACAATCCTGTCTTACTCCCTTCCCAACCTCTGCGTCCCTTTAATGCCCTTCGATTCTAATAACCGCTATCTGGTTTTTGTGTAAGTTGAATATAACTCTTCGCTCCCTATATTTTACCCCTGCTACCTTCAGAATTTGAAATAGTGTATTCCAGTCAACATTGTCAAAAGCTTTCTCCAAATCTACAAATGCTAAAAGCGTACATTTTCATTTCTTTCAAGCTCACCATTAAAGGTTCTTCAAGCTCACCATTAAAGGTTCTTTTCTTTTTTCGCGCATTGTCTCATTAATCGCGAAAAGTTGTTTTGTGTACATTCATAGGCCAAATTCGCGAGTGTGAAAATTTAGTGTTATACCGCAATTTTAAGTGCATTTACTAACAGCTTACATGTATTTTAGTGTCCTAAGCAAATCTAGTAACCCTTGTATCTTTAGTTAATATATATTGTCAATATCACGTAGTAACAATCATGAATGCAATGTGTTTGAGCTGCAGTAGGTTTGTTCGTTTTGGGTTTCAATGCAGCTGTTGTAACAAGTGGTTTCATTGGGGGGGATGTAGCCGTGTGGGAAAGAGGGAAGCAAACGAGTCTCTTCCTTTGTTTTGCAAAGTGTGTTCAAGGGACAGAAAAATAGCTGAACAGGAAGGGAAGATTAGGGCCCTTCAGGCTGAACTGGATAGTGCTAGGGAGGAACTTACGAGGTTAAGGGGGGAGAAGGATGAGCATGGGTGGGAGTGGTAGCAGGGAACAGGGGCCACAGAGAGAGTATAGTTCCTGACAGCTTCACAATTGGCACAACCAATAGATTTGCCTTGCTACCACAGTCAGGTGAGGAAGAGGCTCCTTTAGAAGTAGGTGCAGTTAGGAAGCAACAGACTTTCAGAAGGAAACCAACGGTTTCAAAAAAAGTAGATAGTAGGAGGAAAGTTCTGTTGTTAGGAAGTAGTCATGGAAGAGGTGTGGGCCAGATTTTACAGGAAAAACTAGGTGACAGGTACCAGGTCACAAACATTTTCAAGCCCAGTGCAGGTCTAAGCCAGGTGGTAGAGGATATAGGTTCCTTGTGTAAGGGTTTCACAAAACAGGATCATGTTGTTATAGTGGGTGGGGTGGGAAACAGCATTGATAGGGATCAGGGCTACAATATTGAGTGTGACCTGGTTAAAATAGCTTCTGCAACGACCCAGACAAATGTTGGACTGTTGCCTGCTTTCATGCGGTACGATCAACTCCAATTGAACCGCTCCGTCAGGAGAGTCAATATGGAGATTGATCAACTGCTTAGGGCGGACACTCTGTCGGACATCGGTTTGGTTCCTGTGGATGCTATTGATAGGTGGGATTTCACTAGACATGGCCTACATTTCAATAGGAAAGGGAAGGGGAAACTAGCTGGGTTGATAGCAAAGTCCTTAAGGGGGGACACTGCAATTCATGAAGGTACTTCTTTTTTAGGCTAAGATCAGTGTCCAGTGAGAAGCTCAGGCAGGCAGGTGCTAAAAATGTTGAAAAATCAAATATTTCTCAGAGAAGTAAAGTAAAAAATAATGTTAGCATTTTTCACCAGAATATTGGGGGACTAAAGAATAAAATAGATGAGCTTTTAGTTTGTTTAGATGCTATAGAAACTGATAATGTAATAGATATACTATGCCTGTCTGAGCATCACATTGTCACCGGTATGGAAAATGTGAATGTCAGTGGATATAAATTAGTCTCAAATGTAAGTAGAGATAATAAGATAAGAGGAGGAGTTGCCATATATGCCAAAAGCTATCACAGTGTAAAAAATTTAGAAACAAAAAAGTTTTGTGTAGAGCAGCTTATTGAAGCATGTGCCTGCCAGCTTAAACTTAATGATGATTATCTTATAATTGTAGCAGTATATAGGTCCCCTTCAGGGAACTTTCAGTTATTTCTGGAAAACTTGGATGCCTTGTTGTGCTATCTGCCAGATAGGGGGAAGCAAATTATTATTTGTGGTGATTTCAATGTAGATTCACTGAAAGAGTGTAATAGGAAGAAAGACCTGGAAGTCTTACTTGGCTCATTCAATCTGACATCCGTTATTGATTTTCCTACTCGGGTAGTAAAGGACAGCAGTACATTGATAGATAACTTTTTTATAGACCAAGATAAGTTTAACAACATAAATGCTTGTCCCATTGAGAATGGTCTTTCGGATCATGGTGCACAGCTAGTAACAGTATATGAAATAGCTCCGTTCAGTAATTCGAAACTGTCCACCAGAATAGTGCGCTCGATTAATGACTTAACAACTAAAAATTTCAAAGAAAGTCTACAGCAGTTAGACTGGGATGAGGTTTACAAGGAACCTGATGTTAATTTAAAATATAATTTATTTCACGATACATTTTTAAGGGTATTTGATAACTGTTTCCCCAAGAAATTAGTAAAATTTAATTCTAAGAAACCATGCAAAAAACCATGGCTTACTAAAGGTATAAAAATATCGTGTAACCGAAAAAGGGAACTATATCTGTCCGCAAGAAAGAGTAATAACCCAGAAACAATAAAATATTATAAAAGCTACTGTGCTACATTAAAAAAAGTTATTAAAAATCAAGAAGCATGTGCATCATGTCTGAGATTAGCTCCTCTGATAATAAAATTAAAACAATTTGGAATATTATTAAAAGGGAGACAGGGCAACCAAGAGCAGAGGAAGAGGGTGTTACCATCAAAACAAATGAAAACTTGATCAACAAAAAGTCAGAAGTTGAAAACATTTTTAATGATTACTTTTTAAATGTTGTGGAGAAAATAGGAACTAAATGTTCATTAGAAGGAGCAAGGCAATTAATGGAAGAGGCCATACCCACACAATTTGATACAATTGAAATTCCACCCACCTCACCTTCAGAAATTAGGAAAATAATAAATTCTCTCAAGAGTAAACGGTCATATGGAATTGATGGCATTTCCAGCAGGGTATTAAAAACTTGTTCCCAGGAGATAAGTAGGATTCTCAGTCATATTTGTAATAGCTCATTAAAGCAGGGTATTTTCCCAGATAGACTGAAATATGCTATCGCTAAACCTTTGCATAAAAAAGGGGATACATACGATGTCAACAACTACCGGCCCATCTCACTTCTGACAGCTTTACCAAAGATTTTTGAAAAAGTTATGTATTCTCGAGTTGCTTCACATATTAGTATAAATAAAGTTCTAACAAAATGTCAGTTTGGTTTTCAAAAAAGCTTTTCAACTGAAAATGCTATATACACCTTCACTGATGAAATATTAAATGCCTTGAATAACCGGACATCACCAGTAGGGATTTTTTGTGATCTTTCAAAGGCTTTTGATTGTGTAAATCATGGGATTCTTCTAGATAAGCTTAAGTATTGTGGTATGAGTGGGACAGTGCACAAATGGTTTAAATCATACTTAACTGGAAGAGTGCAGAAAGTTGAAATAAGCAGTTCACATGATGTAGATGAGACAATTAATTCTTCTAACTGGGGAGTTATTAAAAATGGGGTCCCACAAGGTTCGGTCTTGGGTCCTTTGCTGTTCTTAATATATATTTATGACTTGCCATTCTACATACATGAAGATGCTAAGCTAGTACTTTTTGCTGATGATACAAGTATAGCTATCACACCTGACAAACAGGAATTAACTGATGAAATTGTAAATGATATCTTCCAGAAAGTCATTAAGTGGTTCTCTACAAATGGACTCTCATTAAACTTTGATAAAACCCAGTATATACAGTTTCATACAGTAAATGGCATGACACCATTAATAAATTTAGACTTTGAACATAAATCTGTAGCTAAGGTAGAATATTCAAAATTTTTAGGTGTTTGCATTGACGAGGGACTGAATTGGAAGAAACATATTGAAGATCTCCTGAAACGTCTGAGTTCAGCTACTTACGCTATCAGCGTCATTGCAAAATTTGGTGATATAAATCTCAGTAAATTAGATTACTACGCCTATTTTCATTCACTGCTTTCATATGGGATCATATTCTGAGCAATTCAACATTGAGTAAAAAAGTATTCATTGCACAAAAGCGTGTAATCAGAATAATTGCTGGAGCCCACCCAAGAGCATCCTGCAGACATTTATTTAGGGATCTAGGGATACTCACTGTAGCTTCACAATATATATATTCACTCATGAAATTTGTTATTAACAATCCGACTCAATTCAAAAGTAATAGCAGTGTGCATAGCTACGACACTAGGAGAAAGGATGATATTCACTATTCAAGGTTAAATCTAACTTTGGCTCAAAAAGGGGTGAATTATGCTGCCACAAAAGTCTTTGGTCACTTACCAAGTTGCATCAAAAGTCTGACAGATAGCCAACTAGTATTTAAAAAGAAATTAAAGGAATTTCTGAATGGCAACTCCTTCTACAATGTAGATGAATTTTTAGATAAAACATAAAAAAATATATAAAAAAATAAAAAAAAATAAATAAAAAATAAATAAATAAATAAATAAATAAAATTTACAAAAAAATTCTTAAAATATAGATTGTCAAGTATAGACAAAATTTACTAAACTGACACGTTCCACATCATTACGAAATGTCGTATACATGATCTAAGGAACAAGTATTAATCTAATCTAATCTTTAATCTATCTTCTAAGATAAGTCGTAATGTGAGTATTGCCTCCCGTGTTCCTACATTTCTACTAAATCCAAACTGATCTTCCCCAAGGTCGGATTCCACAAGTTTTTCCATTCTAGTGTTTTGCAACTATGACTTATTAAACTGATAGTTCTGTAATTTTCACATTTGTCTGCACTTGCTTTCTTTGGAATTGGAATTTCTACATTCTTCTTGAAGTCAGAGGGTATTTCCCCTATCTTATATGTCTTGCATACCAGGTGGAACAATTTCTTCATAACCCGCTCTCCTAACGATATGAGCAGTTCAGATGGAATATCATCTACTCCAGAGGCCTTCTTTCAACTCAAATCTCTCAGCGCTCTATCAAATTCTCCCACAGTATCCTGTCTCCTATCTCTTCTTCCTCCACTTCATCTTCCATTTCTAGAATACTACCTTGAAGTTTATTTCCTTTGTATAGGCCCTCTATATATTCCTTCCATAGTTCAGCTTTACCCTCTTTGATAAGTTCTGGCTTTGCCAAGGTGGGGTGGCTTGCGTGCCTCAACGATACAGATAGTCATAGCATAGGTGCAACCACAGCGGAGGGGTATCTGTTGAGAGGCCAGACAAATGTGTGGTTCCTGAAGAGGGGCAGCAGCCTTTTCAGTAGTTACAGGGGCTACAGTTTGGATGATTGACTGAGATGTTACAAACATCAGCTTATATGGCTCTGTCATGCAGTTACTGCAAACGGCTGAAAGCAAGGGGAAACTACAGTCGTTAATTTTCCCGAGGACATGCAGCTCTACTGTATGTATATATGATGATGGCGTCTTCTTGGGTAAAATATTCCATATGGATCTCCGGGCAGGGACTACTCAGAAGGATGCCATCATTAAGAAAAGCAAAACAGGTATTCTATAGGTCAGAGTGTGGAATGTCCTAACTCTTAATTGGTCAGGTAAGTTAGAACATTTGAAATGAGAAGTGAATAGGTTACAGTTAAATATGGTCGGTATTAGTGAAGTTCAGTTGCAGGATGAACAGGACTTCTGGTCGGGTGAGTACAGAGTTATAAACACGAAATCAGTTGGTGGTAGCGCAGGAGTAAGTCTGATAATGAATAAGAAAATAGTAATGTGGGAAAGTTACTACAAACAGAATAGTGAATGCATTATTGTAGCAAAGATAGACATGAAGCCAACATCAACCACAGTAGTACAAGTTTATATGCCAACTAGCTTTGCTGATGATGAGGATGTCGAAGAAATGTATGAGGAGATAAAAGAAGTTATTCAGAAAATTAAGGGCGACAAAAACTCGGTAGTAAGTAAAGGAAGAGAAGGAAATGTAGTAGGTGAATATGGACTGGGAAAAAGGAATGAAAGAGGAGATTGCTTGGTAGAATTTTGTGCAGAGCACAATTTAATCACCAATACCTGGTTTAATCATCATGAAAGAAGGTTATATATGTGGAAGAGACCACGAGACACTGTTAGGTACCAGATTGACTTTATAGTAGCAAGGAATAGATTTAGGAACCAGTTTTTAAACTGTAAGATGTATCCAGGGGCAGATATAGACTCTGACTATACTTTACTGGTTTTGAACTGCAGATTAAAACTTAAGAGACTGCAGAAAGGTAGAAAAGTTAGGAGATGGAACCTGGACAAATTGAAGGAACCAGAGGGGGTTGAGAGTTTCAGAGGGAGTGTTAGGCTAGGACTGGCTGAAATTGAGGAAAGTAATACAGTAGAAGAAGAATGGGTAGCTCTGAGAGATAGGGTAGTGAAAGCTGCAGAGGATCATACAGGCAGAAGGACAAGGCCTAACAGAAATCCCTGAATAACACAGGATATACTGAACTTAATTGATGGGAGGAGAAAATATAAAAATGCATCATGTGAAGCAGATAAAAGGGAGTACAGATATATGAAAAATGAGGTTAACAAGAAGTGCAAAACAGCTAAGCAGGAGTGGCTAGAGGACAAATGCAGAACCATAGAAGAATGTATAACCGCCTACAGGAAAATAAAAGAGGTATTTGGAGACAAGAAAAACAGTTGTATGAATATCAAGAACTCAAAGGGAAAACTGCATTTGAGGAAACATAAATCTTTTCACTTCCACTGAGAGGTGATGGCAGTGTTGAAACAGCTACAAAATGGACTCAGCAGCCTGGTGCAAGTCTTTCAATTGGATGCCACGTAGAATACTTACACATCCATAACATACACCAGTAAACTCAACAGATAGATGGAGATGTTTATTTTAACATGGAATCTGAACCTTAAGTTGTTAAAATCAATAAAATGCTTTTGGGTGTGAGATCGCATTTTTGGTCATTTCCTTAAGATTGGCAATGTGGTCTCACACCTAGAGGAATTTTATTGACTGTGACAATGGCCACAGAAGCCTATACTTACATGAGTTGCTCCTGGCGAATGTTCACAGCAATGAGATATGAAACCATAGTTTAAAAAAAGCTGAAAAATTACCACAGTTAACCAGGATTTGATCTTGTGAGCTCTTCGTTTTCAACATGGTGCATAACTGTTATACTAACAGGGCCAATTCTAGTGGATACAGTGGAAGATGACTAATGCAATAGACATTGCACAGGCTATAATATTATGCAGAAAGATCCAAGAACAAAAGGGAAATAGGCCTGTATATGGATGGAGTAAATTGTGATTTTTGGACTACAAGGCACTTGATTTAAATCCATCTGTACCAGACATCTTGCACAGGAAATATTATTCTGTAATTTGTACCAAGTTCTTTGACATAGAGAAGTAATGGATAGTTGATGAAATAATTCCCACTTTAAATTTTAATGTAACTAGTGATATGTATCAACGGAAGATAATGCACAAGATTTTAACAGCCATTCCAATCCCAGGAGTGGAAGGACTTACCTTAGGGGACAAAAAGGAAGGTAAACAAATACACACACACTCACATATATCCACATGCAAACACACCTAGGCAGACATTGGTTTCTACAAATGTCTGCCTAGGTGTGATTGCATGTGGATATGTGTGAGTGTTTGTGTATTTGTTTACCTTCCTTTTTGTCCCCTAAGGTAAGTCCTTCCACTCCTGGGATTGGAATGGCTCCGTTTCCACTTCCTTAAAACCCGTATCCTTCCCTTTCTCCTCTCCTTCCTTCCTCTTTTTCCCAAAGAAGCCACCAGTGGTGGCGAAAGCTCGAATGTTTGTGTGTTTTTGTGTGTGTTTTATGTTTCTGTCGACGAGCCTGTACTTTAGGTAAGTCTAAAAATCTTTATTTTATACCTATTTTTCCCGCCTGGAAAGTCTCCTATATATATATATATATATATATATATATATATATATATATATATATATATATATATATATATATATATATATATATATATAAATAGAAAAGAGATGACTTACCAAAAGGACCGGCTCGTCGTGAATAAATATTTCCATAGATTCCAACTGGATTCTTACCGAAAGCGATTCAACAAGAACTGAGCATGGAAATATACTAAATATGTACGTGTTTTCATCTGCAGATTATCACAACCATGATCTTCACCAATCAAAGTCAAATCTTTCCATCGACAACACAGACTTATTAATTAAGCAGCTTTGAAAAAAGTCATAATATGTGTGTTGTTATCTCAAAACTATTTCAACTTACACCATGGAACTAACTGAAGATGCCTCCCTGCCCCTCCATTCCATGTTCCCAGATCAAATCCCGTGTACACTCTAGAACAATTATACATAGACAGTTTTCTATGAGCAGCTATCTTTAATGATGTTGTCATTTTGTTTTAGCTTCTTATGCACTTGGGCATCAAAGAACTTAATTTAATTTAAAAGTTACATTTCCAGGTGTTGATAATCCAATTACAAAATTTGGTCATTTGTCCTAGTCACCCCTTTGTGTTGGTACAACCATAAGTATGGAATATGTATGTAGATAACGCTAATGATAATAATATTTTTTTTTCAATTATTTTTTTTTTTTAAATGCAACTTTGATGATTTGTATTTTCCTAACCTATCCCCATTTATCCACCTGAGGAAAGAGGGCCTAGTGGTCACCAGCTACAGTTAGACCAGTTCCACACCAAAATGTGGAACCCAACCCATGTGTTGTTTATTACAACTCCTCATAACACTAATATGTGAAGGCTATGTTAAAACAAGGGGGGTGGGGGGATGTAATCTGTGCTCTGATTAAGATCTGGTCCCACATCACTGTTTCCAGGCATGCACTTTAACACAAACTACCAGCTCCAACAGTTATAAGGATAGTTCACCTATAGGTTTTAACTAATGAGTTTGTGAGTAACAAAATGTGCTACATGTACAGTAACATCTTAAAAGCTTAAATTATTGAAATTACCAAGAAAATGTAGACCTTAGTCTTCTTTTTTTTCTTTTTCTTTGCTTTTTGTCCCCCAATCACAGTGTCTACTTGATTATTTTGGATTTGACATGTTAGTTAAGGAGCGGCTGGCTGCACTTCCTATCATCAACCCATTACCTACTGGGAGGAAATATGTGTACCCTAATTATTGGAGTATAATGTTATGCATTTGAAAGTGAGCAAATGTTTACTAAATGTTTGCAAATCATGTAACTGAGGCAGGACTTGAGTGGTAGCCCAGTATTCAACTAACCTAATGTAGGAAACCACCTAAAAACTACATCCAGGAGGGCTATAACAATGAATCATGACATTAATCTGGTCAACATACCTCCCCATCCCATAAAGCAGCTCCATAAACTACGTGACTAACCAGGTGGGTGGTCTGTAGACCTACGTAATTGATGTGAATTTCAATTTGATATTTCTACCCATTCATAAGAAAGAGGGTCTTTAAAAAACAAACAACAAGTAACACCAAAAAATTGAGAGATACAATTTTTTTTAATTAAACAATCACTTGATTCTTATCTAATTTTATTTGTATTTCTATGGGACATTGATGAGTGAGTTTGTATCAAAATAACTTATGTAAATGGCTGTATATTTTAAAGACATTGACTTAGAAGATTAACTTTTTGACACTGACAGGGGATTACAACCCATAGAAAGTGACAAATTTCATATTGATATCCCATAAGGGATGTTTACAGATAGAATGACAGATAGCTAGACCAAAAATGGGCATTATTTTGATGTAATATAGGCCTAATTACAAATTAAAACTTTTTAAATTTTTCCATTAATTGTGCTGTGAAGCCCTGTTTCTTGTCAAATTTCACAAGTCTAGTTCAATAGGAAGTTTCCTGTAGGTTTTGATGTTTGACTTTGTGAGTTACGAAATATGTAACATAAATGGCCATAACTTCTGATTTCATTAACTCAGAAGTTTAAATTTTTCATACTGCCAAGGAACAACCAATCTTAATATGTGACATAAACTTCAACTTCATACCACTCCCTGTTGCTGACAAGAAGTCTTAACAGACAGACAGGAAAAAACCAGAATGACCCTGCAATGATTCCATTTCTACTGAGATACTGAATCCTCAAAAATGATAAAATTTTTGAATGCTGTTAATCATGCACTGGCATTAATAGGAGAAATATTCATCCAAATGTTTATCCTTTATAAATTTCAGTGAGAAATAATTGTTAAATGGCTAGTACTTGAAAAACCATGTAGGTCATGAATATACTGAGTTTTCAGTACTTACAGCAAGAAATTTTCCAATCGGGAGCAAGCCATTTTCTTCACTCTTGAACATGTCAAAGAGAACATCTTCAGCATTCTTTGCTTGATCCTGGTCACGAGCACTGCAAAGACAGTCCTGCATGAAATCACGTATATCCATGTGTTCGCTAGAGCAACAACTGAGAGACTGCAAGATATCTTGTCCATCATTCTGAATTATGTAACTTACAGGCATGTCATCTTATATTGATCATGTCACATCCAATATAGGCCAAGAACAAGTTCATATTGAGCTAACTTTTATATCTGTCTGTTACACCACTAGTCACTTGACACCAATCAAAAATGCATCATATATCTGACATCTGAGTACTCTGATACTACAAATAAAACAATACAATTGATTCACAATATCCTGGTATCTCTCTCTCTCTCTCTCTCTCTCTCTCTCTCTCTCTCTCTCTCTCTCTCTCTTTTCTTCTTTCTCTACTAATGCAGTGCATGAACTTAAAACTGCATTTCCAATATAACTTATTTTTAAAATTTGAATTCAGAATCAATTCTAAGATTAAGCAATTGTTATAATTTTAAAACATGTAATACACAAAACATGCAATCTGTGGAACCACCTAGTAGCAAAATTTCAAAATTAACACGACTTTATAATAAACATTTATTGCAGCAAAAGTCATAAATTACAATAAATTTCAATAAATTACAACAAGTGAAAAAAATGTTATAACAAATATTCATTTGTACCATTGGTCACATAATCTCTGATTGACTTGGTCCTCTTGTTGCACAGTTCTATGTGATATCTTTCACATGATTATCCACACAATGTACATTTGCATGAGTGTGATGGTTCATGGTATATTGTGTTTTTGCAAATTTCATGATGGAATCCATGTACTGCCAGTCTTGTAAGTATGTGTCTCATCTCAGAGTTTGCTGTTGTCCACGTGGGATCGATCATGGCCCCTGTGTCGTAGAATTCCATGGGTACTTCTCTTTTCCTGGTTAGTAATCTTCATAGGTCTTCTGATGCCATTGTGTTGGGTAGGATGTATATTGTTCTTAGATCCTCTATGAGGAAAGTTTTCCGGGCGAGAAGGTAGACTAATCTGGATTTTGTGGTTTTTGCAACTCCTATTGCTCTTTTGATATATGTTGCTTTGACTTTCACCAGTGTTGCTAAGTTATTTTCATTTAGGTGTAACCATATAATTTCAGTACCATATGTGAGAATTAGGACTATTTTGGATTGGAAGAGCACCATTGCTAAGTCTAGACTTAGCATTCTGATGAACCTTATTTCGTTTATCGCTCTAATGGCTTGTGTCACTTTCTCTATTGTGTGCTAAGTGAAGCATTTTTCAGATGGCTGGAGTGTTATCCCTAAATATTTGTATTCGTTGGTGAAAGCTATTATTTTTCCTTCTAATGTGATTCTTGTCGTTTTTATTATTTGCCGTCCTGATCTGAACACCATCATTTCTGTCTTCTCGGTGTTAATTATGAACTTGTGTTTTGTGCACCACTTTCCCACTTCTTCTTTGGTGTCTTTCAGTTTCTTTAAGCTTTTTGATCCAATCATGATGTTATCCGCATAAGTGCATGCTGCTACATCTTCCTTTTGTGCAATTTGCACAATGTCCTTTGCTGCCAGAATGAACAGCAGTGGACTAAGTGGGCCTCCTTGGAGTACACCATTTACTTGGGTTATTGGTTCTGAAAGGTCTAGACTGTCCGAGATCCTTATTTTGTTCCAATCATTTATGGAGTTTATGATTCTCGTCCAGGTGCTGTCTCTTACCACAGTTTGCTCAAGCATCCTGTGTACTAATACTCGGTTTAGGATATCAAAGGCTTTTGTGAAGTCTATAAATATTGCATAGTATTTTTCCTTCCTATCAGTGGCTTCCCATATGTTGTTTAGTAGCAGCCACTGCTGTGACAGTGGATCTTCCTTTCCTGAAATGAGATTCTGGTAGGTGCTCTGCTATTGTGTGCCCTATTATTTCTGTGATTAGTTTAGTGAATTCCTTAAAATGATTGTTTTCCAGGGCTATTCCTCTGTATTTATTTGTATCATTCAGGTCTCTTTTCCATTTAAACATTACCCTTACTATTGATTGCCCCCACTGATCTGGGATTTTTGCTGTTGCTATGCATTTATTATAAAGTTTTGTCCAAATTGGAGATATCGGCTGCCGTTTCATGCGTTGTATGTTCTTCTTGATTGAGGATGCTTTTGAAATGTCTTGTCCACTCCTCCATGCTTATATAGTGGGACTGTGCCTGTTTCCGGGAGCGGATTACTATGAATGGGTCTCTCCTGGCTTCTTCAGCTATTCTTCCTTCTTCTTTCACGTGTACCATTTCCTTCTCCCGAGTTAGAGTTTTGTACCGTCTTCTTTTCTCTGATTATGTGTTTAGGAGTGAATGATTCTTGATGTCCGATTATAGTAAGTGTAGAGCTCGTAGCACCTCTTTCCTTAGTAGGAAGCACTCTTGATTGAACCATGCTTTTGCTCTTCGCACTTTCCTGGGGGTGGCTGCCTGTGTTAAAGAGTTTCTCCAGTTTATGCACTGCCTTCTCTAGATTTGAGTCGTCAATTTGTGACTTAATTTGTTTGATCTCTTCTTGGCATTTTCCACTCTCCTGACACCCAAATTTCTTGAGAGTGGGCCCTTTTCTTAGTGTTTCATTTCCTTCTTTCTGACTTTACAAATATAGATAACTGTGAAGCAAAATGAACTGTTATTAAACTGAAAGAGGAAGGTCAATACTGACAATGGAAAGCAGAATTAATATTTACTAATAGATTTGCTGTGCAGCATGTAACAGACACTAGATGTGATTAGCGGCAGTAGGGTAAGTGTACCAGTAACCAGCACTGTCCAAGTAATCAGTACTTTAATTGTACATTTAAAATATGCATTTAATTGCTAAATATATCTCAATAAAAATTTACATACTGTTGGCAATAAATAGTACAATTGTGTGCCAACAACAGGGTCTCAGCATATTTTGTGCTGCTGATCACTGGTATGAAAGGTGCATCTTATAAATATCCATACAAAACAGATGGATTTATGTGGCATGTCACAATAAGTGACAACAATATTTTAGAATTAAATAGAATTTGCACATGATATTTAATGTGAATCCCATTAATATGGCAATAACAGGTACACTTACCCTAAGTATCATCAGTAGGGAAGAAAGTTCCAAATGAAGTATATTTTTCCATATTTTTAGGGGCAGCAGGAGAGCTGTAGCATATTTTTAATTATTTTTTAAATAAATTGAGGTTGACCAAAAAAGTCCAGTAATAATAAACAAATACTGTTCCACTTATATAATTCAGAATGCAAAACTGACTAAATGCATCAATTATCTGAATTAACCATTTTTCAACAATAAAAGCCCTGACAGAGTGATTGAGATGAGATGTGATAAATTCAAATGATTTTTGCAGGCAATGCCTGATATTTCTAACTACTACAGTACTTCTACAGTATGTCTGCCTAGGTGTACTTGCGTCTGTGTAAATGTGTGGGTGTGTATGCATTTGTTTACCCTCCTTTTTTTCCCCCAAGGTAAGTCTTTCCTGTCCCGGGATTGGAATGACTCCTTACCCACTCCCTTAAAACCCTCATCATTTCCTTTTCCCTCTCCTTCCCTTCTGCCTGACGAAGCAGCTAGGCTGCGAAAGCTAGAGTTTGTGTGTTTGTGTGTGTGTGTGTGTGTGTCTTTATTTGTTACTATCACTGCCTGTGCTCCTTCACCTGGTAAGTAGACTTCATCTATTTTTATACATGTATTTTCCATCAAAAGTGCAAAAGATGTAATAAGGTGCACAAATAATCTAAATGACAATAAAAAACGTTATGTCCCAAATACTTTTTATATTTAATGTAGTTCAAGAGAAACATCTGAAAGAAGATAAGAATTATAAGGGAGAGGGGGTGTAACTGTGTCTTTAAGAGGTTAGCATAGAACTGTTTTAATCTTATGAACATAAGAATTTTACTCTAACTTTGTATTTGTAAAATATGGCATCAGACTCCTAGTGGAACATTCAGTATAAAGTACTGTGGTCACAGTGCTCTGCAGTTCAACTTAAACTTTGGATTTCTCAAACTAGTTCAGTAAGTCAGTTGGAGTGTTACAGAAAGGTGATGGCATACTGCTTTGAGAGGGACCTTGCCAAGTACAACCCTGTGGTGTTTAAACTAACTTTCATGTTGAGGACAGCTTTACGTATAGTCAAAAGCTTTAAAAGGACACTGAACAATATATATAGCTAATTACAGGTTACACTGTATGTTTTGAATTTTCAAATATTCATTAATAATATAAATTCATTTGACTATATTATAAGAAATAGTTAATAAATGTGCTATTGGCCACTTTCTGACAGTAATTCTAGACTTTTTTTCTCATTCAAAATAATAATTGAAATGGTAATAGCATGTGTAAAAGCAGGAAACACCTAAGACATATTGACTACAATTTATTAAAAATACATATACTATAAAGCACAGATAGCAGCACAGGAAATAAACTGGCATTAACATTGCTTAAGTTTGAAGGAAATTATTTAATTGGGGGGGGGGGGGGTTAAACACTGATTTTAAACTATTTTTCTCACTTACTCCAGTAGTGACTACTGAATTAGCAATAATTTTGGACAGAAATTTCACACACTACTATCAGTTATTCAAATACTGTACAGTATCTATTGGAAATTAAGACCTATGCACACAGCTATTTTTTTTTTTACGTGAGTAGTATAGCATGCAGAAAGTTGTATGTTTAAAGTTACGATATACGTTTCATTAATTTATTTACTTACTTAGTGTTGTCTGTTGCAACTGTAAATCTCTATGCATAACATCTAATATTCTGTCACTACAATCTGACCACAAAGTCATAGTAAAACAATTTAATACATTTTTAATAATTTACTTTTCTTTCTGATGGTAACTGAACTGTAAAACTGCAGTATGTACAACTGCTATTTTTGATTGCGTAGCCTATCTAATTTGTTAAAATACCAACATTTATTTGTATTTTTGTGTATTCAACTTGTTACTTACACACAGATATCTACTGATTCTGTATCTTACTATAGGTTGGAGAGTTAACATTCTGAATGCTACTAAAACATGCTGGAAGCTGACTAGAAAGGCTCATTTTTATGCTACCACATTTATTTTACTAATATTTTTTGTTTTACTTACATATAGATGTAACTGGTATCATGGATGAAAGACAATCCTCTAGAGAGTGTTAGATACATAGGAAACAAAATATTATTATTAATTAAAGCATAAAAATATGACAGTAATTTTAAAATTATTGTGTTATTAAATTTCAGGAAATTTTAATAGTGATAGACAACCAGTAATATCTTTACAAACTAGTACTTTTTGAAATGCTGCAGTCTATGATTTGATCAGTTTTCTAGAAAAGGACAGAATAGAACACAAGGATTGGTTTCAATATATTAATTAGTTATGGCTGTCATTCAAATGCTATGATTATTGTCTACTAAAGTACAATTGTAAACCAACCTGACAACACACATCATGTAAGGTCAAAAACTTCATTTTCACCTAAATGTGTTTGTACTTACTTTGTTTGATGAGAAATATGTGGTTAAAATAGAGCATGTGAAGTAAATCTTATTAACTACAAACCTGTTTCTTACAACTACATAAAATCTCTCATTACCTAAGGAACCGAGCAAGTAATTTCACAAAACGGTCTGATCCATTAGTGTGTCCACCCATGGTTTATTCTAATATCACCAGAAATGCTCTCTGTTTCAAATGATTATTCCAGAGTCACACCTGATGGTTGCAACATTTGGAACTAGCAGGTTGTAGGTGCTGGAGCAAGGCTTTAAAGATACTGACTGAAGTATCACCAACAACATCTCTTTTGCTCTTGCTAAAATGGCAGTACACAAACATGTTTGTCTATGTCTTTAGAGCATCTGACTCCATGTTGCTTGTGTCCATAATGTCTTATTCGAACTTTTGGAATGTCCTCTTACTCATATTTGGAATAAGGGAATTATATGCCACAAAACACCACAAATTAATTTACCCTGTTTACATGCCGTCTGTACAAAATGTAATATAAAAATATATTCCACAAACAAATGAGATAGATTTATATATTTGTTTCAAGAGCTAAAGATGATTATTCAGGTAGTCACTCACACAGGTTTGTATTATATAACCTGATTATTGTTCTTGACAGTGCTTACTGATTGAGTATGCACTACAAAATATTATTTATTAAGGTGCCTGCTGAGATGATTATTATATTACCTACCTTTAAAAAAAGTTATATTTAAGTCATACAGCCCTACATTATTTCACCTTTTGTTATCTTTTAAAATAATTATGGGTGTGGGTATAAAGCATAATATGGATTATCTTCTTGAATGAACACTTCAGAATATACCGAATAAACATGTTTTTGTTGGTTCAGTGACAGAGCATCAGTACAGGATGGCACCATACGTCAGCTGAAGGACAATGTTAGCACAAGTTCATATAATGAGCCTGGCAAACAAAAACATTTCTCTTGGTATTGGGTAGCTTCTAGCAACCACAAAACTGCAGTAACTTATGCAGAAAAACTGTCATTTACACACTGTCAAATGAGATACAAGTATCAATATGCTACAACAGGTGTCACTAATTAAAAGTATTTATGACGATAACTACACACTGTGTTATCTCTTGGATGACAAAATGAATATTTCTGTCTTGATGCAAGAATTCAAGTTACATTGTCTTTCAAAGCATTCTCTATTCCTTATTTCACAATAGAAAATATGGCTCCTAATTTATTTATTTATTGGAAGAAAGTACTTATTTATTGTAATGAGATTTGCTTCTCATGTTTGATTGTGTAAAACTTTAATAGTAATCTTATATTTTTGGCAGATGATAAAGTCATCTATAATGAAGTACTGTCTTAAACAAAGCTACATAAATATTCTGTCAAAACTTGTGGTGGCATGTCCACATCAATATATATATACTAATGTATCTTTGAGCCAATATCTTTGGAACCAGCTTCCCTGAGCTCCGTTGGCCATTCAATTGTCAGTCTGGAGTTGTACTTCAAGCGAGTAACAATAAAGTGCATTTCTAGCTCATAAAATTTGGTATCACTGGGGCTCAAACCCCTCTCAATCATCTGATAAGATTTCAAAGTGGTCTTAAGATTGTCAAGTTTCTTTAACTTTTCAGAAATGCAAAATGGCACACATAGCAAAACAAAAAATACAGTATCACAGCTGAAATAGGTTCACTCATACAAATTACCTGGGTGTAACACTGTGTAGCAATATGAAATGGAATAATCACATATACTCAGTCATGGGTAAAGCAGATGTCAGGCTTTGGTTTATTGGGAAAATAAAAGGGACGTTTGATCAGTCTACAAAGCAAGTTGCTTATAAATTACCAATATTGCTCAAGTTATATCATGTCTCTCTTTTCTTTTCTTTTCTTTTTTTTTTTTTTTTCCCTCTCTAGGGCTGCAGGCTATCTCTTTTGATTTGAAAATTATAACAAAACAAACAGGAAGGCACATTATGATTTCTTTAATCTGCCAATTTAGTACGCAAAACAGTTTTTTTTATATACAAATTATCTGATTGATCATGGTGATAAATTGACTTGCTTCTATGTTTTCCTCAACACAGAAAAGTTAATCTTGATCTATCTGACCACTGGCATACACCATACTAGGAACAAGACTTGATTGGTTACTCTATTTGCCCTACTTCTATCACAGAAATTAATTTTCTCATAAATGACATGATCATTCCTTATTCTATCTAATCCTCTTCTTATATTACAAGCAAACATTTATATTCTCCTCCAAAATAGTGATTGGGGTTGTTAAATGATGGTATTCAATAACTGCCATAAATTCAGGTTACATTTCAAAATTCAAAGGTATAACCTAACCATGTACTATATTAGTTGACAACCTGTCACAATACAATAACATTAAAATGTATAATAAGCTGTCATATAGCTTTACAAAATTAAAGACACAATATTATACAAAATGCAATTAATGACTGACTATATTTTTGGAGATCCTATCATTCAAAGAAATTGAATAATAAACATACTTACTAATAAATATTATACTAATCTGAAAAGAGAAGATAGAAGTCAAACACAATCAATTAATATCCCAACCCGAACTGAGTTATTGAACCCTAATACGGCAGTGGGATAGCACAGCTAATACTTTACCACACAAAGCAACATTGATCTCACAGCAACAGCATCTATGTTGGCAGACTGAAGCAGGAAGCTGTGTATCCCATCAATGAAATCAATAATTTCTTCCTACATAGTAGTGTGTCCGCAGACAGCATAGCAACCAAAAACTAAGGTCAAGTGTTGTTGCCACAAGCAAACCTACAATTCAAAATCCAAGTCTGTGCACTGCAGTGTCTACCGCAAAAGTTCCTGTACGACTGTACTAGAAGGAGTCTCCACAATGCATACCACCCAGTGTGCTGTCTAAGACCCGAAGCAAACCATACTTGACGGTATCTCTCGCAAGAGTCCCCTTGTGTCCATTCCACGCCACCAAGCTCTACACACCCTCCACACCTAGGAAGCCAATCTCACCAAACCTTAATGGGCTCTCCAATGACTACACTTGGCCAGATGATGGATCATTTGACCTGTCATATAGAAAACACACAGCCAATCACAGACTGAGCTGCAGTCTGCACCCTAGACTCTGCCCCTGACAGCAAATTCCTCACACAAAGTCACATAGCCCAGACTTTTTCCCTGAAACTTCTATGAAATTATCTCTCACCGTCAAGAGTCATTCCTTACTATAAAATGTTGTAGTGGCACAAACTAAAATCCCTATTCTATCACCTTCAGATACCCAAAGCTTTGTTATTTAATTTATGTAAGTATAATTGGCCCTATTCAAGACAGAAGCTGCCACCAGAATCTGTCTGTTTCAGATTCTGGTAGAGGCTGCAGCAGCAAGTAGGCAAAGAAGCCATTTATACACAGTCAAAGAAGTCCCAGGATATAAATTCCATGGTTAAACAGTGTACATAGCTATTGAAACAAAATACTGTATTATTAATTTTTCTAGTGTTGAATGTCAAAAAGGTATAACTTGCTGAATATTAATTTGTATAGTTATCACTATAATAAATAGTGGATTGTAAAGTTACTTCTTCACTTTAAAGTTTATTCAGTGATATACTTCAAGAGAATATTGTATAAATACATGTTTATGACAATCTCAACTAAAGAAGAAAACTGATAGAGGCAGAACTTAAGTTGTGCCTCTCTCCTTAATATGGTTTCTACATAGTGATTATTACAACCAAGTAAGACTAAATCTTCAGTAAGGAAGATATATTTGTATTCAGTCTACAACAACTTGTGCTAGGCTGAACTTTATATAAAGAACTGTTACATTGGTTAAAAATACCAGGCTATTTGCATCACAGAAGCCAACACATTTATTAGTTCAACGTGTGGCCATCCATCACCACTCCCTAAAACAATTCACAGATGCCAAGACCATTCCTTGAATGTTACATTCGAACACTCAATGTCTGGCACCAGTCAATTTCACGGTAAAGCACTGTCTTCTCCAGCTATGCTGAACACCCCAAAACGTCCAAATAGCTAGGAGGGTAGCTTTGCCTGCCAAAAAAAGTGCCTCACACCCCACACTGCACACTTTTGACATTATTGCTTTGAGACCTTTCCGAGAAAAAACTAATGGCGGCCCATACAACACCAAATTCCTATCCTCCCCCTGCGTGTGAAACCAGCTTCAACTCAAGTCACAGCTTCTCACAGCTCAAAACAGCTTGCTCACCACTGCCAAGAGTAACCACAGAAATTGACTAGTTGAAGTAATCTAATAAACAATTAAATCAATGAACAAGACTTCTGACACATCTCTCCCAACCCCTAACTGAATGTAGAAGTCAGAAAATAAGAATAATAAAATTATTACATGCAATAAACACCTATTATCAGACATTAATTAGAAATAAGACAAAGGAGAGATGAGAAAAATTGAGAAATAAATTGTCAAAAAGAATCACCACCTTTCAAAGTGTGTGGAATTCATACCAAATAGCACTAACAGGGGGTAATTAACATCTATGGAGAAGGGCAGCATGAATGGTCACATGTTTGTTTCGACTGTGGAGAGTGTCACAGAGAGGCTGAAGAAACTGAATAGACAGGCTCTTAAATGTAATATGTGAACTAACCCAAGAAAGCATACTTACACAGTTTCAATAACTGGCTTTAAATGAGGCCACTGAGGATATACTACTCACCCCTGGCATATTATAGGAATCATAATGGCAAGATTATGAGCACAAACTGAAAAGTAATGCCTCAACATTTTTATTCTGTTCTCAATAACTGTTAAGGAATTAAAGTCATGCATATGGCTTTCCACTTTGCTGTCACACGTTGCAAGCCTCTGTCACTATATGGCTCTGAAATTGTAGCATGTATCTTGTTGGTGTGTAGCAAGTGCATGAGAAATAGTTTGCAAATTGAAATCACATTGAAAGTACAAACTGAAAGAGTTCATCCATGTATGGAAGACCCTCTCCTTCAGTATGACAATGCTAGACCCACACAAACATTGAACCATCTGAAACAATAGTCTTTGGATTCAGAGTCACCGATTATTTTCCATACAATCTTGACATGGCCCAATCTGTTTTTGGAACTTCCTTGGAGTTTAAAACTGTGTGCCAGACCAGGATTCGAACCCAGAACCTTTGGCTTTTGGATGGAAATGCTCTACCAAGTGTTTGACCGAAAGCCAATGATCCTAAGATTGAATCCCAGTCCAACACACTGTTTTAATCCCAGAAAGTTTCATATCAGAAAGTGAACATTTCAATCTGGAAACATCCCCTAAGCTCTGGCTGGGCCATGTCAACACAATATCCTTTCCTGCAGGAGTGCTAGTTTTACCGGTTCACAGAACAGCTTCTCTAAAGTTTGGAAGGAAGGAGGCAAGATACTGACAGAACTAAATCTATGAAGATTGGCCATGAGATGTGCACAGGCAAAGGTCCTGGGTTCAGATCTCAGCTTGTCACATGGTTTTAATCCACCAGGAAGTTTCATATCAGCACACACTCTGCAGCAGAGTGAAAATTTCATTCTCATTTTTCTTTCATTTCCAACATTAAGTCAAATATTCTACAACAGCAAATTGGCGTCTTTAAATAGAGAGCAGTCATTATTTGAATTATTTCTCCACTGTTGCTGTAACTTTTATTAAGAAATGGAATAAGATGTATAAAAGTTCTGCCTGTCACTCTGGAAGTCCCCTGCACTGCAGGCAAATAGTTGAACTTGGGGATACATGCATCCACTGTGATAACAGGAAAATGTACTAGGTCAGGCACACATAATATTGCTATTGTAAGTTCAAATATATTGTAATAAAGTTTATTGAGAAAGAAAAAATACTGATCACAGATCAGAACAGATTTTGAAAACATCGAACATCACTCATGTAGAACTTAACTTTCCTTTTTCTTACATGCTATCCTCCAAACCAGGGCTGAAAAATAATGAGCCAATTCTCCATATACCTAAATTTCTGGAAATAACTTACAAAACATATTCAATCTACACTAAAATAGTGTTTATCAGTATTGGATCTGTCCAAGTGGGATAAATTGAGTAGATGGAGAGGATCCAAAGAAGAGATTCACTGACCAATTGCAAAAGAAGATGACTGATGACTGGTTATCTTCAGAAGCAGACACGGCATGAGAGGCTCCATATTATGGGCTCCTGTCCAAGTTCTGAGAGTACACATTTCTCAAAGAGTCAGTCAATATATTGTATCCTCTTATGCATGGGGTAAAATTAGTGAGATTAAAATCCGCAGAGAGGTTTACTGGCAGTCTCTTTTCCAGTGAAACATATATAACTGGTACAGATAAAGGAGAAAATGACAGTGATACACAATGTATCCTCGACCACACACCGTGAGGTGGTTTGTGGAGTAAAGATGTAAATAGAGACATAAATGTAATGCAATGAAAATTACTGAAGTTTTCAATGTAGCTGATTATTTATATAACTATAAAATTGCATTGTCATTAACAGTAACATTATAGCAGTTTAAAAACTGATATTAGTTCATGGCTGCTGTTGATTTCACACTTTACTTTTGATATCATTAGCCATGTCTGCCTTGCATAAACCAAGAGTGAACATACCCATAGATTGAGACATCTACGGTGGAGAAACAACCAAATGAATGAACATAATACTGCTGACAGTACAAGTAAGGAATTAACTTTTATAGGTGTGATAATGAGATTCATCTGAGATAGACCTTGGGGGAAGAAGAAGGATGTGGCATTTAGTTCTTCATAAAATAATCCCTCTAAGTATCCCATTATATGGAAAACTAAAATGACAAAATTTTGTTTTTATACCTTATTCACCATGTTATTCCAGAATTTACTGGCCAAGCATATTCAGATACAGCAAAATCCTCTGCTTGCAGAAGAAAAGTCTCCATCTTCTATTTTAGACAGTCACAAAATATGCTGAGCTTAGGATGCCTGCTTTTTGTTCACATTTCCAGTGAAAATTCTTTACACAATTCAGTTTCCTTTCTCCGAACAACAGGTGATATCTGTTCTTCCATTGAATTATCTCTTTCTCCACCACATTCTGCACCGATATCATTCATATTTCAAGTGCCAGCAATGAAAACGAAAATAATCCTATTTACAACTGTCAAAAATGGAGGATGATAACAATTCACCATAAAAAGGCTCACTGAGCTACTGACAGGCACGTGGCCTTCATCAGAAAAAGACACACATACATTTACACAATCACTGAGATGATAACTGTATACACACATAACCACCATGTCCAGCACCGCAAGCATCTTGACTGAGTGAGGTGGGAAGTGGAGGGGGAAAAATGCCAGGTAAGTATGGGGGTGGAAAGTTGTATGTGTGAATGTATGTGTTTCTTTTTCTGATGAAGGCCATGACTGAAAATTTAAGTTGTGTGAATGTGATTGTCTATTTTTTGTGCCTATCAGCAACTCAGCAAGCCTTTTTCCGATAAGTTGTTATCTATTTTCCATTACTGACATTCCAGTCAGATTTTCCTTTGTTACAATTTACAACTTTGTAATAAAACATTAGCAATCTTTTAAGTTTTTTAGCATCATAAATCAATTACTTTGTGGACAGAAAAGTTAAGTGTATTCCTCTATACAAAGGACACGGTGGCACATGTTCAGAACAGTGCATAATACCAACAGAGTCTATGAAGTGAATCCTCAGCCCTCTAAATAGAAGATGATCATTCTGTGTGACATTTATGGCTGTTAGATCGCAACTGGGGTTGTGTTCGGCCTGCCTGGTGCAAGTCTTTTTAGCTGACACCACATTGGCAACTTACGTGACAATGATGATGAAATGATGAAGAGGACAACATGACACCTACTCCCTGAGCAGAGAAAATCTCCGACCCAACCGGGAATCGAACCTGGGCCACTATGTGGCAACCCATCATGCTGTCCACTAGACTATAGAGGCAGACAATAGAAGATGACACGGCAGAAGTGATTATGAATAGAGGAGGATTTTATAGAGAAGAGGTGTTGTTTTTTTTTTTTTTTTTTTTTTTTTTTTTTTTTTTTTTTTGCAGATGCTTCCTGCGCACTCGTGAAGTAAATATTATTTTATTTAATGAATATTTATAATTTCTTGTGTATGTCAAATGATGAGAATGGGATATTCTTCTTTCAGGTTCTAATGATATTTAAAAGCACTTTGCAATACAGATCTCCTTTGTATTTCTGTGAATACTTCTTTACTTCTGCACCAGAACTCACAAAACATTTTCAATGGTGAAAAGTAAAACATTACTTGTGTATCACGTTGAGCTTAAGTATTTCTTTGGTTTCAATTTAACAATTGCTATGATCTGAAAATCAGTATACCCTGTCCAAAGTGATCACAAGATAGAACTTGCAATACAATGGAAAGATAGCAATCTGCTTGTAAAGTCAATGTTAATGATTTTCATTTACTATTTTTCAATGACTAATTAATTATTTAAATTTATATTCTAGTTTACACAGGAATGAATGAAAATGTTTCACACAGTTTCATACACACAACTCATATTATGTTTCTTATGTTACATATTAATAATGATTTATGGGTGATTGTTAATCCAGGGTTTCAGTAGTGATTTTTGTTAATAGTTTAGTATACACATAAATGAATAATGAAGTATGTTTAAATTACATTTGACCAAGATAAACAGACAGTTCATCTGTCAATCACAGTCCTATGTATTTGAGAATCACATAGATAAATTGGATAAATAAGTCTTAAACTACATGATTGTGTGACTATATTTCTGTAAAATTGATGTAAAATAATTCTTTGGTATTTTTCCTGCGCTAATTTTAGGCAGTAAATCAAATTAAAATGAAAATAATAATTATACTAACAATTATTATTGTTATAAAATCATTGACAAAAGGGATAATGCATTTTGAGGAAAGTAGTAAATATTGTCACCAAAGAACCCATTAAACATGATGCACAAGTTTGGACTAGAAAGAAAGAAGCATATTGACCATGTGAAGGAAACATACCTACTGGTTTAAATAAAGTATCTAGACAACTGCAGCAGTGTTTTCTTTTGACATTAAGTTTTCTGGCCATGGATATCCTTCTTTTGCATAACCAATGAACGATTTTTGGAATCCATAAAAATCATAAATTTGATGGCCAAATGGAGATATGAATTCTCCCAGATGTCAATTCAGCATTCTATCATTGCACCATCTCATTTGGTTATACTAGTATTTGATCCTGGTAGTAAGCTTGGGGACACAAAATATCATCATATACCAATACACTGGGTTTTCTTAGACATTGCAAGCAGCACACACCCTGGATATTGTTTCCATAATTAACTTTTTTCAACATGGTAGACTAAAAATCTGTGTCAAATGGCAACTCAGATCAGATCTCCTCATGGACAGTACTTTTAGCAACAAAGCCTAGTTAAAAACTTCACTGTGCCTCATAATTTCAGAGTGCCATACTGACTTTTTTTCCCCATACCTTGTAGGATTAGGACCACTTGGAGACAGGAAGAAGTATCATCATAGAATACTCTCTTAGCAAAGTTAAAGATTCTTTGTGCAAATGATCCATACTCTTCAGTTAATTTTTTATTTGCTACCATTTTCTCCATGAGGGATGCTAGTTCACCAAGCAATACAGGAGGAATTCATTACCATTTCAACAAATTCTGAAATTTGTGTGTTGGATTGGGAATTTAACTCAGAAACCTGCCTTTTGCATGAATGGTTCCTAAGTACTGAGCTGTCCAAGCATCTATATCTCTACACATACTTTACAAACAATTATGTAGTGCTTATCACTGTATTAGATGTTGCAGTTTTTTCCTGTTTCTTTCATATCTGACATGTGAAACGAGTGAAAGCTTAACTGCTTCTATGTATGTTGTCATACATGTAATCTTATCTTTGCAGACCCCAGGGGATCAGTATGTAGAGTATTGAAGTACATTTACGAACAAAACCGTGACAATTTATGAAGCCTTTTTCGTACATGTTCAGTATTCACTGTTGATCCTATTTATTATAGGTCCGAAACAACTGTATTACTTTCAGATAAGTTGCACAAGTATTTTTTAAGCAATCTTCCCATTTCTCAGCATCATATGAATGAAAAATAAAACACAAAATAAATAAAAATCGACCACCAACTTTACTTACAACTAAGCCTATGCGATCATTCCAGTTCATGTCCCAACATACTCACACACTATGAGTTGGTTGCTTGCAACAGTAATATACTGACATTGCAGTTATAGCATACTACTTTCTTTTGTTTTGATAAGTGTACAATTGTAGACTCATATTCATAAGAAAATAGAAATAAAAAAAGAACACCTCGAAAGACTAGAGATAGGAAGTTCATATTGACAGGATAAATCTAATGGAAGTTCCAGGTTGAAATTAATAATATACTAATAAGGACAGTTTACAACTCACCGCAGAGATGTGGTGACGAGCTGCAACAGGCACATACAAAAGACACACACTTTCAGCTATAGGCCATGGCCTTCTTCAGAGCATTCACGTGATCACACAGGCACACAACACAGTCATACAACCATTCGAAGTGCGACAGCCAGAGGTGATGGTTGTATGACTGTGTTGTGATTGAGGGAATGCTCTATTTTCTGAAGAAGGTCATGACCGATAGCTGAAAGTGTTGTATGTGTGTGTCTTTTGTATGTGCCTGTCGCAGCTTGTCACCATGTTTTTGCGGTGAGTTGTAAACTGTCCTTATTAGTATATTGACAGGATATATAAATTATATAAATGTGACATCTGTTCCGAAAGAACAGACGGCACTTCGGATCCTGCAGTTGTTCGTCATTCATATTCATAGAACATATATCAACTACGAATGGGCAAAGCTAAAAATGTATACCCAGCCAGGATCCAAACCCAGGTCTCCTGCTTTCTAGGCAGTTGCACTGACCACTACACCACTGGGGACACAGTGATCACCGCACCTGCAAGGTCTACCTAAGCACGCCTCCAGTCAGATCCAAATTCCTAGCTTTACCCTGACCACAGTACTCAAACTAGTAGTTTTGAAACTAATTCCTGTAAGAGTAAGGGCCTCAAACTTGCCCACCCCTCCCCAATAACGAAAGTATCATTGCCCGTCACTGCCATATTATAAATATACATGTGGCATCTGTTCCGAAAGAATAGACATCATGTCTGATCCTGCAGTTGTTATTCTTTCATATTCACAGAATATATGACAACAAATGCGAATAGGCAAAGCTGAAAATGTGTACCCTGGCAGGTGCAGTGATCACTGCGTCCCCAGTGGTGTAGTGGTCAGGGAAACAGCTGAAAAAGCAGGGGACCCGGGTTCGGATCCTGGCTGGGTACACATTTTCAGCTTTGCCCATTCACAGTTGATGTAATATATTCTGGGAATATATAAATTAGTTTGTTTTGCATAAATGGTTAGAATGTGATTCATATCAACATGTGACTTCAAGGTCAAATTTGATATCGTCTTGTAACACCATCTACCAGTAAAATGTACTTGTGGCTCGTGTTGTCACTTATATCTGAAGGTAATGGATCAGTGAGACATGAGCAGACATGTAGGATGTCTCACAATATATGAAAAAAATTGTACCAATAAATCAGTGAGTTTAAAAGGTGGCACATTTCTGGCATGAGAGATGTGATGCATACATCCTGGAAATTTCTGCTTGTGTGGGATGAAGTGTTTGGGCAGTGGAGCAGGTGTGTTCATGAAAGACCATAGAATATGATGACATGACTCATGTCACACAACACAGATCACCCCCAAAGAACATTTGCCACATAAACCAAATGGCATTTCAGAACAGATCTGTGTCCTCAGCTTTTATGCAACAGTGGAATGTGTAATAAATTTTACACTATGAAGGGTGACAGTCTTTACAACATATACAAAACTTCAGCTATCGGCCATGGTCTTCTTCATAAAATAGAACATTCACATAGGCACATAACACACAACAGCTGACAGTTGTATGACTGTGTTGTGTACCATTGTGAATGTTCTATTTTCTAAAGAAGGCCATAGCCGATAGCTGATGTGTTGTATATGTTGTACAGACTGTCACCCTCCATAGTGTACAATTTATTATACACATTCCACTGTTGCATAAGAGCTGAGGACACAGATCTGTTCTGAAATGCCATTTGGTTTATGTGGCAAATGTTCTTTGGGGGTGATCTGTGTAGTGTGACGTGAGTCATGTCATCATATTCTATGGCCTTTCATGAACACACCTGCTCCACTGCACAAACACTTCATCCCACACAAGCAGAAATTTCCAGGATGGCCTGTCGCAGCTCATTGTCACGAGTTTGCAGTGAGTTGTAAACTGTCCTTACTACTATTTGTTATATGTTTCAGAGATCACTTGATACAGGAAAATCCTAAGATATATGATTCTTCACAACAGAGTCAAACACTTTCTCATTGTTTTAAGTATCAAATTCTCCTGCTATTTTCAGTATGCAGCTCTTTCTTAAAGAAATTTGTGATGATTGTGAGCCATTCAACTGCACATACAGAATAAGAATACCAATTACTTTTAGTTACTACGAATGTGGTGCTTATCTCTCATCATTTGAAATGTTAATCTCCTGTTGTGTTATGAATACCATTGCCAGTTCTTTCTTGTGAAATGTTTGTGAGATTGTATCTTGTCAATAAAACTAAATATATAGGAATACTAGTACAACCCTACTACACAATAACAATATCCTAAGTAACTTAGGCATACTGAACTATATTATTTAATTACCTGGATTGTAGTCGCCCTGTCTCTGGGTTGTACTTTTGGAATTCTTCAACTGGTGTGAAAACTTTGGCAATGTGATGTCTTTGCAATTTCTGAAAGAAATTACACAAAAGCAACTTTAGAAACAAAAGCACAAATTAAATTAAAGATAAGCTGGATATATTTTCAAATCATGTTAAAATTCCTGATACGTTAACAATAAAATATGTATGCAAACACTAGATGACAAGCTACGAAGACAGCATCTGTGCCTTTAACACTTTTCTGAGTAGTGGCACAAATACAGTCCAATGATAGTTAAAGCAGATACAATTTAGAAACCTAAATTAACATTTTATGAATGAAAACATCCTGAAAATTCAAGAACAGTAGTTCCAAGCTAACACTGAATGAGTAACAATAATAATAATAATAATAACAACAATCAAATTTAAAAAGGGAAAGAAATACAATATAGTGTTTCCCATCTAATGTCACAGTTAGTATCTTGAGAATTTTTGCTTTTCCCATAGTATTTAAAGCAATTTTCTATTTAGAATAGAATAGAATAGAATCTTTATTAGCCTTTCAATATGTTCTCCAAACAATTGGCTTCGTCAGTGTGCTTATTGCATAATAGAAGATACGATTTTAAAAAACCCATCTTAATATAATCGTATAATGATACAAGTATTAATAATACATTACTATTTTCACAATAGTACAATACATGCTTATTTTATTTATTTATTTATTTTTATATTTTCATGTGGACATTGCTGTCACACACATACAGGCATACTTCATGATTCTCTAGTGGTAGCTTATTGCAAATATTATGTATGTCGCAGTTGAGTAATATGGCATACATTTGAACCATTCTTCTATGGTATGATTAAAAGTATTCAGTGGCAGATCTCTGACTGTCTAGGGGAGTTTATTGTAAAATTTCATACTAAGCAACTGATGACTCTTATGTTTCACTGTGAGCCTTGCTCTTATGCCGTGTATTGTGGGAATGCACTTCAGCTCTAAAATGAAATTTTTGTAAGTTTCCTTGGGCATATACCAGGCAACTGTAGATGTACATACTGGGAAGTGTCATTATATTCAGGTCTTTGAAATGATTTCTACAGTATTGTCTAGGTGCTAGGCCTAAAATACATCTAATTGCCTTTTTCTGCCATTTGAAGATGGTTACCCCATAATAGAATTGCATATTGGAGTTGTGAGTGGAAAAAAGCAAAGTATACTGAGATCAGTAAAGTTTTACTGACTACATATTTTAGCTTGTGTAGCAGAAAGAGAGTACGGGCAAGCTTGCTGCACAAGTCATCTGTATGTCTATCCCATGTGAGTTTTGGATCTACATACAGTTCCAATAATCTGACATTTTTTGTTTCTTGCTCAAAAGTTTTCAAGGTAAAGAAATTTTTTCAGTTTTTGTTGTGTTTATAGTTAGAAAGTTTGCCTTGCACCAGTCACTGCTCATTTCAGTTACTACTTCATTATATTCTGCAACATCCTGTAGATTATCTCCATTTGTGATCAGTGTCATGTCGTTGGCATAAAATACCTTGTTACATGGCATGTGATTCGAGAAGTCATTAATATATACAATGAACAGGAAAGGTCCTAGCATGGAGCCTTGTGAAATTCCTCACTTTATTTTCAAAGGTACTGACATTTGGTTGTTTACTTTTACTGATTGTACCCTGTTGGTTAGGTATGATTCAGATAGCTGTAACGGTTTATCTATTATAGCATAATTTTCTAACTTTTTATCATTATATCATGTGTGACAGAGTCAAAGGTTTTCCTTAAATCTAACAGAGATGCACAAGTGAGTTTACTCTTCTCGTATCCATCATATATGTCACTAAGGAGACACTCAATTGCTTCTATTGTTGGCAGTTGAGATCTAAAGCCATACTGGCTATTACACAAGAGTTTATTGCATGTGGATGATATTTTCCAAAGCTTTAGATATAATGGGAACTACTGAAATGTGTCTGTAGTTGTTTGGCAATCTTATGGATTGGGAGAGTAACTGTCACTTTCAGGCAATCTGGAAATATACCTTCATTGAGTAAGTGATTTGCAAGGTATGTTAATGGCCTAACGATTGCAGAGGCTATGCCTTTCATAATGCTGTTGCTAATGCCATAGTAATCCTCTGTTTTTGAATCTTTTAGTTTCTTTATAGATTTGATTATGTTCGCTGAGGTGATTTTTGACCAAGAGAATTTTGTTGTTGTTTGTTCTTGTTGCATGAGCAAAGAGCGGGTAGTTGAGCAATTATGAGAATTGTTTTCACTGTAAGGGGAATTAAAGCTGGCACAGTTTATAAAGTATTCATTATGGGTATTGCAATCTAAAGGGACTGTTGTTTGCCCTTTACCTACATGGATTTCATTTTTATGATGTTCCAGGCTGCTTTAGAGCTGTTTTTTGATCCTATGATATATTCATCATTTGCTTTACGTTTAGCTGACTTTATTTCATGTTTGTACAACTTCTTAAGGGACACACAATGTTTTCTGGCTTCTTCACTTCTATCACGCTTATTTTTAAGCAACAGCAGCAATAATCTCATTTGTCTGAGCTTTGGAGTGCACCATTTCTTAGAATGTTGGGGTTTTTGCTTGTTGCAGGGAGTGCATCTTTTAGTGATGAGTGGGCAGTGTTTGTCTATTGCATTTTTAATTATAGTTAAAAATGTTGAGAAGCATTCATCAAGATTTTGTATATTGTGCAGTGTATTTGACCCATCAACTATTTCCAACTCGTGTTTTAATTGTTGAGTATTACTATCATTTATTAATCAGTACATGACTAGCTGTTTGGTGCTATCAGGATTCATACTTTCTATTCTAACCCATAACCCATCATGATCAGATAACTCCAATTTACATTACTAATTACATTGTCAAATCAAGCATCTACTCTAGTAGGTTTTTCATTCATGCAGTGACAGTTCAGTGCTTTCAGAGAATTTATCAAGTGATTTACATTTTTTCTTGTTTCTCTTATGTCTATGTTAATGTCTCTTGCAATAAAAATTTTGTGATTCTTGTGTTTAGCTAATAGCTTCATTAAGGCAGTCATTTTATCTATAAAAAACATCTTCATCAGATGATGGTGTGTGGTAAACAGAAGCAATAATAATTTTTGTGCATGAAGTATTACCGCTGTTGCTTCAAAAACATCTTCTATGCAGTGCCTGCTTAAGACTATCACTGAATACTACAAATTGAGGTTTTCGTTTATATAAATTGCCACTCCACCATGTGCCATATTTTTTCTGCAATAGGAGGTGGCTAATATGTAGCCAGGGGGTACACATAAATCAACTTATGTATTTGGTAGCCAGTGCTCATTAATACTTAGTATGTTGGAGTTAATTTGGTCTGCCCAGAACTGTACTTCATTGATCTTATTTCTTAGGGACTTTACATTGGCATGAAATAGCATTAAATCATTTTTGTTGCTAGGGAGGATTTCTGCTGCATTTTCTTTTCTGCTCAACGGAGGTTTTGTGACCAAATCCAACTTGTGTCAGATTTGGTCACCGTGGCAAGTTTCCCTGTACTGATTCTTTGAAATGGAGCCCATGTATTGTTTTATTTGCATTGACTAGTCTATTATTTAGAGCCTCAAGGGTTTTTTTTTTCCACTTAGAAGTGATTTTCGTAAGCCATTTAGGTGTTGACCATGTCTGGTACGGTAGACCCTATTGCAGTGACAAGATTTAATATGGGGTACCGTGGCGGTGTGCCTACAAACCAAGATATCATTTACATCAATCACTGTTACATTTTTGAAATGTTTACATATTGAATCATAGAGCTCATTTGCTCTTTTTATTTCAGTGTTCACACATGACTGTTCAATTAAATCATAGCGGTGAGGTATTTTAGCAACTATTACATTTGTATGTGTTGGCTTACCCAGTGAGTGTCTTGAGTGCTTTTGTTGCTGTAGCTGTTTCATTGTGATACACATCATTGGCGTCTCCTATAATAACTACACAGTCTTTTGATGAGAAGTTCTTGCATTCTTCTTCAATGCTATCTGCAACTTGTCTGAATCTTGCACTAGGTTTTACCATTCCCTCAATTTTGTGCCACGTGTTTTCATTTTCATGGCCAACCATTTATCGAAACTGTCTGAGAAAATTTTTATTTTTTTTTAGGTACCAGCAGACTATGTTTTCATTGTACATTTGCATTGGATTCTTGAGAACACTTTATTGCAGGTTTGCTTGGAGTATGTCCTCTTTGCATTGGCACTTTGGAATCACTATTGATGTTTGCAAGAGTTACGGCTGAAAATCTATTTTCGTGTTCAGGAAGTTGGCTATATTCTTGCTAGTTGGTCGAGGCATGTTCCATCCTGTGCTGGTGTTGTGTGGATTTGTTTGCAGCGTGGAATGAGATGGATTTTCATTGCTTCTCTTGCCCGTTTTTGCTGTATAATCACTAAAGCATACTGCATCTTCATTTAGGCCTACATATTCGGATTTTTATCTACATTCTTCGCATTTCCAGTTCATCAGCAATTTCGTGTTCTGTATAAAGGATGGGTCCACTTTTCCACATCTAATATGAAATAGTCCACAGCATTTGAGGCACTTGACACCATTTTTCTTGCACCTTTTGCAAAGTTTACAGCAAGATGAAGTTTTAGGAATTGATGAAATTCTCTTACTAAGCTCTTGTCGTTTTTCACTGCACATTGTAGTCTGTTGTACCGTTCTGATATGCATTAGTTCATCACACTGATATTTTAACATATACAGGGAGAGTCACCTAACATTACCACTGGATATATTTCGTAAACCACATCAAATACTGACGAACCGATTCCACAGACCGGACGTGAGGAGAGGGGCTAGTGTAATTGGTTAATACAAACCATACAAAAATGCCGACGTTCAGTTGCGTGTTGTATCAAACACAGGCCACGGTTGGCAAGCAGCATCTGCAGGGACATGTTTACGATGACGACCGTGTTTACGAGTGTGGCTGTAATGCACTGTTGTGGTTTGGTCTAGCTGCCGCAGTGTCCACATGTAGTGCTTGCTGCTGTTGTTATTCTGCATTTGTCTTTGCACGCAGACTAACTGTAGTACACTGTGTTACCAGGCGTCTGTGATAGTGTAGTGTTGTAGGAACTGTGACCATGGTGTATTCGAACTCTGAAAAGGTGGAGATGATACTCATCTATGGCGAGTTTCGACAAAATGTAGCTGAAGCCTGGACAGACGGCATCCAACGTGCTGCACATTTCAAAACATCTACCGCCAACTGTATGCAACAGGTATGTTCGCAGCACGCAAACGGGTCCGTAACAGGCCCGTCACAGGAGAAGCAGGTGCAGTTGGTGTGTTAGCTGCTGTTGCCGTGAACCCACACATGAGTACATGGGACGTGGTGAGAGCCGGTGGACTAAGTCAAAGTAGTGTCATGCTCATACTGCATCATCACCGCTTTCACCAGTTTCGTGTGTCGCTACATCAGCAATTACATGGTGATGACTTTAATCATCGATTGCAATTCTGTCAATGGGCATTAACAAAGAATGCGTTGCAGTCCTACCTGTTTACCGATGAAGCGGGTTTCACAAACCACAGGGTAGTGAATCTACGGAACATGCATTACTGGTCCGTGGACAATCCTCGCTGGCTCCGACAGGTAGTGTGGCAGCGACCGTGGACTGTAAATGTATGGTGTGGAATCATTGGTGACCACCTCATTGGTCCTCACTTCATTGCAGGGGCCCAAACGGCTGCCGCATACATCGCATTTCTACAGAATGATCTGCCAACGTTGCTCGAAAATGTCCCACTGGAAACGCGTCGAAGTATGTTGTATCAGCATGATGGTGCACCTGCACATTCCGCAATTAACACTAGTCTGACCCTTGACAGGATGTTCGACGGGTGTTTCATAGGACGTGGAGGACGCATAAATTGGCCAGCCCATTCTCCTGATCTTACACCTCTGGACTTTTTTCTATGGGGTACGTTAAAGGAGAATGTGTACCGTGATGTGCCTACAATCCCAGAGGATATAAAACAACGTATTGTGGCAGCCTGCGGTGACATTACACCCGATATACTGCGGCGTGTACGACATTCATTATGTTATAGATTTGCAATTGTGTGCAGCAAAAGATGGCCACCACTTTGAACATCTATTGGCCTGACATGTCGGGACACACTCTATTCCACTCTGTAATTGAAAACGGAAACCACATGTGTACCTGTACCTCACCCCTCATGGTAATGTACATGTACGTCAGTGAAGAAGACCAATAAAGATGTTAGCATGTGGACCTAATGTGCTGTTCTAGTCTCTTCTGTACCTAAGGTACATCACCGTCCCCTTTGGATCCCTACTTAATTCGGTGCTCTCCGATACACACGATCGAACAGTGGAGGAGTGGTACTCAAGCATCAACTTTATGTTACAATATCTCTGGATGTAATTAACATTTTGCAAAGCAACAAACGGCACTGATTACATATTTGTTTATATGTTCAGATGTGCTAACAAAACTAAAGGGGTTCCATTTTAAAAAAAAATGTAGGTTTGTGTTAAAAAACATACTTCCGTGCATTCTTTTGTGGTTTGTATTAACCAATTACACTAGCCCCTCTCCTCACGTTCGGTCTGTGGAATCGGTTCGTCAGTATTTGATGTGGTTTACGAAATATATCCAGCGGTATTGTTAGGTGACTCACCCTGTATATTTCGTCTATTAATGCCAAAATAATTTCGTTTCTACAGTCCTTTTTGAGTTTAATGTTCAGATCATTTTGGTCGCATTTTGCACATAGCCAGATTTTCCATTTTGTGCTTGCGTTTGCACAATTTAGATGAAACACTGTGTTGCATTTAACACACATTATGCCTTTATACGCTATCTTTTCACAGTAACAATATATGGAATCTCTAGGTTTGTTCATATCACTGTTGTAGGACGTGGTTGCTATGCAAGCAATCTCTTCATAGTGTTTTACCTTGTCATTGGTGTGTATTACGGCTATTTTCTCAATAAGGTGGCACACTAAACACATATTGTCACTGTAAACACTAATTTGTTTGCACTTCAAGCACTTTTTCACTTCATTACTTTGTTTATTAATTGGAATAACACACTCCTGATTTACACTAGTCACCATGTTAATTACAGAAGATATTTTTAATAACCAAGCTGCAGTACAGTGGCTGAGGGCTCTAAGGCACCTTGCTGCAGAGCGTGCAGTTGCTCGCCATCAGAGGTTTGATTCCTGCCTTGGGCAAGGGGGTGTGTGTGTGTTGTCCATAGGTTATTTCCAGTAGTTTTAAGACTAGGAACTAATAAACACAGAAGTTAAGTCCCTCAGATATACAAACATTTGACTTTAACTAAGGCTTCAATGACAGTGTCTGGTGGGGTAGATCGGACCCCTTGTGAAAGCAGTCATGTGATGTACCCACTCTGCTGCAATCATTTCATTTTTACATGGACATGACAACAAACCAAATGACCATCAGGATGAGTGGCCACCATCAAACTGTGGCAAAAAGCATGATGGATCACCCTGTGGCACAGCATGCACCTGTAAACGACCCACTTGATTTCAATGGGTCATCTGGATCCTCCCCTCTACCACCAGCTCTTCTGAACTGAAAATGTGAGAGTGACCCTTCAACACACCTTTAGATAACTAATCATCCCTACACCCCATGCCTAACATTCTGTCCCCTTCCCCACTCATTATACTGAATACCTCCAGTTCATGTCTTCCTTCTAACTATGTGTTGAACCTTTTTTATTTATCTTTATTTAATATTTCAAAATCCTCTTAATAAATTACTTTTTTAATTTTTACTTGTTTTTATCACTTTAAGTGCAGCCCCCCTCTTTTCTCCGTCACACCTCTACACTTCCTTTTAAACTCTCACACCCCTTCCCTTTACTACATTCCATTGCAGTATCTCACTTTCCCACCTATCAGAGAATTTACAATCCATCATGCAATGAAAAATGTTCCATCCCCATGCTTATATGGCATTCTTACACCTCCACTTCTCTCCTCATTCACTGTCAAGTTGCTTGTTGCGCTGGAGTGCTCGGAGATGGTGGTTGTGTGTGCGTAGTTATGTCTTAGTGATTGTGTCTTTTTCTCTGATGAATGCTACAGATGAAAATTTAAGTTGGGTGATTTTGATTGTCTATTTTACATGTCTACCAGTGGCTGACTGTTCATTTTTACAGTGAGTTGTTATCTATCCTCTATTACTAATATCAACAAAAGTCGATCATGACCCTTAATATAAAAATGATACAGAGATATGCACTAACAACATTTCAGTTCTCTTTATTGCACACAAAAACAGAAATTGACAAGATGTACAACAATAATCTAGATAATCTGAATTTGTGTTCCAGATTGCAGCATACACCGGAACACCCCTAATATCTGTCAACACACCTTCTATTACTGATGCACACCTTGTGTTCATCATGCCATACTGTCCACTAGATCATCAAGAGACTGGTGGTCCAAGATTGTCCTCCTCAATGGTGATTCAGCAGAGATCTCTCAGATGGGTTGGTCAGTCATCTCATCCAAAAACAGCTCTTTTCAATGTATGCAAGGCATGTTCGATAGGGCTCATGTCTAGAGAATATGCTGGTCATTGTAATCTTGTGATATCGATATGATGAAGGAACACATCCACAAGATGCGCACAATGACAGTTCATTAAGTCTAATCCCTCACAAAATTGCTGCCAATATGGTTCCACTATATGTCAGAGGATGTCATCCCTGTACCATAGAGTCATTTGTTTGCCTTCTATGGCCACCAGAGGTATACAGTGTTCCCATATAATGCCATCCCAAAACATCAAGGAATCACCACCCTGCTGCACTCACTGGACATTGTGTATAAGACCTTCAGACTGAGCATGCTGGCTCCACCAAACATATTCAATGATTGTCCAGTTGAAGGCAGATGCGAGTCTCCTGTGAATAGCACTTGATGCCAATTATGATAAGTCGAGTCAGCATCCTGTTGTGCCCACCTGCATCATGCTCCATGGTGTCTAGGTATCAAAGCTGGAACTTGCCTTGGATGTCGAGACTGAAGTTGCATTTCATGCAGCCTATTATGTACAGCTTGCATTGTCCTAAGGCTGCATGAAAATCAGTATTCAGCATGTTGAAATTCCTCTCAGGGTTCCTCCAAGTAGCTGTCATCAACTGCTGTAGTAGTATTTGGGCAACCAGAGCAATACGGGTCATCAACAGTTCCTGCACCTCCTTCATGTCTGAACAACAAAGCTTTGGTTCACTCCAAGATGTCTGGAAACTTTCTGATGAGAGTCCCTCCTGACATAAATAATTATGCAAACTTCCGAACTGATCTTCTATACATGACAGAACTACAGTAAACACAAGCAGTATAGCTACTTTTCTTTCTGGTGTTAATACCATACCTGCCAACTTTTTAAAAGAGCTATCATTAAAATCAGGCCAGAGAAAAAAACCTGACAAATTTAGACATAAAAATGGCTTGTCGAAAACATTGATACTTTTAGGCTACAAAATACAATAATTCATGCTTCAAACAGGATCCTTAAATGAAGTTATATCTACTTACATCATAGGACAATGTTTCTAGTTGGACATAACAAACAAGAAGAAATCTATGTTAAATAGCGGCAGATATGGTGAATATTGATTTGGAGCATACATATAAGGATTTCCTTGATAAATTAAGCAGATATGAGATAGTTGAAAACATTTTTACACAACAAAATAAGTTTAATATAAGACAAGCAAGAAATAAGGTAGTACGAACTAGGCATCTCTTGCTAGTTTGACATTAAAGTTATAATAATTGCCTTCTTAGCTTCTTGTAGGAAGTCTTAAGAAAATTTTTTGTCTTAACGGGGACCACAACTATTAGTCTTAAAATAGATATAGGCTCCAGAGATTCACTGGACATGGATGATTTGACTATGTTCTATTTTTCTTCCCTAGGCTCCTGAACTGCTCCTGAAGCTCATTCACCAACTCATCTGTAGTTTCATTCTCTTCCTTGCATAATATTCTAGGAAACTTTTCAAAGAAAAAACGAATTGACGAAAACTATGCATCTTCTATTTTGTCTAACCTTGAGTGCAAACTTACTGATGATGTAGTCTGAATGCCCATAACTTACTGATCATCACTTATCTGATATTGCGGAGCTGAGCCTGTCAGCACCTAAGATTCACATGGAAGAACTGTTATCCACAAGGAGGTTGGAATAAAGGGTGGCTACCTATGCTAAGAACAGGCATTGTTTGAAGCCAGAGGGCCATACTTTTATGCCCAAAACAAAGACTTTTCAGGTAAAACCCTATGTGAATATTGCCTTCTTTACATAAAGCAACTAAATTGACAGTCACATTGGAGTATTTACTTACATATGATGTAGCATTTCAATGACTAGATTGCCTATACACACACATATGTCCAATGTTCTGGGCAGAAACAAATGCCAGAGTGCCTAGTTTGTTGTCTTGACTTTTTCAGTGTTAGGGCATCCCCAGAGATTCTAACCTCCTTGGTTATCCCGACTTTACATTTATTCAAATGTGGCCTCTCCAATAGGCTTGGAGATTTTCTCCACTCTGGGACTGGGTGTTGTGTCACCTCATCATACTTCATCATCATCGACATGACTATGTAGCATCAATTAAAGACTTGCACCAGGCAGGCTGAACACAATCCCAGTTGGGGTCTAATGGCCAACATTGCCACACAAAATCATCATCATTTATTCCAATGATGACACAAACGTCACACTGTTAAAAGTACCAACCATATCAAAGAATGATTTATCAACTATCATAGACTTCCCTTCAACCCACGCAAACAATCAATTAAGTATGGAAGTAGTGGGTGCAATTATCAAATGTTAAAGTTTCATATTTTGCTCCAAGAAGTCGTAAAACGACACCACCCATCCATAAAACCGTAAAATCCTGTAATTTTTGTAAATTTTACGGATAAACTGGTAAAAGGTGGCAGGTATGTATGACTGCTAGGCCATCTTACCGACTTTGTCACATTGGCACTGTTCATATGTGGTTCTTTAAATCTTTGTGTGTGTTGACTAACAACTACGGACAATCTAAGGAACTGTGTTCTTAATGCAATACACACATTCAATGCCAGTGTTCAGGAGACCTTGGAACTAAGTTGATGCAACACTTTTTTGAGAAGATTCTGGATAAGTTTAAGACAGATGATAGTAGGAGAATTGAGAGATAACTTGATGGGTTTGGACCAGGAAGGTCGACAGTTGATCTAATTTTTAGTGTAAGGCAACTCTAAGAAAGACTGTAAGTATGGTGTTCCATGGACATTGTGAAGGTAAACTATAATATGGAAGAAGCAAGTCTGGCAAAGCCTTCAATATGGTCTAACTGGAAAACTTCATATGAGAAGAATGAAGGAAAAGTGCTAAGAAAGAGTGACTTGTGTAGAAGAAGAAAGTCTGTTTTGAACAGAAAAATAGACTGAAGGTAGTGCACAATATCCTCTATTTTTATTCTTTATCACCAGTATGGATGAGATAAAAACAGGAATGAATGTGGGTTGCGAGCACCTAAATCCACTTCCCCCCCCCCCCCCCTGGAATCCCATCTACATGTTTATTATCTTCATTTATATATTTATTTTTACAAGAATAAGATTTACAAGAATAAGAATATGAGTTGACAAGATATTAATATAGACACATGAAATAACAGTAAGAGGTATCTACTATACCTAGAGGAAGACCAAGAGGCAGATGGATTGTTGAAGCGAAGGATTGTGCAATGAAGAGAGGAGAAAATTCAAAGAGAGAAAAATTATGGTAAGATAGAATAAACGTAGAGGCTGGTATTTTAAATAGGTCATGCTAGTGGCTGGAAACTCTTGAGGTAATGATGAGGATGACCTTACTATCACAGAACTACCAGCTTACTGTATGTAATCTCAAATCCCATCCTCACTAACACTCCCTCTTTCCATGCCCTTTTCTTCCTCCCCTTCTGTCTCTCTTTTCATTCTTACATTCACACACTCACTCTCATGTATATTTTCTTTTCATTCGTTTCATTAATTCAGATCAATTTCAGTACAATCTCCCTTGAAAGAGACGCTGCATGTATTTGGAAAAAGTAAATTTATGAACTAACAGACAGGAGCTGTTACAGTTGAAGTATTCTTTAAAGTATATGGTACTAACAACAAATTATGCCCAATGCTAATCAACTCAAACTGGAGGTTATGTGTATTATAGATTGCAAATAGGAAGGATAGGTAGCAGCCATTAGTCGCAATTTTATTGATGTCTTTATTACTGAAATACTGATGCATATCGAGATTTCAGATAAAGTGTTATAAGAATAATTTGAACCCAAGCAGTTCACAGTACTTCACTACATGATGCTACTGGTGTGTTCCACAACTATTAGTTTTTCACAACTCTCTCTCTCCTAAGAATATCAACAAATTTGATCCCATTAAAAAAGATGTATTTCATTGGAATGACCTGAGAAGTTTTTATTAATGCATGAGGCCATACATCAGTGACTTGTATTTTAATGTAAGTTTGTATCTGTAAATTATGTTTGATAAATTCTTTATAGCTATAAAAAGGAATTAACCAAAGGTCAAGAACCGTAACAAAAAATTAACTGGTATCATATTACTCAAAATTTTGATATTGATAAAACACACTCTTACGAAATTCCAAGTTAGACGTAGCCAGTACTTCAGTTTACGACAGTTTAAGAGAAAGTTCTATAATCACAAGAATAAAAAGGAAGGATTGCTGCTAAATAGGCTGCGTTAAAATGTTTGACTGTTACTTGCTTCTTCATGAAAACAAAATCATAATCACAGTTGGTTTTATTTATTTAATTTAGCAGAACATACATTGTAGAACTAATACCGTGGTACGGTATATGATAAATCAAATTTTAGTTGAAAAACTGTATTTCGCCACGGTGCCAAGTACAGTAGGCCTACGAATAATTATACACTACATATATTATGCTAAGATACAGTAGTCTTCCATGAAAATTTGAAAACACGAACCTACAAACATTCAACATACCGGTTCAAAGTGTATAAAAATTCAGAATTTCCGAAATAGCAACAGAGGTTTACTAACTTTTTAAATAAGACTCAATAATTCAAAGCATCTCCACACGAAAAAAAAAAAAGCAAAAACAAAATAACAGGTATTGTTGCACCACTTGTTACGCGCAGTAATACAAGATGTAAATGTCTTGTCTTCTCACATACGTGTATAGTCTACGGTGTATTATTACAGTCACAGAAAGAGAATTACGTAGAAGACATTGTTGTTCGGTGATTCGTTGTAACTGAGTCCTTTTGTGAATGCTGTCTTTCGAGTTCTGTTACACACAAATACGAATAATAGTGAGATGGAAACGACCACTGATACTTCTTAAAAAGTCATAACAGACGTTTCCAAGATACGGAATTGTTATGCAGAGTGATTTAGAGAAAAAAGAAAGAAAGAAAAAAAGTTAATTCGTACAATGAAAGCAGAAAGGTCGTCCCCGACGACTGCAACGTTACATCAAATATCGCACGGTTATTACCGCGAAACGTACTAACATTAACATGCAAATTCGTGGCGTGCCCGTCTGCCTGACCCATTTTCAGTAATGTAACAGCGCAAGCCGTATGCGGCAACAAGTTTAATCGACGTCTCGAGCGGCTAATCAATAATGCCACTTGATTATATAGTCCATGACTGTAGTCTACTTAGCGCCCGGATATTACAATTTTATTGCTCCCAGGTTGCTCAATTCTTGCGAAATCAAATGTAGCACAGACTTAAAAGGTACCGGTATCCCCGACGTGGTAATGATAGTGTGGTAATAAGCGTCGTAACAAGTTCTGATACTGACACTTTTTAGACATTTTTGTGAATGTAGTGAGAAAAGTGTAACGTATTTTGGTTAGTATAATAGTCTAAGTGATGATTTCTATGTGTGTGGGATTCTGTACAATGAAGGAAGCACAATACCGTATCAGGTCAAAATGATAACCGCACTGCAAAAAGGCCAGAACAACAGATACACATGGAGACATAGCAATAAATATTTATATAACCGAAAGCACCTTAAGATTACGATAAATTCTCGAAACACATTATATGGGATATTAAAAAAAAAAAAAAAAAAAGAAGAAACCGAACCGGTTCTGTTTTCGTCATTTAAATTTTTAACGTCACAGTTACGGAGTTTCGTATAACATCGTTCATGGTGAACGAAGTTACGGGGGAGGGGGGGGGGGGGAAGCGTCACGGAAATGTTGCACGAATTGGGGTGGAAATCATTAACAGAAAGACTTTATTCATTGCGGCGTGATCTGTTTGCGAAGTTTCAATCACCGACTTCTAGTTCTGAATGTGAAAATATTTTGCTAGCACCCACCTACTTAGGGAGACATGACCATCCCAATAAAATAAGAGAAATCAGATCGAAAACGGAACGATTTAGGTGTTCTTTCTTCCCGCGCGCTATTAGAGAATGGAACGGTAGAGAAAAGTTATGAAGGTGGTTAATGAACCCTCTGCCAGGCACTTAAATGTGATTTGCAGAGTATCTATGTAGATGTAGATGTAGTAGATGTAGACAATTCCTTTAAAGGACAGTAGGGAATCGAGATTTAGCGGAGGTGCAAAGACAAAAATTGTAAACTACTGTAAAGAATGTTAAACGCTAAGATTGCCAAATACGTTATGTAGACTATACATTTTCGAAGTCTGATTGCTTGGCGAAACAAGCTTTTTTCTCACCATCAAGCAACGTTCTGCGCAAGACCAACATCATCACGACCAAAAAGACCAAATATAAAAAAATTATGTCCTTTTAAGCTGGCATTTTTTAAAGAGAAAAAATGCTAGGTGTCTCAGACTTAAAAGTACTTGAAATGCCCTGAAGAGCTATAGTACGTAGAACTAACTCACGTAGGCCCACTTTATGTAAGTTTAAAGGAAACTTGCACTATTAGTAGACACATTACCGTACGTAGCTAATTTAAATTACTGCTTATTCGAGGGAGGTTAGATTGCTGTACCTTGAACGACGTTGTTGTTTTGGAGACATTAAAAAGTTAAATTAAATTTTGCGATGAATGAGAAAGTCTCAATACTCCTTACCACATTCAATTTTAAATAGCTTGGTAAGGGAAAATCGACCTTAGCGCATTTCACGCAATATGAATGACGCTGCCTCGTAAAATTTACAGCGGGTCTCACGGTGGGCTTATCAGCACGTGATACGAGGAAGGCACAGGTGTGACGTCTCACATTGTTTTTTAAAGGGACTGTTCTTAAAGAGTCGCAGTCGGCGGCTGAGAATTTTTTTTTAGCAGAAAACGGACGCCGCGTATCCGTTTCGAAAGCACCGTTGCGAAATGCGGCGCGGGCAGTGGCACTCGTTGGCCTGCAAATGAGCGCCTGGCGCCGGCTATATTAACCTCGGCGCTATTTATAAATCTCAGCTCCCGGGTGGGACGATTTGCGCAGGTTGACGAGATCAACACGCTAGGGGGGCGAGGACGATGTTATGCCGGCAGTTCGGTGCGGCCAGTGCTGCCGGCAGCTGCAGTTGTGCGGAGAGCACTGAGACACACACACACACACACACACACACACACACACAGAGAGAGAGAGAGAGAGAGAGAGAGAGAGAGAGAGAGAGAGAGAGAGAGAGAGAGACAGAGACAGAGGAGTGAGAAACGCACTTTAATTACACGCACTGGTGCAATCGCTGTGCAAGCGGCGGCCAATTGGCAAAACTCACCGGCGAAGTGTGGTACTGCAGCAGTGCATTTATTCTCGGCGCGCTGGCCCTCCTCGACGAATTCCGCGGTTCGAACCCAGAGCGGTCGCTGGCCGAGAGAGAGCCGAGACGCCGGACTGCGGTGAGCTGCGGGGGGCAGAGCCAGAAGTGGTCGGAACAGGCGCAGACGACGTTCCTGGCCGTGGCCCGAAGTGCTCCCGAATGGCTGGCCCCGCTCATGCCATACATCGCAGAACGTCGGGTGCGTCGTCTGCGCGGCGTGTGCAGTGCGTGGCGTGGGTGACCCTGAGCTCTTCTTATTGTCTTGTCGGCAAGAGGCGGCGGCCGGCTTCAGGGAGTGCGCGGCTCCATCTTTGCGAGCAGACGACCTGGCGCTTGGCCCACGGCGCACGCGTCGCTCGCCGACATCGATTGGCGGTGCTCGGGGGCGGTTCCGGGGCCAGACAGCTGCCATTGACGGGGTGACCCTCCAGGCTGTGTAGTGGTAGTACGCTGCCGTCCTCTCCAGCCGGCGCCGGTTCCGTTACTTGTTGCGTACAGGGCGAACCACCTAAACACTCGAATAGCTTGTGCATAGGCGTAACCGGGATCCGATTTCGGGAGGGGTTCTCAATAGGATTACCAGATGTCAGCGCTCAAAAAAGAGGACATTTCTACAGTTATACAAAAATCTACATCTACATATATACTCTGCAAATCACATTTAAGTGCCTGGCAGAGGGTTCATTAACCACTTTCATAACTTTCCTCTACCGTTCCATTCTCTAATAGCGCGCGGGAAGAAAGAACACCTAAATCGTTCCGTTTTCGATCTGATTTCTCTTATTTTATTGGGATGGTCATGTCTCCCTAAGTAGGTGGGTGCTAGCAAAATATTTTCACATTCAGAACTAAAAGTCGGTGATTGAAACTTCGCAAACAGATCACGCCGCAATGAATAACGTCTTTCTTTTAATGATTTCCACCCCAATTCGTGCAACATTTCCGTGACGCTTTCCCTCCCGTAACGTGATAAAACAAAACGAGCTGCCCTTCTCTGAACCTTCTCAATATCTTCCGTCAGTCCCACCTGGTGAGGGTCCCACAAGGGGCAACAGTACTCCAGGAGAGGACGCACAAGTGTGATGTAGGCAGTCTCTTTGGTGGAGCTGGTGCATCTTCTAAGCGTTCTGCCAATGAAACGTAACCTGTGGTTCGGCTTCCCCACAATATTTTCCGTGTGTTCTCTCCAGTCAAAGTTGTTCGTAATTATAACTCCTAGGTATTTGGTAGAATTTACGACCTTAAGGTTTGACTGATTTATCGCGTAATTGAAGTTCAGTGGATTTCTTTTAGTGGTCATGTGTATTACTTCACACTTTTCTTTATTTAGTGTCAATTGCCAATTTTCGCACCATGTAGAAATTTTGTCTAAATCGCTTTGCAGTTGCTTTTGATCCTCTGTTGACTTCACTAACCGATAAACGACAGCATCATCCGTGAACAGTCTAAGGGAGCTATTCAGATTATCTCCTAAATCGTTTATAAACACGAGGAAGAGTAGGATTATAATTTGAAATTATTAGAAGCTGAGTTATCTTGTATTTTTACATACGTGATTCCTTTATCTGGCTACTTGGCAACTTGTATAACACGCTAATTACAACCCTCATTATTTCAAATTCTCTGAAATCGTAAGTTGAGCTTGACGCATGGGCGACATAAAAAAGATGATAATCTAGTAAAAAATATGACAGAGTTGGAAGACAGAGTTAAATTCTATAGAGTTTTCATTTATGAGAGTTCAAAAGATTGTATTTTTACACTGTCAAATTGAAGCAGTTGTATAACTAAAAAAAAGAGGACATTTACCCATTTTGCCAAAAATCCGGACCATTTTTTAGGGTCCAAAAAAGAGGACATGTTCGGGTAAAAGAGGACGTCTGGTAACCCTAGTTCTCAACAAATTAACATCGTAAAAAAATTACGTGGGTCATCTATATCTATAAATGTGAGTGTCTGTTCGGTGTACGTTTATCACGTCAGAACCACAAGACGTAAAGAGCTAAAAATTTGTACAGTTACTAATGTCTACCCGGGGAAGGCTTTAGGCACGGTTTAATGGCGATCGGATAGCTATTTATCTATATATATATATATATATATATATATATATATATATTAATGTGAATGTCTGTTCGGTGTAAGCTTATCACATCCGGACGACAAGATGCAGAGATTTAAATATTTCTACAGTTACCAGTTTATACCTGAGGAAGGTTTTAGGCACAGTTTTATAGCCATCTGATAGATATTTATTAATTTGAAGAATATAATACGAAATGCGTAACAATAATTACTCTTTGAAATTATATTTACTCTTTGAAAATGGTTTTATTGGTTGCATTGTTGCTTGAGGGTTGATAATGATAAAAGGGTGGAGTATATTGGGATGGAAAGTTATCAGTGTATATAAAATTCTACGTGCGTGTTAATATTTCGCTCTCCAGCGAAAACTACATATCGCAAACGAATGGTCTGTGTGTAATTGTCGTCCGAAGTCTCCCGTTGTACACGATGACAGTTCCATGCCGATAGCTAAAAGGGGGTGGAAGATATGGTGGTTGAAAGCAGTGGCGGCTGGTGATAATGTGCTAATGTGCTGCAGCACACTGTAAATATATTACTAAAATTATGTCATTTCTCTTCGAAAGCAAGCGAGAAATCGCTGTAAAATTACATTCTTTCTCTTGGAATGCGATCCAGATATCACAATAAAATTATGCCAATTCCCTCACAATGCGTATTAGAATACCAATAACAAGGATGAAAACGCATTTTGGAGCGCTCTCGCCGCGATAGCTGGAAACCAGCTCCGTGTGCTGAAGAGGGATTCAGCCGCGCTGGTACGTGCGCAGAGACGCGGCGCAGTCATCTGTTCGCTAGTGCGCATGCGCAGACGTGACGTCAGGCCTGGCGGCTCATGTGTGCTGAGACCGACTGCAGCACCAGATCAATATTTCTCTTCGCGCTGCATGTAACGGTTGCGAAAGAATAGTATATGACGAATATTGCGGCATACAGAGTCAAATTGCGCGCTGGCTCAGGCGTCTTGCGCATTGTCTCTCAAACCTACTTGTGTGAGGCTCGTATTTAAATACCTCTGAGTCCAAATTTTTAATTTCTGTAAATAAAACTTCAATCACAAACAACATTAGTAATGTATAGCCAACATGCGAGAGAAACTGCGCTTTTAAGCCAAGCAGCTTCATTGGTCACTTGTGTAGAACGCAGATGACGTGATGGGGATGTAGCTAAGCTTCGTTATTTCCATTGTCAGTGACGCTTTTTATTTTAGTATATTTTGCTCCCTATTTATTTTTGTAATATTGTAGCACACTGGACAAATTTTGTACGAGCCGCCACTGGTTGAAAGTCGTCAAATTATTAAAAAATTCGGACTGAAGGCCGGCGATGACGTTTACGACTCTGTAGCAATGACGTTAACTACAGCGAATCGTGATGTCACAGACCATATCTTTGGTCTATACGTGCATCTCTGTAAGGATAAGCAAACGAATAAGGAAATATAAGAATAAATAAAGCAGCAAGAAAGAAATTTCTTTTAATACATGTCTTTTAAAAAAAAATCCATTTGACGTTCCGCGCATTACATCAAGTGATCGATCTGTGATATTATTACAATCATTATTGTTGAATTTCATGATTGGATTATTCGAAACGAGTGCATTTTTTACGCGAGCGGAGCTGTGGGTTTAAGCTAGTTTAATATAGTTCCCATTTCATTTTTATTAAATGTGGGACATTTTAAAAATATCAGGAAAAAACCTGGGAAAATTAAGGAAACAAACGGGACACAATTTATACTGACGAAATGTAATAGATACTGAAGTTTACCTTTACATCGTACACTCAAATGTTTCCAAATCAATGTTTACGTTTCTTCTGCTGCACTGTCACCATACTTTTCACTTTTATTTATTTTATCGAGAAGTGCATTTTCTTTTGACATTGTCTCATGAAATTCAGCACATGCTACACCATTAAAGTGTCTTTTGTCAGTAAGGACATCTTGTCTTGCTGTGAGCGAGTAGCCTACAGTTTTGTACTCAGTTTAGTAAACTCACAGAATGATTTGAGAGATTCCACCCTTATTGTATATATGTGGAAATGGTTGTAGATTTTGTTTACAATTAATTAACAGTCAATTGGTAATATCCAGAACAGAAAGTAAATAAAATGTTCAACAGTTTGTAAATCTATCGGACCAAACTGCGTGGTCATCAGTCCGTAGTTTACAAACTACTTAAACTAAGGTAAATAACCTAAGGACAACACACACACACACACAAACACATGCCCCGGGGAGGACTAGAACCTCCGACGGCGAGCAACCGCGTGCTCCGCAACAGAAAGTAAACTAAGTTTGATAACAAGTGGTATAGTCAACGCTTCCTAGAGTATTTATTTGCGCAATAAATCGAGCATTAAACATCTCATATTATAAAATACTATAACCAAGCGTAAACACATACACACACACACACACACACACACACACACACACAAAAAAAACAAAAAAAAAAAAGCGGGACATTTGAGCATCCCCATAAAAACTTTCGGGGCAGCGGGACATTACGAGATAGAGAGAGGAAAAAAAAAAAAAAAAACGGGACGAATGGACACCCTATTTTAATAACATAGTCAAAATAAACATTTTTGGCTGTCGATTCACTTCGGACGAAGAGGTGCACTATCTTGACTAGCAGTGGCATAAATCTATTTACGGTAATGGCCATTATTTTCGAAATAATGAAGGCAGAAAATTCTGTTCGTGACTGATGAATTCGGGTGGTTTCTGCTTCCTGCACTATTGACAAGTTGTTTACACACAAGCCAAGTGATTTTCTTTGCCTCTTCCCTCAAACTTAACCTGAGACATTTTTTTTAAAAAAACAGTTCCATATTATGATGTAATGAACATCGTTCCAGAAGATCCATTAATCGCATACGCAGTACACATTCTTAGCAGACACTTCTTGTCATCGAATACAAGCTTTTTTTATGTCAATAATGAACTATGGAACAAACAGGATAACCCCGAGTAGAGAGAAAGCGGTCAAAAATAATAACGGACGGACTGTTAAAAGATAGGAAAAGAAAAAAAGTCCGAACACCACATTTCATACATTCCCCGTTCCTAATAGTTTGAAAAGGCAGTAATTTGACATAGAGATTAAAGGGAAATCCGATAAGTACGTTGTTTGGGACAGGGGCGACGAAACTATCTAGGTCATCAGTCCCCGGTGGGGAGGGGAAGGAGTGAGGATAGGAAAGGAGGGGAAGGGAAAGAAAATGCAGTCCGGGAGGAAAGAAGGAAGAAAGACTGCTCTAGCTCGGGGTCCCGTGCTCGCCACGCACGTACTCACGAAAGAACCGTGAGCCCCCTGGGGCGGAGGGGGGTCGATAAGTAGTTTCGGAAAAATTACAATATTTAGAGCAGAAGATTTATCTAACATCAAACCAGTTGCTGTCTTGTGTGTGCCGGCCGCGATGGCCGAGGAGACTGAGGCGCTCCAGTCATGGTCTGCACGGCCACTACGGTCGGGGGTTCGAATCCCCCCTTGGGCATGGATATTTGTGCCGTCCTAGTTCGTAAGTAGTTAATAAGTAGTTTGTAAGTTTAGGGACTGATGACCCCGTAGTTAAGTCCCATAAGCTTAACAAACATTTGAACATTGTCTTGTGTGAAAATCCGTGATTTAATACCCAAATGAGGAAATGAGTCAGGTCGGATAATGTTCAAATGTTTGTATAGCTTATGGGACTTAACTACGGGGTCATCAGTCCCTAAACTTACAAACTACTTATGAACTAGCTAACACTAAGGACGGCACAAATATCTATGCCCGATGGGGGATTCGAACCCGCGAGTGTAGTGGGCCGTGCAGACCGCGGCTGGAGCGCCTCAGTCCCCTCGGCCACCGCCTGGGTCACGATGCCGGTATAACAGAGCCAGAGCTTGTATTCTGTCCAGTTGACGTGTGACGAGTGCGAGATAGTTTGGGGGAAAAATGTCTTTTACAAACCAAAAGAATTTAGAAGTAGAATAATTTATCTTGGTTTGTGAAAGACTTTTTTCCAAGCTACCCAATACTCGTCATACCTGAACTAGCGAGATCCGTTTGCCTCGTGACCTAGACAGAATACGCGCTCGTCTTCCTCTCTGGCCCTTTTGCACTGCCACATTGTTTCCTCCTTCTCCGATGTGACTCATTTCCTCATTTGGGTATGAAATCACGGACTTCCACATAAGACAGCAACTGCTTTCATGTTTGAAACAGATAAATCCTCTGCTCTAAATATTGCAATTTCTCTGAAACTACTAACCGGATTTATATGTGTGCAACGCCATTGAATTCCACTCTTGCAGCAAAAATTACTATAGCTCCATTTGAAAAAGCGTATTGATATCGATATCTATACAATTAATATAGCTATAACACCCTCCATATATAAAGAAAGAGTAAAGAAGTTAGAATTTGCTTACAAATTAACACAAAACTACTACAATAAGAAATCAATATCCATCCAAGCAAAGCTTAGACATTATAATTCAGTTATTAAGACACCAGCAATATATGGATCAGAGTGTCTCACATTGAATAAGAAATGTGAACTAAGAGAACTAGAAAAAAGAGAGAGGAAAATACTAAGAAAAATTCTGGGTCCCGAGAAAAACAATGAAAACATATGGATGAAAAAGAGAAATGAGAATTTATACAAAAATACATAAAAAAATCACAGACACAATGAGGAAAACACGGCTAAAATTTTATAGACATTTAAAAAGAATGGAAGACACACGAATTACAAAGAAAATTTTTAATTATGTTAATAAATTGAAGAAAACTGTAGGATGGATAGAAGCAGTGAAGAAAGATGGAAACAAAACAGGTGTTACAGAAGAAATAATGTGTGACAGGAATCGCTTCAGGCTACTGATAGAAAACGCAACTTATGAAGAAGATAAGCCCAAACCTCGGCCAAAGAGTGTGGACAGATGACCAGAGACGAGCAGTTGGAGAGAAAATGAAGAAGTACTGGGAAGAAAGGAATAGAAAGAAACACCATTAGGCTTAAGTTGTATGCAGTCCATAGCTGGCCAACCATACGTAAATCTTTTTTTCCATGTAAATATATAAATAAACCTAAAAATGCACGCTTGCATAGCTAATTAACGGTGAATCCATTAATTCCTTCAGAGCTCTATTTGTAAACAGTCGATACTCTCATTCACTCAGAGTCCAAAACGTGTAATCCGTATTAAAAAATTCAAATCTTCAAATGTTTGTGAAGTTTTAGGGACTTAACTGCGGGGTCATCAGTCCCTAAACTTAGAAACTACCTAATACTAATGACGAAACAAACATCCATGCCCCAGGGGAGTTTCGAACCCCCGACGGAGAACGGCCTCGCGCATCGTAGCATAGCGCCTCAATGCGCTTGGCCACTCTTCCGCGGCTCATTAGTATTACTTGTGAAGTAAATTCACAGACACCCTGCAGAAGCTTCATCAAAGAACTCTGTATACTAAATACAGCCTCTAAGTATATTTAGTCCTTAATGACATTTGTTGTAAATATTATACCCCTTTTCCCAATAAACTGCTCAGTTCATACGTACAAAACTAGGAACAAAAATTATCTTCACGAGGACGTAAACGCATTTATTTTAGTTCAAAACGGGGTCCACTACTCAGCAGTTGAGCTAGATTTAAAGTGGGTAGGTACCTACCTATCTTCTTGCGTGGTAAACACATAGATCGTAATGATGAATAGACAAAGTAAGTTGATTATTAAGTTGCAGAAGAATACACAGTTACTTTTTTACTTTTAGTGCATAGTAATTTGTTTTGGAATATTTTAAGTCTTTTTTTTTTTTGTTAAATTTTTTGTTTATTTAGCACTCACTTATATCATCATCGTAATAAAATAAGAGAAATCAGATCGAAAACTGAAAGATTTAGGTCTTCCTTTTTCCCAGCGCGCTATTAGAGAATGGAACTATAGAGAAATATTATAAAATCATTTCGTTGAAACATCTGTCATGCACTTCAAGGTGATTTGCAGAGTACTTACGTAGATGTATTTCGCTAATGCTAATGAATGCTCATGTGAAAAATACCGAGTAGCACCGTGGTTCGGAACCCACGTTAAACTGTAGGTCCCCCTATAACTGGCTGGGTAAGTCAGTTCGAAGGTCGGAGGAAGGCAACGGCATACCACCTCCAAACAGGACCATGCCTAGTAAAGCACTGTGGTGTTCAAACCAATCTTCGGATTGTTGACTGCTTTACCTTTAATGAAATACTGCTGTTTCACGATCCCTTCGCGCTAGCTGCATTATAGCGTGCCGTATTGTCATTATAATTAGAGAGATCGGCTTACATTAAATGAGCTTCATGTAGCTTACGTGAAACAGAACTTTTTGAAAGCTAGAAGTCATCGCTGTCACTAACTAGTTATAAAGAATATGTATGGGTTCTAATCCGTAGTGGTCAACAATACTTTTTATTTCTAAATGTAATCAAAATTGTTTTCATTGAATTGTTTTACACTGAATACTATGCCACATCAATATTATAATCGTATTGACTTTCTGTTTTTCATTATTTTTCATCGTATCAATCTTTTATCGGTTGGAATTTGTGTGCGTCGCTATAACATTTAAATGTAAGAACCCGAAAGATTCATGAGCAACTATGTAACTGAATACAGGAGCGAGCGTAAGATTGGAGGGTGGGGAGGGGGGGAGCAGGGTGCTGTTTTGTGATGGAGTAATAGGGAAATGCTGTTGTGCGGAAAATCTTAGCACCGACTTCGCAAGTTGATTCTGCTAAGTGCTGCAATATGTTATTCCTGGTTGTAACTTTGCTTTTTTTGTAGGTTGTATCTAATAGTAAGAGATCTATTCCAGATGACTCCTAGGTATTGTGGTCGTTCATTGTGATTCAGTTGAACATCATCAAACGAGATGTTGAGTTTATAGTCAGCCATCGTATATTGAGGCTCCGATTTATTTGGCTTACGCTTTAGTTTCCAAATTGAGAAGTAATGTCTGAGTTGAGTTAGGTCAGATGTTACGATAAAATGGCAAACAATATTTTGAACGCACAGAACTCACGGATTTCAGCTTCACCACTCTCCAAATCTCTCCTTCAAAACATTCATTTGCACTGTCCCAAAATGAACCAAAATTCCGTTCGCAAAATTTACCTTGAAATTAAAAAGCAGCTCCTTACTCTGAACATGGCCCAAACCACCCTCCATAAGAACTCAGTGATCATAAAATCTATACGTCTAAATGCCACCACCACCTTCTCCACAAACTTTCTGCCACGATCCTGCCTATTAATCACAAGAGCTGCGTTCGACACCGGGCACAAATTTTCAATTGTACAAAAGTAAGCAGGTAAACTTTATGTGTAAGAATTTATTGTGTATCCTGAAAACATTTGTGAATAATGAAAAGAGAAAATGCCATTACCTGCATTAGAAAAAGATGAAATTGGAAGATCATATCTTCAGAATTTTCTGTCCTGATGATTTCTACAGGGTCCTGTACAGCGTGACATGCAGTAATGGAGTTCTGAAATCGAAAATTCTGTTGGTACGGCTGTACAATAAGGTGTTAACTGGGAATGGGGTTATTCTAAGTTTGCAGGGGGGAGGGGGAGTTAGAAAACATGTTTCCACTGTCGACTGTGGTCAGAGTTGCGTATGAAAGAAAAAAAAATAGGATTAGACATTAAAGATAAGACATATCATTATTTTTCTACATAATTTACAAGTGCATTGAGACATTTGGCATACCGCTTTATAAGCTTCAAAAAGCCGTCCAGGAAAAAATCAGGGCGTTGCATATGGCGGAAGCGTTGAACACTTGTCTGACGTCAGCGTTGCTTCCAAAGCGCCTTCGAAGCTGGAAACAGGTGGAAGTCACCTGGTGCGAGATCAGGACTGTATGGCGGATGGTGTAGGCGCTCCTAACCAAGAGTTGCAATACGGTTTTGCGTTGTCATCAAACAGCAGAACGCCACTTTTTACGAATCACCTCTTTCAATTTCGACAGAGTGGCACAGTACCGCGCAACATTGATGGTTCCAGCTACAAAACTCCTTGAGCGTCCCAGAAAACGGTGACTAGCACTTTACTTGCAGGCGGAGTGCTTTTGAACTTATTTCGGACAGGTGATGACGGATGTTTCCACTCCATGAATGCGGCCTTCGATTCGAGCGTGTAATGGTGGACCCACGTTTCATTCCCCGTCACAATCAGAAAGTCATTGCCATATTCAAGGTCGACCTCTACCCAATGGTGTATCGGTGTCTTGCACATGCGCATTCTCCTGCTGTGTCGTCTTTCGCCCACAGCTGTTCAACGCTTCTTCCGTATGCAACGCCCTGACAACTTTTTGAAGCTTATAAAGCGTTTTGATAAATGTCTCAATCTACTTGGAAATTATGTAGAAAAATAAAGATATGTCTTATCTTTAATGTCTCTTTCTATTTTTTTTTTTTCCTTTTTTACACTCTGAGTGGACGAAAGCAGTAATCACACAAATTTTCAAACATGGAAACAGAAAAGATTGTAACAACTATCGAGGTATCTCTTTAATTAGCGTTGTAGGCAAAATATTCTCTGGTATTGTTGAAAGGAGAGTGCGAGGATTTATTTAATGACAAGTTAGATGAAAATCAGTGTGGGTTTAGGCCTCTTAGTGGCTGTCAGGACCAGATCTTTAGCTTACGGCAGGTAATGGAAAAGTGCTATTAGTGGAACAGGGAACTGTATCTGTGTTTCATATACCTAGAAAAAGCTTATGACCGTGTTACTAGGAGGTCAGTTCTACAAGATTATGGTATAGGAGGCAAACTTCTGCAGGCAATGAAAGGGCTTTACGTAGATTGTCAGGCAGCAGTTAGAGTAGATGGCAAATTGAGCTCACGGTTCAGGGTAGTTTCAGGGGTAAGACAAGGATATAACCTGTCACCAGTGGCGGCTACTCCTTAAGGACTCTGGGGCGGCGCCCTCCCAAAAATATCCAACACGGAATACATACCAATCGTTAATCACAAATCGACTTGAATAATTTTCGTGTAGCAGCAGCCCGTGTAAGTGAATGACCAATGTTTTTAGTCTAGGTAGTCTGCCAGCCAGGCTCACCGAATGTTTTCAGAATGGGCGGACTGTCGGACTCTACGCGATCCGTCCGCGCCGTGTAAAGGCTGGCAACGGGCGCTTGGGGTGAGTGGGGGTACTGCGGGTTGGGTGGGGGCAGTGTGCTGAACCTGGCCGCTTAGGACGGCGTCCGAGCCTACAGCCTAGGGCGCGAAATATACAAAGGCGCACCGCCACCGGTCAGGCAGTTTCTAACAGGCGCAGTGCACGCGATACTAGTGTTATTGTGAAGGTGCGTGTTATTGCCTGTTTTTCTAGTTTCATATTTAGAATGAATAATATAAATAGCGTAAACTACATTTTAACATTTGGTAGTGAAAAACTGACTTTTGAGGGAAAGTTGGAATTAAAAAGGTTGCGACCACCGAGACCTGATTTGAACATTGTACAGACACAAAAAGCGTGCAAAAGCAGTAGTAGTTTCACTAGGAAAGTTGATCCTGCTTTATATAAACATGCAGACTGGCTTTGTGGATGTGAAATAAGAAATGCTTTCTTCCGCTACACGTGTTTGGTAATAAATGTTGCGGAACATCCTTGTACCACAGATGGGGTAACAGACATTAAACATTTAGCTGATAAAGTTAAAAAACAAATTAAGTGCACTTCAAACAAACAGTAACATCGAATTCGTTATGCTTAGAAAAATCGATATTAGATGTCAGCTGGATACAGCTTATAGACTGAGGATTAAGAAGTTTAATGAAGATGTTTCAAAGAATCGTTACATCCTTAGCAAGTTGATCGTCTGTATCAAGTTCTGTGGGAAATTTGAACTTGCACTAAGGAGACATGACGAAACAGATCCTTCAGATAATCATGGTATTTTTCGGGGTTTGGTCAATCTCATGGCAGAACTGGATTCCACGTTGAAGGGACATATTGAAATAACCAATAATCGTGATTTTTTTTTTTTTTTTTTTTTTTTTTTTTTTTTTTTTTTTTTTGGCATTCCAAAACAATTCATAACGAACTGTTGAACTCTATATATACTGTGTGCAATCGGTTAATTTCCAAAGAAATGTCAGAAACAGATTATATCGCTATTGACGTTGAAAATTAATGCTATATTCTCCCCGCTCAGAAATGTTCTGAAGGGACAAAACGTCATGTACAATTGAAGGGACATGCCGCCCCTCCTAATAAACAGCTCACCAGCCGCCACTGCCTGTCACCACTGTTGTCTACACTATTCATGGATCATATGCTGAAAACAGTAGAATGGCAGGGCGGATTTAAAAAAAAGAAAACAAAATAAGCAGTCTTGTATATGCAGATGACTTAGTTGTAATGGTCGATTCAATTGAAAGGTTTTGAACGAATATTTCAGAGCTTGATCAGAGGTGCAAGGATTATCATATGAAGATCAGCATCTCCAAAACGAAAGTAATGTCTATAGGAAAGAGATTTAAACAGATTGAATGCCAAATAGGAGGATCAACGGTAGAACAGGTAGACAGTTTCAAGTACCTGGGATGTATTTTCTCACAGGATGGTAACATAGTGAAAGAACTGGAATCGAGGTGCAGCAAAGCTAATGCAGTGAGTTCTCAGCTAAAATCTACTCTCTTTTGCAAGAAGGAAGTAAGTACCAAGACTAAGCTAGCAGTGCACCGCTCTATCTTTCGACCAACTTTGTTGTACGGGAGTGACTCTTTAGACCGCTCGGCTACTCCACCGCGGCTGAAGCGAAGTAATATGCAAATCGCACCAAATCACTTGCTCATATTACGCGAATTGAGTTACTTTCTTATACCGAATATGTCTCATCCAAGATACTCATGTTGGAATCTGTTCTATATTCCAGTTTCTGATGTATTTATTTTGTTTCCTCTGATGAAGGAATTGCGGAAAATCGTATTTCGTAATTCTGTTTTTGTGTCTCTGTCATCAGTAAATTACCATCAGAACAGCGCAATGATAGTATTGATTGTGTCTTGCAGCTAGTGTACTTTACATATAATCTACTTGGATTTTCTGCCAGATTTCAAGGCAGAGACCGAAACAGCCCTATAGTGAATGTCGATCTACAGGGTGTCCCATTTATCTTGACCACCCGGAATAACTCTATGTCCAGATGCAAATTACAAAATGTTTCAAGGAAATATTCTTTAGCTCTCAGGGGGATATTAATCAGCATGATTGCCTTCTTTGTAGCTTTGGCTTTTACAAAGATACGAACAGTGGTAGGACTTTTTAAATGGCACCCGTATTTTTTAGTTGGTAATTCATTTCCTGTCCTAAAGACCTATTCGCAAATGTATCACAGTGTACTATTCACGGAAACACAACGTTATTAATATTCATAGAATATATGACATCAACTGCGATTGGGCAAAGCTGAAAATGTGTACCCAGCCGGGATTCGAACCCGGGTCTCCTGCTTTCTAGGCAGTTGCGCTGACCCCTACACCACTGGGGACACAGTGATCACCGCACCTGCAAGGACTACCCATGCACGCCTCCCGTCAGATACAAATTCCCAGCTTCGCCCAATCGCAGTTGATGTCATATATTCTATGAATATTAAATAAATACAGCTGCAGGATCAGAAGTGACGTCTGTTCTTTCGGAACAGACGCCACATGTATATATATAATATGCCGGTGACGGGCAATGATCCTATCGTTAGTGGGGAGGGGTGGGCAAGTTTGAAGCCCTTACTCTTACGGGAATTAGTTAAACTACAAGTTTGAGTACTATGGGCAGGGCGAAGCTGGGAATTTGTATCTGACGGGAGGCGTGCATGGGTAGTCCTTGCAGGTGCGGTGATCACTGTGTCCCCAGTGGTGTAGGGGTCAGCGCAACTGCCTAGAAAGCAGGAGACCCGGGTTCGAATCCCGGCTGGGTACACATTTTCAGCTTTGCCCAATCGCAGTTGATGTCATATATTCTATGAATATTAAATAAATACAGCTGCAGGATCAGAAGTGACGTCTGTTCTTTCGGAACAGACGCCACATGTATATATACAACGTTATTAATTACATAACACAACATTGACTTTGAGCCCGGGATCACAAACTTGTCCATTTACTGGAGTTGTCAGAAAACAAATGAAAACCAAGTAAAAACATAACACAAAATTTGCCTTGACTCTCCTGTAATATTGCCCGGGAGTATAACATACAAAGGTGCTCAATGTGGTGAGCCTGGAAAGCGATGCACTGGTGCACTCGTTGAATGAAAGAATTATTTACTGCTTCCAGAGTTGCCTGCTGAAGATAATTACAAGCATGCACGATACGTTACTGCATTTCCTCTGGAGTTGTTGGAATATCGCGATAGACAATGTCTTTAATGCATCCCCAAAGAAAAAAGTCCAGAGGATTTAAATCAGGAGAAGGAACAAGCCAAATAACTATTCCTCCTCGACCGACCCATCTGGCAGGAAACCTTCGATTCAGAACTCGACGGGCACGCAAGGCATTATTGGCTGAAAACCCATCGTGTTGATACCACAGAAACATTCTTGTTCTTAGCGGCACGTCATCCAGAGAAGGAGGAACAAGTTGGCATACACTGTGCCATTTAGGCTACCATTGATGAAATAAGCGCCAATAAGTTTAGTACCAAGTATCCCACACCAGACGTTAACTCTCCAATGACGACTGATGTTCTATTTGTCTAAGCCACCGTGGATTGTCGCTGGGCCAATAATGCGTGTTCTTGTATTTACCTGTCCTTTGTTTGAGAAGGAGCATTCATCGGTAAACAGAACATTGTTCGAACGAGTTCGGATTGTTGTGCCCACTGACAGAACTGTACACGATTCTGGAAATAATTCCCATGCAACCCTTCATGTAGGTGTACATTGTAAGGATGGAACCGGTGACGTGAAGAATACGATGTACACTTTTTAGGAATGCCAATCTCATGTTCAAGCTGTCGTGTGCTTACATGTGGATTCAAGTGGAGCGAGAAAAGTATCTTCGACAGCTTCGGCTGTACGAGTGCTAAAACGATTGCGTTGTCGCGGGTTGAACTTCCCGTTTCCTTAAGCGTCGCAACAAAGCATCCGTCGGGAAAGTGGGTTCTTGTCAAGATATCGCCCTCTGTGCAGTTCCTCTTCCTGCGTAGCATTTCGCCTACCTTCAACAACAACAAAAGAAACGTTACGTGAACGCAGTTTGTAGGAAGGACAGCTTTTACTGTATGCCTACTGTGATGATACTGCCGGCCCTCTCATCTCAATGTCAGCGTACGATACCGTCTGCGTCGGACCCGGAATCATGTGGTTCAATAGTGATACATGTTGCGTGTGAAGTTAGTTAAAAACGAAATAGCCAGCCTAGGAATCAGTGTAGTGCAGTGCCTCGGTGATACTGTGATTAAAACAATTTCATTAATTAAGAGATTTGTATAAGACGTTTCCAGACAGTTCTATAAACAATACTTTTGTAATTGTACATTATTTCAATAAATAGACAGACGAAGGGTAAAAACTTTTGTAAAACATAAAGAAATGAAAATAAATAGCATTGTATATATGTCAGGTTCATAGTCAAATTGTGTTGATCAGCTAATTGTGTTAATTAATGTAATAGTCGAAATTTCAGTGTTGTGATCCTTTGTATATATTGACTGACGTGAGATTTTGAACCTATTTTAAGAATGGCCAAGATATTTGATAGTCCAATTTATGTTAGGAACATGTATGATGTACTCGTTAACAAATTAATTCACATTTAACATCGCACTTTGTTGTCAAACAGCAAGATCGGAGACTTCAATTAAAAAAGAAACGTGTCATCTAAAATTATTGTATGTATAGTTTTCATTTTTTATTGTGATTATTTTTGTGTACATGAAATGTTTTTCTGTCATGTTTGTTAATTGTAAATCAGTATATTCAATTGTTATGAACAATGCGTAATATAATGTCATTATTGCCGATGTTATATATTTGCCTCACCGCCTTGCGTGAGGGAGTTCGAGTTTTAGTCGTTTGTCAAGTGCTCTGGAATCTATGTCAGTCTGTGTTGTTGTGATAATTTGTGTACGCAAGTATGAAACTGTAATGTTTTGGTGTAGAAGTAGTTTGATTGCAAATTAAAGAAGAAGTGAAAAATCGTACCAACGAGTATTTATTTCTACCACAACGCCCCAGGAGAATAATTTTGCAGCGAGCAGAACCCCCATACAACGTAATGTTGAAAAGCTGAATATCGGTAGAATGAACTGTAATTACCTAAAACTCAATTAAAATGTTATACTACTCTACACAGCACTATTTAAAAGGACTAAACTACTGTACTAAATGTACCAGTATTGTTCACAAGAAAACAGTATTGCAGTTACTGTTCTGCTAACGTACTTTCCCCATAGATGAGTAGCAGCCGCGCAGGAGTATCCGAGCTGTCTGGAGCGCCACGTTGTGGAACACGCGGCCCTTCCACGTCGGAGGTTCGAATCCTCCCTCGGATGTTTGTGTTGTCGTTAGTATAATTTAGTTCATAAGTAGTTTGTAAGTTTAGGGACTGATGACCCCACATTTAAGTCCCATAAACTTTAAAAACATTTGAACTATTTTTTTTATAATTTTTTAAAATTTTTTTTAGTAGCATTTCTACCTTCTTTTCGTTGGTGTACGTTCTACTCACACAATTCTTCAACTGACGATGGTTGACGGAATGCCTGGTTTGCACTCTACCTATGTTAGCACGTGGATGTGTTGCATTACCCCGAGTACCTTCACTAAGCGCTGGGAGCGTCAACATCAGTGTTGTGTTATGTAATTAATAACGTTGTGTTTGTTTGTTTGGAAATCTATGGGACTTAACTGCTCGGTTATTAGTCCATAGCTTACAATCTACTTAAACTAAGTTAAACTAACCTAAGGACAACACACACATCTATGCCCGAGGGAGGATTCGAACTTCCGACGAGGAAGACCGTGCGATCCGTAACGTGGCGCTCTAGACCACACGGCTACTCCCGCGCGCCAATAATTGATGTCCCCTTGACGACTGAAACACACGTGATGTCCCCCTGACGGGTGAAAAACATTTGCTTGATACATTTTGTAAGTTGCATCTGGACAAAGAGTTATTTAGGTTGGTCAAGATAAATAGGGCGCCCTGTATATACATATGTACATTTACGGTAGAGTCATAATTTTAAACTTCAAGAGACTCTGAATAATATTTCTTCAGAAAAGCAAAGTTCAAAGTTACCTGCAGGCATGAACAGCCACGTAATACGAAAGTTGGAGGGTAGCCTCGCGTTGAAAATTTATTAGTCCACATCTACACCTACACTCGCACTCTGCACAAGGGCATGGCTGTCCTTGTCAATGCGTTCCCTACAGGAGATGTGCATGCCAGAGAATGCCTTCACTTGGAACGCATTTTAAGGTTTCTTCCCTGCCATTTTCCTATGGAACACGGGAAGAATTATTGCTTCAATTCCTCTGTACTCAAAATATTAATTTAATCTTGTCTTCCCACAAGCCCATATGATCGTTTATACAGGATGAATCTAAATTCGCGCACTCGGGCTTCGCAGTGCGATTCCTCACAGGGTATCAATAAAAAAATGTCTCTCACAAAATTTCGTCCTGCGCATTTTTTCGGCAGTAAATGGACGTCGAAGATTACGATGGGTGTGTGTCCCATACGTCAGTGTGTTTCAGAATTACACTACTACACCAACAAACTGGGATGTGGGAGGTGTCTTGAGGAACATAGTGAGCATAGAAAGCAATGCCCGGAAACGTCATCCAATGACGCTAAAGAGCTTCGAAGTTACCGGAGGGGATGTCTAGCGGCAGGAGCTAGCTGGTGCCTTGAACTTGGAATGACCGTAGCGTTGTTGAATGACATTTCCTCAAGACACCTCCCACATACCCTAGAAGTTTGTTGGTGTAGTAGTCCAGTCACGGTCTGTACGGCCACTACGGTCGGGGGTTCGAGTCCCCCCTCGCGCATGGATATTTGTGCCGTCCTTAGTATTAGTTAGTTCATAAGTAGTTTGTACGTTCTGGGACTGACGACCCCGTAGTTAAGTCCCATAAGCTATACAAACATTTGAACATTTGGTGTAATAGTGTAATTCTGAAACACAGTGACGTACGGGACACAAACCCATCTCAGTCTTCGACGTCCATTTACTGCAGGAAAATAGCGCAGGACGAAATTTAGTGAGAGACTTTTTTTTATTGCTAGCATGTGAGGAATCGCACTGCGTAGCGCGAGTGTGAGAATTTAGATTCACCCTGTAGATAGCGGGGTGCTAGTTCCGAGGGATGGAATATTTTAATACCATATTTTGCCAGATGAATGGCGACTTTTCTGTTGTATTTCTGGCCCTGTTAAAATGCAGTCTACTTACTAAAAAAAAAAAAAAAAAAAAAAAAAAAAAAAAAAAAAAAAAAAAAAATTTAAACCATCTTCTTGGAAGAAAAATTACCTGATTACCCTATATTTCTTCTTTCTGCTGGGAGGGCATGGCTGTCCTTTTCAATGCAGTCCCTACAGGAACTGCAGGTAATTGTAGTATAACCCTGGATTACTCACTCAGTCGAGTTCAGAAAGCATTCGCTGGCTACATAGAAATAGCACCTGTATTTTTGCCAGTGCGGCTTGTGGGCACTTCAGCAAGGCAGCTCGGTTGCTGAAGTGTTCACAAAGCTGCACTGGCAAAAATACAGATGCTATGTAGCTTCTGTATACGATTATTATCCTCGGGGCTACACACTTGCAAGATTATTCGGTACTGGCCCTACCCAACCAAGCTCCACTGTCGCTTAGTCCGATTTGGAATGAATGGGAAAGTAAATACAGGGTGACAAATTATTGATATAATCCGACCTCATACGTCGAGAACTGACGTTTATTATCGATATTCTGACCAGTTTCATCTCTGGCCGCGTCGGCGCTGTGTGCTTGCTTGCTCGGTATCACCCCGTTTACATGGGCTCCCAAAACCGGATTTCATAAACCAATTTTCCAATTCCGCTTTTGGTTGGTCATGTAAACCCTCCAAAATCTATTCTGGAAATCCGCTTCTCTAAAGCGGTTTTCCAGTTCCACAATCGATTTTCGTGCCCATGTAAACGCAACCGTTTTTGAAGCGTTCTTGGCTTGTCAGATTGTGTTTTCTTGTTAAGAATTTTTGCTCATATGGAAAGAGTGATATTTTCTAATGTGAAATAAAAGTATAAACATTAGAGTGAACATAAATCTGTGTATTTAAATAAAGAAAAATAAGTGATTGAGCAGACTAAATAAGGAACTGAATCAGCTGTTTTCCAGCCGCCATGTTAAGTGAGCTAGGAAATCCGATTCAGGCTATGCCATGTAAACACGACAGCGAAAAACGGTTTACGAAAATCGGTTTTCGTCTTCCGGAAGATGTGTTGCAGTAAACGTAGTGTATGTGTTGTCTTTCCTGTTTACTCATTAAAGATCGTTGCACATTGCTTCCTCACTGCAGTTTCGCCCTGAAAATGGCAGTGTCGTCTCCTGCCGAAATATCGGCCGTCGTCGATTTTGGTACCTGGCAGCATACCCGGAAGGTTGTCGATGTCCAAAACTTGTCTTCATACTCACATTTGTTTAGGAGAAAAAACTGTTTCCATTATTTTCCGCCCACCCTTTAGTAGTGTTATGAGGTACCCTCCGCTACACACCATAAGATGGATTCTGGAGTATGTAAGCAGATGAAGAAGCGACAGTCCCGATCAATAGCGAGATTTGTTTAATACTGTGACTCATCTCTTTTAGACGCCAATGAGATTATATCAGACAGTCGCGCGGGGGTGGTTGGCAGAGCGCAACAGTGTCTGGCGACGCGGGCGTTCGATACGGGGCGACTATTGATCCCTCATCACATACGCCTCAGAGTCCGCAAAGTGCGGGAATACCTCGAGTTTCCTTATACAGATCCAGGCACGGGAGTTGTAGAAACCCACTTTTCTACTCCTTGGATACTACGCTCCGCGCTTTAAAGTGCGGTACTTCGTAGATACGTCATAGCTTTTCTCTCTCTCTCTCTCCATTTGCGCATTACGGCAGAGAAAAATTATCATCTATTTTAACTATGTACGCATTGTAAATCCTCTTATGTTATTCGCTTGATCAAAATGTTCAAATGTTTGTTAAGCTTATGGGACTTAACTACGGGGTCATCAGTCCCTACTTAAGACTAAGGACGGCACAAATATCCATGCCCGAGGGGGGATTAGAACCCTCGACCGTAGTGGCCGTGCAGACCGTGATTGGAGCGCCTCAGTCCCCTCGGCCACCGCGGCGAGATTTACCGTCAGAACAGCTGTATTGCAATTCAATGTTTTTTGAATATTGGGTCCCTGAATTTACCCTACAGGGTTTCCCGATAACAAAAGATCTCCATTTACGTAACTTTAAGGGCCACATGTAGACCGAGAAATCTTCGGATACTAGGTACCACAGCGGCTCCCATTTGTTAAACGTAACTGATGGGATGGTTACATCATTTCCTGAGTAGGTGTCTGAATACGGTGTCAGCGGGACACGAAGAGCGGCAGCTTAAAGAAATTTAATTATGGTTGCTGGAATTTGTCGTCTTACCCCGCCGATGGTTCGAGTCCTCCCTCGGGAATGGCTGTGTGTTGTCCTTAGTGTACGTTAGGTTATTGTTGTTGTGGTCTTCTGTCCGAAGACTGGTTTGAGGCAGCTCTCCAACCTACTCTATCCTGAGCAAGCCTCTTCAACTCCACATAAGAACAGCAACCTAAATCTGTCTGAATCTGCTTACTGTATCCATCTCTTGGTCTTGCTATGAGGTTTTTACACTACACACTTCCCTCCAACTCTAAATTCACAATTCCTTGATGTCTAAGAATGTGTCCTACTAATCGATCCCTTCTTTTAGTCAAGGTATGCCAGAAATTCCTTTTCTCCCCAATTCTGTTCAGTACCTGATCATTAGTTACGCGATCCACCCACATAATCTTCAGCATTCTTCTTTAGCACCACATTTCAAAAGCCTCTATCCTCTTCCTGTCCGCACTGTTTATCGTCCATGTCTCACTCCCATACAAGGCAACACTCCACACAAATGCCTTCAGAAAGGACTTCCTTAGGCTTGAATCAATATTCGAAGTTAACAAATACCTCTTTTTCAAGAACGCTTTTCTACCCATTGCCATTCTGCATTTTATATCCTCTGTACTGCGATCAAAATTTGTTATTTTACTGCCCAAGCAGTGTGTAAATCTAGGGACCGATGACCTAAGCAGTTTTTCCAAATGTTCAAGTGTTTGTATAGTCTATGGGACTTAACTACGGGGTTATCAGTCACTAAACTTACAAACTACTTATGAACTGACTAAGACTAAGGACGGCCCAAATATCCATGCCCGAGGGGGGATTCGAACCCCCGATCAGTTTGTCCCTTAGGTTAACAAACATTTGAACATTTGATTTTAGACCAGCCACAATCCCATTCTCCATAAAAATATGGAGCTAAATAAAATATTAATAAAAACCTCCTAGGTTTTTTTTGTTAGATACAGATATTTACTAAGGTACAATATGAACAAAAACTGAAACTTACAACTTAATTTTGCAAGCTAGGTGGAAGAGTTTTTTCCTGCAGTGACTTTTCTCAATGAAGTCAACAGTTCACAGGAAATATGTTTTATTGTTTAGACTCAAATCTTTCAGTGCTCTGTCAAATTAGTCTCGCAGTATTTTATCTGCTGCCTGATCTTCATCTAATTACTCTTCCCTTTCTACCATACTGCCTTTATTTCTCAATATATTCTTTCCACCTTCCAGCATTGGTTTTCCATCTCACTTCAGCTCTTGATATTAACGCAGCCGATTTTCTTGTCGCCAAACTTTTATCTTCCGCTAGACGGTATCTATCTTTCCCGTAGTTATACATTCTTCTACAGGCTTGCATGTGACTCTAGCCACTTCTGCTTAGCCAGTCTCCACTTCCTCATTTTTTAACCGTCCCATTTGCCTATTATACTTGCTGCAACTTTATATTTTCTCCTTTCATCAATTCAGTATCTCCTGAGTTATCCAAGGATTTCTATTTGGCCTGGCCCTTCTAACTATACCATCCTTTGCAAACTTCACTATCGTGTCTCTCAGACCCAAGCATTCTTCTTCTACTGTACTACTTTTCCTCGTTTCTGTGAATCGTTGCACAATGCTGCCTCTAAAACTCTCAACAACCTCTGGTTTCTTCAGTTTATCCAGGTTCCATCACCATACGCTTCTAACTTTGTCCATTTCTTAAACTTTTAATTACAGTTCATAATCAGTATTTTATGATCAGAGCCCCTGTACATGTCTTACAGTTTAAAACCTGGTTTCTAAATCTTTGTCTTCCATTATAAAGTCAACTTGGTATCTTCCTAAGTCTACTAGTCTTTTCCATGTATACAACCTTCTTGCATGGTGCTTAAACCAAGTGTTTGTGATGATTAAATTGTGCTCTGCGCAAAATTTTACCAAGCGACCTCCTATTTCTTTTTTTTTTTTTTTTTTTTTTTTTTTTTTTTTTTTTTTTTTTTTTTTTTTTCCTCTCAGTCCATATTCACCTACTATTTTTCCTTTAGTTTCTTTTCCTACTAATGAGTTCCAGTCCCCCATTACAATCAAGTTTTTCCTCTCCCGTATAACGTATTTTATCTCATCATACATTTTTTCAATCTCCTCTCATCGGCAGATCTAGTTGGCATATGAATTTTTACTATTATTGTCGATGTCGGCTTTGTATCTATCTTTGCTATGATAATGTGTTCACTATGCTGTCCATAGTAACTTACTCGTATTCATATTGTCTTTTTCATTATTAGACCTACTCCCCCGTTCCTCCCAACTGAGTTTGTACTTGTTGTTGTTGTGGTCTTCAGTCCGGAGATTGCTTTGATGCAGCTCTCTACCCTACTCTACCCTGAGCAAGCCTCATCATCTCCTCATAAGAACGGCAACCTACATCCATTTGAATCTGCTTACTGTATTCATCTCTTGGTCTCCCTCTGCGGTTTTTGCTTCACACACTTCCCTCCAACGCTAAATTCATAATTCCTTGATGTCTAAGAATGTGTCCTACCAATCATTAGTTACGCGATCCACCCACCTAATCTTCAGCATTATTCTGTAACACCACATTTCAAAAACCTTTATTCTTTTCCTGTTCGCACTGTTTATCATCAATGTTTCACTTCCATACAAGGCAACACTCCACACAAATGCCTTCAGAAAGGACTTCGTTACACTTAAATTAATATTCGATGTTAACAAATTTCTCTTTTTCAAAAATGCTTTTCTTCCCATTGCCATTCTCCATTTTATATCCTCTGTACTGCGACCACCGCATGTTATTTTACTGCCTAAGTAACAAAATTCATTCAGCACCTTTATTGCTTCATTACCTAATATAATTCCGTCATCGCCTGACTTTCTAAGACCGCATTCCATTACCCTTGTTTTTCTCTTGTTAATGTTCATCTTATATGCTCCTTTGAACATACTGTTCATTCCGTTTAATTGCTCCTCCAGGTCCTTTGCTGTCTCTGACAGAATTACAATGTTATCAGCAATACGCACGGTTTTAATTTCTTCGCAGTGAACTTTTAATTCCTTCTCCAAATTTTTTCTTGCTTTCCTTTATAGCTTGACGAAGTGGGGTGGCTTGCATGCCTCAACGATACAAATAACCGAACCGTAGGTGCAACCACGGCGGAGGGGTATCTGTGGAGAGGCCAAGCAAACGTGTGATTCCTGAAGAGGGGCAGCAGCCATTTCGGTAGTTGCTGGGGTAACAGTGTGGATGATTGAGCTGGTCTTGTAACATCAGCTAACGTGGCTTTGCTACACAGTTACTGCGAACGGCTGAAAGCAAGGGGAAACTACAGTCGTTACTTTTCTCGAGGACATGCAGTTCGTACTTATAACCCTATATTCATCTGACCAGAAATCCTGTTCATCCTGCCACAGAAATCCGCTAATGTCCACCATATCTAACTTCAAACTATTCAGTTTCCATTTGAAATTTTCTGACTTACCTATCCGATTAATTGAGAGAACATTTCACACTCCGGTCCGTAGAATGTTTTTCTTGATGGTGACATCCTCCTGAGTAGTACCCACACGGAGACCCGAATAGAGGATTATTTTACGTCCAGAATATTTTACCCAAGAAGACGCCATCATCATAAATTCTTACAGTAGAGCTGCATGTTCTCGGGAAAAGTATCGACTGTAGCTTCCCCTTGCTTTCAGCCGTTTGCAGTAGATGCCTGGCAAGAAATGTTAGTTGATGTTAAAAGGCCAACTCAGTGAATTAACCAGACTGTTGCCCCTGTAACTTCCGAGAAGGGTGTTGCTCCTCTTGAGGGACTATACGTTTCTCCGATCCCTCCACTGTGGTTGCACTTAAGGTATGGCTATTTGTATCGTTGAAGCACGCAAGCCACTCCACCTCGAAAATGTCTGTGGTTCATGTGTGTTCATCTGTGGAACAGATTCCAATAAGGTTTGTTTATCTTTCCAAAAATCGTTATAATTATTCAGATGCTATTTCCAATTATGGCTCCCCCCATGAACTCTGCGTGCGGGACAGCTCTCCACCCCGTTAAGTTATCTACTTATTGACTATGCAGACGTACATAACTTGGTCTACAGGTGTGATATTGTTCCACAGACTTTTGTTGAAAGCAGTACCATTGTGCCAAGATGTGATGCAATTCGTCGATATATTCGTTCAGCATTCCACACTGCGACCTCATTCAAACGACAGAAGCTTTACAGCATTATATGTACTCATCGGAGCGACAGGGTTGTATCTTAGAAAAATTGTTGGAACACTGTTCACCTTCAAACTCAGCGCAGTTATTACTTGCTGCCTGCAGAATCAAAACAGACAAGATGATTGCCAATGACCGTGACAAATGAATTAGTAACACTGCAGCCCTCAGCATGCACAAATCATACTATGGTACCAAAAATGTTCAAATGTTTGTAGAACTTATGGAACTTAACTACGGGGTCATCAGTTCCTAAGCTTACAAACTACTTATGAACTAGCTAAGAAATATCCATGCCCGAGGGGGGATTCGAATCCCCGACCGTAGTGGCCGTGCAGACCGTGACTGGAGCGCCTAAGTCCCCTCGGCCACCGCGGTCGGCACCATGGTACCACTGGACAGAGTAGTTGGGCTGTTGTCATTAGTATTATTGTTTTGGCGGCACTGTATTTTCGCAAATTTCCGAAAAAATGTTGGATGATCGTACCTTGACTACTGATCGCGTATGAGCTAATGTTGCCGCGGGGGAATGGCCGTACGCTCTAAGGCGCCTTGCTGCGCAGTGCGCGGCTGCTCCCCGTCGGAGGTTCGAATTCTCCCTCGGGCATGGGTGTATTTGTCGTCCTTAGCATAAGTTAGTTTAAGTAGGGACTGATGACCACTGCAGATTGATCCAATAGCTTTACAAACAAGTTGAAGATATGAGCTAGTGTCGAAGGCTTTGCTAAATAACAGAGGAGACATTGTGTACGGATAAAGGAAGCTGTGTTTCACACGAGTGGTCTATCATGAACTGCCGGCCGCGGTGGCCGAGGGGACTAAGGCGCTCCAGTCACGGTCTGCGCGGCCACTACGGTCAGGGGTTCGAATCCCCCCTCGGGCATGGATATTTGTGCCGTCCTAGTTCGTAAGTAGTTCATAAGTAGTTTGTAAGTTTAGGTACTGATGACCCCGTAGTTAAGTCCCATAGACTATGCAAACATTTTTTTTATCATGAACTTCCGTTGATTAGATTAGATTAGAATAGTACTTGTTCCTTAGATCATGAATACGACATTTCGTAATGACGTGGAACGTGTCAGGTTAATGAAAGGTGTCTTTACAAATTATTACTTTTTACTAAATATTAGATGGCACAATATATTTTTTATTTATTTTTTTCATTTTTATTATTTTTTCAGATTTACTAATTTATATAAAAATTCATCTACAGTGTAGGAGTTGCCATTCAGAAATTCTTTTAATTTATTTTTAAATGCTAGTTGGCTATCTGTCAGGCTTTTGAAGCTGTTTGTTAGGTGCCCAAATACTTTTTTGGCAGCATAATTCACCCCTTTCTGTGCCAAAGCTACATTTAACTTTGAATAGTGAAGATCATTCTTTCTCCTAGTTTTGTAGTTATGTACCCTGCTATTGCTTTTAAATTCGGTGGGATTGGTAATAACAAATTTCATAAGTGAATATATATACTGTGAAGCTACTGTGAAGATCCCTAGCTCTTTAAATAAGGTGCCTGTAGGATGAACTTGGATGGGCTCTAGCAATTACTCTGATTACACGCTTTTGTGCAATGAATACTTTTTTACTCAATGATGAATTACCCCAGAAAATGATGCCATACCAAAGCAGAGAATGAAAATAGGCATAGTAAGCTAGTTTACTGAGATGTATATCACCAAACTTTGCAATTACCATAATAGCATAAGTAGCTGAACTCAAACGTTTCAGCAGTTCTTCAATGTGTTCTATCCACTTCAAACCCCTCATCAATGCATACACCTAAAATTTTTTAATGTTCTACCTTAGCTACAGATTTCTGATCAAAGTCTATATTTATTAATAGTGTCTTTCCATTTACTGTACGGAACTGTATGTACTGCGTTTTATCAAAATTCAATGTTAGTCCATTTGCTGAGAACCACTTAATGATTTTCTGAAAGACGTCATTCACAATTTCTTCAGTTAGTTCTTGTCTGTCAGGTGTGATAACTATACTTGTATCATCAGCAAAAAGGACCAGCTCTGCGTCTTCATGGATATAGAATAGTTTGAGGAATCAGCTGGTTTTTTTTTTTTTTTTTTTTTTTTTTTTTTTTTTTTTTTTTTTTGCATATTATGTGAATTACTTATGTCAACTTTCTGCATTCTACCTGTTAGGTATGATTGTAACCATTTGTACACTGTCCCATTCATACCACAATACTTTAGTTTATCTAGAAGAATTCCATGATTTACACAATCAAAAGCCTTGGAGAGATCACAGAAAATCTCAACGGGTGATGTCCGGTTATTCAGAGCATTTAATATTTCATTGGTGAAAGTATATATAGCATTTTTTGTTGAGAAACCTTTCTAAAAAAAAAAAAGGACATTTTGTTAGAACTTTATTTTTACCTATGTGTGAAACTACTCTAGAATACATTACTTTTTCAAGACTTTTGGATAAGGCTGTCAGAAGTGAGATTGGGCGGTAGTTGTTGATATCAGACGTATCCCCTTTTTTGTGTAGTGGCGTAGTGGTTTGATTCTTTAATAGCTTGTTTTCCTCCAGGAAGTTTAAATTGTTTGATATTGTAATATGAGCTACGGTTCTGGAAGTGATTGACGTCAGCGATATCGGTCTGCAGTAATTCTAGGCATCCGTTCCCTTGCCCTTTTTCGAAATAGAAGTGACAAGCGCTTGCAAGTCACTCGAGTCTATTTGTTGCGCAAGAAACTCTCGATTAAAGTGGGACTGATAGCCTTAACAGAGTACTGCGTGGTACACCACTGCTTCTAAACATGTAGAGAAGACAATAATTAAAGAGCACGCAGGGTTCCGAACTGGGGGGACAAATGTTGAACCTCACACAGCACATAGAAGATGGGTATCAGCGGAAGGAAATCACGGCTGCAGCGTTTATCGACCTTAAAGCGGCTTATGACACCATTCACCACATAAACTACTATCAAAAATATGTAACACCACCAAAGATTACCGACTGGCACAATTCATCCAGTGCATGCTACAAGACAGACCTTATTTTGTAACACTGCAGACAAAGAGGAGCCGATGGCGGACCCAGAAAAACGGACTACCTCAAGGTAGTGTTCTTGGCCCACTGATGTACAATATCTATACCAATGACCAGCCAATCAGCACAGGCACTCGTTCCTTCATCTACGCGGATGATACAGTAGTTGCTGCTCAGGGCAGAACTTTTGAAGAGGTGGAAAGAAAATTAACATTAGCGCTTGAGAACCTAACAGTCTATTATGAAAATAACCACCTCTAGCCAAATCCAGCAAAAACCCAGGTCTGCGCTTTTCATCTGCGCAAAATGGAGGCCAGGAGGAAACTGAACATAATCTGGAGGGGACAGCGCCCCTCTCATTGCGACACACAAAAGGACCTTGGAGTTAAACTCGACCGTGCTCTCACGTACAAGGAACACTGTGTGGACACAAAACTGAAAGTGAGTGCCAGGAACGACATCATCCGCAAGCTCACAAATAGTAGAGGGGGACCGTGGTGGAGCAGCCGAGCGGTCTAAGGCGCCACGCTGCGGAGGGCGCCGTTGCTCGCCGTCGGAGGTTCGAGTCCTGCCTGGGGCACGGATGTGTGTGTGTTGTCCTTAGGTTAGTTTACCTTAGTTTAAGTAGTTTGTAAGCGCGTCGGTTGCACAGTGGTAGAGAGCCAGCCTACAAATCTAAAAGGTCGCGGGTTCGATCCCCGCCAGGTCCTAGGATTTTTATTTGTCACTTTCCACTTCTTTCACCTCTGGCAGTATTGCTCATGTGAAAAATACCGAGTAGCACCGTGGTTCGGAACCCACGTTAAACTGTAGGTCCCCCTATAACTGGCTGGGTAAGTCAGTTCGAAGATCGGAGGAAGGCAACGGCATACCACCTCCTAACAGGACCATGCCTAGTAAAACACTGTGGTGTTCAAACCAATCTTCGGATTGTTGACTGCTCTGCCTTTTTTTAAGCTACGGACTGATGACCACGCAGTTTGGTCCGATAGTTTTACAAACATTTGAACATTTAGTAGATAGGGAGCACAACCCGCAGATGTCCGTACGTCAGCTCTAGCGATATGTTTCTCTTCCGCGGAGTATTCGGCACCTGTCTGGCAAAACCACACAAGCGGAACAAGTAAATATAGCCGTGAATGAGACAGGATGCATCATAACAGGATGTCTCCGTCCAACCTCCACAAATCAGCTGTACCAACTCGTGGGCATAGCCCCTCCAGACATAAGAAGGAGAACAGCTTCAGAAAGCGAAAAGCTCAAACAGGAAATAGATCCCAGGCACCCACTGTTTGGTCGTAGCCTCCAATCTTCTAGGCTTAAATCAAGGAAGAGTTTCCTACAAACAACCAAATCAATTCTTCTATCCCATAAAGTGATGAGGGGAACTGTGGCGAAAATTGGAACCAGAAAGACGAGGGAAGAGCCCCAGAGAAGAACCTGCAGTTGTTTTTGAACTCCCGTATACGACCTGGAAAGCTCTAAATAGACTGCGAACGGGAGTATCACGATGCAGAGTAAACATGAAGAAATGGGGCTACACCAGCGCAGACGAGACCTGCGAGTGTGGAGAGCCTGTGTGTGTGTGTGTGTGTGTGAGTGTGTGTGTGTGTGTGTGTGTGTGTGTGTGTGAGGTCTTATGCGACCAAAGTGCGTGGTCATCAGTCGCTAGGCTTACACAGTAATTACTTAACTAACTTAAACTAACTTACACTAAGCGCCGACCGCGGTGGTCGAGGGGACTGAGGCGCGTCAGTCACGGTCTGCACGGCCACTACGGTCGGGGGTTCGAATCCCCCCTCGGGCATGGATATTTATGCTGTCCTTAGTCTTAGCTAGTTGATAAGTATTATAGGTACCTGACATTATTATTCAGATACAGGAGGCGATCTAAAATTCGGTGATGGTTCTCCTGTGAGATTATTCGCCCAGATCGCTTATTTAAATAATTGCTTGATGACTAGTTTCAACTCATTAAAGAGCCATTTTCGAATCTTAATTGCCCAGGCATAATAAAATGTTTAAAAGATGCAACACTGTGGCATGATATAAATGGTATGATCATATTTATCCATCCAATGTGCCTTGGTGTCACATTCTATTCTTGCATACAGTTCGCTTTGCCGCATCAATAGGCAGCAACGTTTATTCATAGAAAAAATCGCTTTCGGTTTTTCCTAAATTTTCCTACTTTCCGTGACACCAAGGCACATTGGATGGATAAATATGTGCATACCATTTATATCATGCCACAGTGTTGCATCTTTTAAACATTTTATTGTGGCTGGACAATTAAGATTCGAAAATGGCTCTTTAATGAGTTGAAACTAGTCATCAAGCAATTATGTAAATAAGCGATCTGGGTAAATAAAGTAATTTCACAGGAGAACCATCTCCAGTTCATAAGTAGTTTGTAAATTTAGGGAGTGATGACCCCGTAGTTAAGTCCCATAAGATTAACAAATATTTGAACATTTTCTTACGCTAAGGACAACTCATACACCCATGCCCGAGGGAGGATTCGAACCCCCGACCGCAGTGACCGTGCAGACCGTGACTGGCGCGCCGCAGACCGCTCGGCCACTGCGGCCGGCGTCTGGGGAGCTGCAAGACACACAGCACCTGCTCGGCTACAGGAAGCTGGAGGATTTACTCGCGCAAATAACAAAGCTATTCATGCTGCAACGTATTGGGCTTCGTGTAGAATATGAATTTTGAAATCTCTGATAGAATTAAATCAGCTCTTCTAAATGTTTTCTTGTCTTCTGGTCTTTTTTTTTAAATTTATTTTCGATATTATTGCATTTAACTTTCACTACCTCTCCTCTAACCGGCCGCGGTGGCCGAGGGGACTGAGGCGCTCCAGTCACGGTCTGCACGGCCACTACGGTCGGGGGTTCGAATCCCCCCTCGGGCATGGATATTTGTGACGTCCTTAGCATTAGTTAGTTCATAAGTAGTTTGTAAGTTTAGGGACTGATGACCCCGTAGTTAAGTCCCATAAGCTGTACATGCATTTGAACATCTTCTCCTCTATGAATTGCTGTTCGTTAGTTTCGCTAAAACTCGAGAACGGCTGAACCGATTTGGCTAATTTTAGTCTTGAAATATTCGTGTATCTCCAGGGAACGTTTAAACGATGATAAAATATGAAAAGTTATCCGAAAAAGAGAAAAATCGGGAAAAACTGAAACAGCTTTTCCAGTGAGCTATCAATACCATTCGTCCAATTGCGATAAAATTTTGTGCATATCATGTTGAAAGCAAGAGGAGGATTCGCATCAAATAAAAAATTTGGAAAAATCGCCTGGAAAGTAGGAAAATTTAGGAAAAACCGAAAGCGATTTTTTTCTATGAATAAAAATCAATTTCCACATGGTTGTAAGAGCATCAGTTAAGTACGGCTTGACAGGATAAGGTTTGTATGAAATAAATTTTTTGGTAAACCTACCGGATAATTGGAAAATTTGAGAAAAACTGAAAGTGTTTTTCATTGAATTTATCACTATAACTGACTATTCGCAGGACGGAGAGGGGTAATTCTTTTTTCTGTTTTGTTCATTATGGTCTTGGAAAAGTTTTCAGTAAAATAAATAGGGACAGTAAGGCTGAGTTCGCACTGACGCGACCAGTCGCGCATTGTCGCGTGCGGCTGTTGGTTCCACGGTGCAAAACTCAGTGGCGCCACGCGGCGCGGGTGGCAAGTCGCGAGCAGCCAGTTTCGCAACGCACACACACACACGCGTGTCTGTTATTTTTAAAATGTGGTAACCCTGAGTTTCGACCGAAACTGAAATTTACTTAATTGAGTTAAAATGTCGATAAATTTACGTTATTTCACAAATCACTTGCTTTCCCACATTTTACAAGATCACCTCCCATGACAATTCGATACGTATTTATACGGGAACATGAGGCAGAGTTGACGTTAGTGTAGTGGAGGGGGACATGGCTTGTTGTTATACAGGGTGTCCTATTTATCTTGGCCACCCAAATTATCTCCAGAACAACAACAGCTATTGAAAAACGTCTTTCGCCGGTATCAACGTAAGGCAGGGGTTCAAAAATGAAAATATTTTGCAACATTCTAAAACGAAAGCATTCGTATTATTTAACACAAACTTATGTGTTTTTAAATGGGCGTCCTATATTATTTCATCAGCAATCCATAGCATGACAAATCACATAAACAATAGCATTGCTTGCATCGCAATACACCGATTACATTCCGAGATATTGAGAATCGAAGTTGCCGTTTGAAATACGCGAAAAGCGCGGGTAGCGCACGTCCTGAGACTCAGGCGAGAACCCCATGCTGCTCAGGACGTGCGCTACTCGCCCGTTTCGCGTATTTCAAGCGGCAACTTCGATTCTCAATATCTCGGAAGGTAATCGGTGTATTGCGATGCAAGCAATGCTATTGTTTATGTGATTTCTCTTGCTATGGATTGCTGATGAAGTAATATAGAATATCCATTTAAAAACACATAAGTTTGTGTTAAAAAACACATACACTTTCGTTTTAGAATGTTTCAAAATATTTACATTTATGAGCCCCTGCCTTACATTGATACTGGTGAAAGTCGTTTTACAAATAGCTGTTGTTGTTTCAGAGATATTTTGAGAGGTCAAGATAAATGGGACACCATGTGTAGTGCTGATAATAAATTGCCTTCGTCTTTGTCAGTAAATCAAATTCAATCAGTGGTACAGAAAGTATTTCACAAAATTGCGTCACACTTCCGACAACCAGTATGGTTGTTGTTACTCTACACCTACACAAACTGAACAGGAAAAGCCGTGTACCACATAATCACTGATTCCTTAACCCATATTGGTTATTACAAAAGTACGTCTCTTTCAAGGAAGCACATCAATAAAACTTTTCACCATAACAATATGACAACCCGCCCTATTAAGTACAATACTGAATAAGTTAGTTACAAACACAGTATAATAATATCACTACAAGATGCGAAAGCTTTATATTGTTAGCATCAACAAAATACGTTTTTACGAGCGAAGAAAACGTCCTAGTAGTTAAACGGCGCGCCATCAACTGAGGTAAAGTGTTATTGTTGACTGAATTCCTACCGAACGCGACCCGACTTGATCCGTAAGTTCTCGAAAGTTAGTTTCGGCCAAGCCGAAGATAAGGCTGATTTCTGGCCGAAACCGAATATTCGGTTCGTCCTCAAAAATAATGTTAATAAAACGGAAATTAAGAATATTTTATCATCAAAAAATGCCATGTCAAACTTTTAATATATTTTTTAAACTAAAAAGTAATTATATTAACGGTACTAATATAATAGAAATGTTTAGTTAAATTGAATTCGGTTTGGACGTCAATTTAGACAGTTTAGCTTCTATTCAAGTTTGGTTATCATATAGAATAAACTTTAGCTCAAAGCTACACTCGTATCATTACTTACTTTCAACCGATTTCCAAATTTATTGTTAGTCACCAGTAAAGCAGGAAACTCCTATTGTTAATAAGTTGTAGGCCTACATTAAACAGAATAAAGCGAAAAGTGATTTCTCTAATATTATTGTATGAAACTGATTTTTTTTACAACAAAACTTGTCAACAGGATGGATTAAAATGTGCTCTTACAGTTTCTTTCATTCTAGAATAAAATTAGCGTTGCTAAAACTAGGAGACAAATGAATATCTTTGAAATGGTGCCGATTTTAATCCACTTTGGCATTTGACTATCCAGTGAAGTTGTCAAATTACCGTTGACAAACAGTGCAATTGAATGACAGCGTAAGAAGGAATTAATAACGTAAAAAATAAAAGTTTGAAATTTTTAATCTTTTCATCGACGATATTTTAGCTCTTGCAGACGACATGTTGGGAACCACTGCAGTTAGGTATATGGGATTCGTCTGTTGATGATTAGAAAAAGTGTCTCATGTTTTATAAGGCTTCTGTAATCAACATATATTTTCAGTCATCTCTTTCTTCCTTTTTTTTTTTTTTGTCATACTATTTTTTGTCTTCTGGTTGCCATTCTTCTATCTGTCGCCTCTTCCGTCCCCCTCACCAATCCCCGCGATTTTCTAATCTGGCTTATCTCCGTTTGGTGATTTAATTACACTACTGGCCATTAAAATTGCTACACCAAGAAGAAATGCGATGATAAACGGGTACTCATTAGACAAATATATTATACTAGAACTGGCATGTCATTACATTTTCACGCAATCTGGGTGCATAGGGCCTAGCTCCTAGGAAATCAGTACTTAGAACAACCACCTATGGCCGTAATAACGGCTTTGATACGTCTGGGCATTGAGTCAAACAGAGCTTGTATGGCGTGTACAGGTACAGATGCCAGTGCAGCTTCAACACGATAACACAGTTCATCAAGAGTAGTGACTAGCGTATAGTGACAAGTCAGCTGCTCGGCCATCATTGACCAGACGTTTTCAGTTTGTGAGAGATCTGGAGTATGTGCTAGCCAGGGCAGCAGTCGAACATTTTCCCCATCCAGAAAGGGCCGTACAGAACCGGCAACATGTGATCGTGCATTATCCTGCTGAAATGTAGGGTTTCACAGGGATCTAATAAAGGGTAGAGCCACGGGTCGTAGCACATCTGAAATGAATAGGCACTATTCAAAGTGCCGTCGATGCGAACAAGAGGTGACCGAGACGTATAACCAATGGAACCCATACCATCACGCCGGGTGATACGCCAGTATGGCGATGACGAATACACGCTTCGAATGTGCGTTCACAGGGATGTCGCCAAACACGGATACGACCATCATGATGCTGTTAACAGAACATGGATTCATCCGAAAAAATGACGTTTTGCCATTCGAGCATCCAGGTTCGTCATTGCATACACCATCGCAGCCGCTCCTGTCTGTGATGCAGCGTCAAGGGTAACCGTAGCCATGGTCTCCGAGCTGAGAGTCCACGCTGCTGCAAACGTCGTCGAACTGTTCGTGCAGATGGTTGTTGTCTTGCAAACGTCCCAGTCTGTTGACTCAGGGATCGAGACGTGGATGTACTATCCGTTACAGCCATGCGGATAAGATGTCTGTCATCTCGACTGCTAGTGATACGAGGCCGTTGGGATTCAGCACGGCGTTCCGTATTGCCCTCCTAAACCCACCGATTCCATATTCTGCTAACAGTCATTGGATCGCGAGCAGCAATGTCGCGGTACGATAAACCGTAATCGCGATAGGCTACAATCCGACCTCTATCAAAGTCGGAAACGTGATGATACGCATTTTTCCTCTCTACACGAGGCATCACAACAACGTTTCACCAGGTAACGCCGGTCATCTGCTGTTTGTGTATGAGAAATCGGTTGGAAACTTTCCTCATGTCAGCACGTTGTAGGTGTCGCCACCGGCGCCAACCTTGTGTGAATGCTCTGAAAAGCTAATCATTTGCATATAAGAGCATCTTCTGCCTGTCGGTTAAATTTCGCGTCTGTAGTACGTTATCTTCGTGGTGTAGCAATTTTAATGGCCAGGAATGTAGGTTAATCTTAGCTCCAGTATATAGTAAAACGGGTAGGAGGCAATTCGGATCGTAAACTGGCTTGTGCATCATATAGGCTGCCCTTGACATACAGCCGGTGTCACCTTGGCGTGCTCAGACCCGGTATTTACGGATCGTATCGGAAGTAAGGCGCACGGGACGGGCCGGACTGCCCATCTGATCGATACAATATCCATTAGTGATACGGCTCCACTCCTGTCGGCGCGAGAAACGTCTAGTCACAACACACGACACCCAGTTCACTTACCAGAGCGCACCTTCGACCTCGAACCTCTCGAAGCCGCGCTTATACTTACAATAACACCCGATCATATATTTAAAAAAAAAAAAGAAAAAAAAAAGTAGTGCCATTTCCATGCAAATCGTTCCATTCTGTCAGAAGAGACATTTTAATAGAGAGAGATAAGAAGTAATAAGATACCAGTACCATAGATAATTCATTGGCGTCGTACAGCAATTATAAGGACCGAGGGACATTATAGGGACGCATCTACATGGATACTCTGCATGTCTCATTGAAGTGCATGGCAGAGAGTTCATCGAACCACCTTTATGATCTTTCTCTATAGTTCCATTCTCTAATAGCTCGCAGGAAAAAGCAACACTTAAATCTTTCTGTTTTCGATATGATTTCTAAATATCATAGGGATTAGTTAAGTTCGGAGGCAGGATGAACAGGATTTCTGGTCAGGTGAGTACAGGGTTATAAATACAAAATCAGTTGGTGGTAACGCAGGAGTAGGTGTAATAATGAATAAGAAAGTAGGAAAGCGGGTAAGTTACTATGAACAGCGTAGTGAACGCATTATCATAGTAAAGATAGACTCAAAACCAAGACCGACTACAGTAGTACAAGTGTATATGCCAACTAGCTCTGCCGATGATGATGATATCGAACAAATGAATGAGGAGTTAAAATAAGTTATTCAGAGTAAAACAAGGGTAATTGAATGTAGCGTCAGAAAATCAGGCGATGCTGAAGGAATTAAATTAGGTAATGAGGCAATAAAAGTAGTAGACCAGTTTTGTTACTTGGGTAGCAAGATAACTTCTGATGGCCGAAGTAAAGAAGATATAAAATGCAGAATGGCTATGGGGAGAAAAGCGTTTCTGAAGAAGCGAAACTTGTTGACATCCAATATTAGTTTAAATGTTAGGAAGTCCTTTCTGAAGTATAGCATTATATGGAAGTGAAGCGTGGACAATAAGGAGTTCAGACAAAAAGATGACGCAAGCTTTTGAAATGTGGTGCTACAGACGAATGATGAAAATTAGATTTGTAGATCACGTAACTAATGAGGAGGAATCTCTGGCGTATTCTGACTAAGAGAAGGGATAGGTTGGTGGAACACATCCTAACACACCAAGGAATCGTCAGCTTAGCATTAGAAGGAAGTGTGTGGGGTAAAAATCGTAGCGGGAGACCGAGGGACGAATACAGTAAGCAGATTCAAAGGGATGTAGGTTGCCGAAAGTATTCTCAGATGAAGAGACTTGCACAGGACAGATTAGCGTGGAGAGCTGCATCAAATCAGTCCGCGAACTGAAGACCACAAAAACAACAACATTCTATAATTTTATTATGATGATCATGTCTCCATATGTATGTGAGTGCTACCAATATATGTTCGCATTATGAAGAGAAAGTCGGTGAAAGAAATTTCAGAAATAGCTCTCGCAGCAACAAATAACGCCTTTCTTTTAATGATTTCCAACGCAACTCGTGCATCATTTCAGTGACACTTTCTCCTCGATATTGCGATAATAAAAACGAGCTGACCTTCTCTGAATTTTCTCTAAATCGTCAGTCGGTCCCATCTGATGTGGATCCCACAATGCTCAGCAATATTCCAAAACAGGACGCACAAGTGTAGTGCAAAAACATTTTCTTTACTAGAACTGTTGCATCTTCTATTTGTTCCGTCAATGAAACATAGTCTTTGATTCCCTTTCCCTACAATATTTTCTATGTGTTCTTTCCAATTTAAGTTGTTTGTCATTTTTATTCCCAGGTATTAGTTGAATTGACGGCCTGTAGATTTTACTGATTTACCGTGTAGCTGAAATTTAACGTTTTTCTTTTAGTTCAAAAATGTTCAAATGTTTGTAAAGCTTATGGGACTTAACTACGTGGTCAGCAGTCCCTAAATTTACAAACTACTTATGAACTACTTACGAACTAGGACGGCACAAATATCCATGCCCGAGGGTTTCTTTTAGTGGTCATATGGATGACCTCACACTTACCATTATTATGGGTCAACTGTCAATTTTTGCACCATGCTGGTATCTTATATAAATTATTTTGCAGTTGCTTTGGATCTTCTGTTGACTTTAGTAACCGATAAAAGACAGCATCATCTGCGAACAGCCCTAGAGAGCTACTCAGATTGTCTCCTAAATCGTTTATAAAAATAAGGAATAGTAGGGCGTCATATAACACTTCCCTGGGGAACGCCAGATATCACTTCTGTTCTGTTCGATGAATTACAGTCATTTGCAACGTAATGTATCCTTTCTGACAGTAAATTACGAATCCAATCGCACAACCAATGTTCGTTCTATTTAATATTGCTCTGCAATGTTACGCCTAGATATTTGAACCACGCGACAGCTTCAACCATAAACCAATCAAGAAGGCTAGGAGTGTGTTTTTGTTATTAAGAGCTGATAAGCAACTGTTAGGATCGCACTTAGAAAATGAATGGACATCGTTTAGTTCCGATGTAGAGGAATTGTGGACTAAATTTAAATGCATTGTACATAAAGGGTTAGAGATATATGTACCTGCAAAGTCGATTAAGGATGGAAAAGATCCACCGTGGTATAATAATAATGTTAGAAAGCTACTGAGAAAGCAAAGACTGTTCCACTCTCGGTTCAAAAAAACATGCAAATGATGACAGGCAAAAGTTAGTAGAGATTCGTACGTTTATAAAAAGATCGATGCGCGAAGCATACAATAATTACCACATCCATACCTTAGCAAAAGATCTTTCCGAGAACCCGAAAAAATTCTGGTCCTATGTAAAATCGATAAGCGGGTCAAAGCCCACTATCCAGTCACTCGTTGATCATTACGGGGCAGTAATAGAAGAAAGCAAAGGGAAAGCTGAAGTTCTAAATTTAACCTTTAAGAAATCTTTCACGTAGTAGGAGCACACAAATGTACCATAATTTGACAACATACTTCCGAAATGGAGAACATAGTAATAGGTATTTCCGGCGTAGAGAAGCAGCTGAGAGAGCTAAATACAAAAAAGTCTCCTGGTCCGGATGGAATACCAGATCGGTTTTACAAAGAGTATTCTGCGGCATTGGCCCCTTACTTAGCTTGCATTTTTCGAGAATTTTTAATTCAGCGCAAAGTTCCTAGTGATTGGAAAAAAGCGCAGGCGACACCCGTTTATAAGAAAGGAAAGAGAACTGACCAACATCATTAAAGGCCAATATCGTTGACATCGGTTTCCTGTAGAATTTTGGAGCATATTCTCAGTTCGAATATAGTAAATTTCCTTGAAACGGAAAAGCTTCCTTCCATGAATCAGCACGGGTTTAGGAAACATCGTTCATGTGAAACTCAGCTTGCCCTTTTCTCACATGACATCTTGCGAGTCATGGACGAAGGGCAACAGGCGGATTGTGTTTTTCTCGACTTCAAAAAGGCGTTCGACACGGTGCCACACTGCAGACTGCTAACGAAGATACGAGCTTATGGAATAGATTCACAGATTTGTGACTGGCTGGCAGACTTCCTAAGTAATAGAACGCAGTACGTTGTTCTCGACGGCGAGTGTTCATCAGAGACGTGTGTATCGTCAGGCGTGCCCCAGGGGAGTGTGATAGGACCGCTATTATTTTCTACCTATATAAATGATCTGATGGACAGAGTAACTTGTAATTTGCGGCTGTTTACTGCTAATGCTGTGATGTATGGGAGAGTGTCATCTTTAATTGACTGTAATAGCATACAGGATGACTTAGACAAAATTTCTAATTGGTGCGAAGAATGGTAACTATCTCTCAATGTAGAAAAATGTAAGGTGATGCGCATGAGTAGGAAAAACAATCCTATAATGTTCGAATACAGCATTAGTAGTGAGCTTCTTGATGCTGTCGGGTCGTTCAAATATCTAGGCGTAACATTGCAGAGCGATATGAAATGGAACGAACATTTAAGGACAGTTGTGAGTAAGGCGGACAGCCGACTTCGGTTTATTGGGAGAATTTTGAGAAGATGTACTCCATCTGTAAGGGAGACCGCGTATAAAATGCTTGTACGATCACGTCTCGAGTATTGCTCAAGTGTTTGGGACCCGCAACAGACATAGAAGCAGTTCAGAGGCTAGCAGCTAGATTTGTTACTGGTAGGTCGACCAATGCGCGAGTGTCGCGGAAATGCTCCGAGAACTCAGTTGGGTATTGCTGGAGGAAAGACGACTTTCTTTTCGTGAATTTCTGTTGGGGAAATTTAGAGGGCCGGAATTTGAAGCTGAGTGTAGTACGATCTTCCTGCCGCCTACTTACATTTCGCATAGTGACCACAAAGACAAGACCAGATAAGATAAATTGGGGCTCTTACGGAGGCATATAGGCATTTTTCCCCCTCGTTCTATTTGAGAGTGGAATAGGAAAGGAAATGCCTAGTAGAGGTACAGTGTACAGTCCGCCATGCACCTTACGGTGGATTGCGAAGTATCTGTGTAGATGTAGAGACATGCAGTTAGGTTAGAAGATGCTTGTGAGGTATAGCGTCAAAAGCCTTCCGGAAATCTAGATATACGGAATCTATTTGACATACCTTGTCGATAGCACTCATCACATCATTTGAGTAAAGAGCTAGCTGGATTTCACAAGAACGGTACTTTCTGAATACGTGCTGACTATGGATCAATAGGACGTTCTCTTCGAGGTAGTTCATATGTTCTAGAATCCTGCTGCAAACCGAAGTCAATGATATAGGCGGGTCACTCCTAGTGACCTGTGCAACCTTCCAGTATTTGGATACGGAACGTTCGCTGAGTGAGCGGTTGTATATGATAGTTAGGTATGAGGCTATTACATCAGCATACTCTGAAATGAACATAATTGGTATACAATTGGGACCGGGTGACTTACTTTCGTCAAGTAATTTAAACTGCTTTAATACTCCAGGGGTATGTACTTATTACCCATGCTGGCAGCTGTTATTGGTACGGATTCTGAAGCATTTGTTTCGTCTTCTATAGTGTAGGAATTTCGGAAAGCTGTGTTAATCAGTTCTGGCTTAGCAAAACTGTCTTTAGTAGCATCACCATTTCTATAGTGTAACGAAGGTATTGATTGTGTTTTATTGCTAGTATACTTGACATACGACAAGAATATCTTAGGAGTCACTACCAAATTACGTCAGAGGGTTTCGTTGTGGTAACTATTGTAAGCTTCTCACACTGAAGTTCTAGCTGAATTTCTAGTTTCTGTAAAAGATTGTCATACGGAGTTATATCCTTTCTAAACTCCAACTGAAACATGATTTGCGGTCGAAACCAAAAGCGTAATCGAAAATTCGGTACCTCTTCTAGTTTCGGCCGAAACCGAAACTTACGTAATCAACTTAAAATTTCAGTAAATTTACGGTACACCACAAATCACCAGTTCCCTCACATTTTGCTAGATCCCCTCATGTACCGAGTCTTCTTTAGTGTGAGTAAGGCTAACCAGAAGTCCGTAGAAGATGACGTAATGAGCGTACAGATTTAGACAAAGCGTCGGTACTTATATTAAAGTACTCCAAATTGGATTCTTGTCTCCTCTTCATGACATTTTATACCTAAGATAAAATTAAAGTAAGTTAGAGAATAACTGTACCTGACACAGTGGAATATCGATATTTCGGGTCTCGGAATTACGAGATTCCCATAAATCCGAATGTCATAAAACAAAACAAACATCGCAGTACATGCCATCTTCAACCAAAAGGAGTCTACCATTATATCACGGAATAAATAAAACGTCTTTAAAATTTCTAGGCTGTCAATGTAGATGCCTATCTAAACACTTGTTTTAAAACAATTTCATATTTTTTGACACATGTATTCTTTTCAAAGTCAATTTACCTAATTTTCGCTCACGTATTTCGATAGTTTGAAACGGTTCCGGTCCCGTTCACCTCAATTAACGACATTCTGCTGTTTAGCTGCTACAAAAAATTCCACAATGCCGCATATCTTCTTGAAAGATGGTACTTTGTAGGTAAACAACAAATATGCCAAGTAGATGCTACGAAATGCTAGATCCTGGACATGACTACCTCAATACAAAATACTCAGAAAATAATAATTTCTTTGCTTCCATAAGTAGCCCTTACAATTTTTTTCTTGGGAGTGCTACCTCTATATTGGCATCTTCACTTCCGTTTTAGTAATCGATAAACGACTTTACATATCTGCTTTTTGGCATTCCTATATACATAATGCATATAAGTTACAGTCAGTAAATCAGCTTCAATCAGTGCTGTAGAAAGTATTTCGAAAAATAACGTCACAGTTATAACTAACAGTATGATTGTTGTCAGTATAAATTTACAGAAACTGAACAGGAAAAGCTGTGTACCAAATGTTCAAATGTTTGTACAGCTTATGGGACTTAACTACGGGGTCATCAGTCCCTAAACTTACAAACTACCTATGAATTACTTAATACTAACGACGGCACAAATATCCATGCCCGAGGGGGGATTCGAACCCCCGACCGCAGTGGCCGTGCAGACCGTGAGCGACTCAGTCCCCTCGGCCACTGCGGCCGGCAGCTGTGTACCACACGATCAATGTTTCCAAAACCAATATTAGTTATTAAAAGAGATGCTCGCTGTCAAGGAAACACATTAACAAAACTTTTCAGCATTACTGTGTGGTAACCCGTTCTATTACGTACTATACTAAATAAGATGAATTGTTACTAACGCAGCATAAGAAGTTCATTATAAGATACGGTTGCATTATATTGTGATTAACAACCAAATACAATTTTTACGCGCAAGGAAGGCTCCTAGTAGTTAAACGGCGCTCCTTCAACTGAGGTAAACCATTATTGTTGACTGAATCCATCCCGAACGCGTTCTGACTTCATCCGTAAGTACACGAAAGCTAGTTTTGGCCAAACCGAAGATTTCTCCTCGAAACCAATATTTTGGCCGAAACCGGAATATTCCGTCGGACCTTAATCCTTTCTCCGGTTTTATTTAATCTTAATATTGAGCAAGCTATGAGGGATGCAAGGAGAAATTTAGAGAGGGAATTAAAGTCCAGGGAGGAGAAATAAAAACTTTGCGGTTTGCCGATGACATTGTAAGTAATAGGTCTGACAGAAAAGAACTGGAAGAGAAATTGAACGGAACGGTCAGAGTCTTGAAAGGAGAGAATAAGATGAACATTATCAAGAGCTAAACAACGTTATTGGAATGTAGTCTAAGAAAATCAGGCTATGTTTGAAGAATTACATTAAGTAGCGAGACAATAAAAGTAGAAGAAGAGTTTTGTTATTTAGGTTACAAAATAACTTTTGATGGCCGAATTAAGGAAAATATAAAATGCAGAACGGCTCTGGGAAGAAAAGCATTTCGTTCGTTTCGTTCGTTCGTTTGTATAGTCTATGGAACTTAACTACGGGGTCATCAGTCCCTAAACTTACAAACTACTTATGAACTACTTACGAACTAGGACGGCACAAATATCCATGCCCGAGGGGGATTCGAACCCCCGACCGTAGTAGCCGTGCAGACCGCGACTGGAGCGCCTTAGTCCCCTGGGCCACCGCGGCCGGCGAAAAGCATTTCTGAAGAAGAGAATATAAATGAATGTCTGTATGTCCTCTATGTGTTCATAAACCATTCATTCGATTGCAATGAAACTTTGGTGAACTGTTCACCGTACGCCCGCGAAGGTTCCTGACCCAAAAGAAAAGAGCACGACACATAGCTCAGGAAATATAACGTCATACATAATGAGAGGCCACCGCGTGAGAATAGCCAGATTTATGCGTCAATTATTGGAAAATGGGAGTGATTAGGGACCTGCAACAAAGTTTGCATGTAATTTCTAACGTTTATGAAGCATTTTGTAACAGACTCCCCCTACCCCACAAAATGATGAAATGAAAAGAAGTCTACTGCTGAAAACAGTTTCGCTGTCGCATCAGGCATGGACCTTGTATCAAATAAAGTTAGCATTACAGATTTGCTTGTTACTATCTACATTTGTCTGCAAGTCTCCCTTAATTCTCTTGCATACAAAATTAAGCAATCTGTTTTCTTAATCTCTATCTAATAAAAGCGAAAGGACACTCACTCACTTACTAACTAAACAGGAAATCTTGAAAACTACGTCACCTATGAAGTTGAAATTTTGCAGGAATGTAGTTTATAGGTATTAAACCTATGCTAAGAAAGTATTTTGTAATAGGTGCATGGCGGAGCATAATTCTCCTACAGACTCACGAAATCAAAAGTTTCATTTCGATCTTCAGGAAACTTCGCGAGCTTGACCTTCAAAACAGGAGCAAGATCACCGTCTACCGTAAGTTTCATACGGTGCCTGGGGGAGGGTACTTTGTAGCATGAAAATGGACCCCTAAATACTGTACCTTGGTTGTGCTCGACCGGCTCGACCGATTTCACAAATGTTCAAATGTCTGTAAATCTATCGGACCAAACTGCATGGTCATCAGTCAGTAGCTTACAAACTACTTAAACCTAGGTAAACTAACCTACGGACAAAAACACACACCCATGCCCCAGGGAGGACTCGAACCCCCACGGCGAGCAACCGCGCGCTCCGCAGCGAGGTGCTTTAGACCGCTCGGCTACTCCAACGATGCCCGATTTCACAGATCCTTTTTTTTTTTTTTTTTTTTTTTTGTTATTCTCAGAACAAGGGTTGTATGAAATAAAATTGGAATATTTGAGAACAACAGTGCGTTTTTCAATGTGACCCTGCGCAATAAAATTGCATAGAAATCTATACTTTTATTCTGATATTTATGAAATTTTGCATACTCTACCTTAAAGACAAGAGGAATGTCACTGTCTGTATAAAATTTCGTTCGGGACATGGTGGAGGCTACTTAACTTACGTAACTTTACAAAATGCATATTTTGGCTTCAGTCTTTATGAATTTTTGCACACATGACCTTTAAACCAAGAGGAAGATCAATGGGTACATAAATTTTTGTATGATACATGACAGTGGGTACCTTGCAGAAAAATTTGCCGAGAGAGGGAACGATAGAAACGACCAGAGAGATGGTAGAGAAAGAGGTGGATGCAGAGAGAGGGGGGAAGGGAATGTGGACTACGAGAGTGTAGGTTGAATAAACACCCGGGTTTACAGCTAGTATTAATATAAAAGTTAATAAATACTTTCTGAAAGCCTTTGTCTGGAGTGTAGCCTTGTACGGGAGTGAAACTTGGACGATAAGAAGTTCAGAAAAAAAAGATGATGGAAGCTTTTGAAATGAAGAAGATTATGTGGACAGATAGCGTAACGAATGAGGAGGTAATGGACAGAGTTGGAGAGAAAATAAATTTCTAGCATATGATTAACTAAATGACTGGATCCATTGATGGGACATATTCTGAGACGTCGAGAAATCGTGAGTTTAGCACTGGAGGGAAGCCTGGGGTAAAAATCACAGAGGTAGACGGACAAAAGAAAATAATAAATAAGTTCAATAGGATGTAAGTTGCCGTTCTTATTAAGAGATGAAGGGGCTTGTACGGGATAGGAGAGCGTGGAGAGATGCATCAAATCAGACTGAAGACCACAACATCTGCTTGTTGTGTGCAAGTTGTCCTCTTCCATTTTGTTTTAACCACTTCATAGAAAATACTACACCTGCACTTTGAGGACTAATAATGTGTGTAGGACATGTGATACGTGTTTTGCGCTGTTACAGTTTAAGCAGAGGGTTGTTGACTCTGATGATTAGAAATGATAGGACAACTGGCGTTATTGAATTATGTATTAATTGCCTTGCTTTGGGATTTACTTTTGTTCCTTCCTATTAAAATGTCACTTGTGGTAGAATGCAAAGTTTTGCATGGATATGTCACAGACCACTGTGTTTTTTATGATCGAGAGTTGCTCTAAACATAGTTTCGCGCAGATACGAACGTTCCATTTCTGAGGTCTTATTACCTCCAACAATAGGGTCTGCAATCTCTTATAGACCCGTCTGTTCTATTCGTTACAAAGTCAACAGAATGCTGTTTGTCTGAGGCAGACGATTTGTAATTTTAGTTTGAGCTTTATGCTTGTGCTTCCCGTGACTTCACTAATTGTTTCACTAGTTATTTATAACCTCGCACCGTTCAAGAGACAACTGCGACTGTATCTCAGATGTGGAAACGAGAGGATTTGCACACGTCTCCTTGTCGCGCTTCATGTCTTTATCTTTTAGCTTTCACGTGTAACGATTGAACCACTAATAGCAGTAGTGAAACGGCAAGAATTAGGTACCCATGTAGTAAACAGAAGGATTAAGTTTACATGTAAAGCAAATTGGAGGGTTAGTTACTTAGTACAATAAGCATACCTTTACTAAAATACAATAATACGTTTATTAAATAACAAGCCGGCCGCGGTGGCCGAGGGGGCTGAGGCGATCCAGTCACGGTCTGCACGATCACTACGGTCGGAGGTTCGAATCCCCCCTCGGGCATGGATATTTGTGCCGTCCTTAGTCTTAGGTAGTTCATAAGTAGTTTGTAAGCTTAGGGACTGATGACCCCGTAGTTAAGTCTCATAAGTTCTACAAACATCGGAACATTTTAAATAACAAGAATAATCTGTTTCGACGCCATCACACAACTGTTTCACAATTATTATTGTACTTCACGCACCAGTTGTCAATAATAAAATATATATGTCAACACGACATGTTTCGGGACGACATTATCCCATTATCAAGTTCATAAAACTTATCTGCTGCTAGGAAGCCAACTTGCTGCCATCAGAGAAGCATGTGGTACTGCGCAAAGTTTTATTTTTGACTATGTACATACACAGCTATTGTGTTTAACGATGCTTCCTTGCAGCAGATAAGTTTTATGAACTTGATAATGGAATAATGTCGTCCCGAAACATGTCGTGTTGACATATATATTTTATTATTGGCAACTGGTGCGTGAAGTACAGTAATAATATTAATAAATAACAAGAAGTTGGAGGTCACTAACAGAATCGTTGCGAAATTCGTTTGAATTCATCATCAAGTAGAAGAGGACAAGCATTTCTTAAGATATCAAATGGAAGAATAATTAGGGCTTAACGTCCCGTAGACGTTGTGGTTATTAGAGATACTGTACATGCTCGGATTTTTTATTTATTTATTTATTTATTTTATTTTTTTTTTTTTTTTTTTTTTTTTTTTTTTTGTTTTGTTTTGTTTGTTTGTTAGGAATGGGGAAGGAAATCGGCCGTGCCCTTTGAAAGGTACCATCCCGGCATTTGCCAGGACTGATTAAGGGAAATTATGGATTACCTAAATCTGGATTACCCTCCCCAATGCGAATGTTACCACTGCGCCCGATTTAAAATATCGGAAAACACCTACTGTGGTACTAGAGGAAAGATGTAGAAGTCACAAACTGAAGTGGAGACCGAGATTAGAAAATGTACATAAGGACATTGAATGCAGACGCTAGTCTGACAAGTAAACCAACGGAAGTGCCACTCTCCGATTTTTCTGAAATTTGGGTATGTTATAATACCTGAAAAACTAAGGGGGAAGTATTTTTTTAGCTGCGGTAAAACGTATTTAAAGGGCGGAACGGTCCCTCCAAAATGGGGCCTAAAATACAAAAAAAGCGTTGCCGTCGCCTCGTGTGACAGCTGTGTAGCTGGTCGCTCTCTCCTTATGAAAAACCAAGAAGGAAACGTGAGCTGCCGCGCAGTCTGAGGCGCCGTGTTACAAGTTGCTTTGCTCCCGCCGATAGTTCGAGTAGCACTTCGGTCGTGGGTGTTATCCTTAGCAGCTGCAGAGCGAAAGTTTCATTCTGGAAACATCCCTTAGGCTGTGGCTAAACCGTGTCTCCACCATATCCTTTCTCCCAGGAGTGCTAGTCCTGCAAGGTTCGCAGGAGAACTTCTGTGAAGTTTCGAAAGTAGGAGGCGAGGTACTGGCAGAAGTAAAGTTGTGAGGACGGATCGTGAGTCGTGTCGGGATAGCTCAGTCGGTAGAGTACATGCCCGCGAAAGGCAAAGATCCCAGGTTCGAGACCCGGTTCCGGCACACAATTTTAATTTGCCAGGAAGTTTCATATCAGTGCACACTCCGCTGCAGAGTGAAAGTTTCATACTGGAACTATTGAAATTTTTGGATATTTTTTGGGACACAAAAACGATAATTACATGAAAAAAAAAAAGATTGGCAAAATGGTTTTAGTATGTTACTTAAATACTATAAAACTGAATGAAGTTGGATATAACATTCCCTCTGAGGAACATCTGTGAAAAAGAATTAAGTACATTGAGGGCGCATACATACGCGAATTAAACATGAAATACCTGAAAAGTGACAAGGTAGTTGAAAACTTTATAAACTAAAATTATTTTGCAGAAACGTAAATGTTTACCCGTGAATAAATACTTCAATTATTTCAGGCTATCACCATTTGCAAAGTAACGCAATGCGCTTTCTAGTTTGGTCTTACGTGGACTCGCACTTTTCATCAGTGTAATTTTTTTAAATTTTTTTATACGTTGTGGTAAACCAAATCAAGTAACGCATTAACTTTCCTTCATATAATCTCTAGGTGAGTGTATCCTCTAAAGTCTCTCAAAAGCAACGCATAGGTACCTACTACTTCTATTAATCCAGTAGCAAACGATATTTTTTTTCGCGGTGTTTTTGTATTTCACTTAACATAACTCAGCAGAAGCCGAACGAATCAACCGTTTAAAAACTGCTTTGCTCAGCATTGTAAGTAAGGAACGACGTCAATACGACACTCCACTATACAGCAGCTACCTACCGGCACAGATCGTCAGCTGTATGTGACCAGCTAGTGGTGGCAATATGAAGAGGCGACCACTCGCCGCAAGTAGTAGCAGCGACTAAAATCGACTCGTCTGACCGTGCATGGCGATCGACAAGAAGTAAAGGCTCGTCACATGGGCGATTTTGTCGGTGCTTAGTAGCTAGTAATCGCGTCTTGCCGACATACCGGTTGATCAAAAAGTCAGTACAAATTTGAAAACTTAATAAATCACGGAATAATGTAGATAGAGAGGTAAAAATTGACACACTTGCTTGGAATGACATGAGGTTTTATTAGAAAAAAATAAATAAAAATAAAACAAAAAAAATAAATAAAAATAAAAAAATAAAAAAAAGGTCCAAAAAATGTCCGACAGATGGCGCTGGACAGCAAAACGTCAGTGACTGCGCATGAAAATCGTGTATAAAAGGATCTGTAATGAGAGAGAGAATCAGATGCACCAGCAGTCGCAGCATGTTGCCGTTACCTGAAAACGCGCTTTTAGTGAAGCTGTATTATCAGAATGGGGAATGTGCTAGTTCAGCGTTACGATCCTATCGCCATAGGAAGGGGATTCGAATGGGTAAAGGTCCGTTGACAAATGCAGCTGTGGCGAGAATGATATCTAAGTTCGAAGCCACGGGTTGTTTGGACGATAGACCCCACAAAGTGGCCGACCGTACACAAGGCGTAATGCTGCTGAGACAGTTCGGGAAGAACTGGAGACTGTAGCGGGTTTGTCTATCCATGGGGAAGTCAGCGCTCGTGCAGTCGCACGTCGCACCGGCATTCCATACACTAATGTTTGGTTGGCACTTAGGCATAACCTCCGATGCTACCCTTACAAAATCCATCGGCATCATGAACTATTACCTGGAGATTTAGTGAAGCGGATGACATTTGCGGTGTGGGCGTTTCAAAAGATGGCGGAAGATGACGATTGGTTGAGTAACGTGTTGTGAACCGACGAAGCTCATTTCACGCTCCGAGGGTCTGTCAGCGCCCACAACTGCAGACTTTGGGCTACCGAAAATCCTATAACTGTCGTGGCAACTCCATTGCACGACTAGAAAGTCACGGTATGGGTTGGATTTACCACATCTACCGCTAACGGGCCTTTTTTCTTTGAGGAACTGCGTGATTCTGGTTTTGTAACTGCTACCGTGACGGGTCAGAGGTACGCCGATATGTTACAGAATCGCTTCATCCCCAGCCTGCCTGATAAACACCTGCTGGAACGTACGATTTTTATGCATGATTGCGCTCCACCCCATATTTCTAGACGCGTGAAAGATCTCTTGCGCGCGTCGTTTGGTGATGATCGTGTGCTCAGCCGCCACTCAAAATGTTCAAATGTTTGTTAAGCTTATGGGACTTAACTACGGGGTCATCAGTCCCTAAACTTACAAACTACTTATCAACTACTTACGAACTAGGACGGCACAAATATCCATGCCCGAGGGGGGATTCGAACCCCCGACCGTAGTGGCCGTGCTGACCGCGACTGGAGCGCCTCAGTCACCTCGGCCACCGCGGTCGGCCAGCCGCCACTTTCGTCACGCTTGGCCCCCCTTGGTCCCCAGACGTCAGTCCATGCGATTATTGGCTTTGGGGTTTCCTGAAGTCGCAAGTGTATCGTGATCGACCGACATCTCTAGGGATGCAGCAAACAACACCCGACACCAGTGCACCATAATTCCAGACATGCTTTACAGTGCTGTTCACAACATTATTTCTCAACTACAGCTATTGTTGAGGTATGATGGTGAACATATTGAGCATTTCCTGTAAAGAACATCATCTTTGCTTTGTCTTGTTATTGTTTTTCTGATGAGACGAAGCGCCATCTGTCGGACACTTTTTGAACTTTTGTTTTTTTGTTTTCGGTTCTAATAAAACCCCATGTCATTCCAAGCATGTGTATCAATTTTTACCTCTCTACCTACATTATTCCGTGATTTATTATGTTTTCAAATGTATACTGACTTTTTGATCACCCAGTACTAGTCGCTGCGAGTGACTCGACTAGCAACTGGACTGCTACTAAAAAGCAGCGGCGACTGGACTGAGCATGTTCAGCGGCGTTGTCGTTCATTGTCGTCGTAATACAAAACCACGAAGCAAATGTGTTGAAATTCGTCAGGCAAAGACATGTTAAAATTTTTGAATAATTGTAGTAAATATGATGCACTTCGAGACAGAAATAACGACAATTATACGAAAAAGAATGCATGGCAAAATAGTTTTAGAATGTTACTTATAGAACGGAATGAGGCTAGAGTCTACAATTCTAACTTTTGAAAACATCTGAAAAAAAAAAAGGAATTAAGAACATTGAGGACACACGCAGAAATTAAATAAACAGATTCAAGCAATCCTTGAAAAGTGACATGGGAGCTAAAGATAACTACAAAACCAAGTTATTTTGGTTGGACGAAGCAGGTTCTTCTCTGAGAAAAGTCGCATGAGTAGTTGTTAGCCCAGCTTAAATATGGTTATATTATACAATAACTATAAATTGTGGATATGGTAATTTTACTTGGCCAATTGCACCCACAAGCTGATCGACTGGACGACTGTTTTCTTTGCTCCATTTCTACCAACGTCAGCAATAGTGGGGCAATAAGCATACTGGCGCAGGGTACCATTTCGCTACCCCGATCGCCCCCAGGCCCGTGCACTTGGGCGTTTTCCACCCCCTAGGACCCACAAAACCCACCCTTCCTTCTTTGATAACAGCCCGACTGCTGATCAAAGGATGCCACACCACTCTAACAATAGCCAACTTAACGATGATTGACAGCTTACATGTAATTGCACTTAGTAAGACAATGACGCTCTTCAGGACAAATAAAAAGAAACATTCTCGTAAACAACAAAACCACTTCCGATGGCTGCAAACGCGGTCGAGGTTTGCCCCCAACTCCACTGCCCACCCCCCCCCCCCCCCGCCACAACTGGTAACTTATGCGAATGCCACCCCCAATTTAATTGTAACAACCTATGTTTTTAACAATAACAAGGGCAACTACCTCCACACGTGAGCACTTGCATGAGTATAGCCCTCACCCCAACCCCTCCCCTCTGTCCTACTAACAGTCCTAAAAAAATAGTCGCCCCAGTGCAACCCGATCTGGGACTCGAACCCGCGCGCTTAAGGAAATTATCATTTTTTTTACAAAAGTTATTACTGATTGACGTACATCAACATTGGAAAAAAGAGCCAATTATTCCGTACTTTGGACAGTGCAATCACCTGTAAAACACGAGAGGTTAGTAAACAAATTGACCCACCCCTCCTGCCGTCACAGTTATTTTTTATATCTAATTTGCATGTCAATCGCGACATCCCATGCTTTAATTAGAACATTCGGAATCGGTACATACCGTTTAATGCATGTTTGCTCCCTTAGGTGCCTGGTCAAAATAAACGTATAAACGGTCGGTGTAACAGTAGGCGGAAAAAAAGAAAAGAAAAAGGAAATAGGCCACATTGGAATGTAATGGTAACGATCAACACAACCTGGTGTGCGCCCATCTTGACATTCTTTAGATGTCTAGACGTGTTAAGAATAACTTGAGTACAGCTCGATCCCCAATGCGACCACAAACACACAGTGTTATCTCGGCAAGCTACTTAAAACAATTCTATAAACGTATACTAACAGTTTAAACAAAACTATCATAACGTTTTATTATTATGTTAAGCATTCTCTCTCAAAAATAAAAAATAAATAAATATCTAAGTTACTCTTTCTCTTTAGCGAGAGTGCTCTGTTACAATATTAGACAATTCTGTTCGAAATGTACAAAGTCTTGACAACGTTTCCTTAAATCGATGTATCGCTGTCTCCCATCCAGTACTTGGACAGATAAGTTTTTGGACTCCATGTCTTCCTGTAATCCACTTTATATCCAGTTCTGCACCTTTCGACAATTTTTCTAGATCTCTTATTTCCTTTATAATGCCAATGCTAAAGAAGTAAACTTCTTCTTGCCTTTACCCATCTAAACACAGCAAAGGGAATCTCTCTCTCTCTCTCTCTCTCTCTCTATCGACCATACTCTGTTACAATATTAAACACTGCAAACGATTCTTTAAGAATTGCTCCAAGTCTTTACAACATTTAACTGACACAGGTCGAACTTGAAAATACAGGTTATCGAGCACTCTAGAAGATGTTCAAAATTGATCTTTCTCTATATTTAAACAAAAATAAATACTATTATACAACGTTATATCCTTGGAGAGTTACAATAAACAAGAAAAAATGCGTAAAATAATTTGAGATCAGCTGTTTACCGATTCCGACTGTCTACACTAAAACTTTTTTTCAAAAGCACTGACTTAACAACATCCTCCTTCGAATGACGATCGCCAGTACAACAACCACATAACCGCAAATATCTCCCTCCCTAACCGAGAGGACATAAAAGCAATACTTTACCTGCCCGATGCAACACAATTACAACAGATTTTCAGTTCTGTAGAGCAAGATCGACCAGCCCTTTACCCAAAATGTAGACAGAGAGAGAGACAAAAATTCTTACTCCAAACACAAATTAAGCTCCTTGACTGTATTAACTAAGATTTCTTTTTTCATATAGGTCGCGCAGGGATGGCTATCTTTAGGACTGTCAGTAGGACCGAGGTGGGGGCAGCGGCAAGGGCTGTACTCACGCAAGTGCTCACTTGTGGAGATGGTTGCCCTTGTTACTGTTAAAAACATGGGTCGTTACAATTAAATTGATGCAAACTTAATAAAACTAATCGGGGCGGCATTTGCACAAGTGATTAGTTTTTTTTTTGGGAGGGGGGGGAGGGGACGGTGAAGGTGGTGTGGGCCGCGGACCTCAGCCGAGTGCACGGCAGTCGGAGGTGGTCATGTTGTTTATGATAACGCTACTTGTTATTTGTCCTTAAGAGCGTCATTGTCATACTAAGTGTAATTACATATAAGCTGTCAATCATTGTTAAGTTCGCTATTGTTAGAGTGTGGCGGCATCCTTTAATCAGCGGTCGGTCAATTGGCCGAGAGAGGAGGGATGGGGGAATAACGGTACATCGGTAGATGGGGAAGTGACGGAGGAGGACGAGGGCACCTGGCGTCGATGATACTAACGCCGACGGGCGATTTCCAGTGGGGTAGAGCCGCATCATTATACTACTGTCAGCAACATAACAGTTCTGGCATGATGCTACAATAGACATGTCAATTTCATTTGACTTGCTATAAACAAATGTCACATGTGAAAAATATGACTGTTCACTATGAATGAGGAATGACGTTTGCACGACACTCCACTAGCTAGCTGCTACCTGCTCGCACAAATTAGCAGCTCAGTGTGACCAGCTGTAGAGGCAACATGAAGTTAGACCAATCGCAGGGAGTTGCAAAATATTTGTAATTCTTATGGGACAAAACTACTTGGTTGTAAGTCCCTAGACTTACAAGCTACTTAAACTAAGGTAAACTAACCTAAGGAAAACAGACACATTCATGCCCGAGAGGGGACTCGAACCCCCGACGCGCTCCAGACCGCTCGGCCAGGGAATTTTAGCAGCGACCGTGTCTTAACGATTTGTGCTACAGCGAGTCGAGCAGTAGAGTGAACTGAACAGCTCGTCATAGGCAGTGAGTTGGCCTAAATGCTCGATGGAGTGGACGAAGAACGCGAGAACTATTTCCGGAAACGGGACGTGCAGAGTAAATGTCTCGCCTCTTGCCATCGATCGGAACGCAGCCAGTCTGCAGACAGCGCTTGTAGTGCCAGCGTCCTGGATTGCCTCTGCTGCCAAGTCGCGAAGAGTTTTCGAACATTGAAAACTTAGTGTTCCCCAGAACTGTTTACACCGTGATATATTACAGTAGCTTGATTAGCATGGTGGTGGGCTGAGGTTCTCGTATGAACAAATGTAGGAGAAGATGCAGCAGTACAAGTCTCAGTATATCTACTTGTCGAGCTACGACGCTGATGTATGCTTCAGTGAGAATGAATGCGTGCGTCCTATTTTTCTGAGATCACCACTATGCACCGCACGGCCGTGCGACAACGCTTCTTTCTTGCCTTCAGTCAGTTTAATTGTGCGTTGTCAGTGTGCAGTAGCGACATTATTATGTCCCACATAGACATTATTTAAACATAGATTCCGGAACCAAGTTATAAACTGTAAGACATACCCAGAGGCAGATATAGACTCTGACCATAACTTGTTAGTAATGAACTGTAGGCTGAAACTGAAAAAAAAAAAAAAAAAAACTGCAGAAAGGTAGGAAAATAAGGAGATGGGACCTAGATAATTTGAAGGAACGTGAATTTCTGGAGAATTTCAGAGGAAGATTTAGGCAACAATTGACAGAAACAGGGGGAAATAAAACAGTAAAAGAGGAATGGGTAGCATTGAGAGATGAAATAGTGAAGGCAGCTGAGGACAAAATAGGTAGAAAGGCAAGACCTACAAAAAATCCTTGGATATCACAGGAAATACTAAATTTAAATGATGAAAGGAGAAAATATAAAAAATGCAGTAAATGAAACGGGCAAAATGGAGTACAGACGACTAAGAAATGAGATTGATAGGAAGTGCAAAATGGCTAAGCAGGAGTGGCTAGAAGCCAAATGCAAATCTGTAGAAGAAGGTATAAGAAGGGGAAAAGTAGTTACCGCCTACAGGAAAATAAAAAGAGACATTTGGGGACAAGAAAAGCAACTCTAAGAAATATCAAGAACTCAGATGGGAAACCAATTCTCACCAAAGAAGGGAAAGCTGAAAGGAGGAAAGAGTACATAGAGCAGCTCTACAAAGGAAATGAACTTAGAGACGATGTTGTAGGAAGGGAAGAGGAAGTAGATCAAGATGAAATAGGAGATACTATACTGAGAGATGAATTTGACAGAGCTCTGAAAGACCTAGGTCGGAACAAGGCCCCAGGAGTAGATGACATAACCTCAGAGCTACTAAAGTCTCTGGGAGAGCCAGCCATGACAAAGCTATTTGAACTGGTGTGTAGGTTGTATGAGACAGGCGAAATACCCTCAGACTTTAACAAAAATGTAATAATTCCCATTCCAAAGAAATCAGGCGCAGACAGGTGTGAAAATTACAGAACCATCAGTTTGATAAGTCATGGTTGTAAAATTTTAACACGAATTATCTACAGGAGAATGGAAAAGATGGTAGAAGCTGACCTCGGGGAAGATCAGTTTGGGTTCAGGAGGAACGTAGGAACAAAAATGTTTGTAGAGATTATGGGACTTAACTACGGGGTCATCAGTCCCTAAACTTACAAACTACTTATGAACTAGCTAACACTAAGGACGGCACAAATATCCATGCCCGAAGGGGGATTCGAACCCCCGACCGTAGTGGCTGTGCAGACCGTGACTGGAGCGCCTCAGTCTCCTCGGCCACCGCGGCCGGCGAACGTAGGAACACGGGAGGCAATACTCACCTTGCGTCTTATCCTAGAAGATAGATTAAGGAAAGGCAAACCTACATTTTTAGCTTTTGTAGATTTGGAGAAAGCGTTTGACAATGTTGACTGGAATACACTCTTTCAAATTATGAAGTCAGCAGGGGTAAAATACAGGGAAAGGAGAGTTATTTACAACTTGTACAAAGTCAGACCGCAGTTATTAGACTTGAAGGGCATGACAGGGAAGCATCAGTTGGGAAGGGAGTAAGACAGGGTTGTAGCCTTTCTCCAATGTTATTCAATTTGTACATCGAGCAGGCGGTGAAGGAAAGCAAGGAAAAATTTGGAATAGGGATTAAAATTCAGGGGAAATAAATAAAAACGTTGCGTTTTACTGATGACATTGTAATTCTGTCAGAGACAGCGAAGGACCTGGAAGAGCAGTTGAATGGAATGGACAGTGTATTGAAGAGAGCGTATAAAATGAACATGAACAAGAGCAAAACAAAAATAATGGAATGCGGTCTTAGAAAATCAGGCGATGCTGAAGGAATTAGATTAGGTAACGAAACAATGAAGGTGGTAGAGTTTTGTTACTTGGATAGTAAAATAACATGCGATGGTCGCAGTACAGAAGATATAAAATGCAGAATGGCAATGGGAAGAAAAGCATTTTTGAAAAAGAGAAATTTGCTAACATCGAATATTAATTTAAGTGTAAGGAAGTCTTTTCTGAAGGCATTTGTGTGGGGTGTTGTCTTGTATGGTAGTGAAACACGGACGATAAGCAGTGCGGACAGAAAGAGAATAAAGGCTTTTGGAATGTGGTGCTACAGAAGAATGCTGAGGATTAGGTGGGTCGATCGCATAACTAATGAAGAGGTACTGAACAGAATTGGCGAGAAAAGGAATTTTTGGCATACCCTGACTAAAAGAAGGGGTCGCTTGGTAGGGCACATTCTTAGACATCGAGGAATCGTAAATTTAGCATTGGAGGGAAGTGTGTGGGGTAAAAATCGGAGAGGAAGACCAAGAGACGCGTATAGTAAGCAGATTCAAGTGGATGTGGGTTGCCGTTCTTATGAGGAGATGAAAAGGCTTGCTCAGGATAGAGTACGGTCGAGAGCTGCATTATTGCTTTGTTATGTGGTTACCATAGTGACGTTGGGCTCTCTTCTCAGTGATCTCATTCTGCTACATGGGCGTCCAGCTCGATTGATGTGTGATAACTGAGCAAGTGGTGCGCCCATACTACACGCAATATCGGCTGTTCTTCAGGTTATTGTTCGGATGTTGGTATTATGCACTTCCACTCTGATTCTGGTACTCCCCTGACGAAAATTCATAAATTCATCACCTTTTTATTTTTTTGATTTTTTAAATATCATCTTGAAATAATGTTATGGAACGCAACACCAATGAAGCAACCGCTAAGTGACTACCTTTCTTTGGATGTGGAGACGGGATTAATAGTTAACTAAAAAATAAAGTTCCACCAGCAGAGTATTACGCGCCTTTAGACCCCTCCCCCGCCCCCCTCCTCCAACTTTCAAGTGTCGATAGAACTTATTTAAGGACATGAGTATGATTCAAACAAATTGTTCCATGTTCTTCCAGTAAGGTAAGGTAAAGCAGTCAACAACCCGAAGATCGGTTAGAACACCACAGTGCTTTACTAGGCATGGTCCTGTTGGAGGTGGTTTGGAGGTGGTATACCGTTGCACTCCTCCGACCTTCAAAATGTCTTTCCAGCCAGTTTAAGGGTACCTACAGTTTAACGTAGATTACGAACCACGGTGGTAGGCGAATTTTTCACACCAGCAACTTTCCTAAAGCTGAGAGAAGTGAAAAGCGACAATTAAAAAAATCCCATGACTTAGCTGGGATTGAACACGCGCGATTTGTTTTCTTTGAATACTTCTGTTCGTTGCGGTCGTGGAGGGTGTATGTCTTCGACCATAGATGCTAACAGACTGGACAAACAGCAGAACATCTATACACATGGCTTGGTTCAAACATTTGGCCACGTGACTGCTGGCAAACATTAGCCGCATTTAATAAACAACTCCACTGTTTTCAAGAAATGCCATCATTTTAAACTATCAATACCTCCACTTGAAATTTTCCTTCACAAAAAGCTCTGTATAATCCCAGGCAAAGCTGTACGACAGTTGTACACTACCACGTGACTGTTGGCAAAGCAATATGTTGGTGCCACGAAAACGATGCCATGCCCAGTCTATCAGTACCTATGGTCGAAGGTGTATGTACATTGTTTATCTTTGATGTCTCGGCTTAGTTTTTTTAATTATTTTTTTATTTTGTATTTATTTATTCATTTATTTTTACTTCTTATTACAGTTGCCAGACTTTAGGATCCGTAGTCTCTCACTCTACCACTATGCTACCGACTCACACTTTCTTCCAGTAAGGTGTTTCAATTAACGTGGAGATGAAAGCGTATTCCAACGTCGACTAGACGCATCCAGTAAGCATAACGCATCTCCATTTTTTTTTAAATATATACAACATAGTTATATGAAAAACTTTACTAGCAACAGACTTAACAAAGCTTGAGCTATTTATCGACATAGTCACTAAATTAATTGACATTTATTATACCGTGGGATCGACTTCTGTATTCCTGTGTCGCAGAAGTCTGCCGCCTGTGAATGAAACCATTTTGTGGCCGGCCGCGGTGGCCGAGGAGACTGAGGCGCTCCAGTCACGGTCTGCACGGCCACTACGGTCGGGGGTTCGAATCCCCCCTCGGGCATGGATATTTGTGCCGTCCTAGTTCGTAAGTAGTTCATAAGTAGTTTTTAAGTTTAGGGACTGATGACCCCGTAGTTAAGTCCCATAAACTGTACAAACATTTGAACATTTTTGAAACCATTTTGTGACAGTCGCCTTCAGCTCTTCGTCGTTGTCAATACGCTGGCTGGACGACAGGAATTTTTCGAGGTACTAGAAAAGATGGAAATCGCTAGGAGCAAGGTGAGGACCTTATGCTGAATGATCATACAGCCCCCAGCTGAATTTCTGTAAAACCAGTTGCTGTGCGCCGAGTCGCATGGGAACGAACAATACCTGCATTACGAGTAATCATTCCAGCTTTTCTTGCACTTGAAAAAATTTCTATTCTTCGACCAGCGTTTTGACAACGACGAAGAGATGAAGACGCTGGTTTAGCCAAGGGCGGCAGACGCTGGCGGTAACGAAAACTGCTCAAATGTTTGTAAATCTATCGGACTCAACTGCTTGGTCATTAGTCCATAGTTTACAAACTACTTAAACTAAGGTAAACTAACCTAAGGACAGCGCAAACACCCATGCCGAAGGGCAGTGCAGTGGCGGACTAAGGGAGGGGGGGGGGGGGGGACACCGCCCCGGCCCTATCATCTATGGGTGGGGGCCTCCAAATACCCCCAAAGCTATTTTTTTTTTTTTTTTTTTTTTTAGTTCACTTGGACTCTCTGGTTATGGAGCCTCCAAATCTTGAAAGCTATTTTTCTTTTTTTTAGACTGTCCCGTGCCTCTAGTCCGGGGGGCCTCCAAATCTCAAATGTTCAAATGTTTGTTAAGTTTATGGGACTTAACTACGGGGTCATCAGTCCCTAAACTTACAAACTACTTATGAACTACTTACGAACTAGGACGGCACAAATATCCATGCCCGAGGGGGGATTCGAACCCCCGACCGTAGTGGCCGTGCTGACCGTGACTGGAGCGCCTCAGTCACCTCGGCCACCAAATCTCAAAGGTTACATTTTTAATACTACTATTTCCATGGCGACGGAGGGCCTCATTTTGTATTGCCGCCGCCCCGGGCCACCGACAGCTTAGGCCGTGTTCACACTGCCGACCGGGCCGAGTCGAGCCGGGAGATCAATCACATTGTTTTAAATGGCGCTGTTCACACTGCCGGCCGGGCCGAGAGGGCTCCGCTTCAGCCGGCTCACGCCGAGCCGACGACATTCGGAATGTTTAATGTTTCCGGCGCGAGCCGATTGGGCTGCGGTGTTGCTTCTGCAGCCCAAGTATCTCACATCTCCAGCCTGTTACCGATACAAGTCTCTCTGCATGATAGCTTTTTTTTAATAACATTTTTGAAAACATGTTCTTTTCATTTTTTCTTGTATTATTATTAATTCTGTGATATGAATAAAAATTTCAGATTTTTTTTAGCTGTTCTCATAAGGAAAAACTCTCCGAAATGTCAGTCGAAATTCATAGGATAACTCCACCACCACCTGTTTCTTATGTGCGTAAAATCCGGTGAGTCACTACAGCGTGAGAACAATAGAAATAAAATAACAAAATCAATGACCTTTTAGCTGGCTCTAAGCAGACGGCAGTGAACAAGTTTCGGTCAGCACCGTGTTTCTTTCGATCTCCAGCTGACAGTGCGTGGGTATTCCTAGTTGCTAGTTACAAGCCCACCAAGAATGTTTCAAATGTTCAAATGTTTTTGTAAAGTCTATGGGACTTGACTACGGGGTCATCAGTCCCTAAACTTACAAACTACTTATGAACTACTTACAACTAAGGACGGCACAAATATCCATGCCCGAGGGGGGATTCGAACCCCCGACCGTAGTGGCCGTGCGGACCGTGACTGGAGCCCACCAAGAAGCAAAAAAGAAAACACAATAAGAAACAAAGTGGCACACACTTCTCACTTGTCAGTCTTTATTGACACGACCTGTTGTGTCGGAGGCTAAACTAAATCATCGCCTTTTCCTTTCGGTTAAATAAAATCGAAGTACTATTCAGAAAAAGAAATTGTCGACAGATCATTCAGCAAAATGTACGTAGAAACGCAGTTCCCTCAAACAGCTTCTTAACAAAATTAAATTCTGAAATCTGTGTAGAGTTCTTTGAAAGTGGTTAAGGGTTGAAATATAGTACGGCGTGTTCCACATAAAACCGGCAAACTTCACGAATACCACCACTTGCAACATCCCTTATAAGGAGGTAACTACATGTTTTAATGTTAATTTTATCTAATATTTTTTTACTTAGTTCGTTCTTAGTTTAATCTATGGTGTGAGGGATATTGTTTTTATGTGGGACAAGCTCTATACAATTATTTTTACCTAGGGGCACGACATTTTCTGAGAGCTACATAAGCGAAAAGAAAAAAAGACTCTATATGACTTAGGCGTAGATAAACCTACAAGCCGCGGCGGATTACCCGCGCGTACTGGAGCGCCGTGTTGCGGAGCCTGCGGCCGTCCGCCGTCGGGGGTTCGATTCCCCCCTCGGACATAGATGTTTGTGTTGTCCTTAGTTTAGTTTACCTTAGGTTAAGTAGTTTGTAAGCTAGGGACTATTAACCAAGCTGTTGAGTCCCATAAATTTACAAACTTTTTTTTTTTGTACCTACAAACGTCAGTATAATTTTGGGTTTCTTCCTTTCATCATTTCCAACTAGAAAGCCAATAAGTATAATATCAGAAACTGTTAGTCCAGTCCATCAACACCAGTTGACCAGTTAACATTAATTTATTCTTCTCTTCTAGTACCAAACACGAAATATATATTTCAATAATTGCATGATTTGGACAACAAACTAGTTGAATATCTCTTCTAAATTGAAATATGACCTGGCGTAAAACCGCAGCAGATCATTGTCCATTGTAATCGGAAGCCACCCAAGGAAAATTAATTCATACTTGTTTTCTAGTTATGGATCATTAACAGTAACACATCACAAGGGACTGACATACGTGGCCAGCAATTCATTTTTTCGGTGTCGAAGTGCTTCATGCCCCGTCCAGCACCTGCCGAGATCGAAGGCTTGCGTACGGGGCATGACACCACTCAGATAACTCGCAATTACTTGTGAAAGCAGGTAGATATCAGTGTGACTATAATTTCAAAAACTTGTCTGTACTTTTATCTCCGTTTCACTCGCTTAATGTAGGCCTAAAACGCATAGAACAGTAAGCTGCCCGCTATCCAACGTTTTCAATACACGCACTTGACAAATAGCATCATTTGAAAACTACTGTTACGAATTATGGAAAGGTGAATGATTTGTTAGAAAGCTGAGATATGTTATTACCATGTGTCCGAAAAATCAGTTTTTTTCATTGCATACTTTCATCAAAATCAAGTGAGAAGTGCTGCGATACTAAAAACTCGCGCGTAATGAAAAGTAGACATTTTTCACAGGCAAGGCAAAACTTGGAAGGAAAAAATAAGCTGATAAAACGATGTGGGGTGGTCTTATATACCGTCAACATTTTTTACAACGTGAAAATAGGAAAAATGAATTTTCCGCCTCATTTTCGTCTCGGCTCGTCCCGGCGTGCAGTGTGAACAACCATGCCGTTGGCGTGTGCCGACTAGGCTCCAGCCGGCTCGGTACATCCCGGCTCGGCTCGGCCCGGCCGGCAGTGTGAACGCACCTTTAGTGCGCCACTGCACAAGGGGGGACTCGAACCCCCGACGGCGCAAACGACCGCGCGCACTGCAGCACGGCGCTCCAGTGCGCACGGCTAATCCACCGCGACGGCGGTAACGCATGTACACAAGAACCTCATTTATCAGGACTAGGAGAGACAGGATGTAATCAGGATGGTCGAAAATCCGGTATCCTTGCACTAATTAGAAAAACAAGCCATAATTGTAACATAATTTTTACTCTTCTTGTAACGCCTTGACGAGTCATTTACTTTGGAAGCCAGAGTCTTACTGGGTAAGTTCAGATTCATCGGCATTATAAGTCTAGTCTGGGATTAGGTTTTCAGATGAATAATTTCTTTAAATTCCTTACCTAAGTTTTCTGCAGTCACTAATGAAATAATCATATGGCTTTTCGTGGCCGGGATATCACTGTAGGGGTTCGGCGACTTGCTGTCGAAGATGAATATTTCGACGAGGACAAACACACAACACCCAGTCCCTTGTCGGGCATCGAACTCGGGCCTTTGCATCAGTGGCCAGCAACGCTGCCACTGAGCTACAGAGACGGACTCTACAGCCACTTCTATCCCCCGATACGAGTTTCACCCGTCACTGGCAGCTGACGTTTTACATGACGTGATTTCCATCTTTCCAACCAATCTTGACTGGAGACTAAGGCGCTTCAGTCACGGTCTGCACGGTCACTACGGTCGGGGGTTCGAATCCCCCCTTGGGCATGGATATTTGTGCCGTCTTTTGTATAAGGTAGTTCATAAGTAGTTTGTAAGTTTAGGGACTGATGACCCCGTAGTTAAGTCCCATAAGCTATACAAACATTTGAACATTTGAGAGGCGGAGCTCACGCTCAGATTTTTTACTAAGATTGGGAAAGAAAGTAGAGCATGCCTTTTGAAAGGAATCATTCCGGTATTTACCTGGATTAATTTCGAGACATCACGGAAAGCCTAAATCTGGATGGCCGGAAGTGGATTTGAACTCCCAAATGCGAGTTCAGTATGTTACCACTAGCAGAAATTCCATATAACATGATAAACGGTTCAAGAGAATGAAAGTAAGTGACGTAGGTTTGTTAGTAATTTGTGCTTCTGTCTCAATCGTGTGAAGATCATGCAGTTTATGTTTCAGATGTAAATTATAAAAGTTGCTAATTAAATGTCTGTTCAAATGTCTGTAAATCTATCGGACCAAACTGCGTGGTCATCAGTCCGTAACTTACAAACTACTTAAATCTAGGTAAACAAACCTAAGGACAAACACACACACCCATGTCCCAGGGAGGACTCGAACCTCCACGGCGAGCAACCGCGCGCTCCGCAGCGAGACGCTTTAGACCGCTCGGCTACTCCACCGCGGCTTGTTAATTAATTTTAGTAATAATTGTGAACTGTTAGGATAGGCTGGTAATCGCATATTAAAGAAATTTTGTCGATAAATATCACGTGGTGATACAAAGGATTAAATGTGTAGGAGGAAACAGCATCAGCACATGACAAAATGTGGTAGAAGTAGCACACTCTTCGCCTGTTTTAGTATTTCCTTGTAGAGTAAGATTATAGACGCTATTTGACTCCAAGCAGAAGTGTGCTCCGACGAATATTAACGCACGAAGCATCGACTGACGCATTACGGGCGTGCCCCGCAACTTAACTCAGCTTTGAAGTTCCCTTGCGTCAAATGCAGTAAACAGCCCTTGAAGGTTTTGCCGCTGTTTCCACGCTAGCCAATAATAGGTCTTTTATGGACAAATATTTTTAATCCTTTTATAATATTACGGGAAATAAGAAAAGGTTTAAGTGAGAATTAATTAAATTTAACACCAACTATAAACCCAAAAACTATAACAGATTAAATGCAAATGATATTGTTATTTATCTAATTTGACAACACCCGAAGGCAAAGAACTATTTTAACTAACCAGAAAGCAGAGACAGTAAAAAAAAAAATATTTTTTTTTTCAGTTGCCAATTGTCAACTAGCTCCTGGAGCACAGACAGAAAGATCGCTAACGCTCGTTTAAGAACATCTTATGCTAGGACGTATTAGTAAGCTTCTGTTGACTCTAATAGATTTCCATATATGTAAAAGTAAGTGTCTGTTTGTAAAATATGATTTTGCAATAATAATTATTTAGTTCAGAACTTCGATGCATTGAGATGATTTAAATAACCTCGATCTTCTTTTCATAATTTTACAAAAATTTTAATATTATGTGATGTTCAATTTCAGCAATAAGCCGACCTCCATCTTGACGCGGAACGAATGCAATTATTGGAGATGCGTACGGTGCTCAAAACCGATTCCGTTCATGGAAAATAAATTTTCATGATTTATCAAGTCCCTGAGATCTGCTGATTTGTTTAATTTTATCAGTTTTATGATTTTAAACTGACCATGGGTTACGTTTCATAAATCTGCGTTTTGCACTCCAGCAGTAGGATTCTTCCGCAAATGCCAACAAACTACCGACCTTTAAATTATGGTAGACTGCCTGCTAGTTTTTGGTATCAGCATTAATTTTTGAAGCTAACTTTTTAATTAAATTTGCGCTGAACATATTTTACATTGTGGGAGACGCACATGTTTTTAGATTGTTTGAGACATTATTTCTTTTTTTAGTACTGTGACGCTTAAATATTAATAGTCTTTGCTCAAACAGGAATTTCGATTAACAAAAATCTTATTTTCAGTCTGATAGTAAATGAACGGCATATTGACTTTTTAAAAAAAATAGCTTGCTCTTGCGTGCAGTGCGTTAAAGTTAAAATAGATTTTTATTTTATTTTGTTTCCCTCCACCAATCAAAAGATAAGATTTTAAAAATATAATGTTATATTTCACCCTATTAACCATTCCTGAAATGTCAGGATGTGTCATTTCTGAAAATCAAATGATGCAAGAAATCTGTTTTCTTCCATTTCGCTTCTGTAAGGCTCGGTAGCACAGTGATAGAGTATCGGATTATGGATCCCAAGGTTGTGGGTTCGTTCCCCGATAAGTCCTACGATTTTCATCTGACACATCACTTCTTTCACCAGTGGCAATGTTGCTGATGTGAATAAACATCGAGTAACACCGTGGTTCGAAATCGCACGTTGAACTGTAGGTCCCCTTATAACTGACTGGGTAAGACATTTTGAAGGGCGAAGGAAGGCAACGGCATACCACATCCAAACAATACCACGTCTAGTAAATCACTAAGGTGTTCAAACCATCGTACTAGCGCCCTTGGTTTGCGTTCCCGGCACAAAATCTCGAAAACTATTTTTTTTAGACTGGCCGTTGCCTCTCGTCTTGGAGGGCTTCCAAATCTCGAAAGTTCCATTTTTATAGTAACATGTACCTCCAAATGGACGGGGGGGGGGGGGGGGAGGAGGGCCGCCACCCCGTTCCTCCAACAGCCTTAGTCCACCACAGGCCGGAATGCCCTACCTCCTTTCTCTATATACCTTGGAAATGAAAATTGAGTGTTACCGCCATTACTGGTTATAACCGTTACTACCCACCTTGGCAATGAAGCAAAGAGGATCTGGATGTGATAATATTCTTCTCGGGTCTGCAGCCAGATAACATCGTCAACTAGACACAATATTTCGACAGACCAACTGGCTGCCATTTTCAGTTGAGTACGCAGAATGCACTTACTCGCTGTAATGTAAAGCACACTGGATGTCTATTAATGTAACACTCACATGAGTTCAGAAAGTTAAACGTGATAGAAATGTATTAAAATCATAGCCCCCACATTCGATTGCGGGCCCTGGACCCAGAATCAGAGATGGGCCTTCCCCACTGTCTTTTTTTACTGTTGTGTGCAGTAGTGTGTAACCGCAACTTTATATCTAAATCATGCTCTTTTTAGAATGTATTGTAACTTGGTACAACATAGATTTGGTACGGTAAGCTTGACTTATAAAATTATTTTACATAAATCTATCACTATATTACACCGCCACCCCCATGACCCACAGACATTGCCGAGGTGGGGTGGTTTGCGTGCCTCAACGATGCAGATAGCCGTACCATACGTGCAACCGCAGTGGAGGGGTATCTGTGTAGACGCCAGACAAACGTGTGGTTCCTGAAGAGGGGCAGCAGCCTTTTCAGTAGTTACAGAGGCAACAGTCTGGATGATTGACTAAGCTGGCCTTGCAACATCAGCTAATATGGCTTTGCCATGCAGTTACTGTGAACGGCTGAAAGTAAGGAGAAACTACAGTTGTTACTTCTCCCAAGGACATGCAGCTCTACTGTATGACTATACGATGATGGCGTCGTCTAGGGTAAAATATTCCGGAGGTAAAATAGTCACCCATTCAGATCTCCGGGGGGGGGGGGGACTACTCAGGAGGATGTCGTCATCAAGAAAAACAAAACAGGCATTCTACGGGTCGGAGCGTGGAATGTCCGAACCCTTAATCGCGTAGGTAAACTAGAAAATTTGAAAAGGGAAATGGATAGGTTAATGTTAGATATGGTAGGGATTACTGAAGTTCGGTGGCAGGATGAACAGGATTTCTGGTCAGGTGAGTACAGGATTATCAATACAAAATTAGTTGGTGGTAACGCAGGAGTAGGTATGATAATGAATAAGAAAATAGGAATGCGGGTAAGTTACTATGCACAGCATAGTGAACGCATTATCGTAGTAAAGATAGGCACGAAGCCAACACCGACCACATTAGTGCAAGTTTATATGCCAACAAGCACGGCCGATGATGAGGATATCGAAAAAAAAAGTATGAAGAGATAAAAGAAATCATTCAGAAAGTTAAGGGAGACGAAAACTTGACTGTGATAGGGGACTGGAACTCGGTAGTAGGAAAGGGAAGAGAAGGAAATGTAGTAGGTGAATATGGACTGGGAAAAAGGAATCAAAGAGGAGATCGCGTGGTAGAATTTTGCGCAGAGCACAATTTAATGATCACCAACACTTGGTTCAAACATCATGAAAGAAGGCTGTATACGTGGAAGAGACCAGGAGACACTGGAAGGTACCAGATTGACTTTATAATGGTAAGGAATAGATTTAGAAACCAGGTTCTAAACTGTAAGACATATTCAGGAGCAGATATAGACTCTGACCATAACTTGTTGGTTATGAACTGCAGATTAAAACTTAAGAGATTGCAGAAAGGTTAGGAGATGGAACCTGGACAAATTAAAGGAATCAGAGTTGGTTGAGAGTTTCAGAGGGAGCAAGGATTGGCTGAAACAGGGGAAGGTAATACAGTAGAAGAAGAATGGGTAGCTCTTAGCGATAGGGTAGTGAAGGCTGCAGAGGACCATACAGGCAGAAAAACAAGGCATAATAGAAATCCCTGAACTTAATTGATGAGAGGAGAAAATATAAAAATTCAGCAAGTGAAACAGGAAAAAGAAGTACAAACGTCTGAAAAAAATGAGATTGACAGGAAGTGCAGACTGGCTAAGCAGGAGTGGCTAGAGGAAAAATGCAGAACCGTAGAAGAATGCATAACTAGGGGAAAGATAGATACCGCCTACACGAAAATAAGAGATATTTGGAGAGAAGAAAAGCAGCTGTTTGAATATCAAGAACTCAGACGGAAAACCAGCACTAAGTAAAGAGGGGAAATTCCATAAATTATCTAGGAGTAGGCATTAGGAGTGATTTAAAATGGAACGACCTTATAAAATTAATCGTCGGTAAAGCATATGTCACCCTGAAATTCATTGGAAGAATCCTAATGAAATGCAGTCCGAAAACAAAGAAAGTGGGTTACAGTACACTTGTTCGCCCACTGCTAGAATACTGCTCACTGGTGTGGGATCCGTACCAGGTGTGGCTGATAGAGGCGGTAGAGAAGATCCAACGGAGAGCAGCGCGCTTTGTTACAGGATCATTTGGTAATCGTGAAAGCGTTACGGAGATGATCGCTAAACTCCAGTGGAAGACTCGGCAAGAGAGACGCTCTGTAGGACGGTACGGGCTTTTGTCAAAGTTTCGATAGCATACCTTTACCTAGGAGTCAAGCAGTGTATTGCTCCCTCCTATGTATATCTCGCGAAGAGATCGTGAGGATAAAATCAGACAGATTAGAACCCACACAGACGCATACCGACAATCTTTTTTGTCCGCGAACAATACGAGTCTGGAATAGGAGGGAGAACCGATAGTGGTAGTCAAGGTACCCTCCGCCACACACCGTGAGGTGGCTTGTGGAGTATGGATGTAAATGTAGATTTAGATAGGTAGGCTTACCATCACTTAAATTGCTGGCCCTAGGTAAGAACTTTGCAATCACCTGTCGAATCGTATTATTTTTCAGGAGATACATACTCGGTTGCACAGTGGTAGAGTGCCAGACTACAAATCCAAAGGTCGCGGGTTCGATCCCCGCCAGGTCATAGGATTTTTATCTGTCACTTTCCACTTCTTTCACCTCTGGTAGTATTGCTCATGTGAAAAATACCGAGTAGCACCGTGGTTCGGAACCCACGTTAAACTGTAGGTCCCCCTATAACTGGCTGGGTAAGTCAGTTCGAAGGTCGGAGGAAGGCAACGGCATACCACCTCCAAACAGGACCATGCCTAGTAAAGCACCAATCTTCGGATTGTTGACTGCTTTACCTTACATACTACAGAGACGATAAATTGGCCAGTGGCTACTCTGTGCAGTCAGGAGCGGGGACAGGAAAGTAGAGGGGGATTATATCGTTGCTTGCGCTTCAAGGCTACTAAGGCAAGTCCCTTATCGACCAAAATATGAATTACAGACGACAGGAACTTAGTATTCCCTTACAGTAAGGAATATGAACTTAAATTAACCCTCCATCACTGAGGTGTTTTTAAGTTGTTTAAATATCCTTTTCTTTAATTCCAGACTATATAACAAATTTGATTTTTTTCAAATAAAATAGACAAACTAACGATACGTTTTCTAATACAATAAATAACGCTTCACACTCATTTATAGTCTCTGCACAAAACTTCAGTATGTTAAAGAGACGTGAAGTTTTTCACTTCGTTTCTTCTCTCCTTTCCTCTGAGTCCTCTTCTTCACAAAATTGTGGTTCTTCCAGTAACCTTGTGATACGTTCACATTCTCTCTCGATGTCCATTATTGTCTCCTTTGTACAGCTAAGTAATTAATAACTAATGTCATAACGTTATGACAATATAAAACATTCAAATATTAATTAAACTGCAAAGATGAAGAGATACGCTCACCTTATAACTAACTGGTCAACATTCAGTACGCAACTAATAAAAACTACTACTAATTGTAAATCTGTCGGACTGAACTTCTAGGTTATTAGTCCGTAGCTTACAAACTACTTCAAAACTTCGAGGTTATTAGTCCGTAGCTTACAAACTACTTCACCTAAGGACAACACACACATCCATGCCCGAGGGAGGATTCGAACCTCCGACGCGGGAGGCCTCGCGATCCGCAACCTGGCGATCCAGGCCGCTCGGCTACAGGGTTACCAGGTTCTTCCATTGCTCTGTCCCCAAATTTTAAACAAAAAATAGCCAAAATATCGACATTTTTTACCTATAAAATGTCCAAATCTAGCCATCTTTTCATCAGTAAAAATAGCCAAATATCGCAATTTTTTATCAGTTAAGTATATTGTGCTATGATAATTATGTCGTGTGACTGTACAATAATAATCCTGAAATTCTGGGTGTCAGCAGGTTACTGAGTAAAAAAGCAACCCTGCGGCACTCTCACAGTCACAGACAGCAGACTGCACATTCCAAGGAACATCGTTCTTCACGAAAACAGTTATCTGCGTCTAGCCAGGAACTGAACACAGCCGCACCACCAACTGACCAATGAGGCCAGTCAAAATAATCATACTGTAAATGTAATAGAGAGAGTGGGGAGATACTGCGGATACTAAATTTAAACATAGTTACAGTTAACAATCATATTTATTAATTTCAGAACTCCAGTCATGGAGGGCCTCCAAATACCTCAAAAACGAGTATTTTTTATCTATTTGTTTTGTGGAGGGCGCTTGGCATTGCGTTCTGCTGGGGCCTCCAAATCTCTAAAGGTATTTTTTTAGACTGTCCCGTGACTCTCGTCCTGGTAAGGCCCCCAATTCTTTTTTAGGCCGGCCGCGGTGGCCGAGGAGACTAAGGCGCTCCAGTCACGGTCTGCACGGCCACTACGGTCGGGGGTTCGAATCCCCCCTCGGGCATGGATATTTGTGCCGTCCTAGTTCGTAAGTAGTTTGTAAGTTTAGGGACTGATAACCCCGTAGTTGAGTCCCATAGACTATACAAACATTTGAACATTTTCTTTTTTAGGCGTTACCCGCGTATTTATTTATTTATTCCTGCCCTTTGCAGGTATGTATTCATTAGTATAAGGGCTGTCTGTCTGTAAAATGTCTTGGGAATAAAATTATGAAGTAGTAAATAAGTAATAGATTAAAACTTGGAGCGTGATGGGGCGGTTTTCCATGAACGTTACTGTTTTTGTGCTCATATCCCATGAACTAAATGTATTGTAATACAATTTAGAAAATACACTCAACTATATGTTTGTATACTGTCTGTGAAATTCCCTGCGACTACAATTTGTAGTGTAGAAATTATAAATTGTAACGTCATATCGAATGCCATTTTTTAGTCCGTGAACAGCAGAATATTACTGTTAATGTGCTCTTATCTCATGAACTACGTGTCATACGGTGATACTATTGTAAGTGTGTACATTTAAGTGTAACAAACACATAGCACATGGTACCTATGTATAAATATTTGTTATATACCATGTAACTGCGTAAATACATTCAGGAATATGTACCGTTTTCAACTCAAAGTTTTTAAATGCACAAAATTCATTCGAATTTGTGGATTATGCTAAAAAGGTTTCAGAAATAAGCAAGTAAAATCATTCAGTCTTTGTAAAAAGCCAAAAAATGTATTTCGAAACTGTTGGCTACATATATTTACAAAAAAAATAATGTTTTCCAATTAAACATTTTTCATTGTTGGCCTTTTCACAGTAGACAGCTGTCATCTTTTTATTCTAGTGGATCAGCAGCTGAAAAAGTCTTGTTTGAAAAACATTATAAAAATGTTCTTTTTAATTTTTACTATCATGAACGCTTGCTGAAGTTACAAACTCCTCACCAAGACGCCTTGGTAACTTTTCCGTCCCCCGTACATGTTTTTCTTTGTGATGTCTTGCCTTTTTACGTCTTGGTTCACCGCTGTCACTGTCTGTTACTGACATTGTTACTTGTTTAAAGTAAACAAAAACTAATAAACTTCACTAAACTAATTTTGGCACTGAGATTATCACTTTACACTGTAAACATAACCTTAAACAGCTCTCTCATCTCCTACATTACACGCCAAACACATGACTGAGCAGCGAGCACTAGCACTTTAGTGGTTGTCTCCCACACTAGCTCGGCTTTCAGTTGAAGAGGGAACATATTCCAGGAATATGTCCCTTCTTCAACTCACTCGTATCTATTGTTGGCAAGCGCATTTGAAGTAGAGGAAGATGTTCTTTTTTATGCTCAATGGATGTAGATACGTCCAAAGTAGAAAATGGCTATCTATTTAATTTGTGAAATTTGTGGAATGTGTAACTTTTTCAACTCACCAATTCAATTAGTAGTAAAGAAGTAATAATAGCTTGGTGGGTGGTGTGGCGGTTTTCCATGAACGTTACTGTTCATGTTCTCATATCTCATGAACTACGTGTCGTACTGTGATACAATGTAGAAGGTCCATTCAACTATATGCGTGTATACTGTCTGTAAAATTTCCTGCGGCTACAATTTGTAGTGCACAAATCATAAATTGTAACGTCATACTGAATGCCGTAGTTTTACTGCATAAAGAACGGAAAACTAGTAAGCAAGAAACTTTTTTCCTTTCATCATTTTGCTATGGTTGTCAGCGAGAAAAAATTTAATAAAGGTTTGAAATTATGTTTAATGTTTGTTGCAAGTCGCTAGGTACTCTCATATTCATATAGTGTATTTATAAAGTCTCGCAGCATTATGTGGCATTTCTTGCGAATCCTATTGTTTATGACGTCATATCTTTTGCACCGAGTGTCGTATGTGAGTCTTAACCCTGCAGCAATTGTTACCTCACGGTAAGGAATGTGTGTTCCAAATTTGATTGAAATCGGTCCAGTAGTTTAGGAAAAAAGAAGCAGCATTGTCGCTAAATGCAGCAATTTTTCGCGAATCTCATTGTTTATGACGTCATATCTCGTGTACAATGTATCGTACGTGATTCTTACACTTAGGGCAACCGTCATCATGGAATGAAGCTTACGTGTACAAAATTCATAAAGATTGAAACAACACGTACATACGTACACGTACACGTACATACATACGAACACTTTGCTTTATATAATTATTAGATATGTATTTCCAAGTGGCCGTGGAGGGGGTGCTCATTTTGTTTCGCCGCCGCCCCGGGCCACCAACAGCCTTAGTTCGCCACTGGCTTAAGGTTTGCGGATTTTCGGTAATCTGGATTACATCCGGTCCCACCAAGTCCGGATAAGAGAGGCGGTTGTGTACTACAGGAGGAGTCGGAATTCGTGTGTAAAATAAATAAATGTCATTAGAAACCTGATTTTGTGTATCGTGTGGGCTAAGCTTTTACAGACTTTGAACCAAATACGCATATACGACTGACCATTTTGTCGTGTTCTCATCGCAATAATAGTGACTAATCTAGTGTTACGTGGAAGCGTTACATTCTTCATGGTCTACCGATTCTAGGATCTCAAAACCTCGGCTAGATACACTGGATTACAGGTTTACGAATTGAAAGCATTCAGTGGCGTAACTATGGGGGGGGGGATGAGGGGGATAGAACCCCCCCCCCCCCAGAACCCACAAAAAATAAATAAATAAATAAAATAAATTGTATAACATCAATCTGGTAAAGCTAAAGATTGGAAACTTGGGGTGTTTTACCATAATCTTTTACCATAAGATGGTAGTGAATTAGTTTCTTCAACGGGAGTGGTAGATTGTAGTCTGTCTGGAAAGTGACTAAAATTTTGCTCCTCAAGCAGGTCTATCCACCCCCCCCCCCCCCCCTCCCAAAGCCAAGTCCTAGTTACGTCACTGAAAGCATTAGTCTCCCGACTGTTTCAAAGAATTGTAAACTATCAAGCTAAAAAAAGATGAGCCTTGCGGGAAGACACTCGAGGTGTCGAGAGTGGAACGTGAGTTTCGCGTTCGCTCTGAAGCAGTTAACAGAGGCCAGTGAACTTAACACGGTGGTGCTAAATCCACTAAACGGCTGGGAGGCTCGCCTCTACATCAAGCAGTCGCTGTTTATTTTGAACACCCGGTCGTTTTGTTTTCGTCCTTGTCGAAGGTGCCAAGTATTAGAGCAACGACAACGTAAGAGAAAGGCAATCACTTTTATATATAGCAAGTCTTTCATTCTTTATCGTGATACAGGATGAAACAAATGTGCCCACAGATGAGCACAGGGCATTCAGACTGTAAATTCTCTGTTTAATGTGATTGAATCATTGTAATGTTTTTGTAATCTTGTGCATTTGAAAAAGACGTCATAGTATGAAGAAACTAATAGTGATTGGTAGTTAGATGGAAGTATATTAAATCGTTTTTTTTTTTTTTTTTTTTTTTTTTTTTTTTTTTTTTTTTTTGTGTTTCCTGTAGGACTTACATGTGACAACGACTGTAATAATATATATATAAGAGGACGATCACTGGGTACATAAATGTGTGTATGGTACATGACAGAGGGTGCCTTGCAGAAAACTTTGCCGAGAGGGGGAAAGGTGGAAACGAACAGGGCAGCAGTTGCACATTTTCTGTATCCAGGAAGGCCCGTACAAGACCTGCAACATGCGGTCGTGCGTTATCCTGATGAAATGTGGGGTTTCGCAGGTATCGAATGGAGGGTTGAGCCACAGGTCGTAACACATATGAAATGCAACGGCCACTGTTCAAAATGCTGTCGATGCGAACAAGAGGTGACCGAGACGTGTAACCAATGGCACCCCATACCATAACGCTAGTATGGCGATGACGAATACACGCTTCCAATGTGCGTTCACAGCGATGTCGCCAAACGCGGTACGACCATCATGATACTGTAAACAGAACCTGGATTCAACCGAAAATATATATATAAAAAAATGACGTTTTGCCATTCGTGCACCCAGTTTCGCCGTTGCGTACACCATCGCAGGCGCTCCTGTCTGTGATGCAGCGTCAAGGGTAAGCGCAGCCAAAGTCTCCGAGCTGATTATCCAAGCTGCTGCAAACGTCGTCGAACTGTTCGTGCAGATGGTTGTTGTTTTGCAAGCGTCCCCATCTGTTGACACAGGGATCGAGACGTGGCTGCATGATCCGTTACAGCCATGCGGATAAGATGCTTTTCAACCGGACTGCTAGTGATACGAGGCCGTTGGGATAGAATAGCTCATTGGCCTGTGCATTCATCTGACCTCATTCTTTTGCACTATTATCTCCGAAGAAAGGAAGGAAACTTAGGGTTAACACTCTGTTGACATCCTGGTCATTAGAAGCGGATATTATCTCTGTATGCACCTTTAAATGTTTGTAAATCTATCGGACCAAACTGCGTGGTCATCAGTCCGTAGCTTACGAACTACTTAAACCTAGGTGAACTAACCTAAGGACAAAAAAAAACACACACACACACACACCCATGCCATAGGAAGTACTCGAACCTCAAGTAATGATGTGGAACGTGTCAGTTTAATAAATGTTGTCTATACTTGACAATCAATATTTTAAGGATTTTTTATTTATTAAAATTTTTTTAATTTTTTTTTTAATTTTATCTAAAAATTCATCTATACTGTAGAAGGAGTTGCCATTCAGAAATTCCTTTAATTTCTTTTTAAATACTAGTTGGCTATCTGTCTGACTTTTAATGCTACTTGGTAAGTGACCAAAGACTTTTTGTGGCAGCATAATTCACCCCTTTCTGAGCCAAAGTTAGATTTAACCTTGAATAGTGAATATCATCCTTTCTCCTAGTGTTGTAGCTATGCACACTGCTATTACTTTTGAATTGGGTCGGATTGTTAATAACAAGTTTCATGAGTGAATATATATATATATATATATATATATATATATATATATATATATATTGTGAAGCTACAGTGAGTTTCCCTAGATCCCTAAATAAATTTCTGCAGGATGCTCTTGGGTGGGCTCCAGCAATTATTTTGATTACACGCTTTTGTGCAATGAATACTTTTTTACTCAATGTTGAATTGCCCCAGAATATGATCCCATATGAAAGCAGTGAATGAAAATAGGCGTAGTAGGCTAATTTACTGAGATTTATATCACCAAATTTTGCAATGACTCTGATAGCATAAGTAGCTGAACTCAGACGTTTCAGATCTTCAATATGTTTCTTCCAATTCAGTCCCTCGTCAATGCAAACACCTAAAAATTTTGAATATTCTACCTTAGCTACAGATTTATGTTCAAAGTCTAAATTTATTAATGGTGTCATGCCATTTACTGTATGACACTGTATATACTGGGTTTTATCAAAGTTGAATGAGAGTCCATTTGTAGAGAACCACTTAATGACTTTCTGGAAGATATCATTTACAATTTCATCAGTTAATTCCTGTTTGTCAGGTGTGATAGCTATACTTGTATCATCAGCAAAAAGTACTAGCTTAGCATCTTCGTGTTGTGCTAGAGTGGCCAGAGATGGTGGTAGTGTGTGTATTGACGGTAGCCAGTGCAACTCTAACATTGAGAATGAGATGTGCTGGAGCACTAACCTGCATAAACCATGTTTCTTTTATCGGTAGGGTGGACGGTGTTCTGAATAAAGTTTCTGTCCACCATTTGTAAGATGCGTTGGCATAGACAGCCACCTACAATCTCAGCTCACACATTAATCTTACAACTGATGCTAATGTCTAGCCAGTACTGTACCACAAGGACTGTGAGTGGCATATGTAGCCTACCCTTCTTACTATCTCAGTATCATGACCAGCTTTAACCATCCTGGCATCAGAGTTGCCGGGTTTTTCTATTGCTCTGTCGCCAGATTTTAAACAAAAAGCAGCCAAAATATCGCCATCTTTTCATCAATAACATTACAGTATATAATCATCTTTTCATCAGTAAAAATAGCCAAATATCGCAACCTTTAATCTGTTAACATTATTATGCTATGGTAATTATGGCATGTTACTCGACAATAATAATCCTGAAATTCAGGGAGTAAGCTGGTTACTGAGTAAAAAGTAACGCAAATTGTGGCACTCACATTCACAGACATCAGACTGAACTTTCCAAGGAAACTCATACTTCACAGAAACATTTATCTGAGTCCATGCACGAACTGAACCCAAACACACCACCAACTAACAATGAGGGCAGTAAAACTACTTCCACATTGTAAATGTAATAGAGAGACTCCGGAAATTCAGTTACATTTAACTATCACATTTATTAATTTCATAACTCATAAAAATTACAACACAAAACTGTTCACAAGAATCATTTTATCAAATTTACACAAGGGATGTTCACATGCATAGGTTCGATTACCATTTATTTATTTATTTATTTATTTATTTATTTGTCCTTATAATCTATTTCAGTACATATGTTGTACACAAGATATTGGACATAAAATTTTATCTTTTGGCTTTACAATTTGTAGAAGATACACATATTACTTAAATTTCAATATAACTAGATTTACATAATTAATAATGAGATTGGTACACAATGAATCTTACAAACTTATTACAACAGTTACAAAATTACATATCCTCATGCGTAAGATACTCTGAGACAGAGTAAAAGCAGTTGTCTAGGACGTATGCTGTCACAGACTTTTTGAAGTTTAGTAGGTCAGGAGAAGATTTCATGTGTCTGGGTAATCTGTTGTACAATTTTGTGCCTGCATGATATACCCCTTTCTGGCACAATGTGGTGTTGCAGTGATTAATGTGTATGTCATTGTTTGACCTTGTACTGTAATCATGGAGAATATTATTTTGATAAAATTGATTTTTTCTCCTCAGTAGACTTTTTTTTACAAATATGACTACTTCCATAATGTACACACAGGGAAGGGGTAGGATTTTCAGGTCCTTAAAGAAAGGTTTGCAGGATTTTCTGCTGCTAGCTTGTTTCATTAATCTTACGATTGCTTTTTGCCTCCTGAAAACGGTTATGGTCTGGTGAGCACTTCCCCAGAAAATGATACCATATCTCAGTAGTGAATGTACTCGTGCAAAATATACAGACCTAACTGTATCAGCAGAAGTGTTGTTGCAGATAATTTTGAGTACATACCTCATTTTGGATAATTTTGAATTTAGGGCTGCAATGTGAGTGCTCCATTTGAGATTTTCTTGAATGTGAATCCCAAGAAATTTTGTTACAGAAGCAGCACTAATATTTTGGTTATTCATACATACTTTTGGTTGTACAACATTTTTATTCTGATCTGTATGGAAATTTATGAGTACTGTTTTCTGAGGATTTACTATTAGTTTATTTCTGCTAAACCATTCATACACATCCTTTGCAATGTCCTTTGCAGATGCAGTAAGATTTTCTTCATCATTCGCTTCAATCAGTAGACTAGTGTCATCGGCAAACAGTACTGGTTCTGGACCCCTAACGTGTAGTGGGAAATCGTTAATGAACACCAAGAAAAGAAATGGACCTAAAATTGAGCCCTGTGGAACGCCATGACTCACAATGCATGGTTCTGAAAGGTGTGTCTGGAGTTCATATCCATCAATATGCTTTATTTCAGTAATCTGTGAGCGATTTTCCAAATATGATTTAATCCACTTATTTGGAACACCTCTCACACCATAACGCTCAAGCTTTCTCAAGAGTAAAGAATGATCGATGACATCGAAAGCTTTTGTAAGGTCTAAGAATAAACCTGAGATTTTTTTGTGATTGTCCACTGCATTTAATACACGACTTATCAGATTGAAAGTGGCTGTTTCTGTTGAGCACTGAGGTCTGAAGCCATGTTGGCATTCAGAAATAATATTATTTTTGGTGAAGAATGAGGTTAGTTGTGAAAGGAACAGTTTTTCGATAATTTTTGAAAATCCTGACAGTAGTGACACTGGCCTATAGTTACTCATACAGGTCTGATCTCCTTTTTTATACAGTGGTACAACCTTTGCTCGTTTTAGCTGTTTAGGGAAAACACCACTTGATAAAGAAGAATTGCAGATATCTAACAACGGGAGGAGTAGAAGATTTGCTGTTATTTTAATAATGTAGTCTGGGACATCATCTAAACCAGCCGAATAATTGTTCTTCAGTGTATTAATAGTATTTAGAAGTTCAGATGGGCCTACTGGATTCAAAAACATGGAAACATTATTTACTCCAGTATGCGAAGGTTCGTGTAATGTTGTATTGGGTGGGTTTCTAAATTTTTCTTTTACTAATGTATCAGCAATAGTTGCAAAGTAAGAATTAAAATAGTTTGCAACTGCCTTTGGGTGTGTGACAGTTTCTCCATCCTGCAATATTTCAATATTTTTGTGTGTTGTTTTATTACCCGTAAGATCCCTCACAGCTTTCCACATGGTTTTGGTTTTGTTTGATGACTCCATAATATATTTATCATTTGCCTTAATTTTTGCATTTTTTATTACTTGTCTTAAAACTGACTTGTATTTTTTGAAATAACTCTGGAAATCAGGATTGCTGTTATTTTTTGAGAGCATGAAGAGTTCTCTTTTCCTTCTACAAGAGACCCGAATAGCTGGTGTAATCCAGTTATTGAACCTATCTATTCTGGAAATAACTTTCTTTTTTGGGAAGGCTATATTAAAATTATGCCTGAAAACATTCAAAAAAATTTCCATCTTTTGATCAGTACTAGGGGTTTCATAAACATTAGTCCAGGATAGTTTACTAATTAGGTAATGGAAGTGTTCGATATTTTTCTGACTATAGCTTCTTTTAAAGGTAATATTTTTAAGACTCGCTGAAATGTGTTTAATAGGTATACATAATACCTGTGATAAATGGTTGCTATAGCCAGTATTGAAGTTTTCTGAGGTGCAATTCTCCATGTTTACACATACCTGGTCAATCAAAGTGGCACTAGTTTTTGTTATATGGGTTGGAGAATTAACCGTCATATACAGATTGTAGGCCTTCATTATGTTTAGGAACTTATCTCTCTGAGAGCTTTGGCTTAGAAAATCAATGTTAAAATCCCCACAGAGTACCAATGTTTTCCCAATTGTCTTCAGTTGTCCTAGAGCAAGGTCTAATTTTTTGAAAAAACCACTTATATTGCTAGCAGGAGGTCTGTACACACATAAAATAATAGTTTTTTTCAGCCAGTAAGTCAATAGCTGATATTTCAAAATCTATATCACAAACTAACTTGCATACAGAGACTAAATTTTTACACTTCACATTTTGTTTGACATATATACAAGTTCCGCCATGGTTTGACTTTACTCTGCAAAAGCTGCTTGCAAGGGTAAAGTCTATTATTTTTAAACTATGAAAGTACTCGTTTGGTAACCAATGTTCACAAAAACACAACACAGAAACATCCTACCATTCATTATTTACAAGTACATTTATTTCATCTACTTTGTTTGTTAGTGATTGTACATTTTGGTGTACAATCTTCAGAGTTTGTTTGGAGTTTACATCTGAATGGCATGAAACTGGGTTACTCACATATGGATCAGCTCTCTCCTTGTTCTGTGACGACACCATAAAAAATCCTTGTCTTGAATTGCCATTCTTCTCGGTCTTAGTTGCATCCTCTGTGAACTTCTTAATGTTGTTGTTTTTGACGATTTTTGGAGTGTTACCTGTCGTTTCTTTATTTGATCTGAAGCTGCTGCTGTTTTCATTTGTGCTACTTCTATAGATGTACCGGTAGAGATGTCACTTGAATCTGCTTCTGCTTTCGCTTCTGGAGGCGCTGTTTCAGTATCTACCGCTGGTGGTGATGGGTTAGACATAGTTATGTCAACTGTGGATGTTATTTTAACTGCATCAGCTGATGTTTTTCCCAAAGATGACACTGAACTATTTTCTTCTGATGCAATTTTTCCTGGGAGTGGGATTGTGGTGTTCTTCAAGGAGTACCCATCTTTCATCTTCCTCAGGATTTCCAAACACATTTCCCTTTTTCCTTTAACGTTTCTATGGAGACCATGTCTTGTGAAATATTCACTGCTAACATTGTTTATGTTCACATATGTAGCATTTTTAGTACTTCTACATATCTTCTCGAATTTTCTGTTTGTGGCTGTTAGCTCGATGTTAACACATGAATCTGAGATTAAATCATGTCTAGGTGGAAGGCTGACCACATAAAAGTTTACAAGAGGGAACTGAAGTAATTTTTCCTTCAATGCCCTCGTTGCAATGTGGCTTTCATTATGATAAACATCTGTTGAGCCGCCGATTAGGATACAATTATTTCCCGTCATTTCTGAATTTTCGCAGGATCTTAAAACTTCGCAGAGAGGCGCACCTGATTTAATGATGCCGGTTATTTTTGCATCTGGTATCATATTTCGTAATATGTCCACGACATCTTTTCCGTGATTGTCTGCCAAAACAAAGATTTTGGGTTTCTTTAATAACCTGATTTTGTTCTCAGTTTGTAAATCGCCGCTGTTCATCGAATTTCTGTTACCACAATTTGGAATTTCATTACTGTTTTTTGCATTGTACAGTATTTTCTTCTGCATGAAACATTTGACATTTCCACTGTTTGTATCCCTCCGCGTATTTGCCGATTTGTTGACATTACATTCATCTTCTTAAAAACAAATATTTACAGGTGTTAAATAGAGTTATTGAATCTTTCAAACATTTCTTTAATACACACAAAATCATTATAGCATTTTGAGGTGAGGTAATTTATAACAATGCACTAAGCAATCCATACTTTGAGGTGAGATGGACTTTAATTCGTAATAATGCGTCATTACACACTGAAAAATCAGCCATGAGAACGACTGGGAAATCATCGACATTTATACTCCGTAAACTATTGTTAACCACTCTGAAGAGCGTAGCAAAGGGCTCGCTTCACAGTAGCAGTTGTTACGAATTTCTGTTGTGTTGTCGTATGGAACGCGGAAAAAAAACTGTTTAAATGCCTCCTTGCATGCTGTAATTTATATAGTCTTATCCTCATGTTCTCAGCGGGAGCCATATATACAGTATTGTAATATACTTCGAGAAATCATTTAAAGTTTATTCCTGAACCATCGCAAATAGGGTACATGAGGTGGTTTACGTCTATCTTCAAGAGCCCGTAAGCTGAGTTTGTTTACATCTCTGTGACAGTCTCCCACACATCCACGATACTTGAAAACATTTGTGCTAAATTGTGTAGGTTGATTGCATTTCCCCATCATTCTACCGAAGTCTAGCCGGTATCATTGACGCAATGTCTAAAGAGTGATTGCTTTACATTCGTTGTATTTGAAGTAAAATAAAATAGCCATTAGGTCGCCAACCAATTCCTTTCATAGCCAAATTTAATCGCCAGTCGCCAGACTGCTAGAATGGCTACTATTATAAGAAAAAGATAGCCAAGAATGCGAAATATCGCCACACCTGGCATCCCGGGCGAGTCGCCCTCTTGGCACCCTTTATTGTACAAACAGCGAACATGGCAAATGCTTTGCAACAAGTTATTTCACTGTTTCCAGAAATCGTTTTAAATGGTTTATTACGTCAACTAATGCACATAATATGTTTTTTCTCGTGAATTTGAGTTTGTAGTGTATGTAGAACGATGTTTACAATAAAGCCAGTAAAATCTGAACTGAAAGCAATGTAAACCTTAATAGTAAAGTCTAAATGTCAAATTAGTCAGTACTAACTAGGGCAATGTTTCCAAAGACAGCACAGGTGGCTTACACCCATACATTCGTCATTATCTCGCAAATGGCTCGTTAGTATACTCACATTTACTGGCAAATTTTTGCTTCCATTATCGTGTACTTTCAACCCAGTAAGTTTGCGCCATGCTTTTTGATACACCCTGTATATAACGAAATTAAATGCAAATAATAATTTGAATGCCCATTAAGACTATTTGAGATTGTGCTTCCTGTAACGGCACTGTTCAGCTTATAGCCCAGAGGATCCAAAAAGTGCCTCAGCTAACATTAATTGGACAAAAAAAATTGGTTTTATAGGATCGTTTGATATGGTGTGGGTATGTCAAATCCATGTTTTCGACCTCGAAAGTGCGGGGTACAACTTTTGGTGGCCGAAAAAACTCGAAATTTTCGGACTTTTTCCGGTTTCTCGCTTATAACTCGAAAACGGTCGAAATGTAGGAAAAACCTCATCAGCAGTGAAATAAAGACGACAAAATTCTGCATTGATTAAAAGAAAAAAAAAAAAAATTGAAAATCGATCGAAAACTTCGATTTTTATGGCGTTTCAGAAAACAGCAATTTTCCCAACTTTGTCAAAAACTGTGTTTTTCCAATTTTAAATGTGCTGTAATGCCCCAGCATCAAATATTATCAATATCCCATTACTTTAAAGTTGTAGAGCATCAATCCATGTATTTAAACAGTTTTTTTTCCCCAAGTTGGGCAGATTTTGAATTTTTTTAGCTGTAAACTACAATATAATGAAACCTTAAATTCACACTTTCGTTTTAGCATTTTTTTAAATGTTTTTTAGTAGAGGACTTAATTCTAACTTTATTCTGCTGTTATTTTATGACATCTGTATGCGCTTTAAATTGGTTTTAAGGAATTTTTTGAAAATTTGAAAATCTAAATATATTATGACGTCGACCCATGCCTAAAATTTAATGTCTACATTATTCATGAGATTGACATGTAATGCTGATTTCTTGTTCCCTACACAAGTATTTAACGCCTGAAAACCTTTTTCTGAATGCATTAGGGATCTTATATTCTTGTAAGTACATATTATACTAAAGTAAATGGGAAAGAGATAATTAAGTTAGAAATCTCGTTTAATTTACAATTTAAAATTTCAAATACAACATTACACACAAGGTTTTGAACTATACGTATTTCAGGAATGATTACAATAATAGATAATTAATATTTACAATTTCGTTCGTTTTGATGGTCCCGGTTCAGGCTCTTCTTTGCCAAGCTGATTGGCGTTATTTCCTGCTTCAGGGTAATCATCGTCAGTCTCTTCCTCCTCAATTTCCTTGCCCTTAAGTTCCTCAACAGGTTCATCATCATCTTTCTCCACATCGAGATCACCGTCAAAGCCTATGTCAAGTTCGATACTTTGAGTTTGTACGAAAGCTCCCCACACAATTTTTGCACACAGTGGTGCAATTGAGGCCCGATTTGCAGCAAATGCATACACCGATGCATCTCTTTTTGCAGCTGCAGAAGCTCTTAAGGAGCAGCTTCTTTTATCATAGAAATGGGAGTGAGTCCGAGGCTGTCACACCTCCAACCGCATTCAAGTGAGTCTAGTGTGTTTCCCATCCACCACTGAACCTGTGGAATGCTCCGCAGTGTCGAGTGTTGGAGGAAGTAGGTGATACCTCAGCTCATTGATGCTGTGGGTGGACATTCGCCCTGTGCCATACATTGCCATCAGGATCTTTTCATCAGCTCTACTTATATCTGCTGGAGTTGAAGATGCCTTGTAGAACACCATAGCAGCTTCCCTCAATGTTGGGGTACTATCGATGAGACTACTCAGTATGATTTTACCGTGACCGAATGGCGTGGAGGTTGTGTCACATCCGGAAGAGGAATGAGAGAGCAGGAGGTGTTTCTTATCGAACTGGTATGGTGAGGCTGACTACTATGAGTCAGAATGTCCCTTCTTTCCTGACTTCAGTATGTAGATGTTGTTGTAGGTGGCATTGCTGGGAGCCCTGCACAGGATGACTAGAACGTCAATATCCTCACTGACCACAAGCACAGTGTCGAATCTGCTTGACTGAGAACATGCGTCCTCTGCTGCCCCTAATACTCTAATGGAAGATTCTTCAAGGTTTTTTCTCAACATTTGAATAAGGTGACTCTTATTCTTTTCATTTCCCAAGAACTTCTCTTGGGAAACAGCCGGTATTGTACTCTCATCAAACATTATATCGGCTGAAGTCTTCATTTTAGAACGCCAAACTCTATCTGAACTCAGTGCCGCGCTGATTTGCCTGAGTTGGGTATCCAGCGAGCACAACTATCACTGTCAATCCGTAGCGCCAGCTGACATATTTGTTGCAGATGTGACCAAGAGATTTGTGCTTATCTCACACAACTTTATGAAGAAGAAATCCTCCATCAACAACAACCATTTCATTTTGTAATCCTGTGGGAACATCTTCTGGCTTGAAAGCCTTGTACAACAGTGGTTTGGTTCCCTTTCTTAAACCATCTTCTTTGAACAATGGTAATGAATAAGGTGCCAGTTCATAAAAAGTGCTTCAGATCTTCGTCTGACTGTATAGCGACGGTGATGGAGGGACTTTCAAAGGGCAGGTTAGTGTGGATGCAGAGGGAGGAATGTTGCCAGTGATGGGGATGTCCGCTACCTGCTTCCTGGATAACTTTCTCCCGTCGGCGCCACCCTCGTGCCCCACTCACACCCTGCTCATGTTAACAGTTCCTACCGAGGTTTCTCGTCTGTATATCATTGTGCCTTCGGACTCATTAAGGGGCAATGGGCACAAACAAGCGGAAACGGCTACCTGATCATCTCTGTAAACAAATACTGGGCAGAAATTACCAAAATAATAGATTTTTAAAATTTTCTCAAAATTCCTTTAAACTATTTTGAAGTCCATACAGGTGACATAACAGAGCATCAGAATAAAGTTATAATTAAGTCCTCTACTACTTAAAAAGGATATCAATCGCTTAGTCCTTTTTTCGGATCATTGTGGATTGTATTCATTCTCTGTTATTTAACATGGTCTGCAAGTGCAAACGTTTAAAGATTTATTATGTACAGATTAGTAAGCTAATGTTGTCATTTGTTATACTACTCAGCCATGAATACATAGCCTCTGTACCCAACTCCAACTGACATGTGAATTTAAACTGTAGCACTACCAAAACCCACAGTCTAACAAACAATGGGTGACACAGTAGGTTATAAAAGTACTTTAGGGAAGCATTCTCCACTGCATGATCTATTAATTGCTGTAAATGAGTCATTAAGTCACAAATATTCAATATAAATCCATTTGTATTAATTAAATCGTAATGTAATGCCTATTTCAAAGTCGGTATTTTCTATCATTTGGACTGACAGTTACTTTCTGTGGTGGAGTTCTTGAAACAAATAGGAGTGGCTTTGGCCAGGCCATATTTAGGGTACCGGTATGTGACGCCCATGTGTAGCATCTGGGATTCAAACTGATATCTAAAAATAAAATCCTTCTGGATACACCACAGCTTTCAACACAACCTGGATATTTATTGCTGTAATCAAAACTCTGAATAATGATGATTCAATTAACATTGATATTTACCCTGTTTGAATGAAACACTTTCTGTTTAGGCACAACCTTCAGTATATCTACACAAATAACTCATACTATCAATGGCAAATATAAAATAATAATAAAAAAAATGTAGAAACTGGTAATCCCACAACAAAGACAGTGGGATTCATTGATGTCACTAAATGTTTCTTGTACAACGTGATTCAGTGCATTTTCATTCTTTATCCAATCCACCCATCTAATCTTGAGCATACTTCCATAACTCCACATTTCCGAAGGTTTTACCTTTTACATGTCCTTACTATACACTGCCCAAATTTCTGTTCCACACAAGGCTACAAATCAGATGACAAGTTCCTGCAAGGATACCCAAGAGAGAGGACACTTGCCTCTTCTGATGTCCATGATAGACTTCTTAGTTTCCAAAGTATTACTAGAAATGCTCTGATTTCACAAAACATCATGCAAATGGTGACATTGGAGTTAAAGCTACTGTGGTTGCTCACAGAAAATTATACACTGAAAGGTCAAAGAAACTGGTACACCCGTCTATTATTAATCAGGGCCTCCGCAAGCAGAGGTGTTTAAACAAAGAGTGTTCCTGCAGCCGCTCTTTAGCAATTCTGCGTATGTGCATTGTTGCATTGTCCTACTGGAATTATCAAAGTCCATTAGAATGCACAATGGGCAAGAATGAATGTAGATGATCAGACTGGATGTGTACATACATGTCACTTGTTACACTCATATCTAGAAGTAATGGAGTCCCATATCACTCCAACTGCACACAGTTACAGAGCCTGCACCAAGCTGACATGCGGGGTCCACGGACTCATGAGGTTGTCTCCATGCCCGTACACATCCATCCGCTCACTACAATTGGAAATGATACTGATCAGACCATGCAAACAATACATGCCAACTTTCAAAAACAGAAATCCAGGAGATCTCTAATTGCAAAAATTTAATGTGTGCATGTATTTTAAGTTCTTCAAATATAGCAAAAAAAGACTACATTGAAAGAGATTATATGTAATGTTAATACATATAATGCAGGTTACTTTTTAAGATTGCTATATTTGATCTATAAAGCTAGGCACTTCCACAAGTAACTTGCTGATGACCAGTGGCGTATCCAGGAGCTGGCGTGATTTCTTAAAAAAGTGGGGGGCTGCACCTTTACTCATATTGGGACAAATGATCCCTTTCTTTTTTATCTCCCCCCCCCCCTCTCTCTCTAGGGGAGGCTGCAGCAAGGTCTGAGAGGGAGGCCTCCAGAAGAGTCTGGCAGGAAGGGGGGGGGGGTCTCTAGCCCAACACCCCCCCCCCCTCTCCTGGATACGCCACTGCTGATGACTGTTCTTTTGTTGTCACTTAATATTAGGAACAGTCCACAAACTAAACTAAAATGAGCTTTTCTGCAAGCCACAATTTGAACGACAGTGTGAAAACTACTAAACAGAACATTTATATCACATGAACACATGGAACAATATGAATATTTGCACAAAAATTAGTCACACAATTCCACGAATATAAGATCCACAGCAAAAAACACATAAAAGCAAGCAGACACGTGTTGCCAACTCGTTTCCAACCATGTCCCTACATGTCGTGTCAAAAATCCCTATGTTCGCCTTAAAGAAAGAGAGAGAGAGAGAGAGAGAGATAGATAGAGAGAGAGAGAGAGAGAGAGAGAGAGAGAGAGAGAGAGAGAACTTCTCTGAGGGGGTCTACTGCATACTTGTAGCTCCTCCCACCTTCACTCTTACATATTGGGTAGTAATATTTCCCCTTCATTAACATTATTATACAATGAATTGTTACTGTTTTGAATTAAGTGAAAAATGGCACTTTCACTCAGCATCGTCCCTGAGAAAAGTCACTACGTTTTGCAAAGAGATCGGAAATCCGTCCCTACAGTCTGGAAAGAAGAGTCAAAAGTCCCTACACATAGTGACATGTCCCTAAAAGGAAGCATACCTATCATGCTAACATGCAGTCGAAGCACAATGTGTGAGATTTGATAATAGAATGTTCGATCGGCTTTCACCGGCAGTGTTTCAAACACACAGAGTTAGTGACAATAGAGTATCGATATCTGCAAGAAGTCAAATTTCAAACACTTGCATTGCAGAATAACAGATATTATCGAAAATCAGAACTGAACAGCGATATGAATGCAGAGGACAGGAACAAGACAGGGAGTTGAAAATCCAGAAAAAAACTCTGTTCATACGGAAAACCGGAAGACTATCTCAAAATTCAGAAATCTTCCGGGAAAACCGGAAAACTTGGCAGGTATGCAACGTGTTTCCAATAATGTTGATGTTGTCAGGCCAGGCAAAGTGTGAAGCTTTTTTTGTCTTGCAGTCAGCAAGGCTTATGAGAGGTGACATTTTCACACTAATCACATGCAACATCTGGCCATTTGTCCATGCAGTGCGGAACAGTGGCAGCAGGGTTTTAAGGGAGCGGATGAGGAGTCATTCCAATCCTGGGAGTGGGACTTATCTTAGGGGA